>JAPFRF010000006.1:85034289-85634289 GCA_029282475.1 Phrynocephalus forsythii | reverse complement strand
TATAAGTTGTATAAATAAATAAATAAATAAATAAATAAATAAATAAATAAATAAATAAATAAATAAATAAATAAATAAATAAACTAGAGTAGGAATGTATGGAGCATTTGACTCCACAAATATCCACGGATACAATGAGACGACTCTAGTGCAACCTACTGCACTACGCAGTAGGATTTCAGCCATACAATGGGAGCACTAGAAGAGACCCCATGGTTACTGAGTTCAACCCTTTTGTCACAATAGGAAATCTAGAAGTAAATCATGCATAAGGATAGCCACCCAACCATTCAGAAATTTCCAGCATCTTTTGAGATACATCATTCCTATTGCTGAAGAATATTTACTGTTTGAAAGTTCTCCCTAGTGTTTTCCTTTTATCTCTTGAAATTTTGTTCCATTATACTCCTGGAGCTGCAAAAAGCAAGCTTCCTCTATCTGCCATGTGACAGCCTAATATACCGATGATACCCAGCTCTACCTCTCATCACCTCCAGACTCTAATGGAGCTACTATCGCAAATCTATATGAGAGTTTAGCTGCAGTAATGAACTGGATGAGTATGAACAAAATGAAACTAAACCCAGACAAGACAGAGTCAGTTGAAAGAGCGAACAAGTGATAGGGATGCAACCTGTACTGGATGGGGTCACCCTCCAATTGAAAAATCAGGTATGCAGCTTGGAGGTGCTCTTGGACTATCCTTGAGCTTGGATGCCCAGGTCATGGCTGTGGCCAGGAGAGCATTTGCACAATTAAGGCTAGTACGCAAGTTATGCCCCTTTCTTGAGAAACCAGCTCTGGCCACAGTGACACATGCCCTAGACTACTGTAATGTGCTCTATGTGGGACTACGTACTGATGAAAAAGTCTCAGGAAACTTCAGACTGCTGACTGGGGCAGGGTACAGAGTTCATATTACACCCCTATTAAAACAACTCCACTGGCTGCCAATCAGCTATCGGGCACAATTCAAGGTGCTGACCTTGACCTACAAAGCACTGTCTGACCTGGGTCCTAGCTACCTCAAAGATCAAATCTCACAGTATGAACCTCGGGTGTTAAGGTTATCTGGAGAGGCCCTTCTCTCCATCCTGCCACCCTCACAAGTATCTCTTGTGGGAACCCATGAAAGGGCCTTCTCGACTACTGTGCCCAGACTCTGGAACTCCCTCCCACTAGAGGCCAGGACTGCCACATCTCTGTTGTCTTTCTGGAAACAGGAAAAGACCTTTCTCTTCAGGCAAGCTTTCCCTGAATGATGGCTGACCATTATGTGTCCTTTATGTGAATCTATAGGTTCACATAGACTATGTGTTTATAACTACTTATAACCTTGTAGCTTTAATGTAATGTGAATGTCTATTAATGCTGTAAGATGTCCTTCAATTCCTTGTTCTCAATACTTGAACATGTCTTAATTGTATTGGACTGGTTACTGTAAGCTGCCTTGGGTCCTTTTCTAAGTAGAAAGGTGGGGTAAAAATGCTCAAATAAATAAATAAATAAATAAATAAATAAATAAATAAATAAATAAATAAATATCCCTTTCCCCTCAACCATTCATCACAAGATTTGGCTTCCAGTCTCTTGGTTGACCTTTTAGAATACCCTATATTCTGAATGGTCAATACTCCTCTTAAAGTGTGCAATTTATTTATTCTTTCATTTATTCATGTCCATTCAAGCAGCCAATGGGATCATCACTGTTGTCATCATCATTGATGTGACTGAAATACTGCATGTGTCATGAAATAATGAAACTAATCACTGAGAATTTAAGAAGTTCTGCTGTGCCTAAGATCAGCATCATGTCTGTATAGATTCTCAGTCATCCAGGTGAGTTTATCTGGAAGATGAGTCATGGCAACTGGACTTCTTTTTCTTGAGAGATTGAAATATTTTGCTGCTCATCCAAACAGCTTCTTCAGTCTGGATGAGCAGTGAAATGTTTCAATCTCTCAAGAAAAAGAAGTCCAGTTGCCATGACTCAACTTCCAGATAAACCCACCAGGATGACTGAGAATCTTCACAGACATCTCACATGAATGGCTTCCCTGACCCCTCTCTCAAACCTCCTATCTTTTCTGTCTAATATGTGTACATCCTCATCTTTGAATGAGTGCCCCTTTGTCCTTCAAGTGGACAAAGGGCAATCAGCATCACTTGCAGCAACTCACCTCCTCTAGGCGATCCACATAGATACGACATGTCTCCAAGTCACAATCACCTCGGACGACTATGATTCCCAGAGGAATAGCTACAAGAATAATAAATAAGGGTCACAATCAAACTATGAAGACATCAAAGAGAATTTCTTATGTAAACTTTCAGTTCATCTTAGATGCATGAATGCCACACATTAGAAGTGAGTCCCATTGACTTCAGGGGTCCTACTCCCAGAAAAGTGAATCCACCAAGAACAGGCATAATGCAACCTGTAGCCTGTGTCCTCTCTCCATGTTTTTACAGTCCCCTGGAACATGTACATACAGACCCATACACACACAAAGGCGGTTACTTCATGTCCAGTTTGTCCCTCTTTCCTAGACCACTTGGGACCGGTACAAAAAACCTTACTTCACGTCCATAGTGTGACAGCAAAAAGTTGACCACACCCCTGGAACTGGGAACAGAGCGTGACAAGCCATACCTGACCTTGGGCTAGGGAATTCTCTTGTCATGGTTCGTTCCCAGTTCCTGTTCCAAGACAAGGGACCATGTGGTAACAACTGTTACACAACAACCAGTGTCCACCTAGTGGTCAGCGGCTGAAGCAGCATTCAACATTAGTTTCCCTATGGGAAACACCATGCAGTGCAAATGTTTATTAAAGAAAGGACTGAAAATTCTGTAGCATTGACGTGTAAATCCCGGAAGACCAGTAAATCGAAATATTGAAAAAGTTTTATTTATAATATTTAAAAAAGGGTTAAGAAAGCAAGACAAATTCAGAATTTGTCACGGAACAAGACTGTGAACTAACAGTTGTCATGAGACAAGTAATCACGCCCGTGAGTAAATGGAAACAGGGACTGAACAGGGACAAAACCACGTGACCGCGAACAACGCTGTCATGGTACAAACATAATCACGCAACAAGGTGGGACATGAAGTAACTGCCAAAGAGGTCTCTACATTCTCCTTTGAAACCAAGCACAGTGCTCCTCCTGCACCATCTTTTGCTTCCTGAAAGAAAGCATTTTGTGGCATTGAAGTTCTCCAAAATCCATGCTCACAGTTTCACTGAGAAAATGGGGCTCACATTTGGTGTCAGAAAGCAGAACATGGCCTTGGGACCTGTTGAGCTTTCTCACCCTGATGGATAAGCTTGCAGAAGAATTTCAGAACACCATCCTTGATTGCCCTTTTCAAGTAAGGCCGCCCCACCATAATTAGTAATAATAATAACAGCAATAGAGTTGGGCACAGAGCTTCTGATCTGCTCTTGGCTCATATACAGAACATACACATTTGGGCTGCCTGCCACAACCTATGTCCTTATGGAGGTACTGTAACCCAGTTATTGTCCAGGTCCCTGACAGTGTTTGTGCACTTTCAGTTTTTTGCAAAGACCTGATTTCTGTCAATGGTGAAGTCTAAATGGCAAAGTCAGTTCATAGGTGAGGGCAGGATAGAAAAGTGCCAGTCTCTGTTTGCAGAACTGGGTGATCTGTTTTATTTTATTTTCCCCATTTTTCTTCTTGCCTGAAGAAAGACCAAGTGGGTTAACAAAAGCAAATGATGGGAACCGGACTATATGAGGTATTTTAGAAGTGCAACTGGCAAAGTAATCTTAGATTCTTTCTTTAAAGAATTATGGGGAAAGTTTGCATTTTTGCCTTGGTATTCTTTCTCCTTCTCTCCCCCTTCCTTTTCCCTAGATCTTAAATTAGCAGCCTTGTAGCCACCAGATCTTGATGATTTAATCAATAAATTTTGTCTTTCAATAAATCATTTGCTATTATAAACTGTTCTCAAAAGTGGTCTCTCACTTCAAACTCAATTTGATGTAAGTGGAAGACCTGTAATGCCCAGTTTGAAGGGTCAGTTTATGCAATGCTCCTTGGGTTATATTTTGTGCCCCTGAATAATAAAAACACCAAAACAGAGAAAACAGTTGGAATTTGCTTCTCTAGACAAAATCTTTTTGTACTGTACTCTATTATTGTTTGGCTTGGTTCACCATATTTATTCAATAAAGTTGTTCAAATATAAAACCATATGAGAGGAGGTCTAATTTTGCCACTCCCTCGTTAGTAACTGCTCATGTGTTCTTCTCCAGATTATTGAAACAAGAACCAGTTCATCAACAAGTGATAAACATCCATGTGCCCTCAGAGGAAACAGGAATGTTAAGAGAATACATATTAATGCATAAATTCTCCTGGTCCTCTCCTGTATCTCTTTTATTAATTTTGTAGCCTCCATGAAAGAAGCATGTTCTCACGAGAGACAGAGGCCCATTATGCTGAAAACAAAGCAACCATTCGATTTTAAATTACTGCTGCCGGCAAGGTAGGGTGGCCACATGAAAAAGAGAACAGGGAATTGTATATTTAATCATTATGGGAAAGAGGGAATTTCAGCTGGTATTGTTATATTCTGTCAAGTTGCATCCAAATGAATGGCAACCTAATAGGTTTTTGGTGGTATGTGAGATGTACAAAATAATGCAGGGCATGACTAAAGTGGATAGAGGGACGCTCTTCTCCCTCTCACAAAATACCAGAACTAGGGGACATCCACTCAAATTGAGGTCGAACCTCCCCCTTTATCCAATATCAGAAAAAAATCCTCACAAACTGCCAGAGAAGAAATAAAGAATAAACTGCTATTCCCTTCAGCAGACAAAGCTGCAGGGAATCAAAGAAATTATTTTCTAAATTCAATTCCCTCCCTGCCTGCCTTACTTAAATCTAAAGCCTCCAGCCTCCCTCCAATCTCGATTCAAATAGCCAAAGCAGCCAGCCACACAGCCCTCCACCCTCCACATCCACGACCCAACTGCGACTTCTGGAAGGTGCCTTGGGTTTTATGCCCTCTGGCACATCCAGAAGTGTCAGTCAAAACCTGGCCATGCCATTGGTGGAATGGTTCAAAAAATTTGCATGGTCCCATCCCATGCCCAGCCCAAATGGGAAGGTCTAAAAAAATTAAAAATAAAATAAAATAAAATAAAATAAATACGACGTTTTATTGCTATAAAAAAACCCACTGCTACTACTATTAAAATTCAGGCATTTAAAATAAATAAATTTCACACGTTTCTGTGGTGATTTGGTGTGTTTTTTGACCACGATTTCAAAAGAAAAATTGCGGTTGTCATTTTGGATCCCCCCCACCGCATGGCATGGCGAGACGACGAGAATGACCCCCCCCAGCCTGGTGCACACAGCCCAGGACAGGAGAAGGGGGGAAGGCCGGGGACCCCCCAGAAACCACCCCTCTGGTAGGTGGGAAAGCCTTAGGCAGGCATATTTTCGCCTGCTTTTTTGGCCGGGAATCGGGTTTATTTAAAAAAACTTTTAAAAACTTTTTCTGTGCTTCGCATTGCGCGATCGCCGCGATGCCACAAACGAAAACGAAAAACCCGACCAAATTTTTCTTTTTTCAGTTCGAGTTCGAGTTCTGACGGCTTAATTATCGTTACTGTTTCCGTTACGTAACGGAAACGAAAAACGGAAACGAAAACAAAAATTTCACCGAGTCGTGCCCATGTCTAATGAGAAGCATAATGTGTATTTTTATAACTGCCAACTCCCAGTGAGTTGCTGTAGTCAAGCACAGGTTTCAGTCCAAGTCTCCCAGGTCCTAGTGTGTCACGCTGCCTACTGCAACACACGTGGGGGTTATCTGTGACATTGGGCAACCTACAGATTCCCAGAGATTAAATAATAATGTGCTGTCAAGACAAGTTTGACTTGTGGCAACCTTTTCATGGTTTTCCAGGTACAGAATACTCAAAAAAGGTTTAACATTCCCTTCATCTGGGGGGAGGGTGTGGCCTTTGACTGTGCAGCTTGACCAAGGCCACACAAGCTGGTTCTTCTCCTGTGGAACTGGACAACCAACCTATGACTCCAAAGCCAGATATTTGACTTACTGATCTAGCCAGCTGGCAGATAACTATTAGAGGTAGTTTTAAAAGCTGTTCAATTATTATACTGTACAAAGAAACCTGTCCTCTCTCCCCCACCCACCTCCAATGGACATTCCTTCCATTATGGGAACAGAGAAATACTGAAAATAATATCACAAATAATTTCATTTGGTTAGTTCCCCCCCTCAAAATAACCTTAACCAAATTCATAAAATTCATAAAATTTGTGAAGTTCTCCATAAATGGAAATCTAAGGCTAATAAAATGTGAATGTGGAAAAAATGTAACCAGCATGTTCATCTATTGAAACAGAGTAGATGGTCTTCCATCCAGAGGTTGAATCATGGCAACTGGACTTCTTTTCTTGTGAGAATGAAACATTTCACTACTCATCCACGTAGCTTCATCAATTTGAAGTGAACTGAATTGATCCAACTTCTGGATAACCTCACCTGAGAATCTTCACAGCTAGGGTCTTCCGTCTTTCAAAAAACCAACTCGGGCACTGTTCCTGATTCAATTATTATTATTCATTCTCTTTTGCTTTGATCTGTTCTGCTTTGTGAACTATTGCCGCCACCTTTGCCGATTACTCTTATTACTTTTGCTTTTATTTTTTGTAACATTATTATTCTGATCGTTTTTTAATTGTTCCTGTGTTTGATTAGTGTAAATTGCCTGGAGTTCCATTGGAGGATGTATGGTATAAAAATATAAATATAAATAAATATAAACAAATTAATATAGGAGTGATTTCATTACCCTGAGGAATATTTCCATAGAGGAAAATAGTTTAGGTTACTTTTCCTCATAATATTTATTAGATACATATGTATACCCCACCTTTCTTCCAGCAAGTTCTAGGCAGCAAAGGGTCTTTCCATCTCCTTTCAGCAATGGCCAGCCCAAAACCACCCAGTTACTTTCACAGAAGAGTGGGGGTTTGACCTAGACCTCTCAACTCTAGTCTAGCACTCTAACCACTAGACCACACAGACTCTTGGCACACATGCTTTATACATGGTCATCACTGCAAGACCATACCCCTTAAAGGAGTCTTGTACCATTCTGTGATTTAGACAATACACCATTTGCTGAGTTCCACAGAGGGAAATAATCAGGTCAAGATGCTTGTTCTCTTCAAATATATTCTCTTCAAACATGGCATCATTTAATTGCACGATAGGTTTTCACAAATGAGTTGTCTACCTCTGGAGAAACCAAGATTAATCTTCTCCCAAACAGTGTGCATGACGAGTTGTTAGACACAGCAAAGAAAAAAAATTCAATTTTACTGAATTCTGATAGAATCAACTTGCTATTTCAAGCAAACAAGATGAGCCACATTTATTTACTCTGAGCCTAGATGATCCAGGTTATTACGCAGATGTCAGAGTATTTGATGCTCCATCAGGGAGACATGTCTCGGGCAAAAATCTTAATAACTTTCCTGCAGTACTCCCCAAAGTGATAAATAAATGGTTCATTCTTTAACTGGTTTCCATGTTTTGATTCTGTCATTTTATTATTTACTTGTACATGATGGATTTTTTTTTTCAAAGGGGGCACATTAAAAAGCAATCATGCTCCTTCAAGGCTGACCCAGATTATTCCGTTGTTTGACAGGAAGGATAACAGAAGGCATCCTACTGCCACAACTGGACAAATGGAGGCTGATGGGACAAAAAGGTCAATTGTATTTAGTACTGGCAGTGTGATAGCATCCCAAGCCATATATGAATACATTCTGTGCTCTCACGATAGGCCATACAACATACACAAACCTGCTCTCCAACAAATTGTGCATTAACTTTTGCCTAGCCAAATAGAAATGCTGAGTTTCAAAAGAAGGTGATGGGTATATAGTAGGACCCTGGTACCCACTGAGGATTGGTTCCAGGCCTTCCCATGGATAACGATAACCGTGGATAAGAGAATGCCACACACACCCAAACTACTGTTTTGTAATAGTAGCTTGCTTTATGGCTGCAGTTCTACAACCGTAGCTTGCTTTACAGCTGTTGTTTGGGACAGTAGTTTGCTTTGCAGCAGCTGAATTATTTATTTATTTATTTATTTATTTATTTATTTATTTATTTATTTATTTATTTCCCTCAGCCAACTGAGAATAACTGAATCAGTGGTTAATGGATCAGTGGATACGGGGGTCCTACTGTATGTGAATGAATATCAGGGGTGGTCCTTTGCTTGAAGTGTTAGGACCGAAAATCCAGCCAATAGCTACCAAGGTAGACTTTGAAATCTACATGTGGACATTTGAACATTTTTGAACCTACCTTTAAAGAAATATACCTGACACAAACATTTGCTAAGATTTCTAGGATTCCCATATATCTTTTCTGCCCTATCCACAACATATCGGAGCATACCATAGTCATAGAATCATACAATCATAGAATCAAAGACTTGGAAGAGACCTCAAGGGCCATGCAGTCCAACCCTCTGCACAATCTGATATGTGAATGGACATAGGACTAAATCTAGCTCTTTATTTGATTTTTTTAAAAGTGGGACAATAAATGTATCACCTGCCCTTGCCTCTGTATTGTGTAAGAGCTACACAGCTTTGCTTTTTCATAGCTGGAGTGTAGCCAGAGAGTTTTTCAAGGATTTCAACAATGATTGTGAAGAGCTTTCCAAAAGGGGGGGGCTGGAAGTGAGCAAAATGCCTGTCTGTATTCATTGGCAGAAGGACTTAACAAAAATCTTTCCTTGCACATGTATTCTGATTCTCTAGCAAAAATGGATCCGTTTGGCACGCTCATCTGTTTGGTTCTTTTCTTAAAAGAGCCTTGCTCTTTCTTCTATCCACTCGCCTTCTCAGCCCTCTTGTCCGCTGTCCATATGAACAACAAGTAGACTTAATAATCTTGGAAATGCAGAGCTGGAAGGGAGGCTATAGATCAGTGGCTCTCAACCTGTGGGCCCCCAGATGTTCCTGGACTGCAACTCCCAGAAGTCTTCATCACTAGCTAAGCTGGCCAGGATTTCTGGGAGTTGCAGTCCATGAACATCTGGGGACCCACTGGTTGAGAACCACTGTTAGAGGTCTTTGAGCCCAGCCTTTGCCAAGGAAGTCACAGTGGGGTTTTGAATTCCCAACCTCTGGCTCCACAGCCAGATAGCTGAACCACTGAGCACTCGTGGTTTTTTTCCAAGGAGAAGAAAACTAGCTTCCTTGTGCTGAAAAAGAAAGATGGAAGAGATCTCCTGGTAAAATCCTTCCATCTTTTCTTCCTTCCCCTATTCATTTCCCTTCCCTGAATATGAAATGGATAATACAGGAGCCCCTGCATCCTGCAGCTCCATAACTGTGAGGGCCCAGGATGATGGTTGACTTCAGTAACGCTAAATGAATTTCCAGCAGAAAAGGCAAGGAAAGTTTTGCGTATGCCAAAGTAAATTTTGGGTATGCTAAAGTAAAGAGTACAGCCTCTTTGTCTTGGTGTGTATTTCCATCATTGTCAGAAGACAATGGCTAAAGCCTATTTATTTTAACATGGGGTGGGGTGGGGGAGGGAGAATGGATAAAGTGGATATTGGGAAGCTCTTTTTCCTTTCATGCAATACCAGAACCAGGGAATCAACCCCTCAAACTGAGATTTGGGAGAGTGAAAACAGAAAACTATTTATTTACCCAGTGTGTTGTTAGTCTATGGAACTCCTTGCCACAGGATGTGGTGATGAAGTCCACTGCAGGTTACAAGCTATGATGGGGATACGTGTTATCTCCAGGCTTAAAAGGAGGACACCTCAAAATGCCAGATGCAGGGGAGTGGCATCAGGAGACAGGTATCTAGTTGTCTCATGTGTAGAGATGTGAAGGCCCAGAAAAATTCAGAGGAAAAAATGTTGTTTTTTCATTTTTTTCCTGAAGCCTTTCATTTTTTTTCCTGAAGCCCCCAAAAAATGAAAAATTGAAAAAAGAAAAAGAAAAATGATTATGGAATGTTTTATTTTAACATGATGAATAAAATATTTTAAGATAGAGTGTTCAAATACTTTCCAAAGCATTTCTTAAAAAATTATGCATAGCAATAGATTATTCTAATTTCTGTGCACCGAGGACAAGCAAGTCCTAGGTTATAAACTGAATTCGCCAATGCAAGAACAAAATGCATTTCTTCCTTCCCCAGGTGCTGCTATTGTCACAAGAAAAAGTAAAAGGTTTCACTTTTGTTTTGCATGTGAGTGGGTATGTTTAGTTCCATTCTGTCCTCTTCACTAGGCCTTAAAGCACTGGAAAAAATACAGAGCAACAAAAAAACCTAAAAGTAGATACTTAAAGTAACAGAATGACTTTCAAGATGTAAAAGGAGGGATGGGTGCTAATGTAGCATTTTTACAATTTTTCCAAAAATTACCATGTTAAAAAAACCCAGAAAAAACTGGTTTTTTACAAGCTTCAACACTTCAGTAAATTTTACATCTCTACTCATGTGCTCCCAGAGCATCTGTGGTGGGAGCCATAGTGAGATACAGAAAACTGGACTAGAGGGGCTCTTGGCCTGATCCACCAGGAATCTTCTTATGTTCCTAGGAGAGATGTCCACACAGACACATGTTTTTCCTTACTGATCCTAGTAATTATCTTCATCTAATAATTGAGTAAACCTCATGCAGAAATATGTTCAAGTGAAAATAGTTCTGTGTGCGTGTTGTGTCATTACATTCGTGACCAACTCTTCATGACCCCATGTCCATGGAGTTTTCTTGGCAAGGAATACTGGAGTGGCTTGCCAGTTCCTACTCCAGGAGCCTACAGCAACTGGTATTCCCTGGTGGAATCCCATCCAAGTACTAACCAGGGCTGACCCTGCTTATCTTCTGAAGTCAGGCGAGATCGGAGGTGCTTAGGGCATCTAGGCAGCTCAAAAATAGTTCTAACAATATGTATTATTAGAAAAAGCCCTATTCTCAAGACACCTTTATTGTTCAACTATAGGGAAGTGTACTGGGACATGTAAACAGAATGACCATATTTCTACAGGATGTTGAGCAAACCAATTAGAAAATCCGTCATTAGAAGATCTTCCATATATATGGAAGTCGAAGCTTTGTTACATAACAACCATCCTCGTAAATTAATATGAATAATGAGGCAGATGCCTGAATAAGACTCAATTAAAGTGTTATCATAAGCACCCGCTTTGTGCATTGATGAATGACTCAGTGTGTGTCACCAAGGATAGCGACTTCATTTTAAAGTGTTGTCACCAAGAACACTGCAAGTTTGGCTGACCTCTTCCACTGACTTCTTTGTCATTAATTGAATGAGACAGGTCATTATTGTTGTGCTTTCTCCAGAAATGACATGCTGTTTTTCCTAGTGAGGAAATAAGGATTTTTAGGCTAATGAGGTCTTTATCCAAGTTTCAGTAAAATGAATGGGAGTTTTCTCAATGACAGGGATTATTCCATTAGTTCCATTTCTCAGTGACTATGTGTTATTCCATTGATATTTGTCATGTGTCAGCTAGAAAAGCATATATAGTTCGGGAATCTGTGCAGTCATGCAGACTACACAACATGTCTATGAATAGGGCATGATCCAGCATCCACACAACACTGATAACCCTGAGCATTTGGTGCTTGCCAGGCACAGACATTTTGAAAAGAGGAATTGCATTTTTGTCTGTCATAACAATAGATGGCACTGAACTAGTGGCTCCCAATCTTAGGTCCCCCGGCATTCTTGGTCTGCAACTTTCAGAAGCTGTGCTGGCAAGTGTTCCTGGGAGTTGCAGTCCACAAGCTTTTGGGGATCCAAGGTTGGAAACCACTGCACTACATCATACATAGTTACTTCATTTTCCTAACTGCCCACCTATTGTGGACTATGTCAGTGGTTCACAACCTGTGGGTCACCAGATGTTCCTGGACTGCAACTCACAGAAACCCCTTCCAGCACAGCAAGTGGTGGAGGATCCTGGGAGTTGCAGTCCAGGAACATCTGGGGACCCACAGGAAAGACAAAGTCTTTCCACACCCCTGAGATCTCACTCAATACATTTTGTTAAGTCCTTGCCTATCCTTTGTGTCAAAAGCTCCACAGTACAACCAATAGATTTATTCAATGATTTTTGTTCAGTGTTGGCACCATCATTAGTATTTGGGGAAACTAACTTTGTACATGAAGCAGCTGTAACAAAGGGGTTATATGGTCCAGCCCCAGCTAGGAATCTGCTGCTTGTTTTGGACTCGCTGAAGTTTCTGGATACTTTTCTGAGGCAAACCCACATAGAACATCACAGTAATCCAACCTGGATGCAATGACAACTTGTGTCATCATGGCCAGATCAGATCTCTCCAGGAATGGGCACAGTACAAGTCATGGAACTCAGGCCACAATGACAAATTGACACCTGTGGTTAGCTAGTAAACCTCACCAAAGCTTGTGGCCTCTTTGTCAGGAGGAACATACACAGTTAAGAAAAAAACACACAAAAAGAGAAAAATCACAGTGTTAAACCCCTAAACCAAAAACTTACAAGCCTCCCGGAGCTTTTCTTTGTCATAATGCAGTCCTTCGTAATCTTGTAAACTAATTCGGTTCACTCTGATCCGTAGGCGTTCTGGGATGGCATGGGGACTGTGAAGAAAGACATGAGATCTGTCAGGACATAATGTGGGGTTAATGCCGTACACTGCCAGAAAGGAGAATGCAATTTCCCCAGAATAAAAAGAGAAATGGGAGCTGTAGGGCCAAGGCCTTCGCATGATAGACATCCCAGAAGCATGGAACTGCCAATCTTAAATGACAAGCTTGGGGGGGAAGGCTCCCCTTCATTCATTACTACAGGTGCTTGAAGACCAGAAGGGTCAAAAAGACCTTCTACAGAAAAGCCAGAAACAGAGATGGGCATAAACTAGAAAAACAACAAATCAGTGCGGTTCATGACTACCTATATAAACCACAAACCACCCATGAAGACCAGAAAAACAAACTGGTTCATGGTTCATTCCCCCTTCCTTATTCAGGGCTGGTAGAAAGGAGTCTAATGCCTCCACCCTCTCTGCCATCCACCTGCATTCTTCCCACTGCCCTGTTGCCTCCCTACCAGGACCTGCTGCCCCCTCCTCTTCTTCATCCTTTGGTACTGCCATTTTTAGAGATGGCAGGCTGGGCTTCCAGAAGAGAAGCCAGGCCATTGTCTTTAAAAATGGTGGCGTTGGAGGACAAAGAGGAGGAGATGGTAGGACCAGGTAGAGAAGCAATGGTGACAGCAGGAAGGGGGAAGGGCATCCATTTTGGCAAAAAAGGGGGTGCCAAGTAGAAAAAAGGTTCAGTGCTGTACAGTATTTTGTTTCAACAAGACAGGCTCGCCAAATGAAACTACAAATCAAACCACAAACCAAATCAACCTGTGGATTTATGCTTACCTCGTCGGAAACATAAACTATATTTTTGGGATAAATTCCATGTCAACCTGGTGTCTTTATGCTCATATCTTCAGAACAGAGCCATCGTGGGCACCCCACCCACTCAATATAAGGACATTTATTTATTTATTTATTTATTTATTTATTTACAAGATTTTTTAGCCGCCCCACTACCAAGAGGTCTCTGGGTGGCAAGTGATGGCACCATTATTTGAAATATTTCTCAACAGATTCACCCGGTGCGTTTCTTGTTGCCTTGTACATGCCACACAAAGCTCCCTTTTCCTTCCCAGTGTTTTAAAGATGAAGCTCAGTTTAATTTTACATTTAGGACCCCAAAATGCCACTCCGGTACCCTCAATTATTTACGGTATGTTCCATTTTTTTATGCAGAAGGCCCTTTTGTCTTTCCGAGAATGTTGGGAGCAACTGTGTCCAAAGTGGGCCAATTCCTAGATTTATCCCCCACCAAAAACTCTACTTCTAAAAATGCCACTAGACTAGAGGATAAAAGGATGATTTTCAGTTTCAAAAACTATTGTTGAAAGGCAGGACAAGGGAACAGGCATGGCTCCACAAGGTTCCCAGGGTAATGCCCCCCAATTTCTTGGAGTTGCATACCCCTGCTTTATGAAAGCAAGAAGTGGGTCACGCTTGAAGGGCATTCCAAAAATGTCTACCAATAAATGTTGTTATTTATTTCTAAGTAAATGCTTCTGCCCTTCAGTCATTCAGAAGGCAAAAAGTGCCCTGTAATGTCAACTGAACATGCAGTGTGTGAAGCTCACTTAAATTAAGCCATGGACAAATAAGTAACTCACTCCTTCAATCAGCACTTAGGATCTTGTCATTAACAGAATACTGTGTAATGGCAATTTTAATGATGCTTTTATGTGATTTCCCCCATGGCTGTGATGCAAAATGCAAAATGAAATGCTAAGTATGATTCCCTTCCCCATCAGTTTGCAAAAAAAAGTCTATGTGAAAAGGCTTGTGTATTTTCATGCATGTCTCTCCTAATGCATGCATTTCTTTGTGTGATTTTGCATAATATATGCATTTTGCAAGTAGATTCCCATAATAAAATGGCTTTTAGATGTGACTGAGGCTATTTTTTTCTAAAAAAAAAATCTGTGTATTTTAATCTCTGCATTTCCATGTACTGTACATTTTTCTGACCCGAGAAGCTTTAGCACACAATTCAGAGAAGCATAAATATTGACAATAATGGCATTTCCGTTTGCATATAGTAGTTTAGGAAGCACAAATTAGTCAGGTCCCCATTAAAATATGAACCTAATTATGCTGTTTCCCATCCACATGTCGGCATAAACAGGTTTGCAGCTGGAAAAGATGCACTGCCACTAACCTTAACCATAAAAATCTATAAATTCAAACCATACATTTACTCCCTTGTAAATGATTATATTGTTAGGCTTTTGCTTCTGTCAAAAGTATCCATTTGGACCCTAGTCAACATACGTTCACTGACCCTCTTCCACTAAAGTCTACCACAAAGGCAATTAGCAAAAAAATTGAAGGGGGTTGTTTTCTACATTGTCTGGTTGCTAAAAACAGATCTGTCACCTCCTGGTAGATTTTTTTAAGCAAAGGAAAAGCACAAGGATGAATTGCAGAGACTGTCTTGTCTTAGAATTGACGGGAAGGAATGAACCCTATCTGCAGGTTAAGACTGTATGCTGGAAAAGGCGTACCACTAATTCTTTTCTGAGTTCACAGCAAGCATTTCATTAGGAGAAAAAGAGCACATTCTCGGCAATGGATGACATGCTCCAGGGTGAATTATGCATAACAAAAAGCCAGCTCAAATAAATGTGTTTGATATTTCCCCTCCAATACCCTAGATAGACAGCCATCCACCGGTTCCAAATAGCAGCATCTGTATTGTCCAGGTGCCCTCAGATGTCAAAGATGTGCAGCATACAAAGCAAGCTGTCACGATTTGTCAGAGACCCAGCTGCACCCACAACTTCTGTGCCGCTTGAGGGGACAGCTGTCTGCCTTAACGGGCATTGGTACATCTCCTCTCTAACGGAATAAAACTACCTGCTGTTTCCTGTAGGTATACACAGCAACTGAGAACACACAGGAAGGGAGGGAAAGTCATGCATGAGGAACAGCAGAGCATACGCAAGTTGGTGGAGCGTATTTCATAAGAACATAAGAAGAGCCATGCTGGATCAGGCCAAGGGCTCATCTAGTCCAGTTTTCTGTATCTCACAGTGGCCCCGCCAAAAGCCAAGTCAAGTCAAGTCAAGTTTATTGCGGTCATATGACCCATATCTGCAAATATACAGTAAAGGCAAGAAGAAAAGCAAAGAGAAGTGCTAATAAATAGGAACATGGGAAAGGGTGGCCGAAGTGATCTCTGCTCTCTTTCGAATGGCAGCTAGAAAGATCTTTGCAACCTGTGCTGTAACGTGTGAGTTCTTGTCTATTAGACAGTATTGAACTAACCACTTGGAAGGGTGGCCTTGGAATTTTTTCAACAGTGGACAAATTAGGGTGTTCCTAATTTGTTCATAGAGTGGACAAAATAAAAGCACATGCTGAAGAAACTCAGGAGCCTCGTTTCCACATGGGCAAAATCTCTCTTGACATGGTATTCCCTGGAACCTACCCTGGAGCAGTGCTGAAGGCAGCACATTCATCCTGGCCAGCATAAAGGCCCTGCAGGCCTGTGGTGAACAGAGTGAGGTTAGATAAGCTGCAGGGGTCCTATACAGTGGGAAAACACCTTGTGACAGAGGGGAGCAGGTTCTATGTGCCTGTGAAAGGAGTTCCTGCCTTTCTATGTCACATAACCTCTGGGTGAGAATTCTTAGGGCCTGTTTCTGCCCTAGCATCAGGATATGTTCAAGAGGGATACCTATGGACCTAGTTTTTTGTTTAATGGAGAATTGCCACTGGCTTTGATAAAAATCAGCCAGCATGTTATACACAAACCCCAGTTGGTCTGCGCAGAAATGTAATCTGAGCCAAAACTTTAAAGTCTGAGTCCAAGCAGAAGTTTCCAGGTGACCTACTCCTACTTCAAGGCACAGGACTGCATACGCTACACAGTTAGGGACCCCTAGGATTCGACGCAAGAACATGGATTGAATTCTTTCAGCGTCGGGGTTATATGCATTAATCCAGATGGGGATGCCATATAATAATTGTGCCCTTGATTTTGCGTGAAAGACCCATATGGCTGAAGGAATGTAGCGTCCTCCACTCTTATAGAAAAACTGGGCCACTGCAAGCGAGCTACATTTTGCAAGGTTAAGGGCATAATTTCAATGGGCTACCCAGCTCATATTATATCTAAAGGAGATCCCCAAATACTTGTATTCTTTAACCTGCTCCAGAATGTCATTTTGTAGGGGCCAATGCATTCTTTTCCACCTCTTTGAGAACACTAGGATCTTTGATTTTTGGGCATTGATGGAAAGACAGTGATTGTCACAGTAAGTTGCAAAGGCAGTTATAAGCCTCTTTAGGCCCAATTGGGTTAGAGACAGAACTGCCGCGTCATCTGCATACAGGAGTAATGGGATTTGCTGAGGGCCAAGCTTGGGGGGATGGCCTTCGACTTGGTTTAGAGAATCACTCAAATCATTAATGAAAAGGTTAAATAGATAGGGTGCCAAGTTACATCCCTGTTTAACCCCCTTATTATTCAGGATCGTATCAGACAATTTACCAGTAGGTCCATACCGAACCTGGCAGCTCGTATTAAGATACAACATTTGAATAAGAAACAACAATATCCTGTCAATTGGGGACTTTTTCAATTTGGCCCATAGTAGTTTCGTTGAGATTGAATCAAAGGCCCCTTTTAGATCGAAAAAAGCTACAGTCTCCCCCCACCCATAGAATTATACTTTTCTGCAAGATGAGCCAATACAATGCAGTGATCTAATGTATGTCTGTTTTTACAAAACCCGATCTGTTCTGGGCCCAATATCTTTTGATTGTCCATCCAGGCTGTCAGTTTGTTTGCTAGGTGTCGAGCATAAAGTTTCCCCAAGATTGACAGCAGGCTAACAGGGCGATAATTTCCTGGAACTTGAGGGTGTCCTTTTTTGAAGATGGGTACTATGATAGCTTTAGTCCATGATGAGGGTACCCTTCCAGTCTGATCTATTAATGTGAAGAGAGTGGCCAAAGGTGTGGCCCACTAGTCCAGATGCTTTTTTAAGAGTTCCAGGGGAATTCCATCAGGTCCAGCAGCTTTTCCCAGTTTTAAGTTCGTAATTAGAGAGTTGATTTCTGAAATATTTACTGGGTCCCATTTAGGTAAGTTTATAGAGGTTGGCTATGAAGGAGTTAAATCAGAAGTTTGAGGATCGAAGAATATGTTTGTAAAGTGATCCTTCCAGACATGTGCAGGGACCTGAACATCCAGGGAACCTGTCCTGCTTTTTAAGGCACCCCTAACCAACAGCCAGAACTGTTTGCTGTTATTTGACCGAACAGTGCGAATCATTAATTCCCATCTTTTCTTGATCATAAGTTGCTTCTTTTGGGCTATTACAAGCTTATACTGCTTTTTTAGGTTGATATATTCACTTGAGGGGGGAGAGTCCGGCTGGTTGAGCCAATAGGAATAGTACAAAGAGCGTAGCTGATTTTTCAGGAGGAGACAGTCTTTGTCAAACCAGGAGTTGGATTTAAATCTTGAATCCTTATAGGACCCCTGGCCCCGCCAAAAGCTTCTGACAGGGCTTGCATGTACTTCACATTCAATGTGTAAATGAGAAACAAAGATCAGTATAGTTGGGAATATCATTGCCCTATGAAAGTTCAAATGAAATAAATTTCTAAAAGCCAGTATTAACAACGACTTATGATACTCTGTGCTTGCTGCTTTAGCTACCGTATTTTTCCATGTATACAATGCTACTTTTTTTCTAAAATCACAACACAAAAAATTAAGGAGCATCATATACATGGAAGTAAGACTTTGGGAGGTGGGATGGAAGACTACCCAAACTCACTTTGCTGTTTCCCTCCATGGTTTGTTTTTTGCAGCACTGGGCTTGGTCTTTCCTTGAATTCTCCCCCTCCCCCTTTCCTTTAATTTCCCTGTTCAAAACACTCCTCTCTGCTTTGGTGGGTTTGTTTTTGGGGCTTCAGCAGCCCATTAAGAAATGTGCCCCAGGAGAGGAATGGAAAAAGACACACCTTTGTTACACATGAAAAGGCATTTCTTAATAGGCTTCTCAAAATGGATGGAGCCTGATCCTGCAAAAAACAAACCCACCAAAGTGGAGAGGAGTGTTTAGAACAGGGAAATGAAAGAAAATGGTGGTGGGTGGTGGGGCTGGAGGAGAACTCAAGGAGGATTTATTAATTTTATTTATTTGGGAGTCTAAAAAGTGGGGGTATCTAATAAATGAAAGTGTATTGTAGATAGAAAAAATGGGGTGCTTATTATTTGATTTCGCACTTACATTGCAAGAAAAAGAAAGAAAATGATTCTTTTAAAAACCAACCATCCATTAGGCATTTTTCATAGGAATCCAATGATCTTATAAAACGTTAAGGTTTAAAAGAAGCATGTCTCAGATCTAGGAACATAAAAATTGAAAAAAATGGCATGGGAGGATCCAGGAAGTTTCCAGTGGAAAAACTAGAAGACTGACACCCTTGCAAATCAACAGGCCGAGAACAAACTACAGTACATTGCCACACAAAAGGTACCACTCATTCTCTTTCCTTTATTTTTTTAGCAAGTCAAACTTTCTCACTTCTATTTAGGTGTACTGAAATCAAGTCAAGGCTGCAGCTTACATGTTTGAATTCTTCCCAGACCACCTGAATAACTAGTAATCATTTTTACCAAGGAGAAACTCAATCTATAGGAAACTCACAGATCATCTCAAAGCGAAACCAAAACTGAACTTCACAACCGCATTTAAAAAACAAGATGGCTCAAATACCTCTAATGAGATCTGCTAATGAATACATTAGGTGGGATCATTTCCATCCAAAGATTGTCAATGCTACGCTGTCAACTTTTTGGCAGTCACAGGTTTGTTTTCCCAAGGGAAAGGAAGATGAAAAAAGCATGTTTTTCATAAATTCTACACTGTATTACTTGGTCCTTTCTGCTAGTCACTCATTTCAACTTGTGGAAGCTGTAAGGTTTGTTTTCACAAAAGTAAAGGAGGAACAAAAACAAACAATAATTTCCATAAATTTTGCACTGCACTTTCCTCCCAGTCAATAATGTTCTTTCCACCAGAGCTGGATAATACTTGGGAGGAGATTCTTTGGGGCTGATGGAAGCCTGACTTTAAAAAAATGTGCATTGAATTGAAAAGCATTTCTCTCCTCCCTCTTTGGTGCTGCTGATCATTTTAACAAATACAGCTGAGTGTTCTGTTTTGCTGTTTTGCCATGCCCTCCTTCACTACACTCTGCATGCTTACCTGCTTTTCACTCCATGTCCTCAATTTCTCCACAGTTTTCTGATATAAGGACTGCCCTGTTCTCTTGAGTATTATGCTCCTTAACCAGAGCAGAAGCCAAGCCACTGATTCTACATTCATAGATGCAAAGCATGACACCACCATGCCTTAAGCCAATTTTCCAATTTGAAAAGAGGGCATATTTGGAATTTTATTTTTAAGTACAGTCCTTGCTGCTTTAGGATTTAGCTAGGAGGCTCTTTGGCTTGCAAGACCACTCAAGAGCTCACTCTTTTATAATGTTTCCGTGGTCTAATAAATATCATTAGCCAACTCCATTTTGAGACTTTTACATAGGCTCAGCCATTTGGGTGTGGAGCCAGAGGTTGGAAGTTCAGTTCTTCACTGTGGCCCCTTGACAGGGAATGGACTCAGTAATCCATAGGGTCTCTTCCAGTGCTCTAATTCTATTATTATTATTATTATTATTATTATTATTATTATTATTATTATTATTATTATTATTATTATTATTATTATTATTATTATTATTATTATTATTATTATTATTGCTGGTGGTAGTAGTAGTAGTAGTAGTAGTAGTAGTAGTAGCAGCAGTAGTAGTAGTAGTAGTACAGTGGTACCTCTACTTACGAGCAACTCTACTTATGAACAATTCAACAAGAGCAGAAAATGGTTGGTGTTTTAACTGCTGCCTTACAAATTTTAGATATAGTCTGCTCTACTTACAATTTTATTTATTTAGTTAGTTAGTTAGTAGATACAGATTTTTAGATTGTATGACCTATGAGTATGCATTCAGAATGGATTAAACTTGTAAGTAGAGATACCACTGTAGTAGTAGTAGTAGTAGTAGTAGTAGTAGTAGTAGTAGTAGTAGTAGTAGTAGTAGTAGTAGTAGTAGTAGTAGTAGTAGTAGTTCTCTTTTGTCATGATACTCTTAAAGAAATCCTTTGTCTTCCACCTGAAATGACAGGTTTCATGGCAAATAGATGCCATTGAACCATCAGTTATAAACTACAGTAGTACCTTGCTTTATGAGCATAATTTGTTCAGGAAACATGCTTGTAAACCAAAACACACTTATATCAAAACAAATTTCCCCATAAGAAATTATGGAAACTCAGATGATTCATCTGAGGTCCCATAGACCACATACTGTACACAAAAATGCCAAAAATCACAAAAGAAGTTTGGTTAGACGTCCATGTCCACAACACAGTTTAGGTACCTGGCTGCAGAATCTGCTCTGCTTGGGACTAACAACTGAATTTAACTCTATATTTTTAATGTGACAATAACCAAAATGCAATTTGTAGCCCTATACACACTTGACTAACTGCCCCATGACTAGAAATGGTTTGAAAAATAAGAAAGGATGTTGAAAATGGATTAAAGAAAAATATGAAGAAAAATAAAACAAAATCCCTAACTTGCACTCCCCTTTGAAAACATTCCTGGCTGGTACAAGGGAGTCATCCATTCCTCTCTCCTCCTTCTGCTTTGGAGGCTGCTTGAGAGGAAACATTCTAGGCAATCACCCACAAATCCAGTGGGGAGGAAGAGAAAGCCACCATTGGTTCACATGTGGTCATGTGACCTGCTCCAGTTAGTTGTACTACAAGACATTGCGTGTTGATCAAGGCAAAATTTAGAAGAAATGTTTCCTTGTTTTACAAAAGTCTCTTAAACCAAGTTACTCCTGAACCAAGATATTACTCTGTGTGTGTGGTTTAGGAAGGATTAATGATATTTAATATGGCTGTAGTTCTACCAATGAATGAAAGTAAAGAGCAGAGGTTGGGAAGCTTAGGACATATTTTTCTGTTCCTGAGATCCTCCAGGGGTTGTTCAAAACACTCTGAGGATTGTCCAAGAATGTTTTCTGTGGTATTAAAATGAATGCTGGTATGCTAAAAAGGTATAAGGTTTGCTTTGTTTCTCATTCCCCCCTCAGAGGGGAAATTCCACAATAGAAAACTTCAGACATGTGTGTCCAAATAAGACAAAGCCGCCAGTTCATTTGAGCTTACCCTCCTAATGTCTGAAGCTATAGCACATGACATATACACCAGGATAACAATAAGGAAATGCATCTGCACCATTGGCTATTGTGTCTCTCCCTACTCAACCACATCACAAATGATACTACTCAACTGCAACTAGGTATGGTATCAATAACAGAGAAGATGAGAGAAATGCTGTTCAGCTGGTATGGACAGGTTCTCAGAGCAGCATCTTCCACCATCGCCCAAATGGTGTACCACCTGAAAATTGATGGTTGGTAGCCACATGGGCAATCAAAACATAGATGTCAGGACACTGTCAATAAGTACATGCAAATTGTTGGTCTGCACTGTGAAGATGCAGTTGACCAAGCCAAATGGCATTTCAGGATCCAAAAGGAATACCCCACACCTGTGGGAAAATGCTAAGAAGAACAAAGACACTACACCTGGGTCTACCCCATCCCAAGTCTCCAGTTCCTGCTTCAGTCACATGTTGCTGTTTTAAGGGCTGACAATAACTTCTGCATAAAGTAAACATTATTGTGAGGTGGGTGATGCTAACTCCAGCTGATTATCTATGACTAACTATAGATATTCAGTTCTATATCTTCTGCTACCATTGAGATGAGTCAGAAACACAAGGCAAATGCATCCAACAGTTGAACTCAGGACACTTATCAGACATCAAAACAATATTCCGCCACAGCACCAAGTTGATTCACCTGAAGAAAACTTTTAATTAAAACACAGTCTTGTTCTCCTTTCAGTTATTTGGAGTTCCTGTGAACCATATCTTATCCTTCATGGGTCTGTATATAGAAATACAGAGAGGGAGGGAGAATCCAGTCAGATTTCCGACAGATTTTATTTTACTTAGAAAATGTATTTTACTTCACATTGTTGAATTAATAACACTGCAAATATGATTCAGTAAGAAATCTGCCTTCTTTTTTAAAAAAATTCCCTCAAAATTAAACAAAACTAAACTTCTGAAAATATAAAACTCCCCTGGGGCATGTTTGCTGTGACAGATTAATGAATTACCTCTCCTGAAGAAGAAATAAACATGCAAAACTAATTAAATGTCAGGCCTTTAGAACAATGGGGAGAAGGGAAACAGCAGGTACAAAAGAAAAATAATTAACCTCGTTACTGAGATCTCATTGTCAAGAACTTAGAAATGTGGCACACTAAAAAAAATCAAGGCTTTATTTGACAACACCCATTCAAAGCATAAAGAGATGCCATCACAGGAGGGAGGAAAGAAGACAGTCCCACTGCAGTTCAAAGACTAAAGGAGTCATTACAGTCCAATCTTTCATGCATTAGAGTCCAAATCCTTAGTTACAATGGATTCAATGGACACAAAATACATGTGTGCCAAAACACGCACAGAGGGAGAATGAAACAGTGGCAGCAGAAGGCCACAAATGAAATGATAAATGAAGCATCTATGGAGAGGTGGGCATGTTTTTCATCAAGGGTTCCCAATCTTGGTTCCTGAGATGTTCTTAGACTACAGTTCCAGAAATCCTGCTCAGTAGAGTCAGTGATGAAGGCTTCTGGGAATTGCAGTCCAAGAAAACCAGGACAACACAAAGTTGGGAACCATTGTTCTAAGGATCTGGGAACTGATTTCTAGAGACCATGATAAGCCTCAAAACACAGATGAAGGGAAGGATACATAACTAACTTGAATTCTCCTTTGCATCTTCTCTAGCCCTTTGTGTCCTAGTGGTGAGGGTTCTAGGCAGGTCTCATGGGAAACAAAAGCATTGGAAAGGGACCAAATTGGAGAAGGTCAGATGCAGAAGACAGAGGCAAACTGTGTAGATCTTTCTCTGAAGACTTGGGGGTCATTCTACAGTTTCTGAAAAGCTTTCTTGTCAGTTTTAAGAAAGCTGCCTGGCTTTCCTGAAAGGTGCCAGTGGTTGCCATATAGGCCTTTTGCCTGAAGTACACAAATGCAACCCTCTTGATTCAGCAGAGAAAATGGAACAGTCTGTGTGGTTTGTCTGCCATCCCCTATTGTCTTTGCCATTGGCAATACAGGCTTGGAATTCTGGGAGTTGTGATCCAAAACATCTGGAGTGCCAAAGATTCGCCACCACTGCCCTAGGCCAAAGTTTGGCCAAGTCTGACCCTTCTGGCGCTGTTAGACTGCTACCTCCACCAACCTTAGGCAGGATAATCAATCGCAAGGAGCACGGAAACTTGCAATCCAACTACCTCTCTGTTCCTTTCCACAGTAAAGCAGAGAACAACAGACCGGGGTTCAAATCCTTGCTCTCAGCCCTACAGAAATCTTCCAGGCAGTAACCGCGAACAACCAGTCCTTCAATTATCTCCATCCCTTGAAAATCCTCTCAAAAGGTTGCCAGAAGTCCGAATCAACTTGACGGCACCTAACGACAACGTACAGCATGGGAACTCAGTCATTAAATCCGAGAGGTCTGCAGCAGACCAATTAGCCTGCAGAATATTCCCCAGAGGCAGGCTGCTTTTTGTAGCAGCATATTGCTTACTGTTAAACAGCACCACAGGAATATTTGGTTCTGGATTGCTTGTGTTTTTCCAAATCCCCTCCCCCCACAGACACACACACACACACAACGTATTCTATTACTATTTTATATCAATATTTTATACCTTTAATTTAATAATATTTTATATTTTATATTACTATTTAAAATAACCAAATCCATTGCGTGAGTAGGGCATCTCTCTGAAGCCCAAACAGCACCATCTATACAGAGGAGGGAAAGGACAGCAGGCTGAGGGAATCTGGAAGTGAGGGACCAACACATGATGGTTGGCAGCTGGATGAGGTGAGACAGGAAAACAGGAAGGGGAGGAATGGAACCGAATATTCTGGAAAAGAGTGTGTTGCCACTAGCTGGAGCCCTGAACAGGAACACACCCGGTACTGCACCATTGTTACCATACAAGTTCCTTTCAATATGTGATTAATTCCTGCCGCTTCCCCAGCACCACCACCAATCACCACATTTTAAGAAGCCAGTTTCTAAATCCCAGTCTTGTTCGCGCGCAGCCAGAATGCATTCACTCTGTGAGGGCTCTGGGTTTCCCCATATAGCAAAAGTGCTGTCCCTATGTGCAAAGAGTTGGTTTCTGGTGTATTCTTTCAATTTTACTGCAATCCTGAAGAAAAACCAGAGATGAAGTAGTTCCCTGGGATGCGCCCTTAAAATTAAAGAACAAGGGTGTGTGTGAACATACACTTCATCTAGGAATTTATTTTTACTACCACAGTTAAGCTTTATTGTTACTACCACAGTTAATAGTTAGTATTGTTACTACCACAGTTAAGATCGCAGTCTGTTCACACCCAAAACCTTATTTCTGCTCCTCTTACAGCTTTCTCCTAACCCAAATTAATTTATGAACAGGTGGTTCATAAGATTTCCATCGCCACTACAATCTCTGCAATTGCTGCTGTTAAAACTGCTGAAAGTTAGAACACTGGGTGATCTACAACAAATTCGTAGAGACCTGTCAACCTAAAATGATCTACCTTCTGCTCTCTCTCTCATCAACAATTTTGACCTCAGCATGTAGTAATTGCATCCTGTATAATCTTTTAAATTCACAAGAATATTCAATACTGAATATTTCAAAAATGAGTGGTAATTGCCTTTTTTGTGTTTATCCTTACAGATGTTACATGACATTTACTCACTCCCAACTCCCATGAGGCTTTAGAGCTCTAGAAATTCCCTATTCCTCTATTCTGCCCCAAATGTATGTAGAAATAAATAGGCATCTTATAATTGGTTTATTATTATTATGGTTTTTGTTTTGACTTATATACCACCCCATGTTTGAAGCATTATTTAGGGCATTTATAACATAGTTGCACAAGCGACACTTTGACCCCAACCCCCCAGCAAAGTGGGCACTCACTTGATTGGCCTCAGAAGAACAGAGGCCTGCATCAACCTTGGACCAGCTACTTGAACCAGTCAGAATCAAAGAGGTTGCAAGCAGAGCCTTGACTGCAGTACTGCTGTTTAACCCCTGTGCCACAAGGCTCCTATTATAAAATAACTACAGTACAGTATTCTGAATAATCTGAAATAATTAACACCCTGAGCTAGCACAGATTCCAATGAGTGCAATAAAGCATTTTCTGTGTGGGCAGCAACAGTGAATAAGATATTCTGTTTGTTTAATGTCAGCCAAATATTTACCTAAATCATTGTGCAAGCAATCTGGAGGGAAATGATTTTATAACAGCACATGAGGTTTTATTGCCTACATAATTTCAAAGAAGGTCACACCCATTAGTGGAAAAGAACTCTGGCCAAGAATCTATAACCTTCCATCTCCAAATTGCAAGGCTAATTCCTTAAGTGGACTTTTGACATTTGAAGGTTATCGCCTGCCACTCATGTTTCTCTGAATCAGGTCAGCAGTGTTATGCCAACGGGATTTTGGAAACACACTGCCAAGCTCAGGAAGCAAATTTGAATCTCAATGCAACGAGCATCTCAAAGGCAATTTTTGTAGTGCCCCCTTGGGTTTGTGCTTTAATTTATTGGGCACGCTAATTGTCAGTCATTGTGCAGCTGCCTGATTAATCTATTCTCTTCAGATCTGGAGATCCAGCATATCTTTGACTAACAAATTAGCTGAAGCCCCTTTGTTAAAAATAAAAAGAGAGATGCCATTCTCTTACTGTCTTCACCTAGCCTCTAAAATTAACGGGGATGCCAAAAATGTTAGAAAAGCCCAGCAAAGGGTGAAGTAGATTGGAAACCACTTAAGAGGGCTAGCCGTATCTCATGATGATGATGATGATGATGATGATGATGATGATGATGATGATGATGATGATGATGATGATGATGATGATGATGATGATGATGCAGCCTCAGAGTTTTTCCCTCAAACCTTAACAGTTGTATGTGTTTTACCCCCACACAAACTCTGAGTTGCTGTACTCTTCTGAGTAAGGTAGGTTTCAATATTTTATTTATGTTTTTATAACTTTGTTCAAGTATAAAAACTTGACAGAAGCTCCCTAAAACCAGGCCTGTGTTACTATATTTTCATGTAGGTAAGAGTCCTATGGAGGAATATAGCTTAATGTCTAATGGAAGGAAGGCATAAGATGGTCAGAAGGGACAGTGGATTCTCTAGAGCCAGGTGAACAACTCTGGTGGATCTAGGGGACAGCTTTCCAACATTCTTCCAGAGGGCTTCAACATCTACCAAAAATGGCCACCAAAATGCAGTCTATGAAAGTGATTCTCATAGAAGTCCACTGGGGGGGAGAAAACCTGGGAAATAGGTATTTGTGAATGTTGAAATAGGGTGGGTTGCCTCTGTGCCTCATTAATGTAGAATATGAATCATCATCACCTTTGGAGGCTTTGAGGAACTGCACGTCACTCTTATTTTTTATTTTTTATTTTTATTTTTTGTTGAAGAATGAGGGGATCAGGGAAAGCTGGGGCACAATGATAGTAAAAAGAGAGGTGAACGGTCCTCCTGATGTTTTGGACCACAACTCCCAGAATTCCAAGCCTGTCTTTCCAAGGCAAAGGATTGTGGGAATCGTGGTCCAAAACATCTGGAGGGCTGAAGTTTGGACATACCTGGCATAAATGTTCTGCTTAAAAGATGGAGTAGGGAATTGGTCTTTTGCCTTTTAATGAAGGGCAACACATTCCACTGTCACACATATCTATCCTTTCTGAGCTTATTATGGACTTCCATCTTCTTGTCTTCTGGCAGATTAACATGTCCCATCTATGTGGTTATAATGGCTTTCCTCCTTTTTAAAAAATTCACTACCATTTCACAAAGAAGAAACCAAGCATAGAGAGAAAACATGTTGGAAGTTTTCATGCAGGAGTTACAGCCACTTTAGCTGGACCATCTGAAAACTGCATATAAACTTGGAAGCAAAATCGGAAGATCAAAGAAGAATCATATTTGCAGTACACATGTGATGGTTGTGTGAAACAAGAAAGAGGGAATGGACATTGATTTTTAAGGAAATTCCAAAATGAGAGGTGAATGCTCTTATGCCTCACCATGTGTATAAAAAAAGATCTAGTAAATGATCGAGATAACACTGTTGAAGTATCCTTCTTTTGGTCAACAAATTCTCTAAATATCTTATCTTAATTTGTTTTTGAATTTACCTCTATTTTTAAATTGTTCAACATTCTGAATACAAATAAAAGAAGAAGGAAAGAAGCCACAACATGCAACAACTGGGACACACAGGTCAACAAAGCCAAAGCATTGTTCATTGTTCATTGTTCTTAAAACAGATGCAATTTTCTTCTTTACTCCCACTTCTTGTTACTAGGACTAAAATCACCTCCCTATATTATTCACTGTTTTTTGTGGGTAAGGGGAGCGGAAACTTTATCTTTGTGTGGTTGTTGTTTTTTTTTTTTTGGGGGGTGGCACCACATTCTCGTCTTCCTTTTTCCCGGGGGAACATTCAAACTCATGCCTCAAGTAGAAGATGGCACCTGTTCCTCACCTGCTGGGCCAGAACCTCTCTGAACCCTATCGTCACATAATCCAATGAAAGCGACACACAGACGAGGTTTGACTTAAAAGCATTTCAAAAGCACAGGAGGGAGAGCCATGCAGAGTGGGAGGAAACAGAGGCAAAGAAATCAGGGGCATTTTAAAAGTAGGGGAAGAAAAGGCAAGTACTTACACTGTGAAGGTGTCAGGGGGAGCTGATACTCTCCTCAAGTCGGCAGAGGGCACTTTATGGATGCTATAGGCAGCAGGAAATGAGTAGTCAGGAGAGGGTCAGCACAACAGCATAGACAGACAAGGAAAGAGCCCAGAGAAAGAAAGACAGACAGAAAGAGAGAGAGAGAAAGAGAGAGAGACATACAATATAACATGTAAACAGAAACAAAAGGAAAGCATCACATAAAGGCTAAGTGAGATGTATGCTAAGCTCAAGAGCAGCACACCCTGAACAGAAAACCCAGTGGCAGATACCAGCAAGCACAATGGAGGGAAAAGGTTAAGGGTGTCCACATGCCCTCTTTTAGGAAGGAAAGCGCTCTATCTGATAGCGTCCTCCATTGGGTGGGATGTCCAGGTCAAGCTTGGTTTGATCAAGAACCCTACAGGGGGAGATCAAGGGCCTTGAGGTTGCCCATCAAAAGCAAGGAACTGCCCAGCAGCCTCAGCAGGCACACAAAAATAACCACAGGCAGTCCCCCCCCCCTTGTGTGTACATAGCTATCCTAAAAGATGGCACCCAATTGAAAGCAATGACAAAACTCCAGCGAGAAAGGAGACCAAGGGCTGATACTTGGGTTTTAGAGGATTCTGTGATCTTGAGTAGAGATGGGCACAACTCAAAAAAATGGTGTTTCGTTTGTCGTCTGGTCGTTTAGGGGTCCGTTTCGATTCATTTTCGTGACATTTTTTGCAAAAAATTGCTGTTTCATTAGCATTCTTTTTAGTTCAATGCATCTGCTGCAACAAAAACGAAAAGCAAATTTGGTTGTTTCATTTTCATTTTTGTTTTGTTTTTTTAAAAACAATTGTTTCATTTTCATTGCGTAACGAAATGAAAAAGCGAAAACGAAAATGAAAAATCGCTCGTTTCGTGCCCATCTCTAATCTTGAGCACTGCAGCACCATATGACTTTAAAACCACAAAGGTATTTGAAGCAGAAGGTCAAGAAACTGGCACTAGAGCCCCTTACCCTTTACCACTGCACATTCCACAAACATATCTCATAAACCACTGTCAGTTCTCTTCTATCCTCTATCATTATCCATCAAGTGTACAAAATTCTACATTTTTCATTGCCTGTAGCCAGAAATTTCAGGCTCAGACTGAAGCCAACCAGGATCCCTGTTATGCAAGTCATGCATTCGCAAAGCACATGGCCCAGATGTCATATGAAGGAAGATGGCCCCAGTTTCAATCAAACAGCCAACACTTTATTCCAATTTTAGCCAGAATTGCAGAGACCTGGCCAGCCTGTATTTTTTCCATATCACGTACTCAGGCCTTTCTGCTTCTTTCCTCTGTTGAGAGACATAAATGGGGTGGCAGGGAATTCTTCAGTGGCACTAGAGAGGGTCCGTGGTTTGAAGAAGTCTCCTTCAAGGACATCACCACATAAAGTCATCTCAGATGTCTTGGGAATGGTTCAGCCACTTCAACCATTCCATCCCACTTTTGGACCCATTTCAGATTTTTTTCCAGATTGTTATATGAAGCTGAAAAATATGTTTGGACTCCCTCTCCTGCCCCCCAAAAGCCAGCCAGACAGACAGACATGCACACATGCATGTACACAGTGATCAAACATAGCAGTTCCAAAGTTCAGCACCAAATATTATAGCCTGAAACACTGATATTGTGTCATGTCATTCTACGGATATGACAATCTGCATGTCCTAGACTAAATAACTGTTACTGTGTTATTGTTTGTGCAGCAAGAAATGCAAGAGTTGTAATGCAAATGTAAAATATATTGCCAGAATGTTCATTCACATTTCAAATGTGTAGCCTCTCTGAACAACCATAGGCTTTTAACATAAGTAGCACAACAGCAACATACATCTCATGTAAACATAGGGTCTTATGGGCTGGACCTATCCTTTGAAGGAACTGCTTCAGGTGCCAGATGGTGAGGGCAACAGTGGATGCTCTCCAGGTGTTCCTCCTAAGTCTCCAATACCCATTCACCTTTCATGGAGATGTGTTTGTGAGCTGCCTACTAAAGCAGCCTAACCTTTGCCATTGCTGGGAGGGGTGCTCAATGGCTGAAGCCCACAAAAGATTAGGTCAGATAAAAGTTATTTGTAAGATGCCACAAGTTTCTTGTCCCTTTTGCTGCAACCAACACCTGAGGCTGGGTATTCCAGTGCTAGTCCTGTAATGAAATCACTAAAGTCCAAACTTTAGAGGACCTCTCCAAGGTGCTGAAGCTATTTTGTGAACCTACGTTTAGCACCTCAGATAGCTTCTGGAAAGCCTAGACATAAACCTGGATGAACTCAGCATTTCATTGACATCAGACCCAGCAGCCAAAATTGGCAACAGACTAATATGGCTACTCCTGTTCTCCTGGAAACTGACTGTGCTGTTTCCTTCTGGAAGTGGATTGGGAACAAACAGCTCTCTTGGAAGCTCCCAAACATCTAGGGCTGGTCCTGCTGTTTTACATCTATAAAAGCCTAGGGAAAACCCTGGTAGAATCAACACAAGAGGCTTATATAGTAGAACATACTTTTCAGTGATCAACCTGGTTTCTCTGGAAAGCCAATCAGCAGGACATGCATGAGACGGCATGCTGCATCTCATGCTTCCCAGATGTAGGTACAGAACTATAGAACAACATAGTTGACATAAAGATTTATGTCCTTCTTCATCATAATTTCCCAAGATATCTTTCTGGACTTCACATTACTAGACTAAATATCCAAAGTGTACCCCAGGGACGGACCTAACAATTGCTACGAGAACTTATGCCTCTGAAGAAACTGGACTGGAGGGATTGGTGGTAAATTTCTGGTACTTCTACTTGACATTCTTGCAACCAAGTTGAGTTTTTAAAAATTAATTTTACAGGTCTGCTCCTTAACCCCCTCCATGTAAACTGGAAATGTACATCCACGGAAGAACAATGCAGATGGCCCTTAACTTATCTATGCTCCAAAGCAACATATTTTGAAACTTTGCATTTGGATCAGTAAAAGGCTTGTTGAAAATTTAGAGGCTGATTATATAGTACTTTCTATTCAATGAGACATTCAAATTACATATCAGACCTGGTTCTCCGATCTGCCAACACTGTGGAATTGTCACTATCTTGCCAATTCCCCTTCTTTTCCATTTATCACTGGGTCCCCCCTCCTTTTGTTCTATTAGTGATTCTGGAACAGAGACTTAACAGGCAATTCTGTTAAAGATGCACGAGGCACAGTGAGATGTAGCTCATTCTTCTGTAGCAAAATTGACTTTCCCCAGATTAACTTCAGTAAAACTTTGCAACCAGATTTAACAGGTATGACTCAGAAGACAAATGGACCAAAGATAAGGGCTATAAACAAGAGCAACATTACTTTACATCCATATTTTTCTTCCTCTCCTTTCTCGAGACACAAACAATATTGACATTGGATGCAGTAAACCCTCGTGGGGGCTGTAACTTTGCTGGCTACCTCTGACAAATGTTTTTTACAGTTATACATATAGATGCAGTTGTGTTTTACAAGGACTGGTAAGTTGGGTACAATGTTCAAATTACAAAGATGTGGTCGCATAGAATCCTGAACTCCCTCATTTTCTGAAGGTCCTTTTATATTTTGTTGCAGTTGTTTGTAAGATGGCTACTTGGGGGACATGATTTGACTACATGTACTGGGGCTCAGGAGCTGGGGTCTTGTAGATTTATTTAATCAAGGAATTGGAAACTGTCATGAATCAACAGATCTTAGATCCAGACAAAATCAATAACATTAGCATAAAGGCTCTAAAACCATCCATATATTTATGAAGCAATTTCCAACACTTTAAGAAAACAGTTACTGTAATAAATGTTTTTCAGACTGAAGAACTGGAAACCAAACCAAGATGCCATTAACAGAAAGGAATTTCATTAACAAACTTATATGCCCCATACCCGGTTGGAAGTTTGTTTTAGTGTTTTGAGGTGATACTTTTGGGTGGATGGGTGTGTATGGGGTAAACTTCCCATAATTGTCCATTCTGGGAATTCTACTTGGTGCACAGATACCTTATAGAAACCTAATATGGAAGCTGAGTCATGCCAACTGGAGTTCTTTTTGTGTGAGATTGAAATGTTTTGCTACTCAGCCAAAAACATCAAGACACTACAGACAATTTATAATTCACCTTGATTTCACCTTGAATTCACACCATGGTAGTGTGAAACCAAGGTGAACTATAAATTGAAGGCCTCATCACTAACTTTCCTCAGACTGTTTGGCTGAGCAGCAAAACATTTATCTCACAAGAAAAGAAGTCCAATTGCTATGACTCAGCTTGCAGATAACCTTATCTGGATGACTAAGAATCTTCACAGACATACAGAAAGTTAACTGTGGCTTATGTGGAAGGTAGGACAAAACTGGAAGTTTTTGAGGCCTAGCTAGGCTTAGTTCCACCTACTGTCCAGTTCAAAAAGAAAGACTAGGCAGAGCTAGGCAGGGTTAGATCTCAAAGACTTCCCATTCTGGCCATTCTTCCAAGTGAGACATATTGAGCTGTCTGTAAGGTGTCTGTCAGGAAAACTCTGAGAATAAGGAATTATGGGATTTGTTATCCAAAAGATCCCCAAATCCCACCCCTAGTGGTGTACCCTGCTGTGGCATAGGACAGCTTCATACTTCAGGGATGGTCAGGGATGTGAATGTCACTGAGCCTCTGGGGAACAGTGACCATGCTGCAATCTCCTTTGCCATGCATGTTGGAGGAAGAGTGTCAAGCAAATCAGACATAAAAACCCTTGATTTTCAAAGGGCAAACTTCCCTCAGATGAGGAAACTAGTTAGAAAGAAATTGAAGGGGAAAGTTGGAAGAATCCAATCTCTTCAGAGTGCATGGAACCTGTTTAAAACAACAGTAACAGAGGCCCAGCACAAGTGCATACCACAAAGAAAGAAGAGCTCATTTAAGTCCAAGAGGGCACCGGCATGGTTAATGAGTGGAGTTAGAGAGGCTCTAAAGCGCAAGGAGAGGTCTTTCTGTAAATGGAAACCCTCCCCAAATAAGGAAAATAAAAAGGAACACAAACTCTGGCAAAAGAAATGTAAGAAGATGATAAGAGAGGCAAAGAAAGATTTTGAGGAACGCATGGCTAGCAATATAAAGGGTAATAATAAAAGCTTCTTTAAATATGTTAGAAGTAGAAAACCTGCCAGAGAACCAGTTGGCCCTCTGGATGGTGAGGGAGGAAAAGGGGAGATTAAGGAGGACTTGGAAATTGCAGAAAAATTAAATGAGTTCTTTGCTTCTGTCTTCACGACAGAAGACCTTGAGCACATTCCGCTGCCTGAATGGCCCCTCTTGACTAAAGAATTAAATCAAATACAGGTTAAAAGAGAGGATGTTTTAGGACTAATTGATAAACTGAAGATTAACAAGTCACCGGGCCCAGATGGCATCCACCCAAGGGTTATTAGGGAACTGAGAAATGAAATTGCAGCTCTCTTAACGGCAATATGCAACTTGTCTCTTAAAACGGCCACTGTGCCGTGGGACTGGAGGATAGCAGATGTCACACCAATTTTTAAAAAAGGAAGGAGGGGGGACCCGGGAAACCACAGGCCAGTTAGCCTTACATCTGTCCCAGGGAAGATGGTGGAAAGCCTCATCCAAGAGAAAATCTTAAAACACATAGAAGAACAAACCTTGTTGAGAGAAAATCAGCATGGCTTCTGCAAGGGTAAGTCTTGTCTGACAAATCTTTTAGAATTTTTTGAAAAGTTCAACAGGCATGTAGATTTGGGTGAACCGGTGGATATAGTCTATCTTGATTTTCAAAAGGCTTTTGACACAGTCCCTCACCAGAGGCTGCTGAGAAAATTGCACAGTCAGGGGATAAGAGGGCAGGTCCTCTTATGGATTGAGAACTGGTTGAAATCCAGGAAACAAAGAGTAGGTGTCAATGGGAAATTTTCACAATGGAGAGAGGTGAAAAGCGGTGTGCCCCAGGGATCTGTCCTGGGACCAGTCCTTTTCAATCTGTTCAAAAATGACCTGGAGACAGGGATAAGCAGTGAGGTGGCCAAGTTTGCAGATGACACAAAACTTTTCTGGGTGGTAAAAACCAGAGAAGATTGTGAAGAGCTCCAGAAGGATCTCTCCAAACTGGGGGAATGGGCTACAAAATGGCAAATGCGTTTTAATGTAGCCAGATGTAAAGTAATGCATATTGGGGCAAAAAATCAAAAGTTTATCTATCAACTCATGGGCTCTGAGTTATCTGTGACAGATCAGGAAAGAGATCTTGGTGTGTTGGTGGACAGCTCCATGAAGGTGTCTCCCCAATGTGTGGCAGCAGTGAAGAAGGCCAATTCCATGCTAGGGATTATCAAAAAGGGGATTGAAAATAAAACAGCCAACATTATAATGCCATTATACAAAACAATAGTAAGGCCGCACCTGGAGTATTGTGTACAATTCTGGTCACTGCATCTCAAGAAAGACATAGTGGAACTGGAAAAGGTGCAGAAGAGAGCGACTAAAATGATTACTGGGCTGGGGCACCTCCCTTATGAGGAAAGGCTAAAATATTTGGGGCTCTTTAGTCTGGAAAAAAGGCGACTGAGGGGGGATATGATTGAGACGTACAAAATAATGCAGGGCATGAGTAAAGGGGATAGAGGGAAGCTCTTCTCCCTCTCACAAAATACCAGAACTAGGGAACATACACTCAAATTGAGGGCTGGGAGAGTAAGAACAGACAAAAGAAAATATTTTTTCACTCAGCGCGTTGTTAGTCTATGGAACTCCCTGCCACAGGATGTGGTGATGGCATCTGGCCTGGATGCCTTCAAAAGGGGATTGGACAGATTCCTGGAGGAAAAGTCCATCACAGGTTACAAACCATGATGGAGATGTGTAATCTCCAGGCTTAAAACCAGGGCACTTCAAGGGCCAGATGTAGGGGGAGTGGTATCAGGAGACAGATATCTAGTCTCATGCGCTCCCAAACGCATCTGGTGGGGCCACTGTGAGATATAGGAAGCTGGACTAGATGGGCCTTTGGCCTGATCCAGCATGGCTCTTCTTATGTTCTTATGTTATGTTCTTATGTTCAAATGCAAACTCAGGACCTAATAGTATTACTCCTAAAACATTCAAGAGGCAATAAAGGCACCTGTTCCGACATGACAAAACTGTAGAAACAGCAGATGACATTTATAAAATGAAACAAAAATACATGCACACCCCTTTGGAATAACAAATGTAGGATGGTTGAGGGTCTGGAAGAAATGTCTCATGAGGAACGGCGTAGGGAACTGGGAATGTTTAGCCTTTCAAAAAGAAGGCTGAGGGGGATATGATAGCTATGTTTAAATATTTGAAAGGATGTCATATTGAAGAGGGAACAGGTTTGTTTTCCATGGCTTCAGAGACTAGGACTCGGGGCAATGGTTTCAAACTACAGGAAAAGAGATTCCATTTGAACATTAGGAAGAACTTCATGACAATTAGGGCTGTTCGACAGTGGAATATGGTGCCACCAAGTGGTGGTGGTGTCTCCTTCTGAGGAGGTTTTTAAGCAGAGTCTGGATGGCCATTGTCAGAAATATTGTGATGGGGTTCCTGCATGGCAGGGGGTTGGACTACAAGGCCCTTGAGGTCTCTTCCAACTCTATGATTCTATGATTCTAGGAGACGCATGCAGTAGGTCAAAATTACCCATCTCCACACTCTAAAGCCTGAACTTGCCCTTATTCCAGACATGGTGGGTTGAAAAACATACACTATATTTGTGTGTGCAAATTTAGCTGGACTTGCCCTACTAGAGCCTCCCTACCCTCTTATAAGCAGGCTGCCTGGATGTTGGACAAGGAAAATTTGAATTTTCAGAGACTTTCCTGCCAACCCCTCCATGTCTTCTTGCCTTGCTTTGAACCAAGCTCCTGGCTACAGTTACAAAGGAGACTTCATTCTCCAACTTTTGGAAGCAGTAGATATAAAAGCACTGTACTGCTCAGACTGTTCTCGTAAGTAACTGACCTTGGTTTTTGTGTTTACCAATACATTTTATCTTTCTCTTGAAGCATCTTAATAGTTTTGATGTTCTCACCAATGGATATATCAGAGAGCCCAAAATCTTTCTGTTCCAATATAATGTATCCCTCTACAGAGCACCAAGTGGCTGTCCGTGTTATCTTCCATAGAAACTTAATTCCCCAAACCCTACATGTCACCTGGTATTAAACAATATGAAGTCTTACAATCCCAAAATGCACAAATAGGTAAATGGGCTTTTAATGATAACTTGGAATGGTCCAGCAAAAGAGGAAAAATCAATACAACTGGCAGAAACTCTGCAGGTTCTCTCAATAAAGGCAACACTGTTTGCCAATTTTAAAAAAAAATCTGCAAATGTTATTTCAAACTTTAGAAGTTCAAACTAATTTGCTTAGTAAAATTGCATATCTCTCACATTAGCTTTCTGCAAGGTTTCTGGATGAACCTAAAGGAGGATGTTTGCAGAAGAAAAACACTTTAAGCAAATACTCTGCACTAGAGAAAATAATTACCAGATCCATATTGCATAGGGTCATTTCTTAGCACCGTTTCAGAACCTGCCAAGAAGGTAAATCTCCATCCAAGCCATTAATCACTTCAGGAAGAACATCTGCATTTAACTTAATATAGGTCACATTTTGTGTATTCTAAGCCCACTTGTCTAACCAGTGTTCAACCAGCATCTACACTGAGGAGAAAAAGAAACATATTCTTGACTGCCCAGGATACATTCTTGATCATTTTGACATGTTCAGTTATCCATTCTGCTGTGCATATTCTTACTATTTTATTTATACCCCAGTTTGGATTTATAAAGAAGACAGTTCACATGTAGCTACTTTCGTAGGAGCAATACCCATATAATAATTACCTGGACACCCACTTGAACATTATACTATCTATATCGCCTTAGAACCCAACTGGCAATTTATGCTTACATGAATGAATTGGCGTCAATCACAGCAGAAGCTTGCCACTAATTAACAAGGTGCCAGTTGCATTCTGGATGCTGACTGATCACACAATTGGGTGTATGCCCAAGAATGCAACCAGCATCTCTTTAATTAGCAAACCTCAACCGTTGCAACCTATATTTATTTATTTATTTATTATTGTATTTATATCCCGCCTATCTTCAGAATGAACTCTAGGCGGCTAACAACAAGCAAATATACAGTGTAAGGCAACAAACAAATCAATACAAAGTAAAACAATTAAACAGTTAAAACAGGCACACCCTATCATCGCCAATGGCGGTGAGCCTAATGACTAAAATCTAATCAATTGAAGGCGGGGAGGAAAAAAAATTGAAAACTAGGTCTCGCCAAAGGCCTCTCGGAAGAGGAAGGTTTTTAATGCCTTCTGAAAGGCCAGCAGGGAGTCTGCAGAGCGCACTTCGCTAGGGATGGTATTCCAAAGAATGGGGGCTGCCACAGAGAAGGCCCGATTCCGCGTAAGCGTTTTACGGGCCTCTCGTGGTGTGGCAACCGGAAGCGACTGCACTCGCGACTACCGAACAGGTCGGGCCGAGGTGGATCGCTGGGCGATACGCTCCGACAGGTATTCTGGTCCCAAGCCATGGAGGGTTTTATAAACTAAAACCAGGACCTTGAATCTAATCCGGGCTGCAATGGGCAACCAGTGCAAACGAGCCAAGACTGGGGTTATGTGGTCGTAACGACGCGCACCAACCACCAGCCTGGCCGCCGCATTCTGGACCCGCTGCAGATGCTGGAGAAGAGTGAAGGGCAACCCCATGTAGAGCATGTTGCAGTAGTCCAGCCTCGAGATCACCAGCACTTGGACCACTGTTCTCAGAGAGTCACCATCCAGGTACGGGCGGATCTGGGCGATTAAACGAAGCTGGGAATAAGCGGCCCTGGTCACCGACGCCACCTGGGCCTCCATGGAGAGCGCCGGGTCCAGGACCACACCCAGATTTCGCGCCCTCTCCACGAGCTGAAGGGAAACACCCCCCAGACACGGAAGGGGGCCTCCATACCCAGATGGCAAGGTCCCAAAGAACATAACCTCCATCTTCTCGGAGTTGAGCTTAAGCCTGTTCGCCCTGGGTCCAGGTCAGCACGGCGTCCAGGCACCCATCAAGGATCCTCACAGCTTCCACTGCAGAGGTGGAAAAGGAGAGATAGAGCTGTGTGTCATCAGTGTACTGATGACAGCAGACTCCAAAACTCCTAATGACCCCTGCCAACGGCCTTACATAGATGTTAAACAGCAAAGGGGACAGCAACGACCCCTGTGGGACTCCACAAGGGAGAACCCACGGGGCAGACAGCTCCCCCCATGCTGCACATACTGGGGACGGCCCTCCAGGAAGGAACGGAGCCAACTGCAAGCAGTGCCTCCGATTCCGACCTCAGAGAGCCGATTCAGTAAGATACCGTGGTCGACGGTATCAAAGGCCACTGACAGATCCAGGAGAACCAACAGGGTAGAGCAACCCCTGTCGGCCGCCCGGAGTAGGTCATCTTGCAGTGCGACCAAAGCTGTTTCGGTCCCCCGGCGGGGCCTGAACCCCGACTGGCATGGGCCGAGGCAATGCCGATCCTCCAGGTATGACTGCAGCCGGACCGCCGCCACCCTCTCGATTACCTTGCCCATGAACGGGACATTAGCAATCGGACGATAGTTTGACAGATCGTCTGACGCAAGGCCAGATTTCTTGAGAATGGGCTTTATCACCATCTCCTTCAGACGAGAGGGGAAAACCCCTCGCTGAAGGAGGCAGTGGCAATAAGAGCAGCCCATTCGGCCATACTCCCGCCGGCAGATTTTATTAGCCAAGATGGGCAAGGGTCGAAAGGAGTGGAAGCAGGCCGGCAATGCGCCATAGCCTTGGAGGCCTCGACAGCAGAAACAGGCCCAAGCACATCCAACCGAGGTGACGAAGGCGGACCAGCGACTGGCGATAGCGGGGCAGTGCTACTACAACCGGAGTCGAAGCCGGCCCGGATGGCCTCAATTTTAGATCGAAAAAAGGCTGTGAACTGCTCACTACTGAAATCAGTAGGAGGAAGCCTGGCCAGACTAGGATTGGAGAGGTCCCGAACCACCTGGAAGAGCTCCGCCTGGCGGTTCGAGGCCTCACCAATTCTCAGGGAGCAAAAGGATGACTTAGCCTCCCCTATCGCGTTGGAATACAGACTAGACTGGGATACTACAGCAGCCTTACTCATAACCGTCCGGGTTCTTCTCCAGCTGCGCTCTAGCCTTCTCCTCTCCTGCTTCATTGCTCTAAGCTCCGCCATGAACCACGGTGAAGATCGAGCTCGGCAACGGAGGAGGCGCTTGGGGGCGATCCGGTCTATGGTACGGGCAGCTGTTTCGAACCAATGGTTAGCCACAACCTCGACCGGAGTGCCGGCCATTCCATCAGGAAGGTCCCCGAAGGCCTCCTGGAACTGCACCGGGTCCATAAGCCTCCGGGCCCGGGCCAAAACAGGTGGCCAATGGTCCCCGCGGGGGGGGGGGCAATCGACAGGGAGAAAGAAAGCAGGTGATGTCTGACCATGACACAGGTAGGGAGAAAATGTCCCCTACCTCCAGACTCGAAACCCCCGACGTGGAGGAAAATACCAGATCAAGGGTATGGCCAGACCTGTGCGTGGGGCATCCAATATGCTGGGACAGACCCAAGGAAGCCATGGATTCCATGAACTCCAGGGCTACTCCGGATAGTCCACCGCCCGCATGCACATTGAAGTCACCCACCACCAATAGGCGGGGGGACTTCAATAGAGCAGCGGTGATGAACTCCGAGAACTCTGGCAGGGATTGGGCTGGGTTGCGGGGAGCTCAGTAACCCAGCACAATGCCAAATCTGTCCCGCTGTCCCACTAACAGGTGCAGGCACTCTAACCCCTGACTAACCAATGTTGAGGCCCTGCAGACATAAAGAGAGTCCCTGTAAACAATGGCAGCCCCCCTCCCTTTTGACTCTCCAACCTTCCCACGCCCTGAACCAGATACCCAGGTGGGCACAGCTGAGAGAGCGATGCCCCCCCTCCGCACCCACCCAGGTCTCGGTGATACATGCCAGGTCGGCCCTCCCATCTTGGATGGAATCGTAGATGATGGGGATCTTATTATGGACCGACCTGGCATTTAACAGGAGGCAGGAAAGGTTGGAGGCGCTGAAGGAGTTGCTCCCAGACATGTGGCGGAGAGCCGAGGGGTCAGAACGGGGGACAGGCACAAGATGCCTGACCTGAGTTCTTCTGATCTGATGAACCCCTCAACTACAAGCATACCGTCCACGGCCTGACACAGTCGGAATATGAGCCCCTGCAAAGATGGCAGGCAAAAAAAATAAAAAAATAACCCAGATGCGATAGACAACTACTCTACAATCAAATCATAACAGGCCAATGAATCACAGGTGGTAATCAAACAAGTAGTCTAAACAATAAGCATAATACACGCCACAATAAGACTCAATAAAAATAAAACCTAATCAGCTGCGAAAGCAGCTAACGTACAATAAAATCGTAACAGACACCAATGAATCATGAATAATAACCAATACAAATACAATAATGAAATAGACTAAACAGTTAACAATACACACCGCAATAAACCCCAATTTGAGAGGAAAAGGGAAAAAAAATTCCAGTTTACCAGAGGGGGGAAATTTCAGGGGGAGGAAAGGGACCCCAAAGCTAGAAAAGGACTACAGCGGGAGCAATAAAGCCCCCAACAAGCCCAGAAGAGTAGAGTCCCAACTGCTGTCACCGCAGCAAAAGCAGACCTGGGCACCACCAAGCGCCAGAAGACCCTGGCCAGGCCAGGCACCGAGCAGCCCACCGGGCAACGCCGACGGCCAACCAGCCGCCCGAGCCGACACCAGCAGCGGGCCCTGCAACCACTCCACCGCCTGACACAGCACCGGCGGCCGATCTACCGCCCGGGAAAGGGGTGAGCACCCCCCAAACCTGCTCCGACAGCCGCCCCGCCGCCCGGGAAAAGGATCGAGCACCCCCGAACCTACACCAGCGGCCGACCCGCCGCGCGAGGGAAAACCGGAGGCCAAATCACCATTCGCGGTAGCACTGGCAGCAGAGCAGGAGGGGAAGATGCAGGGGCCGGCTCGCCCCCCCCATTGACACTAACCACTGACCCTCAACCACAGTAGTCCCCAAGCGCACACCAGCGACCGAAATGCCACCCGAGAACGGAGCCAGCAGCCAGCACACCACCGGCAACAGAGCCCAAAGGCCAATGAAAGATAGACAAGAGGCCGCTCGCCAGTTCTCAGTTCGGCCGAAAAGCCGCACCGGAGAGAGGCAGCCCCGCTGCCCAAGTAGCTTCCCGGGGCGGAGATGGAACCATGGCTGCCAGCAACGCAGGGAACCCCACAAAGGTAGACATGGGGGGGAAAGGGCAAGAGGGAGTGGTGGGTGGAGGGCGCTTGGCAGAGGCCGAAGGGAGCATACCATTCGGCGTTTTTGATGGAGACTCCGCGTCTGAGTTGTAAAAGTCGCGGTAGATCACAGCAGCTGGCCAAGCCCTCCTTAAATCCCCCAACAACCCCCTCTAAGATCTCTCACAATGTCGAGTAAAAATAAAAATAAAAATAAAAATAAAAATAAAAAATCACACAGGCAGCAATCATAAAAATATCAGAGCGCTAGGGTGCAGAGCGCACGAAGATTGCTGCTGCCCACCATTTCACTTTTGCAAACATAAATCGCTCAACATTAGAGATGGGCACGACTTGGCAGAATTCCCGTTTCCGTTTCCATTCCTCGTTTCCGTTACGGAATGGAAACGGTAACGGAAATTACTCCGCCAGAACTTGGGTCTGATTTGTCGTGGTCGTTCCTGGCATCGCAGCGATCCCGCGATGCCAAGCGGCACAGAAAAAAAGTTTTTAAAAGTTTTAAAAAAACCGATTCCCGGCCAAAAAGCAGGTGGAAATATGCCTGCCTGAGTGAGGGCTCAGGGCACCTACCAGAGGGGTGGTTGACCCCCCCTCTCCTGTCCTGGGCTGCTCTGGTGGTGGGGGAAATCCTCGTCATAGTCGCTCACAACAAGCACCGGACTCGCCGCTGGCCGCCGCAATTCAAGCGGAAGCGGCACAGAAAAAAAGTTTTAAACTCCCCCCCCATTCCCGGGCCAAAAAGCAGGCGAAAATATGCCTGCAGTGCAGAGTGCACCTACCAGAGGGGTGGTTTCTGGGGAGGGGGTCCCGGCCTCCCCCCCTCTCCTGTCCTGGGCAGCCGGACTCGAGTCGCCAATGGCCATGCCATGCGGTGCAGGCGGGGGATCCAAAATGGTTTGGCGACTGCACTTTTTTTTTGAAATCGTGGTCCAAAAACACACAAGCACCACACAGAAACATGTGAAAATTGCTATTTTAAAACTGCCAGAATTTTTACAGTAGCAGTGGGTTTTTCTTGCAACAAAAGGTCTCCTCTTTCCTCTCTCCAATCCATTTATTTTATTTTATTTTATTTTATTTTATTTTTACACCTGCACAATGATGGGCTGGCCATGGGAGTGACCATGCAAATTTTTGGAGCCATTCCACCAATCGCATGGCCAGTGGCCACTTGGCCAGGTTGACCACAGAGACTTCTGGGATGTGCCAACCGGGCATAAAAAGCCCACTAACCGTAGCCCGAACCTTAACCCTAACCCTAAGCCTAACCCATACGCCAGTACACTGTCCTTCTAAGTGGGTCAGAGAGGCCCCCAGAGGTGCACCCCAATACTCACCCTAACCTCACCCGTAACTAGCCTAACCCTAGCCCTTGCACTAACCCTGCTGCCTAAGCCAGATCTGTACTTGCATTGCACTACACACAACAAGTACAATTCCCTTCTTAGTGAGACACAGCAGGTGCAGAGAGTCTGCCAGTCCGCCACTTGTGGCTCTGGGTGACTCCTGCAGGCTTGGCTCGGCCGGCAGCATGTGTGACATGCAAACCATGCCCCCGAGGCCTGACTGATGCAGGGAAGGCACCCCAAAAAGAGGGGTGCCTCTGCCAGTCTGCTGTGTCTCTGCATGCAACTTGGTATGCAATCATATCCATATGGCTATGCATGCATGCCATTTTGCAGCAGGTGAGGAGAGGAGACCCCCATGTATGAGGAGGGGTCTCCAGGAGCCTGCTTTCCCTAGCGGGTGAGGATAGGAGGCACCCCCCCAAAAAAGAGGTGCCTCCAGGAGCCCGCTACCCCCCCAAACCAGTTTAATGACAGACGAAAAAACGAAAAATGAAACGACAATTTTTTGCAAAGTTTCGCGAAAAACGGAAACGAGCCGACACAGGCCGCCTCCGACACATGACAACTCGAAAACGTCATTTTCCCTAGTTGTGCCCATCTCTACTCAACATTTAGGAGCCTCAGGTCCAGACTAGCCAAGACAGGACTAGCATTTAATTTACTACCCATTTTACATATAATTTGAAAGGCAGTTGTTGTGCCTCAAAGAGCTCTTTTAATCCCCGTTAATTCCACAGGATTGCGCTAGTGCATGTTACTATGCTAAACATCTGCACTTCCACCATTATCTTCCATGCTCTAGAACTGTTGCTGGTACTGGAATTTTCAGGCTGGCATTTAAATTCTTCACTGGGTCTTAGCACTGTCTTTCTGTCTTGTGCAAGCAAGCACACCTCATTGTGCAGCAGGGGCTGAGCAGTCCCTGTACGACATTCCAATAGCTCATTGCATGCGATATCACAAGGACCTTCACCTAGGTCTTTGGCTTTGACCATAAAACCTCAATAAATGACCCGCCAGACCTACAGAAGGCATTTTCCTCAGGTACTAAATCATGTGAATCATATAAATCAGTGCTCCCCAACCTTTTTGTCCCCGCGGACCGGGAAATTTTTGATAATTTTTCTGTGGCCCGAAGCTGGGGGTGCGGGTGGGGAGGGGGAGAATGCGAAAGGGGGTCCGGCGGGGAGGCAAAAGGGGGTGAAAGCAAAGGATGGGAGGGAAGGAGGAGGGGGAGGCACGAGAGTGGCGGCGGCGGCGGCAGCACTCACCGGCTTGGGGCGTAGGTCCACCCCCACACGGGAGGGGTGGGGGAACCCGGGGCTCCTGGGCAGGCGGGCCCCGCCTCCTCCTCCAGCGCCCGGGAGCCGACTGCTGGTGCCCCGCTTGCTCCTGCTGCCGCCGCCGCCACCGCCGTGGGCCTCCACCTCTGCTGGGGAAAGCGAGCGGGCGCCAGCAGCGCTAGGAGGAGGCCTACGGCAGCGGCGGCAGCAGGTGCAGGAGCAAGCGCGGCGCCAGCAGCGAGACCCAGCGCACGGCTCCTGGCCTAGGCGCCCGCGCACGGCACCCGCCCGGCCGCGCCAGGAAGCGCCCTCGCCCGCACCGCCCTCGCAGCCGCCGCCGCCACCTCCTGCTCGGTTCCTCCTCCTCCTCCTCCTCCCGCCGCCAATAAAGCAGCAGCAGAAGGCATTTTTGCCCTCGCTGCTGCTGCTGCTGCAGGAGGAGGAGGAGGAGGAGGACGCGCCGCCGCCGTGGCTGCTGCTGCTCCTGCTGGTGGAGGGCGAGGAGGAGGAGGGCGGAGGAGGAGGAGAATGCGCCACCGCCGCCGGCGGGCGGAGGAGGGAGGCAAAGACAAAGGCGGTGGCGGCGGCTCCTCCTGCGCTCCTCCAGCCTTCCTGACCTCCACCGGCCGCCCACGGGAGAGAAGAGGAGGAGGAGGAGGGCGGCGGAGGAAAAGGGGAGGAGCCTCCCCGGCGTCCCCAGGCGGCCCGGTGCTGACCGGTCCACGGACCGGCACCGGTCCGCGGCCCGGGGGTTGGGGACCACCGATATAAATCATGGCATGTAAATCAATTCAAACTGTTGAGTGCTGAATGTATTAATAAAATGCAAACCAGATGAAGTTGTAATCTATCCAGTAATAATATTTTCAGGTTTCAGAGGAGCCCAGAAGACCATACACAATGATGAACTCAAGACAGATTCATTATTTCCTAGCCTGTAATTTAAATCTCCCTCCTTCACCAAGAACAACCAAGAAAATAAAATGTGTTTGTGTGTTGGGGGGGGGAATACACAAATCAAAACAGAAAGCAAATAGCTGCCAGGATCATTAAAGATCTCAGCCGTTTCAATTCAGGGATAGAACAGGACTTGTGTCCAGAGACTCTGTTAAATAGCGGCACCCAAATATTAGCATTCCATATCTGGTGCCTTAGAAATCTCTGTGTTAGTTGTCTTTTATCTATATATATTTTAAAGCAAGGAAGAGACTGCTTCTGTTATTTGTTTTACCACTCACATTGGAACTGAATGACAAAACACAACAGAAGAGCCTGCTTCTCACACATGGCAATGCCAAGACAAGCTCAGTTTTAGCCGTCATCACATGTAAATTGTACAAGGCAACCTTCCACAATAGCATGCATTCGGGAGGCATTGAACTACTGCTCCCATCATCCTCAAGCCAGGATGATGTGGGGTAGCAAGCCAGGATCTCTGAAGGGAGCCACGTTCAGTGATGTAGGTCACTTTCTCATGGGGCTACACTTCTGATGGGGCTACACGGTGTGGGTGTTGAGGCATCCATGGGTAGTCCTCACATTACACAACCATCCAGAACCTTGTTGCAATGGCAGAGGGGAAGCACTCTTCAACTTGCGGACTGCCCCAATCTCAACTCTCTCTACCCTTCTCCAACTTCTGCCTGCAATATAAGTACCGTATTGACAAGGTTGTTCTAAGAATTACCAGAGATAAGGTACACGGGCAGTGCTCTGAGCACTCCATTAAGCTGTGAAATGCTATCACTGGTTTAAAGGCTTGTAATCTTTCAGTTGATGGATAGCCATTTGGATGAAAGATAAACATCACCCGCACAAAGAACACAAGTAGACTGAAGGACAAGGCTCTGGAGACACTTGGTAAATGGAGAGAATAAATTATCGGATAAATTTCACAAGCCAGCAGGTTTTCACATCTCGGTCAACGTACCGGTAACAAGAATACCTAGATAATATCCTTACAACCTGAGCATATTTTGAGAAATGTACAGTATAGAGAAAAATTAAGGTGGACATGGACAGGGAAATATATTTTCTCTCTACAAGGATAATCCTGAGTCATTTCCTCTGTTTAAATCTAGATTAATTGTCCGTTAACTACATTACAATGCACGAGTCTTGCAAGGATGCAATCACCTAGTCAAGGCACCAAGTGAAAAGGACATGGTACTTCGGTGAAACTCATTCCATCTCCACATAAAGCAGACGTTCCTCAACTGAATAGTTGGGGCTTAACTGCAACCTGTCCCCACTTGTCCTGAAAATGTATCCATGTCATATTGTGCACGGTTGGAAGAATAAAACAAGGAAACGGTTTGGTTTGCTCGTCTGAGAGTTTCCATGCAGAGCACAAACACAAGTGACAGATGCAGTGAAGGAGAGAGGGGGGGCATGTCCATTAGAGACAGAGTTATGGAATACTCTTCAGAATGAGATGCTAAGAAATGCCATGCTGAATCAGATGGGAGACCTATCTAGTCCGGTGTTCTGTACATACCAAATTACCAGCTAGGTGTCTATGGGGATTAATTCTAACAAAACACATGCAAAAGCCCATTGTGCAAGCATTCCCCAGCCACTGACAGAAAAAAGCACAAGATGTTTAAGTGTATTCATTTGTAAGTGATGACTCATTTTGTGGATCTCTGTCTCTACCACAGGAGTGAGGTTGCCAGGAGTGGCAGATGGCTGCCTTTTGAATAGTGCATTAATTGACACTGGACTATGGGTGACTTCATCTCCTTGCATGCAAATACAGTAGTGTGAAACCCCAAAGCAAAAAAAGGAGCACCTTAATTTGTGGCAATTGCGTACTACCAGTGGTGACGTTCCTGCTATGCTGGCAGAGCTCTGCAAGAGGATACTGGCAAACAACTTTTTAAATATATATATATAGTGGCACCTCTACTTACGAGTGGCTCTACTTATGAGAAATTCAACATACAAGCGGGAAACCATTGGTGTTTTAACTGCTGCCTTACAAATTGTATATGCAGTCTGCTCTACTTACTTTTTTTCTAATTTTTCAATTTATTTATTTAGTTGATTTTTTAGATACGGCTGCTCTACTTATGAGTTGTTCGATTTAGGAGCATGCATTTGGAACGGATTAAACTTGTAAGTAGAGGTACCATAGTATATTAAATCTATTTAAATGTTTTTTTAAAATTATCTTTTCTATATTGCTTTGAAAGCTCTGGTGGACAGAAAAGCAAAAATAATATTTTAATCTAATAACAAATACTGAACAGACTAGCATACATTATTAATATGGGCATAATGCGATGATGAGAATTGCAAGAGCAAATTGTCCCTGGTTAATGAGTCAACATGTGTAGCTCTCACTGCACATCAATGAAATAACCAGCATGTGATGAGGAATGCAAGCAATGAGTCCTTAATTAGAAGTAATTTGTTACTGTGATTTATATCACTACACTTACTACTAGGTGTGAGATTTTCAGAAATCATGAATTACAGCTTCTAGAAGTCAGCAAGAATTCCTCCAGTGAGATTCCAGGGGCTTTAATCAAGAAATCTAAGTCAAAAGTGGGATTTTCAAGTTCAGGAGCTGATGAGTCTTCCAGCAGCCATTTCCATCCATGGAGAAGGCCCATAACCCCTTGTGGCTCCCATGGGCCTGCCTGCCTATTTCCCCTGTCTTCTTCACAGGGTGAAATTAACTGACTGAGTTAAAAGAACCTGGCAGGATTTTGATTTCTTGATTAAAGACCCCAGAAGTCTGACAGGGAGAATTCCTTCAGACATCTGGGGACTGTAGTCCATGAGTTCCATAAATCCCATGCCTAAGAATTATGCCAGTGTATGTAATCGAGAGGATTCTGGTCAGCTCAACTCATACATGATGCAATGTGTGTAGCTATCCTTTCTAGTCTCCATTAATCACATAGTGGTGTCATGCTCTTATTCCAGGAAAGGAGAAGATGTAACCCTCCAGATGATGCTGGGTTGCAACTCTCATCAGCACTCAACAACGGTACCCTCGCGAAGGCTGAAAGGAGCTGTAGTCAAGCAGCATCTGGAGGTTCATAACTTCTCCACTTTTCCATCACAACCTTTGTTGTCTAAGCCTTACAAAATGTTTAGCCTTAGAAAAAGAAGACTGAGAGGGGATATGATACCTAAGTTTAAATATTTGAAAGGATGTCACGTTGAAGAAGGGACTGGTTTGTTTTCCATGGATTCAGAGACTAGGGCAGGGGGAAATGGTATCAAACTGCAGAAAAAGAAATTCAATTTAAAAATTAGGAAGAATTTCATGACAGTTAGAGCTGTTCGGCAATGGAAAAAGCTGCCACGGAGGGTGGTGGAGTCTCCTTCTTTGGAGGTTTTTAAGCAGAGGCTGGATGGCCATCTGTTGAGACTCCTGTGATGGGGGTTCCTGCAAGGCAGGGGGTTGGACTAGATGGCCCTTGAATTCTCTTCAAACTCTATGATTCTATGTGTTTATACTCTAACTAACTCCTTAGTTCTTTCTTGGTTCCTCTGTCCCAAAAAGCAACTTACTCATTTAGTAAAGGCATTGATGTCCTCCTCTTGCTTTTCTGCACCATATTAGCCTGATTCCTCAGGGAGATGCGGATGAGCGAAGGAGCCAGTCGGCAAGGCTCACCATCCACTTGCATTGGGATAGACTTGTACGTCAACAATGTCACCTCCCGGCACTGGTGCAGCCTTTCTCCATGACCTCCCACTTGAAGTGCAGCCTGAGGGAGACACGGTTAGAAGGGGAAATGCATGCACAGAGGAGTGAGTCATTTGTTTTTCTGTGAATATTTGCCACATTGGTACTTCTCAAAGCTAAATGCTAACCAAAAGACATACAGGTCTTGTAAGTTGTACTTTCTCTAAAGTCTGTGGGACAGGTTTTTAAAGATAAAACTTAACCAAAAGCACACACATTTGGGGGGGGGTGCATGGTGTGTGTGTAAATGAATGCAAAAATGTTTTACAGGTATTGTGTTTAAAAGGCCAGCTGAAAGACTGAGCACAACTGGAAACGAGTGCACAGAACTGAATAAATTTTAAATATCCTTGCAAAAATATGTATTTTATGTTAAAGTGCATGGAAGTTTTTAATCAGTCAGTTTTCAGTTCTGAAACGTAGTGGATTTACACACTTAAATTGGATTTGGAACATAAATCAAATTGCACTGAGTACATGTTGTTCAAGCATTCTTCTCTTTTTAAAAAGAAAAATTAATGGCAACTATATGCAAACCCTGAAGATAGCTGTCTGAAATTGGGCAGATTTCCCCCCTCTTTGGGATCTATAGTGTTTTCAAATTTCATGTACATCTTGATGAAATAAAAAAACACATAGCTTTCACTTTACATATTTAGAAGTCAACTCACATCAAGAGCACAAAATTGCTCTTGAATTAACATTCATTTGGAAGCCCCAAATGGTCTTACAAATCAAATTGGGGGACTTGGGTACAGCCCTATTTAATATCATATATAATTTAGTGTATTTAATTTCTTAGATTTCTCTTAGATATCATTTTGCACACCATGTCATAGGAATTTGGGAATTTGTGGTTTCGCTATTCATTGGTTGAAATCCGGTTGCACAGTTATGCAAAAGGTGTAACATTTAGAACAAAATAGCCATAAGTTAAGAATTCTCCATTGATTTTGTCTGTTGCAAGCCAAGTTCTGCAACCGTTTATGGAGATTTCTTAACTTCCAGCAATTTACGCAACAGGATTTCAGCCATTCACTTCTCAGTTCTTGCATTTATTTGGTGTAGATTCACTCTCAATCTAGATGACTGCTTGCTTGCAGGAAATAATCTAAGGAGGGGAACTCACCAAGGAGGCCATGGTAAAGCCGATGACCTCAATATAACCATCGTCGTGTCTCTGTGGTTCAAATTCTCGGTGGTCTCCTGGGTTCCCCCAGGGCATCGTGCCAGCACAATACCTATAGAAAGAAGTTGAAGACAGACAGGTATGCCCTGGGTCTCAGCCTGTTTACTTTTCAGTAGCAAAGTATATCATCGTCTGCATAAATGGCTTCGTTCTTTTCATGTGGTCCCAAAGGGTTTCAAAACATTCTGTCTCTCTCCCTTTCTACCAGAAAGAAAACATTCTTTTTCAAATTTAGAAAGCCACTTTTGGTGCTTACTACTAGCTGGCAACTGATATTACTCACTGGGGACTGTCACGTGTGCAGTCAGCCAGGGGACATATAGTCCCATTAGTGGCTCATTAAATCCAGCTATGTGCAACTGCATATTATGCTTTTGCCTCCCAAAAAGCTGAGCAACAGCATTTTGGAGAATAAATTATAGTAATAAAATAGCATTAAATAAATTACAGTGGACCCTCATATAACAAACGATTTGTATAACATAAAATCTGGACAACATAAAAAATTCCGGAGATAGGGGAAATTTGCTTAACAGAATTGTCTATGGGGTGAATCCGAACAACATAAAAATGGTTGCGATTAGGGATTACTCTGTTTTTAATGCATTCCTATGGGAAATTTGTATAAAGGAAAATTTGCTTAACATAATTTCATTTGGAATGAAATAATTCCTTTATGCAAGGTACCACTGTACAGTGTAAAAAATGCTCAGGTATTTGCATAACATTTAACATACAGGGAGACCAATTTTTAAAAGCCACCAAAAAGAAGGGCAATGCTATAAAGCCCTTCCTCTTTAGGGAACCAGTAGCCAAAGGCCTGCCTAAATATAAATGTAAGTCCCTGCTAGCAGGAGAAGACCATGGAATAGGCCAGCCTAATATCTGTTAGAAAGAGTTCTAGAGTCTGGGAGCAGCCACCAAGAAGGCCCTGTCACATGTCCATTTATATCTCCAGCCACTAGCTGCATGCATAACACCCTGAAAATGAAACTGCAATTCCCTGCCTCCCAGTCACTTCAGTTTAGCCCAAAGACAAAAGGTAAATGTGCTGCCAACTCACAGCAAAAAAGAGGGACACAAGGTATTTGGTAGGAATATAGATCAATTAAAATTAAACAACTTTTCCTGAAATGTTTTGTCTTGGTTGAGTGCCATCACCCCTGGCAAACTAAAGTATATTGTGAGTGTGTTCAGCCTTAATTGCTGACTTGCCACAAACAAATGTAAAACCAAGTGTGCTGTCTTTAATTGTGCTCATATTATTTTATTTAAGTTCCTGATAATCGAGTTTGCCACACTCTCTTCATTTTCTTCTTCTGGAAAACTACAGTGATATTAGGAATATGTTGCAATATTCTCATGTCAGATAATCGGGACAAACAAAATGAAAATTCTTGGACTGGAATTGACCAGTTAGCATTTCTAAGCTTGAAATATGTGCAGAGAGCTATTGTGCTCACATAATCTCTGCAGGATTGAAGGAACATGCACAAGTGAGAAGTAGATTCTCCTGGTATCTTACCCAAAGACCCAAGACACAGGTTCTGAACATTTGGGAAAGGCTTATAATCAGACATAAGAACACCAAGGATGGAACAAATATTACCTGGGTATGTTTAAAAACACTATACACTGGAATTTCAGCTCCTGAATCTTTGAGGTCAAGTCTGTGCCATCACACTGCCAGAGAGAGAGAGAGAGAGAATGAGAATGAGAATGAGAATGAAATGAGAATGAGAATGATGTCTGTGAATATTCTCAGTCATCCAGATGAGGTTATCTGTAAACTGAGTCATGGCATGTGGACTTTTTTCTTTTGAGATTGAAATGTTTCATGTCTGACAAATCTACTTGGATGAGGAGTGAGACGTTTCTATCACAAAAGAAAAAGAAATCCAGTTGCCATTAGAGATGGGCACGAAACAAAATTGTTTTTCCATTTCATTTTTCATTTTTCATTTCATATCCTAATGAAACAAAAATGAAGTGCCTTTAAAAAAAGAAATGAAACAAAATAGAAATTTTCATTTTGTTCTGTTCCATTATTTGTTTTTGTATTATTTATTTTGAAAAGTGCCAATATCAGGGCCAAGAACCAGCTGGATGGCGGGAAAAATAAAAATAAAAATAAAAATAAACCACCAATTGTTTCCGCAAATACCAGCTGGTCAGCAGGAAGAAAAAAACAAAGCAAAACAAACAAACAAACAAACAAACAAACAAACAAACAGCCAGCCAGCCTGGCCTCAACAGTGTGTGTGTGTGTGTGTGTGTGTGTAATTGCTTCGTATTTTGTTTTGTTTAGTTTTTTTTTTAAAGCCACCAAAAAGAAGGGCAAAATCAGTAGTAGTAGCCAAAGTAGTAGTAAAAATCAGTAGTAGTAGCCAAAGGCCTGTCTAAATACAAAATACGAAACAATTTTTTTAAAAAATTGTTTCATAACAAACAAAACAAAATGGGGGGAAAGAAACCAAAAAGGAAACAAAACACCATTTTGGTCTTTCGTGCCCATTCCGAATGAAGTATCATGTTTTTATGACCCAAAGAGCATAAAAGGCATTGAGGGGATTTAGTTCTATGGCATCTGGGACTTAATATGAAACAGGGGAGATATAAAGACCAGACCACATGACAGACCCATATTTGTTCAGTAAACAAATAGATAGTTAGGTTTAACTCATCATGGATTCAGCAAGGTGCAAACTACATTTGCTGAAATTAAAATTCCCTCTTTTACACTTATAAGGGAAGAAAATGGAAGGGGACAGGGTTTTCCTCCCATGAGAGGATTTCCATAGAGATGAGTGCTTCAACATCCAGGCATGTTTAGCTTATGTTTAGCTTCCAATGACCAATCGCAACACAAAGCACGCTAAATGCCAGATATATGGGTAAGGAAAATCTAGGCAGCATTCACCATTTGTGAGACCTTATCTTCTAAAAATGTGCCAAACACATCATGCAGTTCCAGATGAAGAGAGAGAGACTGGGTCTGCCTCTGATGGGCTTTGGTTCCAGCCACTTATGCCTTTGATTCCATCTCTACCTCAACTGAACAACTGTTCTCAAATTACAAAGGCTTCCTCATTCCAGAGTTAAAGCCACAGAGACTGTTCAGTCTTAGGACTGACAAATGTCAAGTTGTGGGTCTCAGGTCTGGGCGAGATGAGGGAAAGCCAATTCTTCCCACCAAGTGTGCCAGCTGGAGAATATACCGTATATAAGCAACTTTAAAAAAACAGTAAAAAAGAGATTTGGAGCCATGCAGCCATTGAAACAAAAGCAAAACTAGACTATGGGTGATACCTTCATAAGCTGCTAGAACAGTGGTGGCGAACCTTCCGCACTTGAGATGTTTTGGACCACAACTCCCACAGTCCTTTGTCATTGGCAATACAGGCTTGGAATTCTGGGAGTTGTGGTCCAAAACATCTGGACTGCTGAAGGTTCGCCACCACTGTGCTAGAAGAAGAAAAAGTTGCTGAGCTATCGAGAGCAAGCCCTCTTTTTTCAAAGCAGGTAAAGAAGTCCAAACATCGCAAGAGATGTAATTTGCCAGGAGAGAGTTCTTAAAAGTTCACTTGGCAAGATAGACTCCAGGCTTCTTCTGGGAAGGCACATGGCAGCATGGTCCGATGGGGCTGTACTTTAAAAAACAGCTAGATTTCTGGCACTTGTCAATAGAAAACAAAATCCTTTTTCCTATACTTACCACAACTTTTACATGCTTGGATAAATCTCTGGAACTTCTCTGGAGGAAGTCGGAAAAGGCTGCCTAAATGATACAGGAAAAGGAACAGAAACTTGATATTAACACCTTCATCTGACTTTCTTCTGTCATTTTTTTCAGATCTAGAATGAAAGGAAAGCTATGCTCAGCAAACGTGTCCCACAGTACAAAAATACACTTCAAGGCACAGTTTGTGATGAAGTCTCCCTCATGTTATTATATATGAAAATTTTTTTGCTGTGCTTCATCTCATTCTTTCCTATTATCATTTAACGGGAATATATGAGAGCAACCTCTGATGCTTGCAGTTTCCGGTTGTGAAAGGTCCCTTGAATCAGGAATGAAGAGAGCTGTAAAAATCTGAAATACTCCAGAATTATAATTGTTCTCTGTCAGGAAAGTTTTGCCTTATGGTGACCTTTTCCAGGTTTTCTAGGTAGGAATACACTAAGACCCCCACATTGAAACTTAAATGTTACACAATAGCACCTCCAATTATGAAATTTATCCATTCCAATGGCATTTTCTTAACCTGAAATTTTTGTATCTTGAAACAGGGTTTCCCATAGAAATGCACTGGAAACAGGTTATTTTGTTCCAAGTGGAAAATCACACACACACACACCAAATTCAAAAAGCACATTAACAAGCATGTAAACAACAGAAGCTTAGCTCCCAGCTCCCTATCTTTAAAAGCCCCAAAACAATGCCACATAGTTCCAGAATGGCTCTAAAGATCACCTTGTGCAGGTCACTTAAAAATAGAAGCCCGGTTCTCAGCTTCCCTTTTCAAAATGTCTCCTTCTTCTTTTCAATTGCAACACTGTAGTGGGTGTGGCCACAAGATGGCAGTATTGCCATTGCAAACAAGCAGAAGCCATTTTGAAAAGGAATCTTGTACTTTCTGTTTCCACTTCATAAAAGAAAAAAAAAACAGGGTTAAATTTTCTTATCTTGAAGCATCTCCATCCCCACAGATTTCTCTTCATAAATTGAATTTTTCATAATTAGGGGCATTTGTGACTCAAGGTACCACTGTATTTATATATAGCATGTTTAAAGGAAAAACAAAAACAGAAAAATTATTTTCACATGTATTACCAGCACTGGCCACTACAGGGAGACCATGCTATGTGTTCTTCACTTACAAGTATCCATAGCATGGTCTCTGGCTCCATCTAGTGGCTAATGCTAGTAACACTGTGAAAATAGTTTTTCTGGATTTTTAAAAATATTTTTAATATTTTCAGATCAGATATAAGTGAACTTGTGGATACCAATCCTGCAAATCCAGAAGTCTAACTGTACTCAGAATTAGTTTAACATGCCATTCTTTGGGGGTGCTTTAGAATTGTGCAGCTTGCCCAAGGCAACATAGGCTGGCTCTTCCAGGATGCACAGAGAAGAATACACCCCCCAACTTCTAGCCCTGTAGCCACGTACCCCAAACATTTATCTATATAGCTCCAGACATGTATGTTCTGTATCATCAGGTCAGAACTAACAGTGATCCTAATAGGGTTTTCAGGTTAAGTGAGATAGAGAAGGAGTGTTTTTGCTTGTTCACCCCCCTTGTGAATTTTCATGACCAAGTGGGGGGTTTGAACCCTGTTTTCATTCAACTCCAGAATAGAAAGTCAAATATACAGATTTTGATTTCACTGAATTCTCCATTTCTCTCACTGTAAGTTCATTTTGGCCTGTCTGCAACCTTCAGCAAACAAGGCAAAATTCACCATATAATTCTGCATGAAAATGTGGGCTTATTTTCCTGTGCCTCTTCCTTAACATATGCATGCCTGTATGCCCTTTTCCTAATCTGCAGATTAGTGAAGATTCTCAAGAGCTAAGACAATAAAAGAATACAGTATATTGGCATATACTGTATTCCACAAATACAGTATATGCCAATATCAGATGGGAGAAAAACATATTTCAACTCACCCCGGCATAAAACATTTTATTTCGGAAGCGGCTGTTGAATTTTTCAGGATTTGCTTCTGTAATAAAGAAAGCCAGACACAGAGCGGCTTTAGATCATTTAAGCAATACATTGCCCTTCTCAGTTCAATTGCTAGTTTTCTCTTTCTACTGGGCAAATAACTGGATTACTTGCCAATGTCAGCAGCTGCACTTTTTATTTTTGGAAGCTAAAATAAGACCAAAGATGAATCGAACAGGAACGATACTCCCCCCCACACACACACTGTCCTTTCTAGGAAAAAAATGTTGAAACACACAAAAGGAATATGATCTCCATGTGCATTATGTTGTTAGGGGGTGGAGAAGCTTTCAGAGAAGCTCCAGAGAGCTTTTTCAAGAAACCACTGTGTAACCAATGTTGTTATGAATTGGCCTTGCCAAGAATTACGATGTCTTAATTGCCCAAATTATTAATATTGTGGGAGAGTGGTTTTGGATTAATTAAGGAAGCACCATTCCATTATTACTAAAGGAGCCACTCTTTTTTCGTTCCAAAGAGATAAAAGAGAGAATGTTGAAGTGGTTGCATCTTCAAGACTAAATGCATTACTGAAACATGACATTTTGTAGACAAAGGGGTTATACGTTTGCCTTGCTGGTTTGTTTTCAGTTTTCTTAGTTATTTCTTTACTTTATAATTGACTATTTTATACTGTTATACTTAGTGATTGTTGTAAACTGCCCAGAGTTCCTGCTCGAAGACTGCAGAATATGAATGAATGAATGAATGAATGAATGAATGAATGAATGAATGAATACTTCCTTGCACATTTGATCTATAGGAATGCATCCTACAGTTGGATTCCTGCATGGAGTAGTGGGTTGGATTTATAGGCCCCTTGCAACTCAATTATTCTATGCTTTTATGATCGTTATGCATCCAATTGAATGGACCCGAATGACACGAAAATTTTCCGGGTGGTAAAAATCAGAGAATATTGTGAAGAGCTCCAGAAGGATCTCTCCAAACTGGGAGAATGGGCTGCTAAATGGTAAATGTGTTTCAATGTAGGAAAATGTAAAGTAATGCATATTGGGGCGAAAATTCAAAACTTTATCTATCTGAGCTATCCGTGACAGATCAGGAAAGAGATCTTGGTGTGCTGGTGGACAGCTCCATGAAAGTGTCTACCCAGTGTGTGGCAGCAGTGAAGAAGGCCAATTCCATGCTAGGGATCATCAAAAAGGGGATTGAAAATAAAACAGCCTTTGTACAAAATGATAGTAAGGCCACACCTGGAGTATTGCATATAGTTCTGGTCACCATACACCAGTTTTCCAGCAGGAACTCCAGACAGTTTACAGCAATCACAAAGTATAAAGGTATAAAATAGTCATTTCTAAAATAAACTCGGGAAGTTGAGTCATGGCAACTGGACTTCTTTTCTTGAGAGATTGAAACGTTTTGATGATCATCCAGCTTCGTCAGTCTGAGGAAAGCAAGTCATAAGTCGTCTATCTTATAGTTCTCTTTGACCTCATGTCACCCTGGCCTGAAATAGGCTCATAAGATTAACAATGGCCTGAATAGGCTCATTAGGTGGACACCCATCAAGTATGGGACGTTACCATGAATGGCTTCTGTGACTCCTCTCTCAAACCACCTATATTTGCTGTCTAATATGTGTACATCCTCACCATTGAATGAGCGCCCTTCATCCTTCAAGTGGGGGCATACAGGGAAACGGGTGTGGTTCTTACCAAGCTACTCCAATTAGCCGGCAACTTTCCTTTGCCCAAGTATTTTCCTTGTCCTCATTTGGTTTGGTTCATTTTGTGGGGCTTTCTTCATTCTTTTATCCCTCATTTGGCAGGGCTACACTTACTGCTGGCATCTCTGGAATAACCCCCATTCATTCGTTATAGAGCACTATGACTTCATGGTTAAGTAATATTTCTGCTAAGTGAGAAAGCCTCCTGGGATCTCATCCATGCTGTAGAGTCACACGGGCACGTTTAGCATGCATCTCAGCACATGTTCATAAAGAAAGGAACACATTGCTGTCATCACAGCAGTGATGCCCTTCCATGGCCCTTAATTATTATTCTTACGGCTTGCAGCCATCTTAAACATGGTAAAATATGCATTAGTTCTTTCCATCAGGCATTCAGATCTTTATTTAGCCTGGCATTGGGACACTTTTAAGAAAGAAAGAAAGAAAGAAAGAAAGAAAGAAAGAAAGAAAGAAAGAAAGAAAGAAAGAAAGAAAGAAAGAAAGAAAAGAAAAGAAAAGAAAAGAAAAGAAAAGAAAAGAAAAGAAAAGAAAAGAAAATCTCTTTGCATGGTTCTTTGAGAAAATGAAAACAAAGGCAAGTAAGGTTTCCATTCGAAATCTCTCACATTACATCAACTAAATGCCAAATAAGGCAAACTGAACAGTTTTTCTCAGCACAGAAGCAGGTCCTGTAATGATTGTTCATTACAGCTCTGTTGGATAATTCTGCTTAGAATTGTATGAGCTACGGGATTTTATTTTGGAATGGAGAAGATGGGTGTATTCATATGAATAAAGGCAAATTACTATTAGAAGACACTTCTGTAGGGTAGTTCACAGAGCACTAAACATGGTTTCTGAAATATCCACACATGCTCTTGGTAGCTGGGCAAAGACCTTACATTCAACCACTGGGGGAGATTATTCAGAGTTTTGGGGTGAAGAGTCAACAGTATGGCAATGACACTCAACGCTATCTCATGGCGCCTCCAGATTTTGACTTTATTTTGACTATTTTGACTTTAGATCAGTGCTTAGCTTCAGTAATGAGCTAGATGAGGAAGAACAAATTGAAACTAAACCCAGCCAAGACACAGCTGCTTCTGGTCAGTCCAAAAGGAGATCAAGGGATACAGAGGCATCCTGTACTGGATGGTATTACCCTCCCCCATTGAAAAAAGAGGTGCGTAGCTTGGGGGTGCTCTTGGACTCATCTTGAGCCTAGATGCCCAGGTCACAGCTGCGGCCAAGAGTGCATTTGCACAATTAAAACTAGTATGCCAGTTATGCCCATTTCTTGAGAAACCTGCTCTGGCCACTGTGACACATGCCCTAGTGACATCCCAGCTGGACTACTGTAATGCACTCTATGTGGGGCTGCTGATAGAAAGTCTCAGGAAACTTCAACGGCTCCAAAATGCAGCAGCCAGATTGCTAACTGGGGGGGGGGGTTTACAGAGATCACATTACATCCCTACTAAAGCAGCCCCACTGGCTGCCAATCAGCTATCGGGCACAATTCAAGGTGCTGACCTTAACCTACAAAGCACATATTGGCCTGGGTCCAAGCTACCTCCAAGACTGAATCTCACGGTATGAACTGGCTCAGGTGCTAAGATCATCAGGAGAGGCCTTTCTCTCCAGCCTGCCAGCTTCACAAGTGCGTCACATAAGAACTCGTGAAAGGGCCTTCTCTGTTGCTGTTCCCAGACTTTGGAACTCCCTCCTGTTGGAAGCTGTCTTTATGGAAGAAGGCAAAGTCCTTCCTTTTCAAGCAAGCTTCCCCCTGAATGACTTTCAGATGGATTACCATGCATGATTGCATTGACTGATTTCATAAGAACACCAGTGTTTTCCATGTACGTCTCCATGCCTCATAATGGATTTTCTTTTTGGTTTTGCATGTGCTTTACCTTTTAATGTTCTAAGATGCCTCTTCTAATTCCCTGTTTGTAACTTAAACTATGTCTTAAATATTCTGTGCTGATTAATGTCCCTCATTATTGTAAGCCATCCTGGGTCCTTTTCCAAGGAGAAAGGTGGGATATAAACAAAAATAGACAAACAAACAAACAAACAAACAAACCATGTTTTGGTAATTCAGAGCCTCAAACTACATGACTTTTTTTGATGTGAACCAAGAGAGTTCCATGTATTTTAATTTTAATTGCCTTTTGATAGCACAGTGAGTTTAACTCCAGTGTGATGTTTGTAATCAAGCATATTTCAAATTTTCTATTTCCTAAAAAAGAGAGAACTGTATTGTAAGCAGCCCCAGGCCTCAATTCTGGGAGAAAGGCAGCTCATTCTTTTCCAGCAAGGCAAAGGAAGTCAACCAAAGATACTTTCTTTTCTAGACAATCATCATCATCATCATCATCATCATCATCATCATCATCATCATCATCATCATCCTTTTATATGATAAAGGTCCTTTCTATACTTGAGAGGGGTAGGGGTTGCCAATTATATCTGGCAATGAAACTGGATTTTACTCACTGAAGCTTTTCTCATAATTTTAATTGACCTGCAAAGGAAAAGACCGTTTGCTGCTCTCAGTCCAGCATGCAGCTATTTGAGGTGCCAGAGCAATGTCATAAAAGAGTTGGAAGTCTGCTCAGGGTGGTGGCCACTTGGGAAGAGGAGCTACTCAAAGAACTCAGAGGTGTGCACCTCTTAAGAGAATGCTAGATTTCTCCTCCATTCCTCCCTCCTTCATGTAACTCTTCTAATGAGTTTTAAAGCTCAGAAATAGCTCCAGTTTCCTTCTGCCACCACTCTGTGTGGTGATGGAGGAAGCATCATCTGATGGAAACTTGACTGTGTCACCAAGGTTTAGAGACACAGAGAACATGATGATAGGCACCCACCAGCACAAGAAGCTTCCTGGTCCAGAGCACTGAAAAAAGAGAAAGAATGTTTGTTCTCTCACCTCGAGATTCATGGAACTCCAGTGTGACGTGAGCATCAAAACCAAGGCTGAAGTAATTATTGAAGACACTGAGGGGAAGCTGCATGGAAAAAGCCAGAAACAAAAGGAGTAAGAAAAACTCTGTGGCCAAGAAAGACTAGTGGTAAATGATAAAGACTCATTTTTAGTTTACTATATGGGAGTCCCTCTGATACAGTGGTTCTCAACCTGTGGATTCCCAGATGTTCCTGGACTGCAACTCCCAGAAATACTGGCCAGCTCAGCTAGTGATGAAGACTTCTGGGAGTTGCAGTCCAGGAACATCTGGGGACCCACAAGTTGAGAAGTACTGCTCTAATAAGACATTCTGGGTGCCATACCTATCTACATGGATAGGCAGGTAGACAGACAGGCAGGCAGACAGACAAACAAATAGCACAAGGAAATGGATATCAGTGGGAGATCTGTCTGTTTGTCTGTCTCATCTTCCACTGTATGATTCAGGGGGTGTATTTTCTAATTTATGTCTTGAATGACCACTTCATGTTCGGCTTAAGTTGTTAGATGTCAGCATTATTCAACTTCATAAGCTAGAGTCTAATATTCCCCAGTTGACTCTCGCCAGCAATGGTTCTCCTAAGTCTTAAGATGAAGTCCCACTCAACACTACACCCTGATTGTTTTAGCTGGAAAGGGATAGAATCTGGGGCTTTTCATATGCAAAACATGTACTCTTTGAGTTATCATTCTTCACACCTACATTTTACTTGGAGTCCACAATTCTGCCATATTTCACAGCAATCCAGTATAAACTGCTGGAAGTACCATAAATTTAAAAATGATAAAAATGAGACATATCCATTTTATTGCCTTTTCAGGAGAAACTTGCAGCATATTTAAATCAAACTTGAAAACCAATGATGATGATGATGAGTTGCCTTTGGAAAACTGACATGATGATGGTTCACTATGCACACTGGCTGAGCAACAGTGCATTTCGGAGACCTGCGCAGCAAATCATTAAACTAATGTCAGGGTTAAGTGTGTGTGTGTGTGAGAGAGAGAGACGGTGATGGAGGGAGGGGGAATGAATGAATGAATTAAGCAGAACATTTGTTAGAGCCAGAAGTCAACGTAAAAGTTAAAAACTATTAAAAGGCTGCAGAAAATAACAAGGCACAATGCCAAGAAGGAATAAGGAAGGTCGTAGATGATACTTATTTGGACATCTATTTACAAACCAATCGTTATATGGAATCTGAGTGGGAGATACTAGAGATGGGCACGGAACAAACATTTTTTCGTTTCTGTTACCGTTTGTCGTTTCCGTTACATAATGAAACGACAAATGAAAATTGTGATGAAAATGCACCGAAATGAACAGAACCACGAAAATTGTGGTCGTTACGTTTCGTTTCCATTAATGGCGACGCGCAATGAAATGAGCTGTTTTAAATGTTAAAAAACGCCCTGGACATCCGTAAAAACGCAGCGATAATTATTTATATTGTCTGATAATATCTACCAGGGGGGTTAGGGTCCTTAAAACGTTTGTTTTTGTCTTCTCCCATCGCAATGTATTTTTCTTTTCCCTTTAAAATGGATGTCGCCACCAGCCACAAAATGGAGGCAAGCCATATGATGGGATCATGTTCAACCAGTAGCATGCCCAGGTTGCAGACTGGGAGGGCAGGTCTGGCAGCCACAGAGGGCATAAAAAGCTCTGGCAGCCCCCGTTGTCCTTGCAGTCTCTGGTGGGAGTTAGGGTGGGATTGCTGTCTCTGCGACTCTAGCTTCAGTCCTGCAGCCTCCCTGTGTGCATGCGTGCTGCGTACCTCTCGGTGAGTACCCTCCCTTGCCCCACTGTGCAGTCACTCTGCAGCTGCCTTTGCAGTCACTCTGCCTGTGCAGTCACTCTGCCTGTGCAGTCACTCTGCCTGTGCAGTCACTCTGCGGCTGCCTCCGCCGCTGCCTTTGCAGCCTCCCTGCATACCTAGTCTATACTGTGTCTCTGTCAGCATCCATTTTTTTTAGTGTTTTCCCTCTGGTCTGGGGTGTTGGGGGATGCCTGCAAATGGAAATGCTTTAAAAATCATGGAAAAAGTGGGTAGAAATGACAAACGAAAAACAAAAACCGGTAACAAAATTTTTCCAAAAAATTCGCGACAAACAGAAATGAACCGAAACAGACCTCTCAATGACAAACGAAAAACTGAAACGCCATTTTTTGTTTCATGCCCATCTCTAGAAGATACTTCTGAAATATATTAAATACATTTCTCTTATATGTGGCTTTTACTAAATAAAATGATAGCTAAAAACCTTAATAGCAAAACTATTGAGGTATACCTTCCAGCATGTTTCCTTATTCTCTCTTTTAATTTACACAGAAAATAATCAAGAATTGGAAGGAAGGAAGGAAGGAAGGAAGGAAGGAAGGAAGGAAGGAAGGAAGGAAGGAAGGAAGGAAGGAAGGAAAATGTGACAAATTTATAAATAGGCCACATTTCTTAAACTAAATGTAATAAATGCTGAGGCTACTGTTACATTTTAAGATGAATGAAGAGAAACTATTTAGGAGTACAGGAATGTGATATTATAATTATTTTTATTTATTGCTTATTATTTCCATTTATATAACTCTGGGCAATGGGTGATCTATAGATGACCCCTCAATATTCATTTAGCTAAACCTTAAGCCCACGTGAAAATTCAAGACATTCTTGATTGTGTTCATCTTGTCTGTGGCTGTTATGAGAAATAAATAATGCACTTTTCAAAAATAAAATCTATTAAATAAATGAACAAATAAAATAGGGATCCAATTCTATGGTCTCCAGGACAGAGCTTGGAAATAATGCATTACAAATAGTTTTGTTATCTGTGTCATGTTGTTTTCTGGGGTAACTCATGCATAATATTTGCTTTTCAAAAACAAGCAAGGATTCATAACATCGTTAATTTGAGGGTCTTTGCAAATAAAAGAAAAGAAAACATAGCTAGCAATGCAATACAGCTGTGCATGAAGTTCACAGCAGTGTTAACAGCAACTAGCTCCTTTTTCGCTTGCAAGTTTTGGCAGCAAATTACTTTGAAAAGGTAACTTTCCAAGCTCTGGTGAGGTTCTCCCTAACTGGTGGTGATTATTTTTTTTCATTGCTTGGCTGTCCTTCCAGATGTTCCCTTCCTGCAAAAACAGGAATCCAGCAGGGGTGTTACAAGTAGGTTTGGCTCTACCAAATCTAAGGGCAGCTCCAGACTGCTGTAGTGCAGGGTGGGGATCTTTTGCCAGCGTGCCCAGATGGCATCACGTGTGTGCACTGCAGCCTATGGACTGTTTGCAGGGCCGTTAGTTTTATAAGGCCTTGCCATGTGTCAAGAGAACTCTGTGATTCCAGCCATCTTCCCATCCTCCATCCCAAATAAGAGAATGAGATCAGCTGGTCCCGTAAGGGCCGGATGGCTGCCATTCAGATTTGACCAGAGTGACAGTGAGTATTTGCCCATCTCATTGTCTTTAAGGCCAAGGGGAGGTTTATAACCAGTTGAAATTGGTGGGCAGTGCAAGCAGTAAATTTAAGTCAGGTGAAATATATTGAATAATATTGAATAATATTCCCTAATGAGCTGGTAGCCCTCAATATGAATTAGGAAATGGCTTAGGAAATGTGTGTGTGTGTGTGTGTGTGTGTGTGTGTGTGTGTTTCTCATTTTCAAACCTTTTTCATTTATTATTTATTTATTTATTTATTTATTTATTTATTTATTCATTCATTCATTCATTCATTCATTTATTATTTTTATTTTAGGACTTATATACCGCCCGTCTTCCAGTTGGTGCCTTGTGGCGCAGTGACTTACTGCAGCCAAAATTCTGCTGTCAACCTGGGTTCAATCCTAGGCAGCTGGTTCAAGGTTCATTCAGCCTTCCATCCTTCTGAGGTCAGTAAATGGTATGCCCTGCTTGCTGGGAGGGAGGAGCAATGTGTAGCTTGCAAAATTAAATTGTGAACCACCCAGAGAGTGCTATTAGCACTAGGGAGTGGTATATAAGCAGTTTGTTTTGTTTTTTGCTTTGTTCCCTCCCCTCCTCCAGCCTTGTGATTTTTGGGTTGATTATTTCTCCATAAGAATTCCAAGACTAATATATTTAATACCTATGTGTGCAGCTCTACTGTAATAGGGGTAGTAAAATTTCCCTGCTGAATAGTTCTGCGAGAATGGGAGATTTTCTCAGCCCAACTAATGTTGGCTACATTATTGCCGTGGTTCCATTTTTTCAAACATATGCACCTGAGAATAGACAGGAGTTCACAACTGAAAGTAAACTGAGTAGGAAGTCCCACACAAGGTTTTCCAAAGAGGATACTGACAATGGGGGGTGCGGAAGAGGATGGCTTGGCTTTGCAGGATTTGATGCAGGAGTCTTTCCCAAGAAATGCCATGGATGAAACCTCAGACCTTCTGCATGCAAACCAGATGGGTTCCTCATTAACTCTTACCAATTTATCTCTCTTTGCATCGTACTCAGTTTGGATCAGTACTATTCCTGATCCTGCCTCCAGCATTCACTAGCTCAATGTGTGGAGCTGCTCTTAAATTCTTTTTAAAAATATTTCCTTTATACATTCTATGTAATTTGTATAAATATTGACTCTAATTATTTCATTTCTGGAAACAATAAACTAGAAAAATGCAGGAGCAAGGGGCGGAGTTTTAGCTTTAAATAGCTGCTACCAGCAGTCTCTCAGTCCTCTTCTGGCAGAGCAGCAGAGAGGAAGGGGCTGGTCAGAGGAGCACACGGCCAAAGGGCAGAGCTAACTTCTTCTTTTTGCAGGAGCAAGGGGCGGAGTTTTAGCTTTAAATAGCTGCTACCAGCAGTCTCTCAGTCCTCTTCTGGCAGAGCAGCAGAGAGGAAGGAGCTGGTCAGAGGAGCACAGAACAAAGGGCAGAGCTAACTTCTTCTTTTCGCAGGAGCAAGGGGCGGAGTTTTAGCTTTAAATAGCTGCTACCAGCAGTCTCTCAGTCCTCTTCTGGCAGAGCAGCAGAGAGGAAGGGGCTGGTCAGAGGAGCACACGGCCAAAGGGCAGAGCTAACTTCTTCTTTTTGCAGGAGCAAGGGGCGGAGTTTTAGCTTTAAATAGCTGCTACCAGCAGTCTCTCAGTCCTCTTCTGGCAGAGCAGCAGAGAGGAAGGGGCTGGTCAGAGGAGCACACGGCCAAAGGGCAGAGCTAACTTCTTCTTTTGCAGGAGCAAGGGGCGGAGTTTTAGCTTTAAATAGCTGCTACCAGCAGTCTCTCAGTCCTCTTCTGGCAGAGCAGCAGAGAGGAAGGAGCTGGTCAGAGGAGCACAGAACAAAGGGCAGAGCTAACTTCTTCTTTTTGCAGGAGCAAGGGGCGGAGTTTTAGCTTTAAATAGCTGCTACCAGCAGTCTCTCAGTCCTCTTCTGGCAGAGCAGCAGAGAGGAAGGAGCTGGTCAGAGGAGCACAGAACAAAGGGCAGAGCTAACTTCTTCTTTTTGCAGGAGCAAGGGGCGGAGTTTTAGCTTTAAATAGCTGCTACCAGCAGTCTCTCAGTCCTCTTCTGGCAGAGCAGCAGAGAGGAAGGAGCTGGTCAGAGGAGCACACGGCCAAAGGGCAGAGCTAACTTCTTCTTTTTGCAGGAGCAAGGGGCGGAGTTTTAGCTTTAAATAGCTGCTACCAGCAGTCTCTCAGTCCTCTTCTGGCAGAGCAGCAGAGAGGAAGGGGCTGGTCAGAGGAGCACACGGCCAAAGGGCAGAGCTAACTTCTTCTTTTTGCAGGAGCAAGGGGTGGAGTTTTAGCTTTAAATAGCTGCTACCAGCGGCACGCGCCTGATGGCGCGTGCAAACTTAAAAAAAAAAAAACATTCTGGGTTTAATTGAGTTCCCAAGCCGAGCAACTCGTCAGGAGGTCCTACACTTCCTGACGTGCTTGCAGTTGGAGTAGAGGTGCTTTAACGGCCCCTACACTGTTAGATTTTGACTAAACAAAAAAAGAAGTAAAGAGTCTTACTAGATTTTTTAAAAAAAGTGCAAGTTTACATTTTTGAGACCTTGAATACATTTTATTGTAATAGTTAAAATGGAGTTGGAGGGAGCAGCTGTAGTTACCTGCAGTACTTGTGCCATGTTTGTTATCTTGACAGAGCGTGTGCAGAACTACATCTGCTGCAAGTGCAAGCTGGTAGCGCTATTGGAAGAGAAGGTCCAGCAGCTAGAGGCTCGCATAGTGGACCAGCAACATATTAAGGAGCTTGAGCAGTTCCTGGACAGAGCGGAAGAGACTATCCAGGTCCAAGAAGAGACAGGGCACACTTCAGAGGAGGAAGTCACTCCCCCAACTCAGGAGGTGGATGGGTGGAGGAATGTGACTCAAAGGAGTAGAAGGCCAAGGCATCGCTCAGAGAGTCTCATCTTGCACAATCAATTTGAAGCTCTTTCCCTCAGCACACCTCATGAGACACACATGGAGGAAGAAGTGGTTCCACCGGAGGATCTCTCCCTCATCACTATTGATGAGATACAAGATCAGGTACATGTTGATGAGCAGGCTGCAGGAGAGAAGCTCATTGTGCTAGGGGATTCTATCATTAGAAATACGGAGGGATGGATTTGTGAGGAGCATGATAACCGGATGGTCACTTGCCTGCCGGGTGCAAAGGTTGCAGACATCACCAGAAATATAGATAGCTTGTTAGAGAGAACTGGGAAGGAGCCAGTGGTCATGGTACACGTCGGTACCAATGATGTCGGGAAGGCCAAGCGGTCAGTCTTGGAAGCCAAATTCAGGTTGCTAGGTAGAAGATTGAAGTCCCGGGCTTCCAAGGTAGCATTTTCAGAAGTGCTACCTGTTCCTCGTGCAGGTCCTGCCAGGCAGGCTGAACTCAGAAGCCTCAATGCGTGGATGAGGCGATGGTGTCGAGAGGAGGGCTTTAGATTTGTCAGGAACTGGAGAACATTTTGCGACAAGCCAAACCTGTTCAGGAGGGATGGGTTGCACTTGAATCATGATGGGACCAGATTGCTGGCACTCAACCTCAAAAAGGCAGCAGAGCAGCTTTTAAACTGATAACTGGGGAAAGCCGACAGGAGCTGTGTGGCATCCGGTTCGAACACCTCATCCTCGGGAATGAGGTTGGAGAGGGTAGAGAATCACATAGAGATGACATAGCAAGTATTAACACTGGCAGAATAGTGGAATGTGACAGTTCGTCTACTGAAAATAAAAGCTGTGGGGGAACAAGGCAGCAGCTGTTGCGGGACCCACTGTACAAGTGCTTCTACGCCAATGCTCGAAGCCTCCGAGCAAAGATGGGAGAACTTGAACATCTGGCAGCTAGGGATAACATTGATATAATAGCCATAACAGAAACCTGGTGGAATGTGGAGAACCAGTGGGACACAGCAATCCCAGGCTATAAACTCTATAGAAGGGATAGAGAGGGGCGGGTTGGAGGAGGAGTGGCCATCTATGTCAAAGAAGGCATAAAATCCAGCAGAATGGAGATTGACAGAGGGTCTGACTCCGCCATAGAATCACTGTGGGTTAAACTACCAGGTCCAAAGAGTGATGTGATAGTTGGAGTATTCTATCGTCCACCAGATCAGAAACTTGAGGGGGACCTTGAAATGAGGAGAGAAATCATGGAGGTGGCTAAGAGGGATAGGATAGTAATCATGGGGGACTTTAATTATCCCCACATTGACTGGGCCAATGCGAGCTCTGGGCAAGAAAGAGAAACTGGGTTTCTCGACTTGCTGAATGACTGTGCCTTAGAGAAACTTGTCATGGAGCCCACCCAAGAACAGGCAACTCTAGATCTAATATTGTGTGATACTCAGGACCTCGTCAGGGATGTGAATGTCACTGAGCCTCTGGGGAACAGTGACCATGCTGCAATTACCTTTGCCATGCATGTCGGAGGAAGAGTGTCAACCAAATCAGACATAAAAACCTTGATTTTCGAAGGGCAAACTTCCCTCAGATGAGGAAACTAGTTAGAGAGAAACTGAAGGGGAGGGTTAGAAGAATCCAATCTCTTCAGAGTGCATGGAGCCTGTTTAAAACAACAATAATAGAGGCCCAGCACAAGTGCATACCACAAAGAAAGAAGAGCTCATTTAAGTCCAAGAGGACACCGGCATGGTTAACGAGTGGAGTTAGAGAGGCTCTAAAGCACAAGGAGAGGTCCTTCTGTAAATGGAAATCATCCCCAAATGAGGAAAATAAAAAGGAACACAAACTCTGGCAAAAGAAATGTAAAAAGATGATAAGGGAGGCAAAGAAAGACTTTGAGGAACGCATGGCTAGCAATATAAAGGGTAATAATAAAAGCTTCTTTAAATATGTTAGAAGTAGAAAACCTGCCAGAGAACCAATTGGGCCTCTGGATGGTGAGGGAGGAAAAGGGGAGGTTAAGGAGGACTTGGACATTGCAGAGAAATTGAACGAGTTCTTTGCGTCTGTCTTCACGACAGAGGACCTTGAGCGGATTCCGCTGCCTGAGCCGCCCCTCTTGACTAAAGAATTAAATCAAATACAGGTTAAAAGAGAGGAGGTTTTAGGACTAATTGATAAATTGAGGATTAACAAGTCACCGGGCCCAGATGGCATCCACCCAAGGGTTATTAGGGAACTGAGAAATGAAATTGCAGATCTCTTAACGGTTATATGCAACTTGTCTCTTAAAACGGCCACAGTGCCGGAGGACTGGAGGATAGCAGATGTCACACCAATTTTTAAAAAGGAAGGAGGGGGACCCAGGAAACTACAGGCCGGTTAGCCTTACATCTGTCCCAGGAAGATGGTGGAAGGCCTCATCCAAGAGAAAATCTTAAAACACATAAAAGAACAAACCTTGCTGAGAGAAAATCAGCATGGCTTCTGTAAGGGTAAATCTTGTCTTACAAACCTTTTAGAATTTTTTGAAAAGGTCAACAGGCACGTGGATTTGGGTGAACCGGTGGATATAGTCTATCTCGATTTTCAAAAGGCTTTTGACACAGTCCCTCACCAAAGGCTGCTGAGAAAATTGCATAGTCAGGGGATAAGAGGGCAGGTCCTCTTATGGATTGAGAACTGGTTGAGATCCCGGAAACAAAGAGTAGGTGTCAATGGGAAATTTTCACAATGGAGAGAAGTGAAAAGCGGTGTGCCCCAGGGCTCGGTCCTGGGACCGGTGCTTTTCAATCTGTTCATAAATGACCTGGAGACTGGGATAAACAGTGAGGTGGCCAAGTTTGCAGATGACACAAAACTTTTCCGTGTGGTAAAAACCAGAGAAGATTGTGAAGAGTTCCAGAAGGATCTCTCCAAACTGGGGGAGTGGGCTGAGAAATGGCAAATGTGTTTTAATGTAACCAAATGTAAAGTAATGCATATTGGGGCAAAAAATCCAAACTTCATCTATCAACTCATGGGCTCTGAGTTATCCGTGACAGATCAGGAAAGAGATCTTGGTGTGTTGGTGGACAGCTCCATGAAGGTGTCTCCCCAATGTGTGGCAGCAGTGAAGAAGGCCAATTCCATGCTAGGGATTATCAAAAAGGGGATTGAAAATAAAACAGCCAACATTATAATGCCGTTATACAAAACAAATAAGGCCCCACCTGGAGTATTGTGTACAATTCTGGTCACCGCATCTCAAGAAAGACATAGTGGAACTGGAAAAGGTGCAGAAGAGAGCGACTAAAATGATTACTGGGCTGGGGCACCTCCCTTATGAAGAAAGGCTAAAACAATTGGGCCTCTTTAGTCTGGAAAAAAAGGCACTTGAGGGGGGATATGATTGAGACATACAAAATAATGCAGGGTATGAGTAAAGTGGATAGAGGGAAGCTCTTCTCCCTCTCTCAAAATACCAGAACTAGGGGACATACACTCAAATTGAGTGCTGGGAGAGTAAGAACTGACAAAAGAAAATATTTTTTCACCCAGCACGTTGTAAGTCTATGGAACTCCCTGCCACAGGATGTGGTGATGGCATCTGGCCTGGATGCCTTCAAAAGGGGATTGGACAGATTCCTAGAGGAAAAGTCCATCACGGGTTACAAACCATGATGGAGATGTGTAATCTCTAGGCTTTAAACCAGGGTACTTCAAGGGCCAGATGCAGGGGAGTGGTATCAGGAGACAGATATCTAGTCTCATGCGCTCCCAAACGCATCTGGTGGGGCCGCTGTGAGATACAGGAAGCTGGACTAGATGGGCCTTTGGCCTGATCCAGCATGGCTCTTCTTATGTTCTTATGTTCTTATGTTCTAAGGTCAAACAATGATGGATTGACTGAAAGGCAAAGCCACATGATCAAATAAAAAAGCAAAGCATCCCACTTATACATCACCCTATAGTACTTAAAGCACTCTCTTGGCAGTTTGCGATTTAATTATGCATGCTACAAATTGCCACCATCCCACCACCACCACCACCACCACCACCAAGGAGCTGGGTATTCCTTTTACCAACCTCAGAAGGATGGAATGCTGAATGAATCTTGAGCTGGCTATCTGGGATTGAATCTGGGTCATGAGCAGAAATTTAGCTGCAGGACTGCAACTGAATCATCGTGCCATGAGGTGGAAGTTAGTGAAAAAACAGAAGCTACTCTGTTAGTTTCAAGAATCCCAAAGAAGAAATGGAGTAGCCTTCATAGTCAACAATAGAGTGAGAAAAGCAGTGCTGGGATACAACCTAAAAAATGATAGAATGATCTCGGTACGATTCCAAGGCAGCCCTTTGAACATCACAGTAATCCAAGTTTATGCACCAACTACCGGTGCTGAAGAGTCTGAGATTGACCAATTTTACGAAGACTTACAAGAACTTCTAGAACTGACACCAAAGAAAGATGTTCTTCTCATCATAGGGGATTGGAATGCTAAAGTAGGGAGTCAAGTGATAAAAGGAATAACTGGCAAGTTTGGCCTTGGAGTTCCAAATGAAGCAGGGCAAAGGCTAATTGAGTTTTGTCAAGAGAACAAGCTGGTCATTGCAAACACTCTTTTCCAACAACACAAAAGGCGACTCTACACATGGACATCACCAGATGGACAATACCGGAATCAGATTGACTATGTTCTCTGCAGCCAAAGATGGAGGAGCTCTATACAGTCAGCAAAAACAAGACCTGGTGCTGACTGTGGCTCAGATCATCAGCTTCTTATTTCAAAATTCAAACTTAAACTGAAGAAAGTAGGGAAGATCACTGGGCCAGTTAGGTATAACCTAAGTCAAATCCCATATGAATACACAGTGGAAGTGAAGAATAGATTCAAGGAACTAGATTTGGTGGACAGAACACCTGAAGAATTATGGATGGAGGCTTGTAACATTGTACAGGAGGCTGCAATGAAAAATATTCCAAAGAAAAGAAAATGCAAGAAAGCAAAGTGGTTGTCCAAATAGCGGAGGAGAGAAGGGATGCAAAATGCAAGGGAGAAAGGGAAAGATACAGAAAATCGAATGCAGACTTCCAAAGAATAGCAAGGAGAGACAGGGCGGCCTTCTTGAATGAACAGTGCAAAGAAATAGAGGAAAACAACAGAAAAGGAAAAACCAGAGATCTGTTCAAGAAAATTGGAGATATTAAAGGGGTATTTCGTGCAAAGATGGATATGATAAAGGACAAAAATGGTAGGGACCTAACTGAAGCAGAAGAGATCAAGAAGAGATGGCAAGAATACACAGAAGAATTATATCGGAAAGATCTGGATGTCCCTGATAACCAAGATAGTGTAATTGCTGACTTGGAGCCAGACATCCTGGAAAGTGAAGTCAAGTGGGCCTTAGAAAGCATTGCAAACAACAAGGCCAGTGGAGGTGACGGCATTCCAATTGAACTCTTTAAAATCTTAAAAGAGGATGCTGTAAAGGTGCTGCATAAGATATGCCAGCAAATTTGGAAAACCCAGCAGTGGCCAGAGGACTGGAAAAGATCGGTCTACATCCCAATCCCAAAGAAAAAAAATGCCAAAGAATGCTCCAACTATCGCACAATTGCACTCATTTCACATGCTAGCAAGGTTATGCTCAAAATTCTACAAGGCAGGCTTCAGCAGTATGTGGAAAGAGAACTTCCAGAACTACAAGCTGGATTTCGAAGGGGCAGAGGAACTAGAGATCAAATCGCCAACATGCGCTGGATTATGGAGAAAGCCAGAGAGTTCCAGAAAAACATCTACTTCTGCTTCATTGACTATGCCAAAGCCTTCGACTGTGTAGACCACAACAAACTATGGCAAGTCCTTAAAGGAATGGGAGTGCCTGACCACCTTATCTGTCTCCTAAGAAATCTATATGTGGGACAAGCAGCAACCGTCAGAACTGGATATGGAACAACTGACTGGTTTAGAATTGGGAAAGGAGTACGACAAGGCTGTATACTGTCACCTTGCCTATTTAACTTATATGCAGAGTACATCATGAGAAAGGCCGGTCTGGATGAATCACAAGCCGGAATTAAGATTGCCGGAAGAAATATCAACAACCTCAGATACGCAGATGATACTACTCTAATAGCAGAGAGTGAGGAAGAATTAAAGAACCTCTTAATGAGGGTGAAAGAGGAGAGTGGAAAAAATGGGCTGAAGCTCAACATCAAAAAAACTAAGATCATGGCCACTGGTCCCATCACCTCCTGGCAAATAGAAGGGGAAGAAATGGAGGCAATGACAGAGTTTATTTTCTTGGGCTCCTTGATCACTTCAGATGGCGACTGCAGCAATGAAATAAAAAGACGCCTGCTTCTTGGGAGGAAAGCAATGGCAAACCTAGATAGCATCCTAAAGAGCAGAGACATCAGTTTGCCAACTAAGGTCAGGATGGTTAAAGCTATGGTTTTTCCAGTAGTGATGTATGGAAGTGAGAGCTGGACTATAAAGAAGGCTGATCGCCGCAGAATTGATGCTTTTGAGCTGTGGTGCTGGAGGAGAGTCTTGAGAGTCCCCTGGACTGCAAAGAGATCAATCCTATCCATTCTGAAAGAAATCAACCCCGAATGTTCACTAGAAGGACAGATTTTGAAGCTGAGGCTCCAGTACTTTGGCCACCTCATGAGAAGAGAGGACTCCCTGGAAAAGTCCCTGATGCTGGGAAAAATCGAAGGCAAAAGGAAAAGAGGACGACAGAGAATGAGATGGTTGGACAGTGTCATCGATGCAACCAAAATGAATTTGACAAAACTCCGGGAGGCAGTGGAGGATAGGAAGGCCTGGCGAGCTCTGGTCCATGGGGTCACGAAGAGTCGGACACGACTGAACGACTGAACAACAAAAACTCTGTTAGTTGAGTCGTGGCTACTGGACTTCTTTTTCTTGAGAGATAGAAATGTTTCTCTGCTCATCCAAACAGCTTCATCAGTCTACTGAGAATCTTCACAGAAACCGAAGCTACTGGAAAATCGAATGGCATTGCATTCCCAAATGCTCTAATGACTTGCATGACTGATGGTCTCCTTCTTCCAGTTTGTTCCAGTGGGAGGAAATTCAATACAAACCTTCCGAGCTCCATCTTCCAGTTCATCTTCAGGTAGATCGGGATTTCTTTCCACCTGGAGATTCCAACGGTCCAATTGGACAATGGTTCCATCTTCTACATGGCAGAGAATTTTTGCAACAGGTTCATCTGTATATCCCTGTCAGGAGAAGAAAGACAGTGGTACCCGGTCAATAACTGGCATCTATTACAGTTAATGAGACATTGAAGAAACGTGACGGGAGAGACTGTTGATGTTATTTATCCAAATGTTGACGATCCTTCCTTAATATTCTGACTGCTTTTTAGAAGATACTGAAAATGCTATTTGTAACTACTCACAAATATTTGTCTGGAAGCAAATCTATGGAACGGCACAAGGTGAAGTAGTAACAGTGGGCCTAATTCTCAAGGCTCCAAGGATATGTCATGCAGTAGCTATTGTTTTTCAGCTATAAAATAAAAATAAAAAGTTTCACCGGAAGCAAAAGATAGCTGGCCTGAAAGTAACAGGTGGATTTGGTTTGGTATGAATTGAGAAATGTCAATTATGTTCAGCCCTCCAAACATTTCAGCCTACTGTTCCCACAAACTCCAAGCAGCAAGAATCTGTTAATGGGTGGTGAGATCTCCCTTTCATCTAGTTAGTAGGTATGGCAAATAAGAAGCCATCTTCAGGGAGAGGGAAATCAGACTCCCATCCTTCTGTTGCTTCAAGTAAGCCTTCAGATACACATTTTAACCATATAATCATAGATTACAGAACTCTGGGATTAATCCCAAAGGTCAGTTAGATCAACCAGTACAGAAATCTCCAGCTAAAGTATTCCTGGCAGAGGACCAGAAAACCAATTCACCTACTGTATGTTTTTTTAAAAAAAAAAATCCTCAAACGAGGAAAAAATCCCAAAAGTTTAGCTAAAATCTTCTTTCTGGTTTTGCATTTCTTTCAGTCAGAGTGATGCAATATCCAACATTGTATATAATCTAATTAAAAATTCACTTGTGAGACACCGAAAGCATGACAAAACATTACAAGAAAGAACACACATAAAATGCAACAATGTTTTTAAAGGAATGAATTAAAAAATTTTAAACCAACATTGTACTTCGCTGGTCACATTCTCTCTCCACCCCAACAATATCTTCCTCCAGGCACCTTGCAAAATCTAATAAACACTGATACAAATGTTGCATGGTCTTGTTGCCCTTCTTTTAATTTGAACCCACTGGTTTGGGTCCTGAGCAACAGAAAACAAGTTTGCTCCCTGTGAATACCTTTCAAATGTTTCTCTTGTCAAGGTTAAATGCATCAAACCTCCTAAAGCATTCTTCACAGGCCTTGGTTCCCATTTTTTTGTTTTTTTTTTTTTTTTTGCTATCTTAGATTCCATCCCATTGACATGTTTTGCTGTGCTCACATGCTGTCAAGCTGCATCCATGGTGACCCTACTGAGGTTTTCAAAGTGCATGAAGCACTGAAGAAGTGGTTTCTCACTCCTCAGCGAGTCCCATGTCCAGGTATGGATTTGAACCCAGGTGTCCTCATCCACTGTCGCACACATTAATCTTCCTTAATGGCAGTCGATAGCACCCCATAAGTCTCTCCAAGTAGATCTGCTTACCCCTCCCCAATTGAGGGTCCGAGCAAGGTCATTTCCAGTACCAAGTGGAAGCACAGCGACAGGAGGCTGGGGGTTCAGCTGCAACTCGTCCAAGATGGAGAGGATCCAGCCCACCTAAACATCAAAGGGTATAGGAAAGGAAATAATTACCAAGAGAGTACAGGGCAATGAAGCTCCTGAGAATTGCCCGAGTATCCTGTAAATATCTTAGGCTGCACAATGTATCTTGGCTGGTGCATGGTCCATAAAAAGATTGACAGTGTAGGTACAATGATGATTTAGAATAGTAATACAGCCTCAGACAGGATCAACCCATCTCAGCCGCACCTTCCTTACAGGACTATCATGAAGAGAGTGGAAAACCCCACTCTTTGCCTTGAATTCCAAGTAGGAAAAGGGTGCATTTGCATTTATTATAATTATATCTACATATGCATGTAGATATGTGTTTAATATGCACCATGCATTTGATATACAAATAAAGAGGTTAGTGGTTGATGGGAGAGCACTGGGGAATGCCAGAGATCTTCAGGAATAGCTGGGAAAGAATCTTGATTGGAATCTCAGAAGGTTGGTACCAGTTAGAGTTGACAGTACTGGACTAGATAGACTGATGGCCTGACTCAGAATAAGGCAAAATCCTATCCCTTTATAAAACCAAAATAACAGCTGTTCTCCTCCTCTCCAGTCTGTGGCCATCATCCAAACTAGAGATGGGCAATTGTGAGGTTCAGTGCGCTTCTGTGAGGTTCAGCAGCCACTCAAAGGAGGGGGCAGGGCAGGGCAGAGCATGGGTAAGGCAGGACAGCCCATGGCATGGCTACTGATGGAGTGAATTCGTGAGAAGGTAGGGTACAAAATCCAGGGGCCCCATTCCACTAAACTATGTCAAAGCGTAAGTGTTCATCTCTAATCCTACTAACTTCAGCCCTCCTGATGTTTTGGACCACAACTCCCAGAATTCCAAGCCTAGACTGCCAATGACAAAGGACTATGGGAGTTGTGGTCCAAAACATCTGGAGGGCTGAAGTTTGGCCACCACTGATTTACATGCATTGCAGAAACTACATTTATTCCCCAATGGGAGAACATCTGAGTACAGCAAATCCCTTTTACAGGTATTTTATTATTATTATTATTATTATTATTATTATTATTATTATTATTATTATTATTATTATTATTATTATTATTATTACTTACTTACTTACTTACTTACTTACTTACTTACTTATTTATTTTGCCATTGTAGGTGCAGGAATGGAGGCAGTTAAAGTACTGTATTAACTCTGACAAAATGTAAGATGTCATCCTACAGTCTCCAGGATGGTTTACGATGGACAAAATTTTGTGGCCTAATTCTAACTTTGCTTCTCAGCTCTTCTTGCCAAAATGAGACAAACCGTTTATGTACAGGTGCTTTGTTTTATCATTTCAAAGATCCACATGAAGGATATTATTATTATAGATCCCAAATGTTCAGTGCCATCTTCAGGATTTAAGATAAAACACCTTGTGATTTCTTATAAGTCTAGGTTAGAGAAACCTCAGAACTGACAATGAATCATTTATCAAACATGTATGGGGGGGGGAGTTAATGCTGTACTAGGGACACTGGAAAAATCCCACACTTTCATTCTCCTTTCATTAATGCAAAGTAATATCTAGTCACACTGAATATTCACCAAATCTATTTCAGCAAGATTTTCATTTCTAGATTTAATAGCTTTTGGAACGATGAGGCATTAATTTGCTTCAAACATAATCTTAGCAAAGACAAATCATGTGTCTCTCATATTAATGAGAAGGTGCTGCCCCTGTTAGCTCAACATGGGAAATGTAGATGAAAAGAAAATGGAAACAAGCCACAATTCATCATGGTTTGTATATAGAGATGAGCACGGTATGAATTCCTTATTTGTTTCGTTATTTGTTATTCATTTTCTTGCATAACAAAATGAATAACAAACTGCCCCCTCAAAGAAAAATGAAATCAAATGAAACAGAAATTTTCATTCCATTCCATTTCATTTTTCATTTTTTCCATAGGAATGCATTGAAGCAATGCATTTCTAAGCCTGCAGTTTCCCCCCAACGTGCTGGGCGTGGGAAACCAGGGGATTTTTAATATTTTTTTCTGCCCCAAGCACTAATCATCTGTAGCATGGACTTGGGGCAGTAAAAAATGTTTAAAAACACCTCTTTTCCCCCACCTGATGGGGGGGAGGAGGGATTTGTAAACATTTTCCTTTTTCTGTTTTAAATTTTCTCTCTTTCTTTTTTGCCACCCCTAGCACCTGTCAGCTGTAGCTCGGGCTTAGGGTAGCAAAAAACAAGCCCGCACTACAGCTGATCAGCGCTTAGGCTCATTCAGTGGACAGTGGCCTAAATAGGCTCGTTAGTTGGACAGTGGCCTGAATCATCTCATAAAAACATATGAACAAATAAACTTGGCTATGAAAATTATGGGAAAAATAACAGCCACTGTAGCAGCAGATATGCCATTTTAGGGAGCGTACAGTTACTTGATTTTTCCATGCTTCAAAGTACAGGAGACTGCCTTACACTGAGACAGGTCCATCTAGCCCAACACTTGCCAAGAGTGACTGGTGGTCTCAGGTGGAACTCTTTTGCAGTCCTACCAAGAGATGCTGGGGATTGCACCTAAGACCTTCCTCATCACCCAGCTTCACTGTGAGCTGCAGGCCCCCCTGATGCTCATAAACATGATTAACTCTTGGTACTCGCAATATGCTGACTCTGGGCCATCAAAATCATAACAGCAGAACATTTAGATCATTTCATCAACACAGCACTCAGCTCTCTCATGCATCACCAGGACACAGTGCTTTCCAGTGGACCTGCTGCTAGGCACAAATGATATATTAATCAAGTATGGATCTGTCAAGTGGCAGGGAGGTAAGAGCAGCAAAAGGGCATTCCTACTGTGGGTCCCCAGAATTTAGCACAACAATAGCCGTGTCAGCTGTGGGAAATTGGGAGTTACAGTCTTTTTAAAAAAGTAATAACTTTTCTATACGAGCTGGCCATTAATCTTCAGCAGTTGACTAAAGGAACACTATTAAGAAACATGGTGGTTAAGACCATAGGAGGGTTGTGTCAAAGAAGTTGCATCAGTCAGCCCACTCACACCTGCAATCATACACGCACACAAACAGACAACTGCCTTATATCAAAGAGAGGTTATTTGGCCACTCATATGAATGTTACTTTTGGGTCAGTGACAGAGCCATCACTAAGAATGTTGGCATGTGAGGCTCAGCTACCTGACTGGTTATGCTTGAGGAATAGGAGACTAATATATACAGGAAGAGATGGAAGAAAATAGAAAGGAACACGGGCACATGAGCATGTGACTGACATATCAGTTCCATGCTGAGCTTATTGTTTTATGCCCAAATCTTCTTACCTAATTATGCTGTCCTATCACAAATGGCATATATTTGGAGATGAATTGCCCAATGTTTTTATTTATTTATTTATTTATTTATTTATTTATTTATTTATTTATTTATTTATTTATTTATTTATTTATTTATTTATTTATTATTTTATTTTATTTTATTTATTATTTTATTTTATTTTATTTTATTTTTCTATACCTCCCCCTTAGTGCAACTTGCACTACCCGGGGCGGTTTACAAAAAATCATAAAATACAAATACTAAAAAAATAGAGCTATAAATAAAACCCAATTAAAATACAGTCAATACAGTTAAAATTCAATTAAAAGACCTCATTAAAACATATGTAAAACCACCATTAACATAATCTGTTAAATGGCAAACACCTCATCCTGTTCAATTTGGGAGGGGGGGCAAAATAAAAGCCATAATCAAATATGTGCCCCCTCTCTGATGCGAGGTGGAAGGGGGGAGTTAGAGAAGAAGAACAAAACAAACCCCACTCACTGGGGGAGGCCTCTTCAAATAAATAGGTCTTCAGGGCCTTCCAAGAGGAGCATAGGGAGGAAACCTGCCTTATCTCTGCAGGCAGGTGGTTCCACATTTCAGGGGCCACCACCAAAAAGGCACGGCATCTTGTTGTCTTTTTGGCCTGCCTCAGGGTGGCCCCCTATAGCACGACGGACTGGGAGGATCGTGTAGAGAAGGACAGATTGCTCAGGATGGGGGATACGCTCCACCAGATACTGAGGTCCCAGGCCATGTGGGAACAGGCAACATACTGGCTGTTATGATTCAGTGTACAATTGAATGCCTGCAGTGATTTCTTAATATGGGGAAATTTGCCTACAAAAGATACCCAGTTTGCCTAGCTACCCAAGAGGATTTGAGCCTACGTTTCTTTCCAAGTATTGGTATGGGGAGGCAATAGGTACATTTGGAGCAGGCAAGATTTCCACCCTCCAAATTTGGGTTCCCCAAAATTATGTTGCCCTGTGCCCCTTATGCTCTACTCAAGGCTATGCTGTTTATGAAATATGGCATAACTCCCCCTTCTACATGTCGGCCTTGGGAAACATTTTTCATATCACTGCCACAAACAACAAAGAGGCCAAAGAGGAAACAGAAAAGACTTACTGTTCCATCCCCACCACAGGCCAGGATTCGCAGATTTGGCATCTTTCTGTACAATTCTAGCCTATTGGGGGGAAAGGGAGTATCAGAAAACAAGCTTACAGAAGAACAAAGGAAAGTTAGAAAAAGAAGATATGACATGTAATAGCCTGCCTACACCCTGACCAAGCCAGCAAGCAAGAAAAACGGCTTATCCAATCCAAAACAGTGGGCCCTGCCACCACACAGGATAAACACTAAAGAAGAAGTAATAGCCCATGAAAACTAAACTTTATGGCTAGGCAACTCACAATAGCAACATAGGCTGGCTGTAGCCACAGAACAGGGGGACTTTCTCCTCTGGTGTAAATGCTACTATCTGTTCAAGTACCTCACAGCATAGACCATGAACAAGCAACTTGTTCTGTGCACATAGAGTGATGTTCTGTATGTCCTTGGGCAATTTATAATCTCCAGGCAAGATCTGAAAGGGTTTTTTTTTTTGCCATGAAGTCCATATAGAGTAAATTGATCTCTTAATTCAGTTGCTGAGGTGGGATACCATCATGGTCTATCTCCACCTATCTCTCACTGAGTAGATTAGTTCTTCTCTGTTAAGGCTCAAGTAGTCTGAGATGTTAGCCGTTCAGCATAGTGTCCATGATAGGACAGCTTCCACTTCTCTGTTTCATTCTATTCCCCATCTGTTGATGCACATTTTCATTCTTTATTCTGTCAGTCCATGGGATGCAAACAAATCTTCTGAATGTCTACATTTCAAAGGTGTTTGTTCTGTTTAGCATCTCCTCCTTAATAGTCCAAGCCTCATGACCATACAAAAGACAGGATTACTTGTGGTCATATTAAAGCACTGGCTAAAATCATCTTGGCTTCACCTATCATCATAATTCCAGTGGCATGATTTGGAATCATAAATCATAGAATAATTGAGTGGGAAGGAGCCAATAAGACCATGAAGTCCAACCCTCTGCTCAATCCTTTCAGCGGTATAATTTTCAGCAGCAAATCATCACTTACTGAAAAATCAGCATAATCATTTCCCATGGTATACCAATGGCCTGATTTAATATGTGATAGAAAATGCCTGCTCTGAGTTCTTAACCTGGTAGTTCACCACTGAAACTTACACCACTGACTTTGCTCTAGCACAAATAAGCAATACGATTCCAGGCAATGGCTTCTAACTGGAAGGTATTCATTGCTATGTTGGAGAATTTGCATGCAAGAGCCAAAGAAGCATGTAACACTGAACTGTGGGGTATCTGTCTCATACATGTGACTTTGTAGGGAACTTGAAAGGAAAAACGCTTAACATAATTTAGCTCAGTTCTGGAATGCCGGTTAAGAGCTACACAACATGCATTTATGCTCTAGGACAGACACGGGGATGTTCATTTGACAAACTGGAAGGAAAGAAGGAGGTGCCAGCAAGTATGTGGGAGCAAATGAAGAGTTCAGATATTGTCTACAGTAAATACAGGATGCTCCTTGAGCATCACTTATGCCAGCAAATGCAGACCTCTGAGTCCGGATGATAAGTGCTGACCTGCTGTTTCTCTCACCAGGTTGGAGAGGTGGCAGACCCCACATGTCTCCTCCTGGTTGCGACCCTGGCAATGAATACCTTCAAAGGAAATTATAGCAAACTCTTGTTTTCCCGGATCCTGGTCAAATGATGGCATGCATAAGGCCAGTCAGCTGCCATGTAGAAGACAAGCAGACACATGGCCGAGCATGCAGTTGGACCTCTCTGCACACAACAGCCACCTTCATGACTGGCCTTCTGCATGTGGTAATGTGAACAGGGTGCTGCTCTATGTCTAAACAAGAGCTTAGTAGTATTTGCCTATTAGACTACAATGTCCAGCATCCCCTCCTAAAACCTCTTTGTTGTCTTTAGTTTAGGGGAGGGCAGGATATAATCCAAATCAGGGGGCCTCAAACTTTTTAAACTGGGGGCTGGTTCACTGTCCCTCAGACACTGTTGGGGGCCAGACCCTGCAGCTCCCTGGCATGGCTCCAAGGGGGCAGAGGGAAGGCCCAACCTGCTTTGCACATATACCCAGCCCAAAGCTGCTCTCTTCACCTGCCAGCCTCCATGGCAGCCCTCCTTCACCCATGGCTCCAAGGGGGCAATGGGGCCCATCTTGCTCACACCTCAGCCCAAAGCCACAATCCTTGCCTGCCAGCCCATGTGGTAGCAATACTTCTCCCATGGCTCCAAGGAGGTAGGGGAGGCCCCGTCCTGCTCGCCCCCCCCAAGACACTACAGGCAATGGCGGTGGCAGCAGCTGCTGCTTCGCAGCAAGTTTTCAGCTTAAGGAGGAGAGCAATTGTGGGGGGTTCTGCAATGGCCAGCTGTCAGACTGAGGACCCTAGTGGGCAGGATCTGGCCCGTGGGATGTAGTTTGAGGACCCCTGCTCCAAATGATGTTTCACTGGGGTTTCTTGGAGTGGTCTAAATTGATGCTCAGTTTAGAACAGTTATACAATTTTGCAGGTGTAATGTTATACCTGTGTCCTGTTGTTACCTGCACTGCAAAATGCAGAAAGAAATCTGCCAGTGATCCTGTAGATTACGTACATATGATAATAAAATGAAAAACAACATAGCACTGACTGAAAATGTGAAAACTAGACTATGGGTGATACCTTCATAGGTTGCTAATAGAAAAATAAAAAAGTTGCTGAGCTTTCGAGAACACAAGTCCTCTTTATCAAAGCGGTTATAAAAGTCCAAACATGGCAAGGGATGTAATTTGCCAGGAGAATGTTCTTAAAAGTTCATCTAGCAAGATGGATGCCAGGTTTGATAAAGAGGACTTGTGTTCTTGAAAGCTCAGCAACTTTTTTATTTTTCTACTAGCAACCTATGAAGGTAACACCCATAGTCTAGTTTTGACGTTGTTTGTTTTAATGGTTGCACGGCTCCAAAATCCTTTTTACTGCAATGAAAATGTGAAGAAGGCATCATAGTTAAGAGGGATTTAGTTACTGTCCACGAGCACCATCTTGTGGCATTGAAAAATGTGCTCAGGATGATTTGAATTACTGGAAATGGATGATTTTTACTGAGTGCATTTCTTCCATCTTGCAAAGCAGCCACAAAGAAGTCTGAGCAGGATTAGGTCCACAGAGGATCAGGAAGGATGATTTAGCTCCATCTTTCCCTGCCACATTTATCTGAAGCTTCTGTATATATTTCAAAAGGAAGCCTCCACAAGTACTAATGTATTATTCTGTGAACATTTAAATACCAGGTACTGAGAGTTTCCCTCAACTTGCCCAGGAGAGAAAGACTTAGCCCAACTCCACACACCATAGCCAATCAGGTCTCACCAAAAGCATGTAAGTTCAATGTATTTATGCAATTTTTGACATATCTAAGGGAAACAGGTGGCTCTGTATATGTTGTTGGACAACAGCTTCCATAACTCCTGACTAGAGATGGGCACGACCAGGAAAAATGACGCTTCGAGTTGTTGTGTGTCGGAGCCGGCCCGTTTCAGCTCATTTCCGTTTGTCATGAAATTTTTCAAAAATTTGTCATTTCGTTTGTTGTTTTTTCGTCTGTTGTTAGTACTGGTTTGGGGGGGTAGCGGACTCCTGGAGGCACCTCTCTGGGATGGGTGCCTCCTCTGGCCCGCTACAAAGGGAAAGCGGGCTCCTGGAGGCACCTCTCTGGGGTGGGTGCCTCCTCTGGCCCACTATGAAGGGAAAGCGGGCTCCTAGAGGCGCCTGTCTGGGGTGGGTGCCTCCTCTGGCCCACTATGAAGGGAAAGCGGGCTCCTGGAGGCACCTATCTAGGGTGGGTGCCTCCTCTGGCCCGCTACAAAAGGGTACACATAGCCAATTGGATATGCATACCAAGTTGCAGTGGCAGGCAGAGGCACCTCTCTTTCTTTTGGGTGCCTCTACTGTGACTCACTGGCATACGATGCACTTGGGCTGGGGATGGGGAGGAACAAAGTGAGAGAGGACCCCTAACGGTGCCCTCTGGTTCACTAAGAAGGGAAGTGTACTTGCTGTAGTGCAATGCGAGTACACAGATCTGGCTTAGGGTTAGGGTTAGCGCAAGGGCTAGGCTTAGGGTTACGGGTAAAGGTTAGGGTGAGTTAGTGGGGTGCACCTCTGGGTGCCTCTATGACCCACTAAGAAGGACAGTGTACTGGCGTATGGGTTAGGGTTAGGGTTAGGGTTCGGGTTCGGGCTAGGGTTAGTGGGCTTTTTATGCCCGACTGGCACATCCCAGAAGTCTCGGTCAAAACCTGGCCAAGTGGCCATGCAATTGGTGGAATGGCTCCAAAATTTGCATGGTCCACTCCCATGGCCAGCCCATCATTGTGCAGGTGTAAAAAAAATAAAAATAAAAATAAAAATAAAAATAAAATCAATGGAGACGTTTTGTTGCAAGAAAAACCCACTGCTGCTACTGTAAAAATTCAGGCAGTTTTAAAGTAGCTATTTTTGCATGTTTCTGTGGTGCTTTGGTGTGTTTTTGGACCACGATTTCAAAATAAATATTGCGGTTGCCCCATTTTGGATCCCCCACCTGCACCGCATGGCATGGCGAGTTGGCGAGACGACGAGGATGCCCCCCACCAGAGCAGCCCAGGACAGGAGAGGGGGGGAGGCCGGGGACCCCCCCAAAAAACCACCCCTCTGGTAGGTGCCCTCACTCAGGCAGGCATATTTTCGCCTGCTTTTTTGGCCGGGAATCGGGTTTTTTTATTTTTAAAACTTTTTTTCTGTGCCGCTTGGCATTGCGCGATCGCTGCGATGCCAGGAACGACAATGACAAATCAGATCCAATTTTTCTTTTTTCAGTAAAAGTTCAAGTTCTGACGGCTTAATTGTCGTCTCCGTTTCCGTTGCGTAACGGAAACGAGGAACGGAAACAGAAACGAGAATTTCGCCAAATCGTGCCCATGTCTACTCCTGACCATTGATTGTGCAGGCCACAGCTGACCTAGAATCTAACAGTAACTAGAGAATGGTCACAGCTTCCCCACCCATCTTGAGGGACAACAATGAACATGAAGGGATTGTGTTTTGCAGTTGCTACACATGAACCACTCAAGGCATAGAATCATAGAACAATTGAGTGGCAGGGGACCCGTATGACTATGGAAGCCAACCCCCTGCTCAATATAGGAAAGTCAAAGCAAGATCTGACAGATTGTTGTCCAATTTTCTCTTGAATTATTCCAGCATTGGAGCACTCACCACCTCCCAAAGTAAATGATTCCATTGCCATACTTCTCTAACAGTCAGGAAGTCTTTCCTGATACACAGTTCTTTCAGTCTTTCCTCATAGGGCATGATCACCATTGAGAGTGAAAATATGACAATTCATTGCTATGTTCTACCAACTCTGTAGGGCAGACATGAAGAATGTGTGGCCGTCCAGATGTTGCAATACAGCTCTTGACCTCTTTCATAATTGGTTACGTTGGCTATGGGTGGTGGTAGATGTGGTCCAAAATCTGAAAAAGCCACTTGTGTTTGCCTGACATATGCTGGATCTTTCAGTCATAGACCATCATATTAGTTAGGGTTGAACAATTAGCTGTCCTAGTTTTGTTGGAGTGCAAGACTAAATGTTAAGGGCCTCTAAGTTTACAGTGGAAATACTAAAGGGAGTGGGGCTGCAGAATATATTTCTAACCAGCATAGCCAACAGTGAACAAGGAGACCTGTTGTAGTAAAACAGTGTTTATAGGGCCATCCATCCATTGCCCACCATGACACTCAAGTTACTTAAGATTAGGCAGTGCCTTATGAAATAAATGATGACACATCAGGCTGACAATTCCCTCAGACACCCATCATATTGTTCCCCATATGACGGAAGAAGGCACATTAAACACCTCAGAACTTACGTATCTCTTGGCCCTTCCTGAGAGAGGTCAAAGACCTGACGTGGATTCAAGTACCACATGAACATCTGGAGAACCTTCGTACCCTGTAAAGAAAATGCAAGAAGATACTTAGTTTTTCTCAAACATTATTCTTCAATTTCTATCAATCTCTGCATATTCTGGAATGAATTCTGTAAAACATGTTAAGAAAAAAAGCTAATTTTTCCACCCTAGTGCTTTCAGTCCAAATTAATGTCCAGCCAATTTACTTCTTTCTGAAATCCACTCCATACACAGAAATATTCAGAAAAGCTGCCAACATGTTCAACATCCCATGTTTACCTGATTCCCTCCACTTTTTGGATTCACAAATACAAGCAAGGGCTTCATAAGTGGGGAGGAGATAGGCTTTATTATAAACGGTCGGCCTTTGTTCTCCTAGAGAAGGAAATAAAAAGAGATAGACAAACAAAAGAAGGTGGTGTAAACTTTCATGGGAGGTGCAAAATCGCCAGCTAGAGAACACAAAAGCATTTTAATTAGGAAAAGAGTTCAGATATGATTGCAGGTAATGCTGAATTTTTCTTTGCCAGAAGAATCAATAAACCCACTGAGCAAAAACATCAGCAAGAGAGATACGTCTCCAAATGTGCCTCTCATAATATGATAATATTTAAATCAAGGATTCATCTCAGAAATGTTTGGATTTTTAACTGTCTTGTGGATTGTAAAGAGAGCCTCTAACACAGTGGTTCCCAACCTTTGGTCCACAGGTGGTTTTGGACTCAAACTCCCAGAAGTCTTCCCCATTAGCTGCGCTGGTCAGGATTTCTAGGAACTGTAGTACAAGAGCATCTAGGACAGTGATGGCGAACCTTTTAGAGACCGAGTGCCCAAACTGTGATTCAAAACCCACTAATTTTTTTGCAAAGTGTGAATACAACCATTTAACCTGAATACAGGTGGCTGTGAAGGGTCGATGTTGGGTGGCCACAGAAAGGGCTTCGAGTGCCACCTTTGGCACCCGTGCCATAGGTTCACCAACCCTGATCTAGGATCCGAGTTTGGAAAGAACCGTGAGATCCTTTTAATAATAATAAAAGTAACTGATGATGATAACAATGTTTCCAGGACTATTCTAAGAAACATCCAATCTTGAAAAATCCTCCCTTTCAATACTAAATTGTTGTGCATAGGCCAAATGTAACAAAATTATTCTCTGTTCCTCCTAGAGAGTACATGTGAATCTTTTTAGTTAATTAAATACATAAATAAACAAACAAATAAACAAACAAATAAGGTCATTGGGAGTGGAGGTGCAGGCAGACAACCAACTACATTTTGCCAACTAAAGGTGTGGTGGTGGCGATTTACCTCATTCCCTCTTTTGCTGGCTTTCCTTTTAAAAGATGTCCTCTTCTTCCTCCTGGTTGAATTTTTCAATGAATTCTGCATTTATAAAAAGGGAGGGAAAGTAAAGAGTTTTCAGAAAGAATTAACCAGAAAAGGCAAGTTTTCATCTACGAAACGCCTTTGTGATTGTGGCAGTGCCTGCGGAGAATGATACACCATCTGCCACACATGCGCGGGTTAAAACGACATGCGTCTCATGCTTTACACTGCCACACCACTGGTTATGGAGGAAGCCACACACTGAGACCAGACTGGTACTTTCAGAACTGGAAACTTTCCAACGCTGTGAGGAAGGAGAAAACTAGATGCTCCCGTAGACTCACATAACAGCACATGTTGTACCTGCCAACCCTCCCAATGCAGGTAGGAGACGCCCGTTTTCCTTCCGGGACTCCAGTCTCCTGCCCAATCAGGTTCGTCTCCTGATGCGGAGACCACCTGTGTGAAAAGGTTAAGGAGAACAAGATAAAGCCAGTTGTGCTGCATGAGATTTTTTTTTTTTTTATCATGGCAAGCGCCAAAGATATGCATTGCCCTCACTGACCTAAGGGTATCTGCAGAGCCTGGAAAACCAACTTTCCGGGATTATAACTTTGAGAATTCCCTAAAAGGCCATGCAGTTTTGGGGATCTGGGAGTTGAAACCCTCAAAAATAACTTTTCAAAGTTCTAGTTGGGGTGTCAAGTCACAGATTACTTTCTAAACCCAAAGTTATTAACCATACAGATGTTCCTTTTCCCTCTTGTAGGTCCTACATGGGAAGCTGTAGACAGGACACCCCATTATTGTATATTTGGACTGATGCCTATTTAGGGAGTGGGGAGTAAGACAGAAGAGTTTTGTTCATCTTGGGTAGTTTGGTGTATTTTTAAGTGCATTAACGCAGCCTGTTCAAACCAATGGACACAGTGTCTCTACTGATCTGAACCAAGGATGCCAAGGAGTTAACAGGCAAATCACCAGTGTGGGGCAAAAGTCAAGCCACTAAGATCCTCTTAGCCTAGCAAACATCCAAATGTCCCTGTTTGCTCAAACACAAGAGTGCCCTGTGATTTAGGGGAAACATGCCTAGATGGGGAATGAGCTTGCTTTTTTATACTATGTGTTGGTCACCTGTGAGTAATATCCAGCACATCCAGTGGAGGTTCATTCCTAGACTTCTGGCCCTGTGCCCATATTATTCATCACATTAACAGAACTGCCAATATTGTTCAGGATATCAGCATGAAATGCATCTCAGCAATTGTATATTCCTATATGTAGGCTGCCTGGGATGTCTTCATGCTATCAAGTCAAACTTCCTTGGGCAGCGACAGAACTGGGAACTTAGAACCCAGTGTGCTGCTGCTCCTTTAGCAGAATGTGGAGCCCTTACATTCTGGATGACAAGTCTCAGAACTCCCACAATGGTGTTGTTGTCTTGCAAAAAATTGCAAATGAACTAAAAGGAAAAGAAAGGAAATAAAACTGCAGTACTGTACTTGATTTGCCAGGAACCAAGAAATTTATCCTGAATATTCCAACTAGGATGAACAGTGACCAGCATTGTTTGAGGAATAGTGTACCTTGTAGTAGAGCAACTTTTCTACGCTTTGACCATTAGGCTACAGATTGGAGTTATTCTTGGGCTGTTCAAGATTCTTTGGTTGTGCAGTTGACTGTTATCATCCATGGTAAAACTTGGCTCCCTGTGACCCAGAAGGTTTGTAAAAACTGCAAGGTCAATCTGGAATCAAATCTCTACTAATTCTCAGCACTGAGTCTGCAATTGCCAGCAGCTCACCATATGAATTGGTGATAGCAGTCATGTGCATCAAAAGAACCAAACACAGGGTGAGCTCATTTGTGCCACTACCGTGGAATAATTTTGCATCATAAATAGCTTTCAGAGTAGAAATAAGCTCAGCATGGAGTGCCCTAGTGTCATTGGACTGGAGAAAATTGGGCAGGGAAAAGAAGCAGAGCATTTAATTTATGGTTGTTTTTAAGCATTTCTAATCTCCAAATGGAGAGCAGGGCAATCGCAAAAAACGGAATGCATAAATTCATGCTTATAGCTTTCAATCACTTTGTGATTTCTTTTGCTCTTGAGACAACTGAAAACAACAAAAACAAAAGGCAAGGAAAACTGTAAATTTTATTTCTTTAAAAAAGACAAATATGGTACGTGGAATTGAGAAAATCTTGCTCTCATCCATCCCCACACATATTAGTCTCTTCACTCTTTGGAAGTGAAACATGATCTAACAGGGTTATCCAATATACATTTTATTGCATTCTCCCTCTGTGTGTGTGTATTGTGTCCTTACAGTCATCATGACTGACTTTTCATGACCCCATGTCCATGGAGTTTTCTTGGCAGGAATACTGGAGTGATTTGCTAGTTCCTACTCTTTGGGAGGGGGCATTAAATGCTGTCTAATCCTCCATGGTGCTAATTCCACTCACTGGCCCAACTAGAGTAAACCCAATGGATCAGTAGGACTTGCATATTTTCATTCACCAACCAGTAGTTGAAGAAATGGATCTACTCTAGCTTGGTTTGCATCTACATGAGTCCATCTCAAGTTACTCATATGTATTTTACATAAAGCCAACCCCCTAGATCTCTTCCCCTTGGTCATAGCATGCAGGATACTACCAAGTATTTTCTCCATAATTAAATCTTGGGAAACCCATTTTATTCTGCAGCTACCTATACATTTACTATTTTTTTCTACCACACTCTTACTTGCAAACCTAGTAAGATCTTGGGTTCAAGAGCTCCGTGGTGCAGTGGTTAAATGACTGTACTGCAGGTAAAACTGGGGTTCAATCCCAGGTAGCAGGCTCATGGTTGACTCAGCCTTCCATCCTTCTGAGGTTGGTAAAATGAGTATCCAGCTTGCGGGGGGGGGAGGTGTAGCCTGCATTACTGTAATTAAAACTGTAAACCACCCAGAGACTACTTGAGGTAGTATGGGGCGGTATATAAGCAGAACACTTTGCTTTTGCTTTTCCTTTTGCTTACAAATCCAATAAAGTCATTTCTGTCTTATGGAAACTCTTCTCTGGGTTTTCTAGTTCTAAAGTACTCAGATGTGGAGAGGCATTCCCTTCCTCCGATAGTAGGTGCATTGGGACTCTTCAGCTAACCCAAGATTACATAGACTGGCTTGTCACCCTGGAGGCACAATGAGGACCCAAACTCCCAAACTCCAGTTTCACAGGCCTAACTCCATGAGCTACTGACCTCAAACCCTCCTTGCTCCTGAAGGTGTCTTTCTCTAGTTGTAATAGATCACGTTTGGCATGCAAGGTGGTGTTGTCTTATTTCTTAAACCTGCGTCATGTGAGATCTGCACAGGCAGAGAGGGGATGGAGGAAGGGAGGCCTGGACCTGATTATGCAGTGGTTGTTCAACAGCATCTCAAGAATTGCCCTAAGTATCTGGGGTAATTAGGTAATGGCAGCAGAACATATGCCACTTTGGTACTACAGTAGTACCTTGTATAAAGGAATTAATTCGTTCCAAATGAAATTATGTTAAACAAATTTTCCTTTATACAAATTTCCCATAGGAATGCATTGAAAACGGAATAATCCCATTTTATGTTGTATGGATTCACCCCATAGGCGATTATGTTAAGCAAATTTTCCCTGTTTCCGGAATTTTTTATGTTGTACAGATTTTATGTTATACAAACTGTTTGTTATGTGAGGGTCCAGTGTAGTTTGGAAAATGGAAGGCCACACAGACTGGTCCAATGGCTGGCTCAACTAGCTCTGTGTCTAGGTCATGATCTCTTTGGCTACATAGAGAATAACTAGAAGGTGAGCTGTCTCCTATCTTCGCCTGCCCATTATGCACCAATACCCACATCTTCTCTGTCTTCTTCTGTGTTCTGGGAGTGAACCAGCAGGACCTAAGCTCCTCACATTTTTACTTAGATTAGAAGAACACCCTATTAAGTTGAACTGATATTTCTAAGCTAAGGCTCGAAACCAAATGTTCATCTCAGGTAGATTAGACACACTGAATCACTGGGATCTGTATAATGCTGACTTACTCTTTTGCAATTGACTCAGTGGTATACTCTAGCTGAGACTCAGAGCTGGAGGCAAGTCTCAGAAAGCAACTGCTTAAAAGCCAATCTAGATATTTCAGCTAAAGCCACACGCTTTGATTTTCCTGGGTGAGACAAACCTTGCCCGGGGCAGTATGGCTCTCTAAATAAGACAGATTGTGGGCTACTGTGGGCAAATTTAATTTTGCCTCATTATATTTCTTAAAGCTGTGACAGGCATGTGCGCTAACTGTAAGAAAATGAAGTACACGGACCCTTTTCTCATTAATTAAAGTTCCTAAATGTTTTAAATGATGGTTTTTATTTTGATAATAAGTGCAATGGTTTGGGGTTTTTTTAAACTTTGCAATTTATTTTGTTTCAACTCTGGCTTGTTTCAATTGTTGTGAGCCATATGGGGTCCTTCTGCCAGGAGAAAGGGGGCACAGAAATCATAAATAGATAAATGAACTGACTGAATGTTGTCTCGAATGGCTTAATGAATTGTTTTCCTGTTCTCTTCCTCACATAATCTAATATAAATGGTTTAGATTAGATTGTCCCACTACTCAGGCCTGAGTCCCTGAGAAGGCAAGGTACATCTTCTCTGTTGAAACACTGATGGATGTGTGCATTCCAGCCCTTAATGTATGCTCCTTCCCAACTGTAATGTTCTTCAAATTTTCTGAGCTCCATCTATTCCTGCTCATGTGTAGTCTCTCCATGCAAAGAGGAGGTTTGGAAGATCTTCCTGTGAGTACAGCTGTATAGAATCATTGAATCATAGAATCAAAGAATCATAAAAACATAGAATCATAGAATCATAGAGTTGGAAGAGACCTCAAGGGCCACCTAGTCCAACCCCCTGCCATGCAGGAACCCCCATCACAGGATTCCCGACAGATGGCCATCCAGCCTCTGCTTAAAAACTCCCAAAGAAGGAGACTCCAACACCCTCCGTGGCAGCATATTCTACTGCCAAACAGCTCTAACTGTCTCTGTGAAGATTCCCAGTCATCCAGGTGAGTTTATCTGGAAGTTGAGTCATGGCTACTGGACTTCTTTTTTGAGAGATAAAAATGTTTCGCTGTTCATCCAAACAGCTTCATCGGTCTGAATACAGCTAGTGGAAATCCTCCATCTTATAGGCAGCTTTGACCTCTTGTCACCCTGGCCTGAATTAGTTCCCAGAGGCATCATTCCTGTAACCATAAGCTCAGCACTCAGCCACTGCATTCTGCTAGTAAATACCAAGTAATCCTAACACCAGAGCCTGAAGAACCTGCAAATGTTACATTTCTTGTAATCAATCCAAAGCAGAACAACACCTCAAGGACAGAAGAACACTTGGCTTGAAAGATCACTAATTTTAAACAAGTATTTCCTATTTTCTACTTGCTTCACTTCTCAAATATGTTAGCCAGTGTTCCAAAGATAGGGACAAGGCATGTAAAGCACATATGACATTTGTTTCCCCCTTTTCTGTTTGGATTCAGTCCTAAAAAATTAGAGGATGAATTGTTTTTTGTTGGTGCTGGAAAGGTATTGCTCTCCAGGTTTTTATTTTTCTGCCCATTAGTCTGCCTCTGTTGTTTATAGATCTTTTTTATTGTAGCCATCATTCTTGCAGCCACCCCAAGGATGCTTTAATTTGACTTGGCAGTGCATCTTGTTTAATAAATAAGTAAAATAAATCATAAGAATGCTGCCAATGCTGTTGTTTGTTTAACTATGGATTAAAGGTAGAAAGAAGAATCAAATATGGATTAAAAATAGATCTGCAGTTCTTGTAATCATAAACTGGTACCTTACAGTCAAGGACATTCCAAAATGTATATAAGCAGCTTATGAATATCCCCCATATGTTTATTTACCAAGCAATCTTCATTCCATGTATTCTTCAAAAACATACTGACTTGCCATTGTAACTAATTCCTCTGTTAGTTTGTCCTTCAACACCATAGTCAATATAAAATTGTTGAAATTTCACATTCAAAATAAAAAGTGACCATTCATTCATTCATTCATTCATTCATTCATTCATTCATTCATTCATTCATTCATTCATTCGGTTAGTTAGTTATTTAAAATATTTCTATCCTGCCTTTCTCCCTGAAAGGATCCACAATGGCTTACAACAGTATTTAAGGGGATAAATTCACAGCCTGTGGATCCAGCTCTGTCTACACCATGGGAAGGAAATTGGTGTCTTTCAAATTCCATAACTCCTGGCCATTGACTGTGCTGGCTAGAACTGAAGGAAGTTCTAGGCCAACAAATCACTGTTGATTTAATTTTTTTATTTTTAATTAAGTTTTTAATGCTGGAACAGGGCTTGTACCCACCAGGACCACTCTCCACATATTTTGTAAACCATCTACAATTTCCACCTACACATATGTAGCTGCATGTGTGGAACATATACACAATACTGAAAACCGGAAAAATTATTTTGGTACATGATGTTAGAAAACTCCACAAGTATCTCTCCTCATTCCTATCAGTTAATTATTGTGTGCCATCTGGTCAGTACCAACATATAGCAACTCTAAGAGGCCTTTCAAGGCAAATGAAATATGCAAGGAGTAGGTTTACCAATTCCACTCCACTAGTGAGTTTCTATGGCCAACTAGGGATTCAAACCCTTGGCCCCAGAGTCCTAGTCCATCCCTCTGTCCATTACACTACACTGAGCAGCTGACCCTAGCAGTAGACAATACGATAATAACAAAGTGACAAAAGGTGTGCTGTCCTTTCAATTATGAAACCCAACATTTGCCATCAGTTGTCTCACATGGTCTAATCACAGGCCAGATGTCACTGTCTGTGATCAGAAAATTGACTCTTCTTCTTGACCCTATGGATCAAAGACTCCCAACTCATGAACATGGCTGATACATAATCAGCCATCAGCTTCTGCTTTGGCTAAACCCTGTTGAAATATGGAAAAGAAGTGGGGAAAGGGGGAGTCACCACCTCCTCTCACACAACAAGATTTCTGGTGCTGTGCGGAAGGAGGAGATTTGGGCTTCTTTCATTGCAATGTGGCAAGGTCAAGAAAAACATTGTGATTTCTATGCCAAAAAAGATAAAGAATTGGAACCCTCTTTTAATTAGCTGGCTTCAGTGCTCTTGAAACCAGCTATCCATGATTTTTACACTTCCCCGTGTATGCCAGTATCAATTGTGCTTCACCAAATAGCAATAGAAGTTCTCTTCCTCTTAGAATCCACCAGTGGTATTTTTGATTTACAAAACCCTCCATGGCTTGGGACCAGAATATCTGGTGGAGCGTATCATCCAAAGATCAACATCAGCCCGACCCACTAGAACATCCCAGTCCTATGCCCTTCGGATTTCCACTCCCCGGGAGGCACGCAAAACTTCCACCAGGAACCACACCTTCTCAGTGGCTGGTCCCACTTTGTGGAACGGTCTTCCAAGTAATATTAGGACTGCGGAATCCCTCCCAGTGTTCAAGAAGCTATTAAAAACTTGGCTCTTCATGGTGACCACGGGGGTTGATTTATTCTTGAGTAGTTATTTGAGTAGAGATGGGCACGACCAGGAAAAAAAATTCGAGTTGTCATTTTTTGGGACGGGTCTGTTTTGGGTCATTTCCGTTTTTCACGAATTTTTTAAAAAATTTGTCGTTTCGTCGTGTCATTTCTCGTTTGTCGTTACCGCCGCCGCGATTTTATGTGATTTGACGTCCCAGCGAGTGGCGTCCCGCCGGCGCTAGGTGTTTTTGCGTCCTAGGCGGCAGGCGGGGTGGCAGGGGGGAGGGGCAGGCGCACGGGCACACGGGCGGCGGACACGGGTCCCACAATGACCCAGAGCAGGCGAAAAACACTTTAAACTGACTTGCTGCACAAGACTGCATCGAATAAAGCAATTGCAATTTTTGCAAACAAAGTGGGCAGTGCACCCACAGCAGAGCTGCAGGCAGGGTATGAAAGGACCTTGACTTGCCACCAAGCAAATGAAATTTTTAAAATAAATCCACACCTCCCCTCCCACTCAAACCTCCCCCCCTTTGAAGCACTATCAGAAAAGAAATCCTAACAAACTGCAGGAGAATAAAAAAGAATAAACTGTGTTGCTATTCCCCACAGCAGACAGAGAATGAAAGGAATTATTATTATTTCCTAAAAATTCAATTGAATCAATTCCCTCCCTGCCAGCCTAACTGAAATCTAAAGATTCAGCGAAATCGAAACTAGTCTAGCACAGCAGCCAGCTACACACAGCCCTCTCCCACCCACATCCAAGCCCGGACTGCGACTCTTCTGGGAGTGCCTCGGCTTTTTATGCCCTCTTGCACATCCAGAAGTGTCAGTCAAAACCTGGCCATGAGATTGGTAGAATGGGTCCAAAAATTTGCATGGTCCCATCGAATGGCCAGCCCAACATTGCGCAGGGGTAAAAAAATAAAAATAAAAATAAAAATAAAATAAAATAAAATCAGTGCGACCTTTTACTGCTATAAAAAACCCACTGCTGCTACTGTAAAAATTCAAGCATTTAAAATAGCTAATTTTCGCAAGTTTCTGTGGTGCTTTGGTGGTTTTTTGGACCACGATTTCAAAAAAAATATTGTGGATGCCATTTTGGATCCCCCCGCACCGCATGGCAAATGGAGAAGCCAAGGATGCCCCCTCCCAGCCCAGTACCAGCAGCCCAGGACAGGAGGGGGGGAAGGCTGGGGACCCCCCCCCCAGAAACTACCCCTCTGGTAGGTGCCCTCAGGCAGGCATATTTCCGCCTGCTTTTTTGGCCGGGAATCGGGGTTTTTTATTTTTAAAACTTTTTTTCTGTGCCGCTTGGCATCGCGCGATCACTGCAATGCCAGGAATGACAACAACAAATCAGACCCAATTTTTCTTTTTTCGGTTCGAGTTTGAGTTCTGACAGCTTAATTGTCGTTACCGTTTCCGTTATGTAACGGAAACGATATCCGAAAACGGAAACGACAATTTCGCCAAGTCGTGCCCATGTCTATATTTGAGTTATTATGTCCACCCACTTTTCTTCACCATCTTACATGAGTATCATTTTTAGTATCATTATTTGATTGTTGTTAGCTTTCCTTTATTAATTTTGGTTCCGCTGGCTGGTTTGTTTATTACTTTTATGTCTGTCTTGGAACCAATTATCATTTTTGTGCTCTGTATTATGGGATTTTTATATCAACCGCCTTGAGTTCCTTTTGGGAAAATCTGCCAGCATATAAATATAAAAATAAATAAATAAATAAATAAAATAAAAGACAGATGCTCCTAAACTGGAGATACCCGTGGAAGATGGCTAGTTAATTCAACAGATACGCCCCTTTTCAACTACATCGCCTTTATTAATGCCAGCACGAGGAACCTGCATGCCTTAAAACCCCATACAGATTTTTGTTCTAGTTTCACATGGGCCTTGAACCAATCTACAACCCATTCTTTAATGCCCACTTCCTCTATGCACCCATCCACCTTTCTCTGTTGCTGATGCCCACTTTTGATTCTGGTCATGCCCGCCCCAGGAACCCAGATCTTCTCAAGTTTCAACTGAGATCATATGGGTCTTTGCAGGAAAATGGTTCCTTACTTCTGTTTTAAAGATGAAAGCAGGATTCTCAGATACTAAGATTTTTAAACTGCCAATCTGGCAATCCAATTCTACTAGCATCAAGTTATAAGAAGGAAGGAAGGAAGGAAGGAAGGAAGGAAGGAAGGAAGGAAGGAAGGAAGGAAGGAAGGAAGGAAGGATTTCATGATGTATATAGATTAGAGACGTCCCCTTGGGGCAGAGGACAGTACCCCAGCTGGCTGCATGGGTAAGGCATTTGGGAATCATTAAACCTCTCTATCTGAGCGGGGAGGCCCCAGATAGAATTCCATAGCCCATATACTCAGGAAGCCAGCTTGGTTTGTATCTCTCCCCCAAGATCCGCCAGAAAGCCTGTGAGAGGGATTTGTAGGACAAACAAGCTGCCTGTGATCACTTAGATAAGGTTTGCATACCCCAGCTACGTGACAGAAGACCATCCTTCCTCTGTCTTCCTCTGTCCTATGGCCAATGATTATCCACCCCTCCCACATGTGTGATGCCTTGTTTATCACTGCTAATAAAGAGTCTCAGCCGGGCTAGCGAGAGAAGTGGCACGAGCTGATGGCATTCTGTCCACCCAGACCAATGTGTAGTCTTATCATTCTTACAATGATGCATTTGACAATGCAAAGGTTTGATAATAACTCTACCTCTGAAGCCTTTAATTCTGGCACTTGGAAACAAAGACTAAACAAATCACAGGAACATAAGCAACTGTCCTGTAATGAGTTAGACCTCTGGTCTTTTTAGCCTAGTATTGTCACCTCTGACTGGCGATGGCTTTCTGAGCTTCCATTTCCTCTCCCAGCCCTTCCTTGAGATACCAGGATTAAACCTTAGGCCTTCTGCAAGCAAATACTCTATTTCAGCCCTTTTCCCCTTCAAACAATAGCACTAGAAATCATGGCTTGTGTGACAATAATGAGTGTGACTGGCGGGGGACTGGTGGGCCAAGTGGAGTGAAGCATGCCTCCATGATGTAACATATGGGGGATTTAAGCCAAGCAAGGAGACCCACAGTGTCAGTACAGACATGGGCATGCAGTTACCTGAGTTTTCTTCACCTTAATGATCCAGGTGGGGGGCACAATAACAGCTGCATGGGCCCCTAAGGAGCATGGCTCTTCTATGTGTTGCAGCAGGAAGCAGGTGACTTTATTGTGGAACTTGAGGAAGGAAAATGAGAAGAGTCAGTGGACAAAGAGAGAGCACAGAAGTCAATTGCGAAGCAGAGGGAGGGAGGGAGGAGGGGAAAATAAAGGTTATTCAAAGATATATCCCAATCCTTCTGTCACTCTTCAGCAGTGGTTCCCTGTTTTGAGTCCCCAGATGTTCTTGGACTGCTACTCTCAGAAATCCTGGCCAGCACAGCTAGCGGTGAAGGCTTCTGCAAATTTTAGTCCAAGAACATCTGAGGACCCAAACATCTTTACAGAGGTCCAAGAGAGCACAGGGCTTATCCAGTGGGGTAGGGGCATATATGAAAAGGAATACATGGGGAAAGAGGTGTGAATAAATAATTTTCTTCTAGACCAGATGACGTTTGATACGAATGGTCCAATACATCTGGTTGGAGAAAACATATACAGTAGGACCCCCGCATCCACTGATTCATTATCCACTGATTCCGTTATCCACGGTTGGCAGAGGAAAAAAATTAAACAATTCAGCAGCCACAAAGCAAGCTGTTGTCACAAACAGCAGCTCTAATGCAAGTTATTGCCACAAACAGCAGCTGTAAAGCAAGCTGCTGTCTCAACCTACTGTCTCAAAACAGCAGTCATAAAGCAAGCTACTGCCAGGAAATAGCAGTTTGTGGGTGGGTTGGCAAGTGTTCTCTCTTATCCACGGTTTTCATTATCCACGGATAATGAAACCAATCCCCAGTGGATACCAGGGTCCTATTTATTTATTTATTTATTTTAATACTTATATACCGCCCATCTTCCAGAGGAACTCTGGGTGGTTTACGACAAGAAATAAAAAACAACAACAATAATAAGGAACTTTTAAAAAAACAAAAATATCATAATAAATCTACGAAAAAAAGTCATTGGCGTGATGGTGGGACAAGAGGAAAACAAATTTAAAAAATTAACTGTCGCCAAATGCCTCACAAAAAAGCCAGGTCTTTAAGGCTTTTTTAAAGGCTGGCAGGGACTGTGCAAGGCGCATAAAACAAGTCCTACTGTTTTATGAACTTCTCTCTCTTCATCATCTGCAAGCAATCTTCCACCCTGACACATAACACAACATTTCTCCACCCTAAGATATGCATGTAGGTTCTCTTTGCATTCTACTTACACTCGAGGTAGCAAGTTAGCCAATGGCCTCCTCAATTAATTGCATCATCATCCTCATTCTTATAATGTGGAAATTACACATTACAAGCAATGTGACTTCCACGTTCTGATGATGAGGATGTTGTTACTTGCTGTTCCTTTTTTTAACAAGGGAATAATAATTTTTCATTTCAAAATGTTCCTAATAAATGTGGACAACTTTACTTTCTCCTTTAACAACAGCTTTGTGTTGCTTATTTAGCTTATTTGGGGGCATTCTGGTGACCTCCGGAGTAGGTTAATGCCATTCATTGCCCATATTAAGCACTTTTTTTCCAAAGAAATGTGACAGAAAAGCCATAAACTCTGTATCAGTTCACTCAAACAAGCAGCAAATTAAAGATTCTCTGAGCTCTGAATATTCCTCCCCCCCAAGAGCAATTCAATAAATGTCATGGTTCTAAGGACCAAAGAAATACTTAGTCACCACTGCAATTACACTTATATAGAACAGTTTGTTTGTAGAATGATTCTTATAATATATTTTATATATTAGTAATATGTAGTTCCTTATAATTAGTAACAATGTATTTGTAGTTGTATTTGCAGGGGGGAAATCTGACTGCTACAAACAAACCATTCAACCATGGTACAAACCTTCCCTTATGCATAAGATTATCAGCAATCACACAACATTCATAATTCATTCGGGACCCTAGGAACAGGACAAGGAAGCATGTCAACTGTGTAATGTTTCCCATTCTCTAGTGAGGCCACACCTCTGTAACTATAAAAGTCATTAAAAAAGTTAAAGTTATAATAACACAAAGGGATGGAATTATCACCTGTTAAATTGCTACAACAATGCTACTAAAAGGCACTTGTGTTAACAGAGAAAGAATTAGTTACAACCAGCTTGTTAGGTCTAAGCTCCTGAGATGCACCTGTGGTGTCACAGCAGAACTATCCATGTCACACGGACATTTCCACAGTTCCCTGGACAAAATTCACTTACCGCCTGCTTGCACCATGAACAGCTGATGGCCACAATCTCTTTACTGTGGAAGGAGAATTTTTGCTGAAATCCCTGCAAGAGCAAAAAGGATTGATCACATTTGTGCCCAGCTCTACCCCCTTCCCAAAAGGTTCAGTGTATTTAGTCTCTCAAGTTATTTAATTGGCTTCTGTGTTATGGCACACCATTTCTGAGTACACTGCACCTAGAAAATTCTGAAAGGGATCATCATCATCATCATCATCATCATCATCATCATCATCATCATCATCATCATCATCATCATCATCATCATCATCATGAAAAAAATGTTTTTATGGCTTTCCTTCAAGTTACAGGAAGCCAGATTTCAGCTGAATATTAAGGGGAGGGGGGCTTTAGTAGTTAGAGCAGTATGCCAATGGAGCCAATTACCTTAGAAGGGGGTAAGCTCTCCAATGCTGGAGGCATTCAAGAGAAATTTAGACAACCATCTTGAAGACATCTTTGATTTTTATTCTTGCATGGAGCAAGAGGTTCTATGATTCTATGTATCATTATTAATGGAATATTCCAATCAAGGGCCTTGGTGCAAATATATAGACTCTAGTAGTAAGTTTTCTCCCTTTCTTCCTTCCCTTTTTTCCCTTTCCTTCCTTTTACAGCTTTTGCAATACAGGGTGTAAAATGTAAAATTAATCCAAGTAGACAAGGTTAATGGCAATTCATTCTTAGCCTGTATCATGTCATAAGATTTAGCCCCTATTTCGTCCTGAAACTCAGTAGATATTAATCATGTCTGGGTAATTCACACATCCATTAAAATATCCAACCATTCCAATTACAACCTCAGATGTGACTGATGACCTCCTACAACAATGAGACTTGACCAGGTAGTACATTTAAAGTGTTCTCTCTCTCTCTCTCTCTCTCTCTCTCTCTCTCTCTCTCTCTCTCTCTCTTTCTCTGCTTTCCTTCAGCTCTGATTTCATCTCAGTAGTGATCCCTTAAATCTTCTCAAGAAAAAAGGCTGGAGTAGTGAACAATAGAGAAGAACTATAACACAGTCAGGCAGAGAAACAACTCATGGTGCTGTAGAAAGCCCCTTCCTTGCTTATGGGTACAGTGGTCCCCCACCCTTTTGCGTTTCATATACTGCAGTCCCCAGGGGTAAGGGGGCAAAGGCTGTTTCTGGCCTCCCATACTTACCGCAGGACTGCGCTGCCCCAAAAGGGCCTGTGAGGACCTTCCGAGGGGCCTCCAGAAGGTCTGGGAAGGCCCTCGCAGGCCCGTTCAGGGCAGCACCAGGTGGGGGGAAGTACAAGAGCCCCCAGTTAGGCCCCCCAGGCCCGAACTGACCTGCATCTGCATATCAGGTCCCTAATCCCCACGATAGGTGGGGGGGTCACTGTACCATTTCCTTACTCCACTTTTCCCAATGTCATCCATAATGTTTCAGAGAAAAATCTTCAAGGTAGCTTGGATAGGCCTTTCATCCTCTGTGTTGCGGTGGTGGCATGGTCATTAACACACTGGACTGGATTTGGGTTATCCAGTTATCAGTCCCATGAGCCATGAAATCTAAGAAGTGAGTCTTTTTTTCTTTTTCTTTTCTTTTTTTTTTTTGTCATTCTGAGTTACCTCAGAAGGACTGTTGTGAGGATGACATGGTCAGAAGGGAACCATGTTCACTTCTTCTTTGAGCCTGAAGTGAAGATAAGTTGCAAAGGCAAATATTGAAAGGAAAGCATGGGAGGGAAGACAATATGCACACTGGATTTTTTTTCTAAGGCCTTTTTCTTTCAACACTAAAGGCTGGTAAATCAACAAGCAGGATTGGTAAATTAGTCATGGCAGTGGCTGAAAGTCAACCTAGGGATCCTGATGAAAGCTGGGACCTGCCATCCCCTGATGTTAGTCCTGCTTTAACTGGAAAGATTAGTTGTTGACACCTAGACCATTTATACAGAAATCATACTGGCTGTGATCTAATGGAGTAGCTATGCATGTAGGACTCGCTACCATGTGTGTGACTTCATATTCAACATTAATTGTAATACCATGCACAATTACAGAAACAAGCAGGATTCGGGCCACTATTTGTAATTCACCCAAACACTCTTGCAATCTTGTTTCAGGCTCAACTGCATTTTAACACCATTTGCTATTATTATTATTTATTACTATCTATTCAATTTATATGCCACCCATCTGGTGGCAAGGCCACTCTGGGCAGTTTACAACAAATCAACAAAAACACCAAATACAATATACAATAAAAATAGAATAAAATGAAAACAATGCAACATAATGGGATGCACTAAAACATAATTAAATCAGCAACTAAATCAATGATGTCACTCACAAAGTCAAAGATCGAGAATAAGTTAAGAGCAAGTGAGGACGAGCAAATTCTCAAAGGATATATGCAGATTTTTTTCTTTTTCTCTGTTAGGGTCTGAATAAAAAGCCAAATATCAGGAACTAAATCATTGGTAGCTGTTCAAATATAAGACATTTGTGTCTGTTTAAAACAAAACGTAACAAGAAAGAACAAGAAGGAAAAGTAATAATTTGGAACAGGCTAAGAGGACTGAGTGACGCAAGAACTGAAGATGCCGCTTAGAGATAATTGGGCTCTCATTTTTTTTCCTCCCAAGGTTCCTGCAAATTGATTTTTCAGATTTGCTAAATGGAGAGTGGAGCCGACAATGAATATTAAAAGATGAGCCGTGCTTTTAAGCAGTTTCGAAAAGTGCAAAATTAATCAAGCTTTCCACTATCCCTTAGCAGTTCAAATGTTATCTGGGGTTTCATTAAGTTTTCTGAACTTAAAGCAGACAAAAACTCAGCTAATCTTGAAATATGTCATGGTTGGCATGCCTGGGGCTTGTGGTGTCTCTCCATCCTGTTGCAATACTGCCAGTGTCTACTTATTTTTACCAGTTAAAAATGAATGGGACCTGTTGGCCATCAGAAAGAAGCTCCTGGATCCAGCAAGAAAGGTTGCCCCAGCTGACCTTTTTCTGGCACTGATGGAGGACCAGACTGAGGCATTTCACTACCTGATCCAAAAGACAACATAATGCCCTCGTCAAATCTACATTCGTGCAAGACTGAAAGGGCAGTCCACTCTTGACTTCCAAGCTGAGAAAGGGAATACAGAATCCTCAGCCACAGCTGAGGACAGCAAGCTAGTGAAGGTCATGCAGACCAGGCTTTGTAACATTCACAATCTTGTCCTTAAGGAAAAGCCACAGACTCAACAAGGGAGACGCGAGTATCTTTGATAGCATCACTATCAGAAATCCGGGCAGTTCCTTCCTTTCACCTGATGGGAGAGCTGGCCCCGCACTGATGGTTACTAATGCCCCAGTCTCACCTATGGGTTGCCGATCAGCTACAGCCTGCTTGGCTGCTAAGCTGAGTTAACAAACCTGCTTGGGGAAAAACTCCAACATCAAACTCCATCATGTGAGCAATAGAAATTATGACACCCTTTTCTATTTCTGTGGCTTTGCCATTCCTGAAAAAGCCTAGCCTTCAAAGCTTTGCATGACTACAAGGTCAGCACCATTCAGTTCCCTACGATCTGAGGGTGAAAGCCTGAGACCAAGGGGAGTGATCTTATGATGTCACAGGTGGCAGACCTTCCAACAACAATTTCAAAATTGTATGTTCATAGGTGAGCCAGAGGAATAGTTCCAGGGCACCTCCCAGAAGTAGGGAATAGTAACCTACTTCTGAATACCGTATACCTGGAAGATCTGGAAAGGGTCACTGTCAAGTCAAAATCAACTTGACAGCAGGTAATTATTAATCATTATATGTGTCAGAGCTATAAAACATGGAGACTGTATGATAAATTTAAAAACTAATGTATGCATTCCAGCAGCAGCTCTAGGGCATTTCTAGAACATGAATGTCTCTGAGCATGTCTAAATGGCATGTCATGAAACCTTGAGAATAGTAATAATAATTTCTGAAAGTGACACTATGGATCATTAATTCCATCCTCTCTCAAGGAGGCACAGTGGGCAAATGAACTGTCAGTCACCTAAACCACTGATCTTTCCAGTAGTTCTGAACCCCAAACCTTAGATTGTCATGTTGGCAGCATCCCTTTTGTGAGACGTCAGGTTCAAACCACACCAATAATATCACTTAAGAGATGGAACAAAGCAAAGCGTGTACATGGAAAATTGCTAGGAATAGAACTTATCATTGCACCAAAGACTGGAAAAACCACAGGCATACTTGCTCAAGAAAGCCCCAACTAAAATGGCTAGAAGAAATGCAAGCCAAATAATTCCAATACTTATCCACTAAAAAGTCAACTTCTTCCAACTCTACATGGTTTCCATTTATTTCATTAATGTCATAGCTCTTTCTTGTGAAGGAAACAGAAATGTTTCATTCCACATTGTTTTTATGCAAAGCAGTCTTTCTGAATATCTGAATTATGAATGGCACATTCTTGTCTCTGGAGGAACTGATACATTAGCAATTGTTCATTATTCAGGATTATAAATGGGCAAGAATCGCCAATTTGGTGATTTTTCCCAAATGGTGTTCAGTGTTCCCCGGGCCCACCTACTGAAGTGATCACCTGCTCAGAGGCAGCAGATGGAGGAGGCAATGCAGGGAAGTGAGGGCACTGCCTTTGAGTGACTGACTGCCAAAAGAGGCAGGACTGGGAGGCGCTAAACACCTGTTTGGTCAAAAAAATGAACCAGCACACATTGCCAAACCAGCAGTTGAAGCCCATCCCTATTCAGGATGCACACTTTCACTTTTCATGCAGAGCTTTTTGCATGCACAGTTCATCTAAGGTTTCCATTAATGCTTCATTCACATGCAGACTCCCACTGTCCCACTCTACACATGTGTGAGAACCTCTACAAAAACACAATCTCAATATAATTGCATGTATAACTGTACTAGGATTTTTGTGTGGCCTTTTATAGGAATGCCATCTCTTTAAAAGCATTGACAGACACATGTTGATAAGGGCAATCTAGCAGACACCAGCCAAAGTGCTCTTGCCAACTTATGCTGGCTTAATGCAAATGGTGTAATTCTTAGAGGTGAGAATCTTCATAGTTTTCTTAGATTCGGGTACGCTGCCTTCAAAATTGTACTAGATGAGATTTCAGACACTGTGCGTTCCCAAGAAACATTTGACAGACTCCATCACCAATGATTCTGGAATAAATTTAGCAACCACGAGATAAATTGGGTCCTCTTAGTGCTGTAAACACAGACTGCCCCAATGCCTCATCCGTAGTCGCCTGTAGTCAGTCTTTTCAACATATATTTATAAATGAACTGAAGATAAGTCAATAGAAAGGCAGCCAGGTTGGCTAGCCCAAGAACACCAGATTGTGCAGGGTAGCTAGAACAACATGAGACAGACAGAGAGTCCTGAAAGTATTTTTCTAAAGTTGGAGGTGAAAGAAGTTGGGAGTCAAAACAACAATTAATGTAAAAAAAAAAACCTCTGTGAATTTACATTTATGCTGATGGGTATCTGAACCTTCTGTCATTGGCTTGGAATGACATCCTATAGCTGTGGTAGACAGTTTGATAAAAATACCAACAACAGTGTACAGCTACTGTCCAAAAGGGAAAAAATGACAAAATCAAAGTGCTGATCTGTGTTGCACCCATATTTGAAAGACAGTGGGAGGAATTCTATTTGCGATTTAAATGTGCATAAGTGAAGTCACTTTACGCTGAAGAGGCAAATTGTTGCAAACTAGTGAGAGGCTGCTCTTGTTGATGGTCATGTGCCTGGTTCCACAATGGGCATGTGACCAGGAAACCAACTAGCTGCTCATCAATTTTCAGCATTCTGCTGGTGTAACTTGCATTCTCTTACGTACATGTGTGTGGATTACCAACCGGATTATACCCAGTGTGCAGTATTTATAGGAAAAAGGTACCTAAAATTGCCCAGGTACAAGAGGGTCTTTTTAGCATGGGGGGGGAGACAAACAATGTGGAAGTTGCGAGAGGTGTACCTGTTTGCACAAGATTTGGTGGAAGATGGTCACCCACCATGTTATACAAATTTTGAAAGACAAGCTTTCAATGTCAGCTGGTCATGATGATGACAATGTGTAGCCTCCAGCATGAGATGAGGTAAAGCTCTTTATACCAGGTGTGGTTAGTTATCCTCATGTTCCATTTATTGGCTTCTGAATGTCACCCAGCTGGTGATGCTGGGAAGAAAAAGCTGGACCAGAGAAGCCCTTGATCTGTTCCAGGAATGGTCCTCTTACTGCATGCATTAAGCATACATTCCAAAAATCCTGGTGAAACCCACCATTAGGAAGAGACTGTGTTTTCACAATATTTCATTAATGGAGAGGAAAGAGGAGAATAACGAAGGCAGATGAGTGGGGTAGACAGACAAGAAAAGGCAGCAATGCATTAAAGGCATTTGAACTCTACCAGCTAATGTTGGCTCTGCTGCGGTGCTTCTGCCTGCAGAGCATCATTGCCCCCCCCCGTGCGAAGTAACACAAGATGGGGAGGGCGAGATTTGGAGGCCTGGGGCAGGGCGAGCCTATAAATGTGGCTCCCTGCCCAGGCTGAAGCCTCTTCCTCCTGGGGCATCCCCCTCCCACCCACCATTTTTAACAGTGCTAGCGCAAGTCTGATTGGTCGTGTCACAGGCTGGATAGGAATTTTTGACCCGCTCCAGAATTGGCCGCACGGAGCAGGGATTTTTTGCCTATCCTGCGCTGGTTTCTGCCCATAAGTTTGATAAAGCAGCAAACACAGTCACACTAGAGGTAGCGCAGAGGGGTTAGAGCTGGTGAGTCAAATTCTAAGATCCCCTCCGGGCCCATCCGACCTCTGAACGCTGCGGATCCAGAGATTACAGCGGCAGGTAAGGATGCGCTCGGAAGCCTTGCCTGGGCCACCGGGCATGAATAAAGCACCCTGGGGATCCGGGTAAAGGGGAGGGAATTTGCCGGCCCTGGGTGTCTGTGGCTATATCAGGTGCACCAGGGGATTGGACTCACCTTAAGGCTCTCTAGTTGGTGGGGTCCCGGGAGACCCCCAGTACCAACTCTAATCTGCACAGTGGCAGGCCCCTCAGAAAGTTATATGTTGACAAGATGTGTTGTAGCATGTTACAGTCAATAAAGTGTGGCCCTCAGTTATAACCCATAACCTGTCTCGCATCTTCTTTCCCCCTGGGGGAATGATCCATGTGTCTGCTCCTGGTCAGAAAAAACAAACTTCAGGAGATGAGATGAGAGGAAACAGAAAGGGAAGAGATCCATAGGGTGAAGCCCAAGTTCTTTGGGTGGAGGGAAATATAGTATCATGCAAGTGTAATAGCAAACAATAGAAAATAATGTGTAGCTGTTTCACGAGCCATGAATTTTGTGGGTCTTATCCCTACCTTTCCACACTGCTTACACTTTCCCTCCTGCCGCCTTCTATGTACCCAGTGGTGCCGGACAAAATTCTGCAAGAGAAGGCATCAGAGGAAAGGGATGAATATTAATGTAAAGCAGTGCAGAGTTACATTCAATTAAATCTTTGCATTCCAAACCACATCACATCATGAGGGTTGTAAAAAAAATTGACCCTGACGCTGGTAAAACAGATGTGAAAGAAGACATGAAATGATGGCCCGCTGTTCTGAAGCACACATAAGAAGCTTCCCTTAATAAGGTAAGATAAAAGACATCTCTGGTGAAACTGTGATGCTATGAATTGAAATTGTAGTACTCCTCCAGTCTGTTTTCCTAGGTTATGTCTGTACTGGAAATGGACATGAATCACAAAAATGGTGATTCGAGGTTGATGAATTACAAATCATGAAATTACAAAACTTTTGCCCCCCCAAAGCCCCCCCCACCAAATTTTGTAAAGCCAAAAAAGGGGGGCAAAAAACCACAACAAATTAATGATTCAAAAAACACTTAAAATTGTTGCTTTTTATTCTTTAGCAGTGTTACATGTGACGAATATGAAGTGATGAATTTTCAATGAACAGGTGATTTTAGATGAATTTTTCAAATTGTCTCAAAATTTATGCACATCTCTAATCTACACAAGATAATTGCCGAACAGTGTGTGCTTCTACCCTAAATTAGCTTCTATCCTCACTTTTTCTGAAACCAACGCTCACCAGATGCACTTGTCTCAAAAGATAATGGATTCTTGTACCTAACTGAGTTGAGAGAGCCAAAGGAAGGCGGACCCAAACTTAGCAGCAGTTTAAAAATATCTGAGCATGCTACGTGACCCACTACCATCAAGAGGGGGAGAAAGCATAACCTAGGGGGCGATCCAGTGATTCTAAAACCCTGTTTTCCAAAAAATAAAATAAAAGATGGATCAACAGACATGGAGCACAGATTTCCAAAGTGCTCTGAGACAGTTGCATGAAGAAGCAACTTACCTCTCTTGGAGATCTAGAGCTGGCTTCCCGGAAGGTAGGCTTGCACCGGAAGTTAATCTGCCAGGTGGAAAGTAAACAAAGAAGAGTAAAAGCATAGGACAGGCAGTAAGTGATCACAGAGCTGTCCCCAGAATATAATTTATTGATTCATTAGTCACAGAGAATATTTCTAGCCTGTCCTATAGCACAAGATTGCAGGCAGGGTTATTTTAAAAAAATTCAAAACAATTCAAAACATCTAAGATGATAAAACTGATTCAAACTGTTCAAAGTATGCAAAACCAATGAAAGGTTCGTGATAATTTAAAATGTGGTAGCTGGACTCCATAACCTACTCTAGCCAGATCTTTAAAGCCAAATGGATTTAAAGAAGAGCCCCATTTGAGCTTAGTGCCAATACAGTGCCAAGGTGGGCATCAATTAAGACTCCATGGAAAGAAAAAGAAAAAGAAAAAGAAAAAAAAAAAAAGACTCCTCTTGTTTCTTCCCATAGTGTATTGATCACACTGGTGGGACACAGAGGAGGACCCTTATAGCTGATCAGATTGCTGGGGAGAACCATTTGTTCAAGAACAGACCGCCCAGGCCAATTAGGGCTTTTCATGCCATCACCAGTACCTGCCAAACATCTGAATGCTAGAGTACATTGTGATAACTCTACAAACTTACTTGTTCAACATCATATGTCTCACTTTGCACAACTTGTATTGGTTCATATAATGATAAAGATATTTAATATTATTAACCACAAGAATGACGGATCTAAAGATCACATAAGGTATGGGGGGAGGGGACAGCAAGGGTTGTATCACATACCTAGTTATTCTATTGAAATAGGCCATATTGATAGAGAGTGAGGCTCTTTGTTCTAAATAACACACTCTGTTTCCCAACATTATGAGTGCAGTGACCTAAGATCAATTGCTTTTAAAGCTGATTCTGAAGGACCATTTAGGGGGCAATCTGGGGCTTTCTCCCCTCATAACCCATTTTAAAGCAAGTGTATGTAAAATGTTGCTGATGAGTAAAGTGTGAATGGTCCAAATCCTCTTATTTTGGGAGGTGGGTTGCCACAAGTCAAGAAACCAGCTTAGGCATTATCTGTTATACTGTATACGAAAGTGTATGACTCATTGCAGAACTGGAAATGTATGCAGTCATTTCTTAACTTCAGGCAATTTGTGTTAGTCTTTACTGTGTCGCAATCTTTTCCCTTAATTCTGTTTACTTCTGAATTTGTTAAAGACAAATGATGCTATAATGGCACACAAGGCACTGTCTTTTCATGATACTCCAAATGTGCTGTCTAAGGAAGTGGCCCCACTCTGCCTAACAGGAGGACTGGCCGTGGTTTTAAATGAAAGGTTGCGTGCTTTGCACAAAAGTTGTGTGCTTTTGCGTGAACCAGAGGATGCTATTCAGCTACCTCAAATGCTAACCATAAGCTGCTGACCTTTCTCTAAATCTTGCCAAGACAGGGAGGCTATCTCAATTGAAATCATATTGCTTAAAATCTCTCCCACCTAGACTGCAGGCAGTAAGCCAGACATTAGATTAGTTACTGCTACAATATAGCATTAAGAGATACAGTATTTGAATGCTGGGTTGACATTGAGTTAATTTTATTTTACCAAGTAACTACCTGATCTATTCCTGAGCCTTTCCACTAAAAATGGAGGGTCAAACAAAATGTCTTTAATCCTGGTAAAGGTCACCAAGAAAGGCAAGCCAGTATATATTTTCAGAACCCTTGTTCAGTGGGAATACAAAGAAAACTTTGCTCCTACTTAGTTGTTGTTTGAGGGTTTTTTCATTCTTTTTTTAAAAGAAAATGTTTATATTTTGATGACAAATAAAACTAAATCTATACCTTAGGTTAAAATTGTGTGTGTTTGAAAAGCTAGCTGTAGATCAACATTAGCTTTGTAAATTGGTGTAGGGGGTAAAATGTTTGATTCCCTGCTATGCCTTCCGAGACCGGTGATCATCCAGGTGACTTATGTCAGAACCACAATAAATTTGCTAGTCTTGCTGCATTTTTCCTCCACTGAGGCTAGTACCCGTCTTGATTATTACAATTACTTATGTGGCTTTCCTGCATGGGTATCAATCCATTATTTCGTAGACTTCTTATGCAGAACAGACATTGTGATATCTATCTATCTATCTATCTATCTATCTATCTATCTATCTATCTATCTATCTATCTATCTATCTATCTATCTATCTATCTATCTATCTATCTATCTATCTATAAGCCTTTTTATATCCCTATCTATCTATCAAATATGGTAGGCAGTCATTCACAATGCTGACAAGGACCAAGTCCATTAGAGACCAAAATGCAATATCAATTGCACCACCAAGTACACCTATCACTCCATTTCTGATGTTCTTGATGTGAGTACTATTGCCTATGTAATTAAAATAATGTAGTTTTGGCGGGGCTCATCAAGGTGCTGGAGGAGACTCTTGAGAGTCCCCTCAACTGTAAGGAGATCAAACCTATCCATTCTGAAAGAAATCAACCCTGAATGTTCACTGGAAGAACAAATATTGAAGCTGAGGTTCCAGTACTTTGGCCACCTCATAAAGAGAGAGGACTCCTTGGAAAAGTCCCTGATATTGGGAAAGATTGAAGGCAAAAGAAAAAGGTGACAGTGGAGAATGAGATGGTTGGACAGTGTCATTGATACAACCAACATGGATTTGACCAGTTTCTGGGAGGCAGTGGAAGACGGGAGGGCCTGACACGCTCTGGTCCATGGGGTCATGAAGAGTTAGACACGACTTAACAACTGAACAACAACAACATCAAGGGCCAAACAGCCCATTAATAACTGAATTAAAATAGCTGGAAAAATTATCCAGCTGCTAGAAAACCAGAGTGAGAATGGGATGGGATGGAACAGAATTCTGAACAGGGTCATTTGATATGGTAGCATATTATCACAGGCTCCACTTATGATTTTCCAGTAGTGTTCTGTTGAGCGTTTGGTCCTTCCTCATACATCTTCCAGCAGGTGGCACCATCTTACCTTTTCTAATTGTTCCATACACGCATTGTGGACCACAATCTTGCAAGCAGCACACTTTCTTCTGACAGCCGACTTCTGAAACATGACAAACAGAAGAAAAAACAAAGTGACTCTCTGTCTTTCAGTTCCAGAGGACATTATTTCTTAGGTGGCTGTTTCACATGAGGAGGACATTTGCTACATATGCTTTCTCCTCCTATTCTGTATTTTAGGGGTGTTCATAGGTCTCCTGGTTCAGTTTGGTGGCCTGTTCAGGGGCTTCTGACGAATCTCAATTCAATCCAGATTTCTACCCCACCCAGTTTTATTTCTAAGGTTCCCATTGCCTTGCAGTAGAAAACTAAAATGACCCTAACTTCTGTGCTTTTGCGTTGAGGTACCTGATGTTTGGATACATGGTAGACCCAAAGGGGTGAGGATAGGTGGCACAAGCGTGAAAATTTTTAGACAGCTACCTTTAAGGTCAGTGTGCTTAGCCCCATTAAAGTTTACTTTTTGGGGGAAAAAAGGAAAAAGGCTAAAGTCATGTTTGCAATATCTAACTAAGTTGAGACCACAAGCTTCCTGCAGAATAATGAGTTGAGATGGGCCTATAAGGTAGAATCATAGAATCATAGAGTTGGAAGAGACCTCAAGGGCCATCTAGTCCAACCCCCTGCCATGCAGGAACCACCATCACAGGACTCCCAACAGATGGAGTCCAACACCCTGCTCCATGTACATTCACTCCACTCCATTCCCCTCTACTCCATACTAGAAACAACTCTGTCTGTTTCACTCTGATCTTGACCTCATACAAACAGGTACAAATCAGGTCAAGCTTTGTGAGCTTTGTCTAAATCCGGGCATGGCCCTGACATTTCCTGTCACCAGTTTGCAGTGTACCATTGAATAATATGACCTAGTTTGTTTGCTTTTAAAATGGAAAAATCAACTCTTTCTACCTACCCAAGCTCCCAAGATTGCTTCTAACTAGATCATCAATGGGCAACTCATTCACTAATCACAGGTACATATAAACATTAGAATATAAGATTAACTATTGTGATTCAGACAAATAAAGCACATGCTCTAGGTCAGTGGTGGCGACCCTCGGCAGTCCAGATGATTTGGACCACAACTCCCACAGTCCTTTGTCATTGGCAATACAGGTTTGGAATTCTGGGAGTTGCAGTCCAAAATATCTGGAGTGCCAAAGGTTCGCCACTACTGCTCTAGGTAGTCTTGGTGGGCCCCTCTCCTTGGGAGATCTCCAACCTACTGAGCTATAACAGCTCCCGTCATTGGTGTATAACAGCAGCAGGCCCTTCTCCCCTGCAGCAGACACTGAACACACAACAAAGGCATTTGTGCCAGGGGTTCCCACACCTGGATCTCCAGATGTTCTTGGGCTAAAACTCCTAGAAGTCTTAACCACTAGCTGTGCTGGTCAAGATTCCTAGGAGTTGCAGTCGAAGAATATCTGGGAACCCATGGCTGGGAAGCACTGATTTGTGTGATTCTATGCTCCTTCCAATGAGGGTGTTCACTGTACATATAGTGGATCAGTTGAATTACAGCAATTATGAAAACTCACTGAGAACTTGACTTGGCAGCTTTCCTCCCCGAGGTAGCAAAGGTCCCCAGAAACATTTGTCTCCAGCCAAAGGTGCTCTCCATTCACTGCATTTTCCTGAGGAAAAATATATATATCCATAGATTACTTCTTAAATCACCTTCAGAAGCTCAACAATACTATATAGTAGTAGTGCAGATACATTCCTTCAAATTGTCTTCAAATTACAACCCAGGTTCTCTCTATGAACCTGCCTTAGGGTGTAATACTGTCCATTCGTACCTGGAAATAAACCTCATGGAGTGCAGTATTTCTTACATACGAGTTGCACTTGGTGAAGTCACCATCAGTTCATGAAAGTCTGAGTCATATAAATGAGCTGATCTACAAGGTGGAACGACATTCTTAGCTATGGTCTTCAGCAGCTCCTCTTAGGCAACTGATGGGCCAGTGCATGTACAGTGTTAGACTAGAACAGTGGTGGTGAACTTTCGGCACTCCAGATGTTTTGGACCACAACTCCCACAGTCCTTTGTTGTTGGCAATCTAGGTTCGGAATTCTGGGAGTTGTGGTCCAAAACATCTGGAGTGCCAAAGGTTCGCCACCACTGGACTAGAGAAAGCTTTGGTCTGATCTAGCAAAGTTCTTCTGTTCTTGCATTTGAGCCCATGTTATTTGAAGGACTACTCTTTCCCCATTTCAGCCTGTGTATATTTTGAGGTTCTCCACAAAGGCGCTTTTTTTTTTTGCTTACTTGTAAAGGCAATTGATGTGCCATCTAATTAGAAGCAAAGTGGAACAGCTCTAATAGGATTTAAAGGTAAAGAGTGGATTTTACTAGCTCAGTTCTCTCTCTACCTGTCTCTCCTCCTCCCTGCCTCTCATTCTCTTACTTACATACACTTAGCCAATGTGTTTCCAGGGTCAAGTGAGGATTTGAACCCAGGTCTCTTTTGTCCTAGTCTGGCACCTACTCAAGCAAGCATGGAGATATATGAACAGCCAAACTGACTAATTCTCTCTATCCAATATCCTCCAAATGCATTTACATTCTAACCTTATGGATGGGTTTGATAATGCAACACACACACATACATGAATGGGATGGGTTCTGGCATACATCCATAAATTAATGGGTTCTTGCTCACTGTTTCTGTTTGTCCCACCCAAGATGCCATATGATGCAGGCAGTTTTGTTAACTGCCACATCAAAAAATAGTTCATAACTCATTGCATTGCAACTGGCATAAAAGAGTGCATGAAATCTGTCTGCACGGTTTTACGAGATGCTAACAATTTCTTGCTTTTAAGAACATGACAGTCATAATTTAGAACAAAATTGAGGAGGATAGAACAATTTGTATGCAAATTGTCCCCTTCTTTGCTGAGCCAAAAGGTAGACCGGCAAGCATGAAATACTGTTGCCTCCCATAAACTTGGAAGGCAGGGTTGAATTCATGAGAAACCAGTGTTTGCTAAAGGCATTGGGTAGTGCCCTTCTGAGATGAGCAATGGTCAAAAGCAGTTGCTCTATGTAGCTTCAAAAATGCTGTTTATTCAGGTCTCAGGAGAGAATTTCTTGATCCTTTAGGAAGCCAGAGAAACAGTGTGATAATAATGAGACAGTAGGGAAATTCTACCCCTCCATATGCTGTGGAGTACCACTTCTGCCATCTTTGAACATTGGTCATGCAGACTGAAGCTGATGGGAAGTGTTACTTCCTCTGGGCTTATTTCTGTTCCAGCATAGATAAACTCAAAACAGCAGTACATGTCATCTAGTAAAAATCAAAGAAAAACAAAACAAAACAAAAGGTGCAAAACATGTTGCACCTTAATGATTAACTTTCATATTTTAATGCAACGTTTCGTGGACTACACATCCACTTCTTCAGACATGTAGCAACAGAATGAGGTGTGCAAGATAATATGGGATGGGATATACATTTCATACCAGATATTCATTGGCTGTAGTATAGAGTTGGGGGTTGATAGGGGAGGGGAGAGAGGAGGAGGGGGGAGAAGAGGAGGGAGAGTTGATTAGTTGAAATTGTGGGAACATTAGACCAGGGTATATAAAGCTGTAAAGTAGTTTTATGGCTCTGTTACTACAGCCAATGAATATCTGGTATGAAATGTATATCCCATCCCATATTATATTGCACACCTCATTCTGCTGCTATATGTCTGAAGAAGTGGGCGTGTAGAGTTCATGCCTCAAGGGATGTGATTCTACCCCTCCAGTAACCCCAGCTGCTTTGAATCAACCACTGGTGGTGGTGCAGAGCTGTGCTAGAGGGTGATGAAGGGAGGTGGAGACCTTCAATATCTGGAGGGCCAAAGGTAGGTCTCCCACATCCTGCTTGCAAAGTATTCCCTGGCAGCCTGAGCTAGAACCTCCAGGCTGGAGAAATGCATCCCATATTATCTTGATGTTTTTAACTGTTTTAATTCTTTGATTGGAAGCCACCCAGAGACCTTTGGGTAGTGGGCGGCATATAAGTTGTAAAAATAAATAAATAAATAAATAAAAATAAATAAATTTACAACTCCTAGCAAACAACTGTAACCCAAAATAATGCCACTTCAAAAGGATTCTGGCTTCCATCCTTCCCTATCTTTGACTTAATCACAAAGAGAAAATGTATGATGTGCTGCTTCAAGCAAAGGGAGTCCATGATGCAAAAAGCATTGGCCGTGCCTGATATCCTGGCATCTGCCCTGAAAAAGAGTGACAAATAACACTGCTGCTTTCAAGCCAAATGGTATTTAGCAACAAACTGCTTAGAGATTACATGCACTGTCAACATTTTGCCCTGGTTTTCTCATTTTCGACATTCCTATCAGTTTAAGTGGGCTGAAACCTGAAAGGTTTTTTCCATTCATCATGAATGTCGCTCATTAAAAAGGAATGGGCAGAGTGAAGTAGGAAAGGGCAATAAAAACACCACTGTAACAATTTAATATTGAATGTTTGGTGTTTTTTTTCCACTGCTTATTTTTTCACTGGCAATTTTTCACTGGCTATCCAGAAAGCTGGCTATCCAGCCAATATGTTCCAATTCTTATAAGGAAAATAAAGTAAAAAGTGGAAATTAGAACTATAGATATGGGCTTATGTACTTCCTGTACAAAATGTTCCCTGGAAGATTCCATTTTTAGTCAACAATTTCATAATCTCCTAGAATCCTGGGAATTATAGGGAAGGAAGGAAGGAAGGAAGGAAGGAAGCCCACCACTTTCCCATGCCCTGACATGCATATCTAAACTCTAATAAGCTTTTTTTTTTTTTTTTTTTCCAATGCTGTTCAAAACATTGACAAAGCAAGGAATAGTTTGGGATTCTAAAGAACTTTATGGGACAAGGCAGAGATGCAACCAATTACTTTTGGGTGATGCAGTAAACCACCGCCTATTGCAGGGGTTAGGGACCTGACCTGACCTGCGATAATTGAAATTCTGCAATATGCAGATGCTGGGTCGGGTCAAGACTGGGGGGGGCTGTCTGGGGACTCTTGTACTTACCCTAGGCCTAGCACTGCTCGAACGGGCCTAAAAGGGGCTTTCCGGGCCCTTAGGGGCCCCAAACGTACTTTCTAGTGATCTGGAGGTCACTTCTGGTTTACCAAAAGTCACTTCCGGTTTGCGGAGAAGCACTTTTGGGGCGTCTGACGGGCCTGGGAAGGCCTTTCCTCCTTACCCCATGAGGCCTTTTTTCATATACTGTAGAACCGCAGTATATGAACCGTGAAAGGACGGGGGACAACTGTACCTCTAGCCTCCCAGGGTAAGCATGGCTACTGGTATGTAGCTGTAGGATTCTGAGGGAATTTGTTCAGAGAGCTCACTTTTCCCACCTCTCGGACCAGGGCTGTCAGTAGGGCACAGCAACCTGGATTTTGACCCAAGATGCCACCTTTTGGAAGGGACACAATCTGCAACAATGATTTTGAAAGGCACTGTCCCTGGACAGACTTTTTCTCAGATCTTGCCAAAGAGTGATCCCCATAGCTGTTGTGGTCCATTCTGTACTCTTTCCCAACATCTCTTTCCAGCACGAGGAACAGTTCCTCATGCTGGACCCACCAGGCAGGCAGAGCTCAGAAGCCTCAATGTGTGAAAAAAGCAAACTTAATCCTAGGGATCATTTTGAAAGGGTATAGAAAATAAGTCAGGAAGTGTCACTTTGCCTCTTTATAAATCTATGGTAGGTCCCATCTGGAGTATTGTGTACAGTTCTGGTCACCATCCCTCTAGAAGGATATTATGGAAATGGAAAAAGTGCAGAGGAGGGCAACCAGAATGATTAGGGGACTGGAACACCTGAGGCTGCAGCTGCTGGGCCTCTTTACTCTTGAACGATGGCACCTAAGAGGTTTATAAAATGAAGTTTATAAAACCATACACGGTGTGGACAAAGTAGAAAAGGAAAAACTGGTTTCTCTATCACACAACAGTAGAACTAGGGGGCACTGCATGAAACTTTTGGGTGCTAGATCTCAAACAAATAAGAGAAAGTACTTTTTCACCCAGAGGATCACTGGTCTCTGCAACTCCCTGCCAGAAGTAGTGGTGACAGCTGACAGTTTTGAAATCTTTAAGAAAGGATTAGACAACTTCACTGAAAACAAAGGTATCAATGGCTATCATTATGGATGCCTAAGTACACTCGCCAGGTTGGAGAGATGGGCAGGGTATCTTTCAATGCCATTTGCAGGGAATTGTAAGCAGGTGAAGATATCTTCTTGGGAATACCCTGAAGCAAATGGTGAGCCGCTGTGTGAGACAGCATGCTGGACTGGATGGGTTGTGCCCTGTTCCAGCAAGGCTGTTCTTATATTCTTTTTTTTTTTTTTTTTTTTTTTTGCTGAATCAGATTCCATATGCTGTCTTTTTGACTTCCAAAGTTAGCTTTCTAAATATAAAAATGGCCTATTTCTATAACCCATCTGGGAAGACATCTAGTTTTGCTTCCTCTTCATGTCCTTGAAACAGTGATGGGGCTGTATTCCTATTAATTTTAGTTCCATTTTCATGAGGAAGACCTAAAATAGGCCCATTGCCTAAGAGCATATCACATTTGTCTTCCAGTAGCCATTGCAACTCTGTGCACTTCTGTGGCTAAAATATAAGATGCTGTGCTATTTATAGCAGGAGGACACTAAACCCATACCTTAGTCCCTAAATCCTACCTTCTTTACGCTTCCTTTAATCAAGCATGGCAGCAATATCAATTCACCAAATCAGAACAAGAAGGAAGCATTAAAATATATTCTTATGGACTGTGCCACAAATAGCTACGTCCACCATGGGATCTCCAATCCAGGGGGAGGGTAGAAATGATCAGAAATGGGTATTCTTCACATTCTTTATTCTCACTGATTTACCGTATGTTGCAGTAAGAACCTTAAGAGCTTGTGAAATGCCTGACCTCCCGCTGAGAACAAGAAAAAATGTTCCTTATTACTCTTCGAGGTGTCTGCGGTTTGCACAAAATGTCTCCATTTTTTACCTTAGAGGAGTAAAATATTCTCTCTCTCTCTCCCTCTCCCTCTCCCTCCCTCCCTCCCTCTCCTCTCTCTCTCTCTCTCTCTCTCTCTCTCTCTCTCTCTCTTTCACACACACACACACACACACACACACAACACACAAACAGATTGACAGATTGAGAGAGCGAGAGAAGGCTTTGACTGACTCACATTTAAGAAAGACACAAATCATGCATCCACTGCTTCAGATTCTTAAGCAAAGCTCCTGTTTTGTGCAAAATATGGCAGCTGACCATCTACGATTAATCATTGTTCTTGTTCATGCAAACACTCCACTGAGGGTGCGAGGAAATTCCTCACCACCCTTCCCATAAATGTGAAGCATTTTGTAGTTTCTCTCTCTCGTGTGTCAAAGTGAGGCAAGAGATGATTTTACAACCCAAGGCCCAGAAGATGAAAGGATTAGCAAGGTATGTTGGTATGGCCAAAGTAGATTTCTGAAGGATGTATCTTGGAAGAGCCTTTGTCACATGGGGTACCCTAACCACTAGAGGTCATTTCCCTTATAGAAGGGGTGTCCAAACTTTTTGCAAAGAGGGCCAGATTTGGTGAGGTGAAAATGTGTGAGGGCCAACCATCCAGCCACATTTGACCCCCAGGCCAGACTTTGGGCAAGCCTCTAGGACATGCAAGGAGGCAGAGAGGATGCTGCAGCAATGGAGCCAGGACAGGTAGGCTGGGCAGGTGGCTGGGGGGATGGACAGAGGCAGGGAGGACAGGAAAACCATAAATCTGCAAGCTGACATCTCCATCCAGTATGGGGAGGGGCCACCTGGCGGGATGCGTGACAGGATGAGCCGGTGGGGAGAAGAGGCTGCAGGCCACTCACAATTTGAAAATGGGCCGCATTTGGCCCCCAGGCCTGACTTTGGACAAGCCTGCCTTATAGCCACCTGTCAGATCAATAGGGACAGTGACACTCAGAAAAGACCTTCTAAGGATAACCTTAGTAATCCAGGAGGAATATGTGGGGAGCTTGCACTGTTCATGTAGACCGGTGATCAAATTTCTTGGTGCATAACAGGCAACAAGAGAAGGAAAGTTTGAATTTAGTATGCTGAAACGGGAGTGGATTCTAGTATTCCTCAAAAAAGTGACTCATGCTTCAGACCAAGGAAACAGGGCTAAATGTAGCTTGTAGGCTTTCCAAGTGGGAAATCTTAAGCCTACCAGTATTCATTTTTTAAAATGCTAAATGTGTTTCAGGGATTAGCTTGACAGCATGACAGTACAGGACTCTGATGTGTCACAAAAGAGAAGGCACAGAATAAATAAACATCGAAAGTTTGCATTCCAGAAGGAAAATATCCAAGCAACAACTAAATTGTAATGATTCAATATTCAGGAGTAAACAAACAGAAATACTTACAGTCCATTCTAGTGTCATTCTGGTCTCCTTCACTGGTCCATTTGTGATGGGAATGTTGAGGTTCTGAACAGGAGCCAGATGCTGAAGACCAGACCGGGAGATGGCTTTCCTGTGAAAGAGATGATGTGAAATAGATATAAATGACTGAAACTTACCGTACAAGTTCCCTTTTTAATTTATAGGCAGAATATGTCCATGGAGAGGCATATCATCATCATCATCGTAGATGTGCAGAGCAGGGAGGGACCTTGTGGATCACTAAATCCAGCCCTTCTCAAGAAGACAGTCTGATACCTGAACCACTGAGCTACCAGCAGTTCATCATTTCACCCAAAGGACATGGTACTTATATTAAAATCTCTGCATGGGCAACATTTTTCATAAAGGACATTGTGCTACAAATGGTGTCTCCAGAGCTGTCCTTATTCAACTTGGACCACGGTCATACCTGGGTTTCCTTCGTATTTAAATTGCCTGCGTTTCCCCCCCGGAAGTGGTCACATGGTTTTTAAAGAGCAGTTGGGTGTCCTCTCCTCTGCATTGTACCTTCCTGTTCCAGTTCTGTCCTAACCTGTATACTACGCATGGGAAGCCAGTTAGAAAGGGGTGAAACTAAATTTACTGCATATTTTCAGTGTCCTGTCATTGCTACAGAAGCAAACAAGTAAGCATTTTTGAGTGAAGTTTCTAAATCCAGGCCCTGGCAGTGGTTTAGGAAACTTTGCTGAAAGTGCTGTTCGAGAGGTGTGGTTGGCTGGGAGCAGAATTTGCTTCTCTTCCTGGTTACCACATGATCTTTTACTGTGCAGTTCGCCGACGGGAAAATACGCGGAAAATGCAGGTATGACCGCGGTCTTAGTAAAAGTTGTTTGCTCGTGAACAAATACAGCAATGCAAAATATTCACCGCAATTGTCCAAGTGAAAGGGTCTCCTCATGTCATACTCTGGTTATTGAGATCATGTCCTCTAGAACATTATCCGCTCAAACAGCCAGTACTTCTAACTAAGCCTGTAGCCACAAATTTGAAGGTATGATCTCCTGCTCAATCAGTTCATAAACTCCCTATACAGCATCTTGCTAGAACAGTGTGTGGGGCTGAAGGACCATGCTGAGTGGAAGTTATCAAATACCTATTTATTTATTTGTTTTTTGTTTATTTATTTATTTATTTATTTAAAAATAACTTGAGGACTACGCTCACCAAAAGAGGGCAGTCACAGCCAATTCATACCTTGTGAATGCATTCTAAAATGTGCAATTAACTTCCAACTGAGGGGATCTGCACAGAGAAATAGGAGCTGTACATGTAGGCAGAGATTCCCTAACTCTTCCCTATGTCCAGTTCAGGGAGATTTTTGATCCTTTGTGAAATTAAGCAAAGGCTGGAAATAACATGTTATAAGAAATGACATTACCTATGGCATGTTACTTCTTGGGGAAACAATTATATAACAATGTTCCTCTTTCAACCAGCGTGGTGATTGGTAATACTGTTCCTGTTTTTATGTAATGAGTGACACATAGTTATGGCCTGGGGGATCTAAAAATGTTTCCTTGGGGCAAGATGAAGGTGACAACCCCCCCAAAAATAGGTCTCCCCCCTTTTTTAAGGACCAAAAACCAGTGAGTACAAACAAACAATGACATACGGTAAGTTGCTAGAATTTTTTTCTTCACAATGGTAATGGCAACAATATACCCAGTGTATAGTGATGGACTGGATGTTGGGAGGACTGGATTCAAAGCCTCACTCAGCCTTGGGAATTCACTAGGGGAGTGATATTGTTAAAACCCACTCCTTAAACATCTCACTTTTCTTGAAAGCCTTATTATGGTGACTATATGTCAATTCCAACCTGACAGTGTATAACAGGGATGTCCAACTTTGAACGGGCCGAGGTCTACTTTTTCCGGACGAAAGTACCTGAGGACTACTGCACTAAAACCTCTACTTATGAATTTTATCTGCTCTGAGCATATGCTCGTAAGTAAAACAAATTGTAAGCAGAGCAATGGTTTCCCATAGGAACGCATTGAAAATTAATCAATCCTACAATCCTAGTGTTTTGGCCGGAGTAAATTTGTTCTATAGCTCGTAGCATTCTGTGGCCACACTGTAAATAATTCAACTGGCTTTTGAGTAAAGACCAAGATACATTGTTGAATGCTTTCTCAGCGTCAATAAATGTGAAGACTACTTGCTTCTCAGGGTGACATTCATAGTACTTCAACGCGTCTAGGAAAGTTCTGATGTTGGATTGGAGGCGTCTTTTTGGAAGAAAACCATTTTGATCCGGGGATATCAGACGGTAGAATCGTCTGCCATCTGTTTGCCAAAATAGTTGCAAATATTTTATAATCCACATTTAGGAGAGCAATTGGCCTGTAGTTCTGTATCAGGTCACTAGGTTTCCCTTCTTTAGGAATCAATGTTGTACGAGATGATTTCCATGAATCTGGTATATCTTCGCCACTTGTGATTGGAAAATTGGTTAACCAGTCGGGTTTCCAACATGCTAGTAAGGAAAATTAATCAATCCTTTTGGGAGGGAACATATTTCAATGCATTCCTATGGTAAGGTTGACCGTGCACATGCTTCCCTTACACCTGCTTGAGCCAGTGTGGACGGGTGCAAGGGAGGCGTGTGCATGCTTGCACAGATCGCCCCTTCCGCTTGCCCAGGCTGCTGGAAGACTTTTTTTTAAAGGTGCACTTTCCCTCCCAACTCACCTGGGACCTGACCTGAGTCTACTTCTCCTCCTGTTTCCCCCCTTCTCCCTGCTGCCGCCATAGCTCTCACTCACCTCTGCCATGATTGCTGTGCAGCTGTGATGGGCCAGGTCAGCAGCGGGACAATCACATTGCCACAGCAGCGCAAGGAGGAGGGAATGGCTCAGAAGGGGAGCAGGAGGAGCAGCAGGTTACAGTCTCTGTGAGGCAGCTGTGGGGTGGGGGGGAGGGGAGGAGGAGGAAGAGGGAAGGATGGGAGGAAGGAATTCTCCAGGGGAGAGAAGAGGGGGACGTCACCTCACAAAGGAGGTGGGCACGCCCATGACCCTGCCCCTCACTGTCCCCTCTGCTCCCCTTCCTCTGCTCTGCACCAACCACTCAATTGGTCATGAGACAGTGGCACGCTGATCATCTGGCCGGTAGGGAGAACAGGGGACTATGCCATGGCCCTTGAACTGCCCCACTTGGCTGAAACAGTGGGCTGGCAGACCCAGAGCTCTGCTGGGGCAGTGGTGGTCCTTGGGGTGGGGGAGTTAGAGGTGAAGAACTTATCCCCTCACATTTTTTATTGGTGGCTGGCGGGCTACTTTTGAACCCTTCGCAGGCTACTGGTAGCCCCTAGTCTACCTGTTGGACAGGCCTGCTGTATTATAAGGCTGGGAGTCTTTGAGTTCTGAAAACCCTTTATTTCCAGATGTTCCATCATTATCTGGGGAGGATAATTGCTTTCTGGACAAACATTCTGTGCTCCCTCCATGTTTTGGGGGCCAGCTACCAGTTGGGCCTTGAAGCTCCTCTTCTGTTTCTGCTCTCTAAGATGAGGCATGACTGTGCCAGGTACAGCATGATACCAGTTCTTTACAAGAAAGTAAACATGGGGAAAAGTTATTGGCTTTAGAAAGCACCTGGTGTGGGATGGAGGAGAAGTTGATAGCTTTATTATTTGCAGAAACATTTGCACACTGCCTTTCATTCTTCATGCAAAGCCTTGTTGAGGAACTGGCAGCTCTCCAGATGTCGTATGACTACAATAATCATCTCCAACTGTGGTCCATGCTGGGTAGAGCTAATGCAGTCCATTGCATTTGAAGGACTACCTTTTCTTCCATCCCTGGGTCTGATGCATGACACTGTTTATGTCTTAGTGGTGCTGCAAAACTTCTTAAGGTGAAAGCTCTGGTGGGTGGGAAGAACATTTGATCATTAAAATGGGGGATGAAAAACAGCTAATATTATAATGCAGGCCTGCACAACAGGTAGACCATGAGCTACCGGTAGCCTGCGAAGGGTTCAAAAGTATCCCACTGGCCATCAATAAAAAAGTAAGGGAGTAAGTTCTCCATCCCTCCCTCCCCCATCCCAAGGACCATCACTGCCCCAGCAAAGTTCTGGGTCTGCCAGCCTACTGTTTCAGCTGAAGCGGGGCAGTTCAAGGGCAATGGTGCATTGAACTCTGTTCCCTCCAGAATAGATTAATTGGTTTTCAATGCATTCCTATGGGAAACCGCTGCTCTACTTACAATTTTTTTGCTTATGAGCATGTGCTCGGAATGGATAAAATTCGTAAATAGAAGTTTTAATGTAGTAGCTAGAGATGGGCACGACTTAGCGGTATTCCCATTTCTGTTTCCGTTACTCGGTTCCGTTACTCTACGGAAACGGAAACGGGAATTACTCCACCAGACTTCGAGCTCTAACCGACGAACGAACAATTTTGGTCTGATTTGTCGTGCTTGTTCCTTGCATTGCGCGATCGCGCGATGCCACACGGCACAGAAAAAAAGTTTTTAAAAGTTAAAAAACCCGGTTCCCGGCCAAAAAGCAGGCGGAAAAATGCCTGCCGTGCCTCAGGGCACCTACCAGAGGGGTTGTTTCTGGAGGTCCCCGGCCTCCCCCCCATCCCCCATCCTGGGCTGCTCTGGTGGGATTCGCCGCAGGCTCGCAGCCAGCAAAAAGCCCAGTCTCGCCGCCGGCCGCCGCAATTAAAGCGCAAGCAAGCGGCACGGACGGCATAGGAAAAAACTTTTAAACTCTTCCCCCCACCCATTCCCGGGCCAAAAAAGCAGGCGGAAAAATGCCTGCTTGACTAAGGGCGCAGGGCACCTACCAGAGGGGTGGTTTCTGGAGGGGGGGGTCCCGCCTCCCCCCCGTCCTGGGCAGCCGGACTTGCCATGCCATGCGGTGCGGGCGGGGGATCCAAAATGGGGCGGCGAACACAATATTGTTTTTGAAATCGTGGTCCAAAAACACACAAGCACAACAGAAACACGCGAAAATTTATAAACTGCCACATTTTTCACAGTAGCAGTGGGTTTTTTCTTGCAACAAAATGTCTCTCCTCTCCTCCTCTGTCCTCCATTGATTTTATTTTATTTTATTTTATTTACACCTGCGCAATGATGGGCTGGCCGAGTGGCCAGCCATGTGGGAGTGGACGACCATGCAAATTTTTGGAGCCATCCCACCAATCGCATGGCCACTTGGCCATGGAGACTTCTGGGATGTGCCAAAAGCCCCAAAACCTGCCCTAGCCCCCTAACCCTAACCCTAATCCTTGACTCCTTACCCATACGTCACAGACTGTCTTCTTAGTGGGTCAGAGAGGCACCCAGAGGTGCAACCCACTAGCCCACCGTAACCTTACCCGTCACTAGCCTAACCCTAGCCCTTGCACTAACCCACCTTAACCCTAAGCCAGATGTACTTGCATTGCACTACACGCAAGTACAATTCCCTTCTTTGTGAGACATGGTGGTGCGAGAGCCTTAGGCATCACCCTATGCCTCTGGCGGGTTCACTGGTCTCACTGTCTGCAAGTGGTATGCATATCCATATGGCTATTGCATGCCATTTTGCAGCAGCAGGTGAGGAGGGGAGACCCCCATGTTGAGGGGTCTCTTGGAGTCTGCTTCCCCTTCCTAGTGGGTGAGGATAGGAGGCATCCACGGGTGCCTCCAGGAGCCCGCTTTCCCTTTATAGCAGGCCAGAGGAGGCACCCACCCCACAGAGGTGCCTCCAGGAGCCCGCTACCCCCAAAAACCCCAGTACTAATGAAAATGAAAAAACAAAAAACAAACTGACTAATTTTGCGAATTTTCGCGAAAAACAGAAACGACCCGAAACGGAACCGGCCCGACTAATGACAACTTGAAAAAAATTTTTCAAGTCATGCCCATCTCTAGTAGTAGCCCTCAGGCACTTGGGCCAGAAAAAGTAGACATTGGACTGTTCAAAGTTGAACAGCCCTGTAATAGAGCAATCTTTTTTTTTGTCTTAGGGGATTCCCAGTCCTTGTTTTGAAAAACCCATCTCTAGAAGAGACCTCTCCCAATCCCTAAACAAGAGTAACATATTAAAGTGCAGCATGATCAAGTACTGCTAAGGCAAACTACTTGACTCCATCTAGGAGGTGACAGCTCTTGCCAATATTGAGAGCTGTGGATGTCGAAGGGAGTCACCCATGCCACTGTCAGATAAATAGGAAGCAAATCCTAATTCTTCCTGTGCGTCTTTTGAATGCTGGAAGCTAAACTCACACAATCTTTTTCCTATGGGTTTATTGATCTCTTTCCTCACTTCTTATTACAGCCTTTCAGCCTCTGCACTGGACTACAACCACCATAATTCTTATTGTTGCCTGCAGGGATTTCTCATCAGACACATTTGGAGAGCACCAGCATGAGAGAGGCTGATTTAGACTTGCCAGCCAGGGTATCTCCTAACAGGAAGCAAACTTAACAAGCAATGTTTCTGCTTCCACAACAGGTGCCAACACAGCAGGTGTCAATGCTGAAAGAGACTCTGTTGCAACTGCAAGTCATTATTCACCTTAAGCCCAACACCTTCCCAAAATATAGGGCAGTGAATCTGGTCTAGGGCCATTGTTTCATAACAACATCCCAATAATAGAGCTGCTACTGAGAGACTGAGATTTCTTTAACTGGGCAAAACTCCTGCTCTATATTGGCCATGTTCTCTGCAAGCCTATATATACCAAGAGTAGGGTGACTGGCAGAAGAAGATGGATGCTAACTAAAGAGTAGATTTTTTGCAATTTCAGGTGGCAGAAGACACATGCACAATGAAACAAATCCATACATGCACTGAAATAATAAAAAGACTACTTAATTAGTAGCAATCTGCCACTACCAGGGAGGTCCTTCCCATTGTGTTTGTGGAGCTCCACAAGTGGACACTAGACTAGAAATGGAGCAAAACATTGAAGAACATTCATTAGTCAACTTTGACTTTCTAAAATTCTAAAGCTTATGACCTTCATTCCTATGTATTAAAATCTGGGAATCTGACAGCAGATTCAAGAAACTGAGTAACAGAAGGGAAGGAATGAATAATTAATCCATAGGAACACTGTAAACTTTGCAGCTGATACCTTCTACAGGATAATTATGTATTAAAATTAAGTCCTGGGGCTGCATTATTTGCTGCTGCTCGCTCAGCGTCAAATCCTGAGACAGATGTCATGGCATCAAGTTGAGAAGCTCAATAGTCCTCTAGCAATAAACTGTCAATGAGCAGTCATCCACTTCTAAAGTAAACATGTCTAATGAATAGTTCCAGATGGTCCTGTGTCAGATCTTGGATACAATTTCAGGTTCACATTAGAAGTGGGTAAACATCTTGTAACAAAACCTCCGTGTTGGCTCCGATCCCTTGGCAATCGAAGGAGGGCGAACTTCCCAGGAGGATGTTTTTCACGAAACATCTTCCGAGGATGTGCCAGTTATGGATTTATGGTCAATGGAAAAGCACAGTCCTCACTAGGAGGACGTTCAGCATGTTAATGTCACCTACAAGATCCCTGGCTAAGGTGTGGGTTGCATGTTAACCACGGCAAAGCCTGAGCTATGGAAGAGATAAAAAGGTAAAGGTTCCCCCCGCACATGTGTGCTAGTCATGTCCAACTCTAGGGTCAGTGCTCATCTCTGTATTCAAGCCAAAGAGCCAATGTTGTGCAAGGCCATGGCCATGTGGCCGGCATGGCTGCAAGGAAACACTGTTTTACCTTCCCACTTTTTACAGCGGTACCTATTTATCTACTTGCATTTACATGCTTTCGAACTGCTAGGTTGGCAGGAGCTGGGGGTATCAGCGGGAGCTCGCTCCGCTGTATGGCACTTGACTTTGGAGCAGACAGTTTTCAGAGCCTTATTCTGCAGAGCCACCATGAGAGGTAGCTTCCCACAAATCAGAAGAACTGCTTTATAGGATTATTGATATACATATAACCTATTCTTCCCAGTGACATGTCAAGGCTGCTGCTAAGTTACAAAAGCAGTTTAGGAGGCTGTTACAAAGGCTGTTAATTAGGAGTGCCAAAAATAGCACACATGAAGCAGAGTCAATTTCCCTGTTGGCAGTATTTATATCAAAACCTCCCAAGTTTGCTATGTTCATCTCATTCTATTATTAATATCAGGGACCACCTCAATCCAAACAGATATTCTCCATGTTTGTTGGATTCCCATCACTCCCACCTAGCACGGTCGTAATGAGATCTGGCTCCCAACATATCTGAAAGGCATCATGTTTGGGAAGGCTGTTATAGACGAAAGATTAGTACTTAGAAATTGTATTTTTCCAAGTAAGTTGTTTCCATTACTCACTATAGTATTTGAAACTAACTCGACAGTGTATTTCCTTGACCTCCTTCACCAAAACCAGGTACTGTATCTAGTTACAAGGAAAGCCAAGCAGAGTGCTTCTTATATACAATCCCTTAGCCATTAAAGAATTCTCTGGGCAGTTTACAAGTAATGATACTGGATACTAGAGATTGGCATGAAACAAAAAAATGGTGTTTCGGTTTTTCATTTTTCGTTGAGAGGTCTGTTTCAGTTCGTTTCCATTTGTCGTGAAATTTTGGAAAAATTTCGTTACTGTTTTTCGTTTTTTTGTTTGTCCTTTCTATCCGCTTTTTGCGCGATTTTTAAAGCATTTCCGTGTGCAGGCATCCCCCAACGCCCCAGACCAGAGGGAAAACACTAAAAACAATGGATGGTGGCAGAGACACAGTATAGACTAGGTATGCAGGGAGGCTGTAAAGGCAGCGGCAGGCATTGCCCAGGGTGCAAGGCAGCCGCAGAATGACTGCACTGCTGGGCAAGGGAGGGTACTCACCGAGAGGTACGCAGCACGCACGCACACAGGGAAGGCTGCAGGACTGAAGCTAGAGTCGCAGAGACAGCAATCCCACCCTAACTCCCACCAGAGACTGCAAGGAGGACGGGGGCTGCCAGACCTTTTTATGCCCTCTGTGGCTGCCAGACCTGCCCTCCCAGTCTGCAACCTGAGCATGCTATTGGTTGAACATGATTCCATCACATGGCTTGCCTCCATTTTGTGGCTCGTGTGACATCCATTTTAAAGGGAAAAGAAAAATACATCACGATGGGAGAAGACAAAAACAAATGTTTTAAGGACCCCAACACCCCTGGTAGGTATTATTAGACAATATAAATAATTATTGCTGTGTTTTTACGGATGTCCAGGGCATTTTTTAACATTTAAAACATCTCATTCCATTGCGCGTCACCATTAACGGAAACGAAACGTAACGACCTCAGTTTTCGTGGTTCTGTTCGTTTCGTTGCATTTTCATCACAATTTTCGTTTGTCGGTTCATTACGTAACAGAAACAACAAATGGTAACGGAAACGAAAAATGTTCGTTCCGTGCCCATCTCTCCTGGATACACATTTTACCAACCTTGGAAGGATGGAAGGCTGAGTGAACCTTTGGCAACCTGGAATTGAACCCCAGGTTGTGAGTAGAGATGGGCACGACTTAGCGGTATTCCCGTTTCCGTTTCCGTTACTCAGTTCCGTTACTCTACGGAAACGGTAACGGGAATTACTCCGCCAGACTTCGAGCTCGAACCGACGAACGAACAATTTTGGTCTGATTTGTCGTGCTCCTGAAAAAAAGTTTCTAAAAGTTAAAAAAAAACCGGTTCCCGGCCAAAAAGCAGGCGGAAAAATGCCTGCCGTGCCTCAGGGCACCTACCAGAGGGGTTGTTTCTGGAGGTCCCCGGCCTCCCCCCCATCCCCCGTCCTGGGCTGCTCTGGTGGGACTCGCCGCAGGCTCGCAGCCAGCAAAAAGCCCAGTCTCGCCGCCGGCCGCCGCAATTAAAGCGCAAGCAAGCGGCACAGACGGCACAGGAAAAAACTTTTAAACTCTCCCCCCACCCATTCCCGGGCCAAAAAAGCAGGCGGAAAAATGCCTACTTGACTAAGGGCGCAGGGCACCTATCGGAGGGGTGGTTTCTGGAGGGGGGGTCCCACCTCCCCCCGTCCTGGGCAGCCGGACTCGCCATGCCATGCGGTGCGGGCGGGGAATCCAAAATGGGGCGGCGAACGCAATATTGTTTTTGAAATCGTGGTCCAAAAACACACAAGCACAACAGAAAGAAACACGCAAAAATTTATAAACTGCCAGATTTTTCACAGTAGCGGTGGGTTTTTTCCTGCAACAAAATGTCTCTCCTCTCCTCCTCTGTCCTCCATTGATTTTATTTTTTATTTTTTATTTTTTACACCTGCGCAATGATGGGCTGGGAGTGGACGACCATGCAAATTTTTGGAGCCATCCCACCAATCGCATGGCCACTTGGCCACGGAGACTTCTGGGATGTGCCAAAAGCCCCCTAAAACCTGCCCTAGCCCCCGAACCCTAACCCTAACCCTTGACTCCTTCCTTACCCATACGTCACAGACTGTCTTCTTAGTGGGTCAGAGAGGCACCCAGAGGTGCAACCCACTAGCCCACCGTAACCTTACCCGTCACTAGCCTAACCCTAGCCCTTGCACTAACCCACCTTAACCCTAAGCCAGATCTACTTGCTTGCATTGCACTACACGCAGCAAGTACAATTCCCTTCTGTGTGAGACATGGCGGTGCGAGAGCCTTGTGCAGGGAAGGCATGACGCTATCACTCTCACTGGTCTCACTGTCTGCACAACTGGTATGCAATATCCATATGGCTATTGCATACCATTTTGCAGCAGCAGCAGGTGAAGAGGGGAGACCCCCATGTAGAGGGGTCTCTTGGAGCCTGCTTCCCCTTCCTAGTGGGAGGAGGCACCCACGGGTGCCTCCAGGAGCCCACTTTCCCTTTATAGCGGACCAGAGGAGGCACCCACCCCACAGAGGTGCCTCCAGGAGCCCGCTCCCCCCCAAAAAAACCAGTACTAACGACAACGAAAAAATGAAAAAACGAACCGACTAATTTTGCGAATTTTCGCGAAAAACAGAAACGAGCCGAAACGGAACCGGCCCGACTAACAACAACTCGAAAAAAAATTTTTTCAAGTCATGCCCATCTCAAGTTGTGAGCAAAGTTACAGCTGAAGTACAGCAGTTTAACCACTGTGCCACAAGGCTCCTCAATGGTTCCTTGTAACTTCTCACTTCTGAGGTCACTAATGATGAGTACCCCACATGACATTACAGCTGTGTGCGCTTTGGAGTTGGAAAAGGAAATAAAAACTACTAGCCACTTTTGTGGGGCACAACTAGACAACAGGACATGCTTTTGTCAACGACCATTGAAACCATTAAAAATAGTCATGTCTAACACTCCTGCATTTTCCCCTTTGTTTTACTGTAAGAATTACCCAGAACACACCATTGATTTGTGAAGCAGGAAGAGAACGTGATTTGGTGACTGAAGCATTGTTTTGGCCAACCCCCTTCTAAGAGCTGGGCTTTTAAAAAACTCTCTGAGGACCTCTTTCAAATCCTGAACTATGGCTGAATCTCTAAGAACCATTAAAAAAAAACCAATTAGCCAACAACATTAATTTCATTAAAATATCCCTCCAGGGCATTAATATTACCCATTTGCAAAAAAGGAAGCTTAATTATTGTCTTAATATCATGCACATTTCACGGACTGTAATCCTTTTCGCTTATCATTTGCAGTTCAGACTATTATCTAAGATGGGCATATTTTTATGCTTTAACTCCCTTTCCCCCCACCCCCAGTATGTCCCCTTTGATTATCAGAATAGCTTTTCATCTCATTGCTTAGAAAACAAGACAGATGCCCATTAAAACCCAAGAAACCCTAAATCAGAGATCAGGGGACATGTCACCTTTCAGATATTCCGAGACCATAGCTAGTCTCGGAATACAACAACAACTACTACCCACAACTATTAAAATACCTCTTTGGTGGGATTTGCGAATAATCTGGAGGACTTTATCTGGTTCATCTACCTGGACAACAGGTAGACCACAGACTACCAGTAGCCCATGAAGGGTTCAAAAGTAGCCCGCCGGCCACCAATAAAAAAGTGAGGGGATAATTTCTCCACCCCTTCCCCCATCTCAAGTACCACCACTGCCCCAGCAAAGTTCTGGGTCTGGCAGCGCATTGTCTCAGCCGAGCGAGGCAGTTCAAGGGCTATGGCATGGTCCTCTGCTCCCCCAGTTTGAGCAGATGCAAGGAAAGCATGTGCATGGTCAGCCTTCCCATAGGAATCCATTGAAAATCAATTAATCTGTTCCAGAGGAAATGGATTTCAATGCATTTCTATGGGAAACTGCTGCTCTACTTACAACTTATTTTTACTTACAAGCATGTGCTTGGAATGGATAAAATCCGTAAATAGAGGCATTAGTGTAGTAGCCCTCGGGCACTTTGGACCAAAAACATAGACCTCAGTCTGTTCAAAGTTGGACAGCCATGATCTAAAAGATTTTCTTAGCTGACCAAGGGGAGCCCAATAGATCACGGTGGACTCTCCCAGACATCTCCCTATGCATGAGCTCATTCATCATGGATGAAAGTTGAGATGTGAAGGAGGGAAGACTAAGACACTCAACTTTGTGGTCTGGGGGGAAAAAAACCTTCTGAATGAAATTAAGGACTAAAGCAGCATGGTAACGTTGTTCATTCATTCTTTCACTCATTCCTTCATTCGTTCATTCCTTCATTTGTTTCTTTGTTTCTTCGTTCATTCAATTTGTATAAAGCCCATCCAGCTATCAAGGCCACTCTGGGTGGCTCACAATAAAATACAGAATAACACATTAAATAATAGCCACAGAAAATGTAATAACAATGTAAAAAAAAAACAAATAAAAATCTCAGTCAGTTAAACTAAAAAGAAAGGTAACATAAAATCATTAATAAAAGAAGATGGTGTCCAAAGACAAATTTGCTGCCCCTGCTATCTTCCAATCAAAACAGAGGGAGGGGCAAAAAACAAACCCAATGTGACCAGATGTTCACTTCCAGTTTTGAAAAATCAGTAGTTAGGGGTGTTAAGTAGTACAGAGGGAATTAAAAGATGTAACAAGTTTCGTGGGGGTGGGTCTTTTTGGGAAAATGTGTGTTTGTATGTTTCAGGGTTTTGTTTTTTTCATGGGGAGGTTGTTTTTTATGCTTTGGGGGCCAGGGGAACATGAGACAAATTTTGCAGGAAGGGCACCCTTCTCCAATCCCTGAAGTAAAGCCAAGCAAAAAGAGCCAGGATAGCACCAGGAGAATATAAAGATACCCTTCAACACTAGGGGTTGAAGCCATTCAAAACAATGAGACCAAAGGCTGGGCTGCCTGGAATACTGCTGGCTGAGCAAAGCTACCACCACTAGATATGAATGTGTTAAAAGCGATAAATCCTGGATTGAACTTTTTATTCCCATCACACACACACACACACACACACACACACACACACACACACACACACACACACACACACACAGAGAGAGAGAGAGAGAGAGAGAGAGAGAGAGAGAGAGAGAGAGAGAGAGAGAGAGAACTGCATATATTGCTCCCTCTTATGTAGCTGTGATTGATTTTGCTATCAGAAAGGAAAGCAGATAGATTTTATTCTTGTACAAAGCAGTAGAGTATTTCCTGATATTTTAAACCTACTAAATAAATAACAATAATGCTTCCCCTGCCTGCCGCCTCTCTCTTTCCCTCTCCCTTTCACACATACATTTCAGCCTTACTTTTTCCTGTCTTCTTTTCTTTCTAAAGGGAAATTTAAAAATGAGATGTGCAATCATTCACAATCTGGGATAAATTAAAAGGAACAAGGGGAGGAGGACTTGCAGATTGGTTGATTAAACATGTCCCCATACCAACATTTCAAATGCTGGGTGTTCTAATACTGTCTTTGCTTTCCTTTTTTTCTTCTTCTGCTTTTTTCAACTCCCATAAGCAGCAATGAACCAAGACTCGAGTCAAATCCCCCATGGATCTAATTATAAAATGCATTGTAATTATGTTCCATTGTCTCTTTCAAATATTAGTGTAAATAAAAGGTGACTTGAGCATCACTTCCCCAATATTTGTATTGTTTTAGCTAGCTAGACTTAACACATACCTTCGAAGCTTTCCTTTCCTCTCATGATTTCTACAATACATTTCACCCTCTTTCACCACCACAAGCCCAGCTTATTAGCTCCAATTCTCTTCAGTCTTCCTCTGTATCCTTTTATGTAGTGTTACCTCTCTTTTAGATATAAAGGCAGTGTTGGGTAGCAGTTAAAGTTGTGGACTGAGACATGGGCACCCCAGGTTCTAATCCCCTGCTGAACCGGAAAAGGTGCAGAAGAGAGTGACTAAAATGATTACTGGGCTGGTGAACCTCCCTTATGAGGAAAGGCTAAAACATTTGGGGCTCTTTAGTCTGGAAAAAAGATGCCTGAGGGGGGATATGATTGAGATGTACAAAATAATGCAGGGCATGAGTAAAGTGGATAGAGAGGCGCTCTTCTCCCTCTCACAAAATACCAGAACTAGGGGACATCCACTCAAATTGAGGGCTGGGAGAGTAAGAACAGACAAAAGAAAATATTTTTTCGCCCAGCACGTTGTTAGTCTCTGGAACTCCCTGCCATAGGATGTGGTGATGGCATCTGGCCTGGATGCCTTCAAAAGGGGATTAGACAGATTCGTGGAAGTAAAGTCCATCACAAGTTACAAACCATGATGGAGATGTGTCATCTCCAGACTTAAAACCAGGGTACTTCAAGGGCCAGATGCAGGGGAGTGGTATCAGGAGACAGATATCTAGTCTTGTGCGCTCCCAGTCACATCTGGTGGGGCCACTGTGAGATACAAGAATCTGGACTAGATGGGCCTTTGGCCTGATCCAGCATGGCTCTTCTAATGTTCTTATGTTCTTAACTTATGAAACTCTCTTCATCCCTTTCTCTCAGCCTGATAACCCTCATGGACAGGTTGGGAGGATATGTATGGTGAAACAGAGCCATGGGTGTTACTGGAAGAAGGACAAGATAGAACATTAGTCATAAGAATGAGCTTGGTTGTTCTATTCCACACTGCGCCTCCTTGATAGGAGGACTCCCAGAAGTCTTCTTCAGTAGCTGAGCTGGGCAGGAATTCTGGGTGTTGCAGTCCAGGAACATCTGGGGACCCACAGGTTGAGAACCACTGTGCTAGACTGAATGATCCGCAGCAGCATCTAGATAGCTGAATGTTTGATTTCTTTTTAATCATTGGTCTAAGAAAGGTATCACTTGATCTTGCACTAGGTAAGGACCAAACAGCCTTTTTAATTTTTAATTTTTAAAATCATTTCTGGAAATGCTGAACTAGAACATTGCCAATCATGAGTCATGGTGTGAGTATCCTTCTCCGTCCCCATTCGAGAAATGTTCATGAGACTGAAAGAACGGGGCATGCTCAGCCTTGGGAAAAGAAGACTGATAGCCCTTTTCAAATACCTGAAAGGTATGCACAGGAGGGGCAGGATCTGTTCTCAATCATCCCTGAGTGCAGGACGTATAATAAATGGGTTCAAGCTATGGGAAACTACATACAGGCTGACCATCAGAAAATACTTCTTAACTGTCATATGACAATGGAACCCATTATGGTGTTGACCTGTTGTGATGAATAATGCATGAGAGGTGTCTGAACAGATTGGTGGGTTTGTAAACCAATGAGAGAGTCTGAGGAGTGGCCTGAGAGGATTTAAGGCACTGCTCAGCACTGTTTGGGTCAGATAGGGCTAGGTGGGGACCTTCAGAAAGACCTACACTTGCAGATAGGAATCTGACAGAATCCGAGAGATTCAGATACTGTCTGGCACCATCTAAGAGAAAGACAGGGCTAAAGAAGAGATAAGATTGTTAGAGTGTCTGTGAGAAAACTAAGTGGTTAGAATTTTTATGCTTAGGAACAGGGTGTGCATGTATTCAGCTTCATTAGTGATCAAACTTGAGTGGGTTTGAGCTATATTCTTCTTTTTGTTTATACTCCAGCACGTTAACCATAAATGATTTTGATTCTATTTTGTAATCAATAAACTTCTGTTTTTAAAATTCAACTTAAAAACTGTCTGAAGGTTTTAATTTACTAATGAAGCTAGTTAGTGGCAGTGACAAGAGGAAAATCAAAGTGGTGTTTGTCAATAGCCTGTGAAAGGGCCGGGGAGCAAGCATGTTAACAGTACACCCATTACCTTGGCAGATGGTGAGGGCGTCAACACTGGAGGCATTCAAGAGAAAATTAGATAGCCATCTGTCAGATCTGCTTTGATTTGGGTTTCTGCATTGAGCAGAGGGTTGGATCCAATGGCCTTAAGGCAGGGGTGTCCAAACCTTTTGCAAGGAGGGCCAGATTTGGTAAGGTGAAAATGTATGGGGGCTGACCATTCAGCTGCATTTGGTCCCCGGGGTTGGACTTTGGACAAGTCTCTATAACATGCACGGAGGCGAGGAGGAGGTTGCAGCAACGGAGCCAGGGGAGGGTAGGCTGGGCAGGTGGATGGGGGGATGGACAGAGGCAGGGAGGGCAGGCAAACCATAAAACTGCAAGCTGATGCCTCCATCCAGTATGGGGAAGGGCCAGCTGGTGGGGATGCACAACAGGCTGAGCAGGTGGGGAGAAGAAGCCACGGGCCACTCAGAATTTGAAAACGGGCCACATTTGGCCCCCAGGCCAGACTTTGGACATGCCTGCCTTAAGGGCTCTTCCAACTCAATTATTCTATGTCCCCATGATTCTATGACTTTCTCTTGTACCACTGGACTTCTACATCTTATTGTTCCATGTTTGAAGCTGCGAAAATCTGCACAGCTTAAAACCTTTTTCAGTGAGTGCTTTTCGGGAAATATATCATTTTTGCTCAGGAATTATATTAATCCCACATGTGTTTCTTACACCTATCCCAGTCCTGTGCACAATGCATACCATTCTGTGCAGGACCTAGAACAATGGCTTAGAATTGTCTCCAGAAGAAAATATCCCCCAAAAAAAAGTCCTGACATTCCCCATGAGATTCTTCAAGGGGCAGGGAGAAGCTTGTGCAGAGAATGTGGTTTCTGAGAGCAAAAAGCTGAGAGATTCACCTTCCTGTTCCATAGCCCACATGCTGATCACATTTTGAAGCAACTTTGGCCAGTAAAAAGGGATTTTCCCCACACACTTGAGCAGTCTTCTATTTGTGTCAAAAAAAAAGCTGTTTTAAAATGTTTATCAAAAATAATTTGGAATGGAGCAGTATATGAGGTAAACTTTGTGTAATTGTGCATTAAAGATTGCTGAATTCTTCTAATTTTTGGAAGCCAAAAACCCTTGACATAGTACAACCATAAAACCCATCTGTATTTCATAGATTCTTGTTGGGTCCAGTTGCCAGGACAACTGTAGATACTTTGGCAGGAACATTGCCTCATTAGATCTGAAAAGACATTAAGGATTTTCTACAAAAGTTTCTTTCTACAGATTTATTGTGGGGGAGAGATGTAAGAAACCTACATGTCCTAGAGTTATCTCAGTGGACTTGATAACCTAGCAATCATCTCTGTTTTGACTGACAGCTGCTCTCCAAGGTTTCAGGCAGAGCGCCTCTCCCTGCTGACCCCACAACCTACTAGACAGCCAGTAAAATCAAGACGTAATGCTTTCCACAGCCCCACCATTTTTGTGAGGGAGTTTGGAACATGCCCTGGAACAGAAATCTACCAGTGCAGAAACACAAAATATCAAAAAGCCCTTCTGAATGTCATGATATCCACTTCCATCTTCTTTCTTTCATGAAGGAGAATCCAAAGATGACCCCCAACCCCACCCCTCAAGTACGTGATATGGAAGAGCTCATGACAGTCACTTTGGCACCCCCTATAATCCTTCAGCCAGCATGGCCACAGGGCTCTGGAAGAGGTAGTCCACATAAGTAATATTTCCATGGTCCTGTTATCTGTTTTTCACTTTGAGCACCAGACAGGCCAGAATTATTGAAAGGTTTCTTTCTCTTTAGCCCTGTTAAGGCACACACAGGGGGAATCTAAGATAGATAGATAGATAGATAGATAGATAGATAGATAGATAGATAGATAGATAGATAGATAGATAGATAGATAGATAGATATCAACATGTGTATACTGTAAGTCTATAAAGTAAACATTTTAAGCAAATCTTAAAATGCAGACTTTGGCCTCTATATCAAAGGCATCATTCAAATTGTTAGGCAGAATGATAAAATTCCCCAAGGATACTTCATCTCACAGTATGAAAACATAAGTTAAGTTAAACATGTTCTTTGGCTTACTTTCAGGTTTATGCTGATTAACCAAAGTGGGTAAGTGCTGGGGTGGCAGGGGTTTTTGTTTCAATGAATGTTTCAACATAAATAATGTTATTAATTTAGATAAAAACCTCTTGCTGGCATTCATTGTGTGCTAATTAGAAATGAAACTGGTCATGTGCTTTGTAGATGTTCATTGAATGCATGGTCAAGAGTTTAAGTAATTCCCAAAAGTAATTTCCAAAAACCAACAACCAACACGATCTGGAAGTTATAAAGAATTATAAGGAAAAAGTAACATTTCCAAACTTGCAGTACTATACTTGAGCATCCTCCCCCCGATTTCAGTTAAATTCCTCCAGGACTTTGTCCCTAATGTTTTTGAAGAAGCTGGAACAACAAATGAATCAAACTCTGGCATTAAAATCCTCCTGTAGGGAAACTGGCAGTGACATTCTGCGCTCAGCAACAGTTCCTTTCAAAACATCCCAGGATATTAGCAGCTGCTTCCTGAATCTGGCTTCTGACCAGGCCAGCATCTAGTTTTCTATCTATAAAGCTCGGAGCAGAAATATTTATCCGCACTTGCACGATGAGTCAGTGGCACTTGGATCAAATCAAATCTGTCAATTCTGCAGCTACCATTGCACTGAGTTCTATAGGACTGAGGCCATAATCCTAGACACACTCACCCAGCATGTAAACTTCAGATGGGGGGAGGGGTAACTACTGAACAAACATGCATAGGACTGCACCGCAAAGGTTACCATTTGTATGCCAGAGACAGGACACCCACGGCTCTCCAAATGTTGCTCAACTACGACCCACCATCGGCAATCACTACCTTTGCTGTCTAAGGCTGATGGGACCGGGAGTTCAACACCATCTGCATGATACCTTCTTTGCTCCTGCTTTAAACAATCCACCTTTGAGTCCCCAAATGCCTTTTTAAAGTGAAGACAGTTTTGTTTACTTGCTTTTAGTTAGTCAATTGTATCCTGAAGCCTTGAGTTGGCCTCCAGAATAGATTTTTTTTTACAACCGTATTTCCAGTGCAGGGCATTCTCATGGATTAAAAGTGGGAATTCAAACCAAACAACCTTTTTCCAGGTATGCTTTTTCAGACAGCTCAGATTCAGACCAGACCTTATAAAAATTGATTTTTGGACTACATATGTCAGAACCCCCAACCCAGTCTGGCCCTTGAGGCTTGCTGGGAGTTGTTTTCCAAAAACACAATGATTCTTCTAAGCTCTAGTTCTGAAGGCTTGATAAGTAGAATATTCCAACTGTTCGGTTAAGTTTCAAAAGAATGACGTAGTTGGCTTGGACAGAAGCCAAGCTCAGAAATAATACAAGAAGAAGAATCATTTGTTCAAGTTGAAAACAGAAAAATCACAATGTTAGGCTTAGTAGATTTAAAGATAGAGCATTATCTAAACGTGTGCACATTTGCGTTGTAGGGCTACAACTCTGCAAATTTTAAAGTTTTTAGGCCAAAAATGCAAACCTAAATGTTTCTAGCATCTAGCTACTCTTGCCAGGTAAATCAGATCAAGCTCCTTCTGAAAAAACACAGAGGAGTACACTTCTTTGACTTAGGATAATCCTTCATTTGACATTACCAATTTGCACATTCTTCCTTGCTTAGTTGTGACAATATTACTGCTGTCGCTGAGATAAACTGCCTTAATAACCATGACTCAGGACAGCTTGCTTGTCCTAGCCTTTTGTCATCTTTACAATTAGTGCCAAGAGTCATGCCCACCTGGAAACCACATCTGCTCTCCGGTATCTTTTAAGGACTTCATGGAGATAGTTTAAAACTTTATTTCAATTTCTTTTCAGTCACAATTTATCCAGCGCACATTTCCCAAACCCCAACACAGATTCCAGACATGATCTAAATTTTGAATCCTTCTGAGTAGGGGATGTATTTTGCCACAAAACTGTGGACCTTCCAATGCAACCATATGTTGTGACAACTGGGAGCTAAATGTCCCTGCTTTTTTAAAGTAAACAATTGATCTGTTCTTCTCTTCTATCTCTTCATTCTTGGCCAACTCTCAGTCACCTTGTGCATCAATGCTCTCTATGCCTTTCTATCTCTTGCAGGTTCTTCTAGTTCCTTCAAAGTAATTTCAGTGTCCCTTCTGATGATGCCAAGCCAGTGAGTCTTTGGGCAGTCCCTTCCTCTTTTCCCACTGAACCCTTCCCAGCATAATTGCCTTTTCTAGTGAGTTAGTTCATGTAACACAACCAATTAAAATGTACACTTTGGAAAATATGAACAATTCTCTCTGTGTGTGTGCACTTGCACACACTGAGCTGGAACATGTGCTAAGGGAGGAGTTGGCATTCTTACTAGAGATGGGCACGAAATGGAAAAATAGTGTTTTGTTTCATTTCATTACTAAAGGAATTAATTTTCATAGCAAAATGAAATGAGCAACAAAATGATTTGAAAGCCAGCTGGGGGTTGTTGTTTTTTTGACAGGTTGAGCTGTGGGGAGTTTTTTTGACAGCCCAGCCTGTCAAAAAAACCCACCTGGGCGGGAGGTGGGGCAAGGGAGAACAAATTGTTTCATTTCAACAGTAAAAAATTGTGTTCCATTTTATTTCATAATGAAACATTGTCTGCAGTTTCATTACATTACGAAATGTTTCATAACCTTACGACATGATGAAACAGCATGCCATTTTTCATTTTGTGACCATCTCTAATTCTTACCTTTTGCTTATAACTACCTGGATAGCTGAGTGAGTGAAATATCTAGCTGCAGAGCCAGAGGATGAGTGCACAATTGTCACTGACCCTAGTCCTCTGGAGCAAAAAAAACAACCTGTGGAATCTTCAGCAAGCTGTCCAATCCCAGAGCACACACCACACAAAAAAGAAGAGAATCATAAGCCACATCTGAGTTCACTATACCTAGAAAACCCTGGGAAGATTTGCCCTGTCAAAGTGAAGTTGACAGCACATAATTCTTATTCACTATCTTCCCTTCAAATGCAATTCTGTGGAATTGTTTGCTAACACAAGGAGAGCAAATTGTTTAGAAGGGAGCGTCTAGCCATGTCTCCTTGTCTTGCTGCTTCAGTTGCGCAACAGTGGGGGAATTCAACTCCCAAATGCTGGCTCCCCAGACAGATGCCATCCAGGATTCTTACCTATCTATAGAGCAACAAGCTCTGTTTTGGAGGCATGCCACTACTCATGTGAGCAAAACAGTATCAGAGAGGAGGAAAGCTACCGGCCCCTTCTATTCATGTTTACAGTGCTAGATAAGGTCAAAACTGGAGATGGCATATCGTTTGTTTGTTTGCTTGCTTGCTCACTTGCTTGCTTGTTCATTTATTCATTCATTCATTTGTTCATTTGATTGATTGATTGATTGATATACTGTCCATCTGGCAGCAGAGACACTCTCTTGCTCAAGATCATAACAACAGATATACTATAAATGCAGCCATGGATCACTCTTAAACCTCAATAAAGGGTCCCATTTCAAAAAGGAATACAACAAGTGGGAAGCAGGTGAAGTTCTTTAAGCTGGATATTTTTCAGGTCCCCCTGCTATTTTCCTCCCACTTGGATTCAGAAATTAGAGACTGGGGAGTAGGAATTCCCTAGAAAAGAGGAGAAAAGGTACAGCGGAACAAGGAGAAAGAACCCTTTTTCCAACAGCTCCTTTTCTACTTGAAAATACCTGTAGATGTGACTATTTTGGTTATGGAGAAAGAGATCCGCTGGGACAAAGAGTAGGTGAGGTAGGATGGGAATTGCAACATAGAATAGGTAGAGGGGTAGTCCAGAAACACCTGGAAACATTAAATGAATTTAAATCTCCTGGGCCAGATGAATTACACCTGAGGATATTAAAAGAACTGGCAGAAGTTATTTCAGAACCTTTGGCAATAATCTTTGAGAAGTCCTGGAAAACAGGGGAAGTCCCCACCGATTGGAGGAGGGCTAATGTGCCCATCTTCAAAAAGGGGAAAAAGAGGACCCAAATAATTACCGCCCAGTCAGCTTGACTTCAATTCCTGGAAAGATTCTAGAGCAGATTATTAAACAGGAAGTCTGTAATTATTTAACAAACAATGCTGTCATTACAAGAAGTCAACACGGGTTTCTTAAAAACAAGTCATGCCAGACTAATTTGATCTCTTTCTTTGATAGAATTACAGGCCTGGTGGATCAGGGGGATGCTGTGGATATTGTTTATCTGGACTTCAGTAAGGCCTTCGATAAGGTATTCTTCCTAAGAAGTTAGTAGAAAGTGTGATAGATAGTGCTACTGTTAGGTGGATTTGAAATTGGTTGACTGATTGCACCCAAAGGGTGATCATAAATAGCTTCTCTTCAGCTTGGAGAGATGTGTCCAGTGGGATGACTCAGCCTTCCATCCTTCCGAGGTTGGTAAAATGAATACCCAGCTTGCTGGGGTGCGGGGGGCAATGTGTAGCCTGCATACTGTAATTAAACTGTAAAATGCCCAGAGACTACTTGAAGTGGTATGGGGTGGTATATAAACAGAACAGTTTGCTTTTGCTTTTGCTTTAGGCTTTAGAGCATAGAATCACTGATTATTTTGGCAAGGCACTCCCCAAATGCACCCTCTACTTATTGTACTCATTTGAGTCAATACAAGTGAATGTAAGCAATTGGTCCACACATTTTACAGCATGCACATATGCGTACACACACACACACACACACACACACACACACACACACACACACACACACACACACACACACACACAAAGGGATCTGTGCTGGTTTCAGGTTTTGAGGTTCCTTCTCTGCTACTCAACAAAATTACCATGACAAAATTTCAAACTACTAGCAAATGCTCTTTACATTCTACCAGAAGGACATTGTTTCCAGACAGTTCTCAGCAGGGAGCACATAATCTCATCAAAAAACATGTTTCCAAGGTTGACAGCCGGTACTCTGTAATCAAGTTTCGTATTTGCTTACAAATTTGTGGCAGTTTTCCTTTTCATAGCAGAAGGAATCATTTCTGATTCTTGATTGAATGGGCAATGATCCAAGAAAGCTCATCTTTTACCTATATACTGTGCCCCCCGGCTTCCCCCTGGCCTGCATTGTTTGCTGTTGTGACTCTGACCTACTTAAAATCTACATGTTTTTAAAACTGAGCATATCCTTGACGGCTCGACTGACGGGAAATTCAGAGAAAGCTTTGAGTATGAATTCTTTTACGTCCATGGAGAACCTGGGGGAAATTAGAACTGAAAATAATGTTGAAATTCATATTTCTGAGGCTGGGAGGGCAAAAGTGAGATATCAGGACAAAAAAATGGTACTTCATAGGTCTTCTGGATCTGACTAATGGCCAACTTAACCCAGCATCATGTCTGCCTACCAGATCAATACCTATGAAAAAGTCACATGCTTCTATCTCTATGACACCCTGAGCTCCACTGATGGTTTCTTATTTTCAAAGCCATGCAGAGTCAGTATTTGGATGTGAGACCACCAGAGAAGAACCATGGATCTCCAGGTAGGGTTGGAAAGACTCGTGTTTGATACTCTGGAAAGCCTCTGACAACCAGTGCTGGCAATACTGGCTTGGATTGACCAAAGGTCTAATTGAGTGTGAGGCAGTTTCCCATGTTCCTAGGAACCTGACACAAGGGAAGTTGTGCACTCTGTTTCCCACCAACTAGAAAGAAGAGGCAACCTGACTGTGGACAAGAAGTCGCATGTAGCTATTATGGCAAGTAGACACTGACAGACTAGTCCAGTGGTTCTCAACATGTGGATTCCAAGATGTTCCTGGATTGCAGCTCCCAGAAGCCTCCACCACTCGCTGTGCTGGAAGGGATTTCTGGGAGTTGCAGTCCAGGAACATCTGGGGGACCCACAGTTTGAGAACCACTGGACTAGTCCCTCTGGAACTCATCTCATCTGCTCTTAAAGCTGCCTAAGAGACTGAATGGCTCAGTGAGATGGAGCATCTTGTTGCACAATCAGGGGTCAAGAGACTTTAATTTCTCTTTGTTCCTTCCAGGAAAACAGCATGGGCAAGCTGCATGGTCCTAGAGCACCATCAGAAGAAGGCATCAGCAAACGATTTCTGAATATGCAGTACCTTTGGAAAGCCTGGAAGAGGTTTCCAATTGCCTTGTATCAGAACTGACTTGACAGCATATCAATATTATTAAAGCCCACCACCAAAGGCTAGTAGTTTTTATGTTGTGGATGCCATGAATCTGCTCTTTAACACAGCTCTCTGAGCTTCTTGATGCTATTTGGGGGACTGGGTTCAACACCATACACAGCTCCAGTGCAGTGAAAAATGGAGCAGATTCAATACTGCAGTGAAATCAGAATCACCAATATCTCTTGCTCCACACAGAATAAGGGTTAGATCTGTATTCATACTTTGAGTGCGAACCATACCAGCACATAATGCCAGATATACCCAGAAAGGACTAAGAAAGTATCCTGTCTAAAACATTTCTGTAAATCACATTCAGACGCATAGATCTCAAGTCCATTCATCTACTTAGCAAGTGTACGTTTGGTACCCTCCTGGTATATATAGATAGACCATATTAGAGGCTTTATTGGCAGGGGGTAAAATGATTATCCGCATATTTCTCACTTGCTCGCTTGCTGTTGTAGGTTTGGTATCATAAATCTGGAGACCTGATGGCACTGCAATGCCAGGGAATTCAGTTTTATCACAAGCATGCCTTTAAAACAGTGTTTCTAAATACAACCAGCACTTGCCAACCAGGCCCCCAGCGTGGGAAGGGCTGACAGCCATTGTGTTTCTACTGCTTTGTATATTCCAGAGTGCATTGTTAGAGATAAAATAAGGGCAGTATTTGTTGATTTGTCTTTTTTTCCTTCAAACTAAGCATGGCTGAAATTACCATTTCTAAAAAAGCCATCATCAGAAAAGGGAGAAGATAAGGAGCGTACTGCACGGCATTGTCACTGCAGAAGCGATGCCGGTGAACATAACTGCAGACCTGCCCTCCTGAACAAATACGTTATTTTTGCATGTCCAGGATTATCTTAATTTACTTCCATCTTCATGCCCAGAGAGAACATGTTCAGCATTTTTTCTCCCTGAAGAATGCCATTAAAGGGGCCTAATGAATAGTATTCTAAAATCACACAGTTGTAGAGCTGGATGGAACTCACAAATCATTGAGACCAACCTTTTGCCAATGTAAGAATGCACAACAGCTCATTTGTCATGGCCATACAGATGCAACCCTACTAAGGTTGTGGCTTCATTTATTGAGTTAACCCATGTCATATTCAGTCACCCTCTTACCTTGCTATCTTCACCAGATTCCGGTATTACTTTTTCCAAGAAGTCTTATCATTTTCCCCATTATTTATTTATTTGTTTGTTTGTTTGTTTGTTTGTTTCATTTTTATACCACCCATCTTCCAATATGGAACTCTGGGCAGTTTACAAGATTAAAAAAAAAACAGTCTTATTGAGTCTTATTTTCTCATGTGAAGTACACAAAGTATGATACACCTCCGTTGAGGCTTTATTATCAAATTGTCACACAGCAACCAAGATAACTATGCTGCATTTTGTATTACAAATCACTAGTCGAATGCTTCCCAAGTGTTTAGGACTATGAGATGTATTGGTGAATTATGCAAGAAGATCCCAGTAAGGAGGCTTTCTGCAGCCGACTGATGGTGGCTTTGTCAACTCCAATTTCTTCTAAATACCTGCTTAGCTCTTTAGGCACTGCACCCAGCATGCTGATTATCACTGGGACCACCTGTACTGGTTTATGCCAGAGTCTCTAAAGTTCAATTTTCAGATCCTAATATCGGGTAATTTTTTCAAGTTGTTTCTCAGTGACTCTACTATCACCTGGTATAACAGTATCAATGATCCACACTTTTTTCTTCTCCACAATTGTAATATCCAGGCTATTATGCTCCAAAACCCTGTCTGTCTGTATTCAGAAGTCCCAAAATAATTTTGCATGCTCATTTTCTATTATTATTATTATTATTATTATTATTATTATTATTATTATTATTATTATTATTATTATTATATTATTATTATTATTATTATTATAGGGGAAGTTCATCTAGCGATAACTTACTTGTATTTCTGGCACACTGTGGTACCTCTAAAAATGAAATAGTTATCCCACTTAACTTTGATTAACAGTGAAAATTGGACACATTAGAAGACCTCTGAAGGTGAGTCATCCACTGGTCCATCTAGACTCCCAGAGTTTTAGACACGGTTTTTCTTGACCCCTGGAGATATCTGGTGTTCCCCAATCTGTCTAGTAACTGAACCTCACCCTACTTAGTTTCTAAAATTAGAAATGACTGGTTTCTTCAGGGTGTTATAGAAAGGAGGCTTCCCCCCCCCTTTAGATTGTGCAAACCACTATTTTAGAGGAGAAACTCCCTTCTCTGTGTAACAGAATTCAGAAGCCCATTTTTTTCTAAGGGCCTTTTCACATGACCCCTAAACTCCGCGGCAAATGGCTCCCAGCTCCGGAGCTTAAAATTATTTCCCCACCAGCTCCGGAGTTTACAGATAATTAAGTGCGACCACGCCCACCTAAGCGCGTCCCAGCGCACTTTTCATGTACCTGCTCTCGGAGGGTGAAAATCCCTGATGTGGATATAACAGTAGTGACTGCCGGGCTCTCCTTGCTTCTGTTTGTTCTTTTTTTTTTGCCCCCCTTTAAGAGATCTGAATGCAGTGCTGGGAGCAAAGCGAGATGGCAGAACGGAGGTGAGCGCCATTCTTTTCTTCCTTTTTTTCTCCCTCCCCTCACGCAGCCAGCAGCCAGGAGTGCGGAGGGGTGGGAACGCAGGAACGGCGACAAACTCCTAAGATATCTGGTCCGAATTTAAGTGGCCAGCGGATCTTAGGGGTCATGTGAAAAGGCCCTAAGATGGGCTTTCCACCTGCAGATTCTGTTAAGTCATCTGTCTCCAAAAATGTCAATACTTCAAAAAAAAAAAAGAGTTGCCATTAAATTGAAGTTACCTTTTTAGTAAATCAGAAGGGTTGACTAAATATTACAAATCCCTAATCAACATAATCCTGTAGCACATTAAAATATTTTTTAAAAAATTAAAATACAGTATCTGTTTCATCTCTATTGTTCATTTGTTGAACAAGATGCCAAATGTCAGCAGATACATAAAGGCCATCTAAATTTCTAAAGCTGTTTTAAGAGTGTTCCCAAGGAAATAAGGGTGCCAGTGCTTAAGAGAAATGACTTTAATGATTAGGTACTTGATGCTACACAAAACAGAAAGAAATGGACATAAATTACAAGCTATTTGTTCAATGTATCATTTTGGATATGCCCTCTGCACTTAGAGAACGAATAAAAGATGGCTTGAGGCAGCTTTGAATATCAACAGGTAGGTCTACTGAGGCAAATCATAGAATCATAGAATCATACAGTTGGAAGAGACCTAGAGACCTCAAGGGCCATCTAGTCCAAACCCCTGCCATGCAGGAACCCCCATCAACAGTACTCCTCACAGATGACCATCTAGTCTTTGCTTAAAAACTTCCAAAGAAGGAAACTCCACCACCCTCTGTGGCAGCTTATTCCACTGCCGAACATCTCTAACCATCAAAAAGTTCTTCCTAATGTTTAAATTGAATCTCTTCCTGCAGTTTGAGACCAAACCAGTCCCTTCTTCAATGTGACATCCTTTCAAAGAAGAATTGTAGATTTATTTTTATCCTGAGCAAAACTAAGTTTGATGTTGGCTTTCCTGAAAAGATAATTTAGTTGAAAGCTGCTATATGAATATTTCTATGTACTGTATTCCTCTAATTCCTTGAGCAAAATGAACTTCCATGGGCTATTCTCCGGCACTATGCTTGGCATTGGACAATTTTGGTCATTGTAATACATTGGTACCTCTTAAGACAAATGCCTTGTAAGACGGAAAACAACTTGTAGGAAGAAAATAAATTCTGGGAATAGGAATGCTTCAAACGACAAAAATTTCCCTGTGGGATGTCTGGAAGTTGAGTCATGGCTACTGGACTTCTTTTTGAGAGATAAAAAACGTTTTGCTGCTCATCCAAACAGTTTCATCAGTCTGATGAAGCTGTTTGGATGAGCAGCGAAACGTTTCTATCTCTCAAAAAGAAGTCCAGTAGCCATGACTCAACTTCCAGATAAACTCACCTGGATGACTGAGAATCTTCACAGACATATCCCTGTGGGATGCTTTGCAGAGATGCACATGCCATTCTGCATGTACCCTGGAAAAAGAAAACGGTTATTTTTGTCTTTTTTTCCAGCATCCGGAATGGATTAATCCATTCCCAATGCATTCCTATCGGAATCTGCATTTTGTAAGACAATTTTTTTTCTAAACTGAAGTGACCCATAGCTGCCGAAACAGATTAATCTATTTTCCATTCATTCCTATGGGAAACTGCATTTGGTAAGACAAAATTTGCTTACAGCAAATTGACCTGGAGAATGAATTAAATTTTCTTTAAGAGGTACAACTATATTTACTTCTCTTTTTCTTCAAATATACAGGCAGCACATATTTGAAAAAGAACAATTACAACCAGGTGGCAGCAAGACAGGCCCTAGGGAATTTAAAAAAACAATCACAGGCTGGCTATGAGGCTTCAGGTCAAAACATATCATCTGGAAAATCCCCCCCACGTCCCACTCAGGTGTGCAATAGATAAGTTTGTGCTGGATTTTGGCCCTGAAATCTCAAGGACAGAGCTGCTGTCAATCTAGCCCCCCCTAAGGGATATGTGTGTTTCCTGCTGTTACTTTGTTCCTACAGTGACTTGCTTCCTTCAAAGAACTGTGCTTTTGCCCTCAGGCTTTTAGATGGAATGCAACCTCTCTTTAGCACTCTCACTCTCATGAAGAATCGGAAAACAGGAGCAAGGTAATTGCCCAATGCAGTATTAATTAACCATTCATTAGAATAAACAGACATCGTTTACCTCCTATGTTAATTATGTATTAAATATGACTTGGTATTTAACATACTATTTGGGGGGGTGGAAATAGCATCACCCTGGAGGAGAAACTCATAATTAGAGATGGGCACGACTTAGCATTATTCCCGTTTCCGTTTCCATTACTCGTATCCGTTACTCTATGGAAATGGTAACGGGAATTACTCCGCCAGACTTCGAGCTCGAACTGACGAACGAACAATTTTGGTCTGATTTGTCGTGCTCGTTCCTTGCATCGCGTGATCGCGCGATGCCACGCGGCACAGAAAAAAAGTTTTTAAAAGTTAAAAAAACCCGGTTCCCGGCCAAAAAGCAGGCGGAAAATGCCTGCCGTGCCTCAGGGCACCTACCAGAGGGGTTGTTTTTGGAGGTCCCCGGCCTCCCCCCCATCCCCCGTCCTGGGCTGCTCTGGTGGGACTCGCCACAGGCTCGCAGACAGCAAAAAGCCCAGTCTCGCCGCCGGCCGCCGCAATTAAAGCGCAAGCAAGCGGCACGGATGGCACAGGAAAAAACTTTTAAACTCTCCCCCCACCCATTCCCGGGCCAAAAAAGCTGGCAGAAAAATGCCTGCTTGACTAAGGGCGCAGGGCACCTACCAGAGGGGTGGTTTCTGGAGGGGGGGTCCCGCCTCCCCCCCGTCCTGGGCAGCCGGACTCGCCATGCCATGCAGTGCGGGCAGGGGATCTAAAATGGGGCGGCGAAGGCAATATTGTTTTTGAAATCGTGGTCCAAAAACACACAAGCACAACAGAAACACGCGAAAACTTATAAACTGCCAGATTTTTCACAGTAGCAGTGGGTTTTTTCTTGCAACAAAATGTCTCTCCTCTCCTCCTCTGTCCTCCATTGATTTTATTTTATTTTATTTTATTTACACCTGCGCAATGATGGGCTGGCCGAGTGGCCAGCCATGTGGGAATGGACGACCATGCAAAATTTTTGAGCCATCCCACCAATCGCATGGCCACTTGGCCATGGAGACTTCTGGGATGTGCCAAAAAGCCCCCTAAAACCTGCCCTAGCCCCCTAACCCTAACCCTAATCCTTGACTCCTTACCCATACGTCACAGACTGTCTTCTTAGTGGGTCAGAGAGGCACCCAGAGGTGCAACCCACAAGCCCACCGTAACCTTACCCGTCACTAGCCTAACCCTAGCCCTTGCACTAACCCACCTTAACCCTAAGCCAGATGTACTTGCATTGCACTACACGCAAGTACAATTCCCTTCTTTGTGAGACATGGTGGTGCGAGAGCCTTAGGCATCACCCTATGGCTCTGGGTTCACTGCAATCACTAGTCTCACTGTCTGCAACTGGTATGCATATCCATATGGCTATGCATGCATTTTGCAGCAGCAGGTGAGGAGGGGAGACCCCCATGTTGAGGGGTCTCTTGGAGCCTGCTTCCCCTTCCTAGTGGGTGAGGATAGGAGGCACTCACGGGTGCCTCCAGGAGCCCACTTTCCCTTTATAGCGGGCCAGAGGAGGCACCCACCCCATAGAGGTGCCTCCAGGAGCCCGCTCCCCCACCAAAAAACCAGTACTAACGACAACAAAAAAACAAAAAAATGAACCAACTAATTTTTGTGAATTTTCACGAAAAACGGAAACGACCCGAAACGGAACCGGCCCGACTAACGACATCTCAAAAAAATTTTTTTCAAGTCGTGCCCATCTCTACTCATAATCATGGGGATTACCGGGGGTGGGGTGGGGACCTTCATCAACCTGGTGTCTCTCAGATTTATTGGGCTATAAATCATAACTAGAAATCAGAGTTATTACAAATCTCAGTGATGGTGATTCCACAATTGTACAGAGCAACAGGTAGGGGAAGGCTGCTCTGTGAACATAAGAATATAAGAACATAAAAACATAAGAGCCATGCTGGGTCAGGCCAAAGGCCCATCTAGTCCAGCTTCCTGTATCTCACAGTGGCCCCACCAAATGCCTCTGGGAGCACATGAGACTAGATATCTGTTTCTTGATACCACTCCCTTGCATCTGGCCCTTGAAGTACCTTGGTTTTAAGACTGGAGATTACACAACTATATCATGGTTTGTAACCTGTGATGGACATCTTCAGAAATCTGTCTAATCCCCTTTTGAGGGCATCCAGGCCAGATGCCGTCACCACATCTTGTGGCAGGGAGTTCCACAGACTAACAACATACTGGGTAAAAAAATTCTTTTGTCTGTTCTCACTCTCCCAGCCCTCAATTTGAGTGGATGTCCCTTAGTTCTGGTATTTTGCGAGAGGGAGAAGAGCTTCCCTCTATCCACGTCACTCATGCCCTGCATTATTTTGTACGTCTCAATCATATCCCCCCTCAGGCGCCTTTTTTCCAGACTAAAGAGTCCCAAATGTTTTAGCCTTTCCTCATAAGGGAGGTGCTCCAGCCCAGTAATCATTTTAGTCTCTCTCTTCTGCACCTTTTCCAGTTCCACTATGTCTTTTTTGAGATGCGGTGACCAGAATTGTACACAATACTCCACATGCGGCCTTACTATTGTTTTGTATAATGGCATTATAATGTTGGCTGTTTTATTTTAAATCCCCTTTTTGATAATCCCTAGTAGAGATGGGCACGACCAGGAAAAATGACGTTTTGAGTTCTCATGTGTCAGAGTCGGCCCGTTTCGGCTCGTTTCCATTTGTTGCAAAATTTTTCAAAAATTTGTCATTTCGTTTGTCATCTGTCGTTAGTACTGTTTTAGGGGGGGTAGGGTAGCGGGCTCCTGGAGGCACCTCTCTGGGGTGGGTGCCTCCTCTGGCCCGCTACGAAGGGAAGGCATTTAGCAGGCTCCTGGAGGCACCTCTCTGGGGTGGATGCCTCCTCTGGCCCCCTACAAAGAGAAAAGGAAGGGTACATGACCGTGTAGCCATTGCGTACCAAGTGGCACTGGCAGAGGCAACTCTCTTTTGGGTGCCTCTAGCTCACTAAGAAGGACAGCATACTGGCGTACAGAGTTTTTTTGGAACTTTGGACTGGTGAGCGAGGTGAGAGAAGAATGCCTCTGCTGGGCGCCCTCTGACTCACTAAGAAGGACAGTGTACTTGCGTGTAGTGCAATGCGAGTACAGATCTGGCTTAGGGTTGGGGTTAGGGCAAGGGCTAGGCTTAGGGTTATTACGGGTAAGGTTAGGGTGAGTTAGTGGGCTGCACCTCTGGGTGCCTCTGACCCACTAAGAAGGACAGTGTACTGGCATATGGGTTAGGGTTAGGGTTAGGGCTAGGGCTAGGGTTATAGTGGGCTTTTTATGCCCGAATGTCACATCCCAGAAGTCTCAGTCAAAACCTGGCCAAGTGGCCATGCGATTGGTGGAATGGCTCCAAAAATTTGCATGGTCCCATCCCATGGCCAGCCCATCATTGCGCAGGTGTAAAAAAATAAAAATAAAAATAAAATAAAATAAAATCAATGGGATTGGAGACAGATGTTTATTGCAAGAAAAACCCACTGCTGCTACTGTAAAAATTCAGGCAGTTAAAATACCTAATTTTCGCATGTTTCTGTGTGGTGCTTTGGTGGGTTTTTGGACCATGATTTCAAAAAAATATTGCAGTCGCCATTTTGGATCCCCCCGCACCGCATGGCATGGTGAGACGACGAGGATGCCCCCCACCAGAGCAGCCCAGGACAGGAGAGGAGGGGAGGCTGGGGACCCCCCCCCCAGAAACCACCCCTCAGGTAGGTGCCCTCACTCAGGCAGGCATATTTTCGCCTGCTTTTTTGGCCAGGAATTGGGCCGATGCCATGAACGACAACGACAAATCAGACCCAATTTTTCTTTTATCGGTTTGAGTTCGATTTCTGATGGCTTAATTGTCGTTACCGTTTCCGTTGCGTAACAGAAATGAGGAATGGAAACGGAAACGAGAATTTCGCCAAGTCGTGCCCATGTCTAATCCCTAGCATGGAATTGGGCTTCACTACTGCCACACACTGGGTAGACACCGTCCTGGAGCTGTCCACCAGCACACCAAGATCTCTTTCCTGATCTGTCATGGAGAGCTCAGAGCCCATGAGTTGATAGACATAGTTTGGATTTTTTGCCCCATTATGCATTACTTTACATTTTGCTACATTGGGACTCATTTGCCATTTTGCAGCCCACGCCCTGGGAAAGATTTTAAACCCCTTCCTCCCTCGCTGTGGACCTAAGAAAAATCCTTTCTCCAGATGTGTAGTTGGCCTTGGGAGGAAATCCCACATCATCCTCACTCCTTCCTTCTCACTTTTTAATGTTTCTTCCTCCAAGCGTTTGGCAGATGTACTGAAAACCTATCAATACACATCCGCTAGCAGCCAAAACATGTGCCACAATTACAGTTCATTATTTTACACTGGAGCAAGATGCCCTAAGCACATCCGATCTCGCCCAATTTTGGAAGCTAAGCCGGATCGGCCCTGCTTAGTACTTGGATGGGAGACCACTAGGGAATACTAGGTGCTGTAGGTGCCTGGAGTAGGAACTGGCAAACCACTCCAGTATTCCTGCCAAGAAAACTCCATGGACATGGGGTCACGAAGAGTCGGTCACGACTCTAACGACACAACACACACACATGTATCATGCCCATGCAGTAGCTTAAAAGGGATTCTGTCTATCACTGAGGGATTGAATTTCCATTTCTAATCCAAAAAGAAATGGGGGGAAACAGTCCTGAAATTGTCCAATATGCCACATTATAGGCAATCAGATTTTGATGGAACATTCTCGCAAAACTCCAGATTTAATTATGAAGAGTTTGATAATAGGGGCAAGAGGAAGAGAAACTCATTTTTTCTGTTGGAAGAAAATGCATTCTGTATAAGGAATAGAATTTCACTCCAGTGCTATTTTCCAAAATCTATTCAGATATTTGAGGCAGTGATTTCAACAATCCCTAGACAAATCAAAAATTCTTTGCACCTCCACCAGCAAGGCCATGGCTAATGAAACGACTTATACTTTATGGGTGTTGGGAAGGTGGGCCATTGTTCACCTGCTACATGTCTGAAGAAGTGGGCGTGTCCATGAAACTTTACATTAAAATATGTAATGTTTTGTGTCTTTTGTTTTGTTTTGTTTTTCTTTGATTTTTGTCTGCATTTGAGACTGCTATCCACCTAAAAAGCCTATTCAGGCCATTGTTCATCTTGTGAGCCTATTTCAGGCCAGGGTGACATGAGGTCAAAGTGAACTGTAAAATGGAGGACTCACAACAACCTTTCCTCAGACTGATGAAGCTGTTTGGAGGAGAAGCGAAACATTTCAATCTATCAAGAAATGACGTCCAGTTGCTAGGACTCAACTTCCAGATAAACTCACCTGGATGACTGAGAATCTTCCCAGAATATTCAGATCTAGCAACCATTTTTTTAAAAAATGTATATATTTATTTATTAGGTGCCATCTCTTTTCAACCAATTTGAAAGATGCCCTTAAAGGACTGCTGCAATTTCAACACTGAACAGATAAAGTTTCAGAGGTTGGAGCTTATATGTGACATATATCTATTATGACATGCCATGTGCAAAACAACCATCATGCAACTAGATTTAACATTTTGCCGCCTGTCAGAACTGTGCCTTGTTGTGGGACCAATCATACCACCAATTATGCAACCAGAGGTCAACCAGGGATGCGACCAAAATACTCAAAATCATCTGAGTTTATAAAACAAAAATGGAAAAGTTACTGTAAATATGATATACAGTATCTTGCCATGGTGGGAGACATTGTGACCAGGTAGAACATAGGTTTGCAGAGTCTTAAAAATGGAAAATATTATTCTTTTGATTTACAACTCCCAGATCTGAATTCAAATTTCCGCTCAGCCATGTTAGGTTACCTTGAACCAGAGACTATCAAATCCTGTGTGGAACATGTGGGAGATATGTCTATAGGGATTCTTAGGCATCCAGGCGAGTTTGTCGAAGTTGAGTCATGGCAACTGGACTTCTGTTCTTGTGGGATGGAAACGCTTAACTACTCATCCAAATAACTTCTTCAGTCTGAGAAAAGTTTGTGGGAGGCTTCCATTTCACCATGTCGGGAATGTAAGTTGAGAATATTGGGGCAAAAAATCCAAACTTCATCTATCAACTCATGGGCTCTGAGTTATCCGTGACGGATCAGGAAAGAGATCTTGGTGTGTTGGTGGACAGCTCCATGAAGGTGTCTCCCCAATGTGTGGCAGCAGTGAAGAAGGCCAATTCCATGCTAGGGATTATCAAAAAGGGGATTGAAAATAAAACAGCCAACATTATAATGCCGTTATACAAAACAATAGTAAGGCCCCACCTGGAGTATTGTGTACAATTCTGGTCACCGCATCTCAAGAAAGACATAGTGGAACTGGAAAAGGTGCAGAAGAGAGCGACTAAAATGATTACTGGGCTGGGGCACCTCCCTTATGAAGAAAGGCTAAAACAATTGGGCCTCTTCAGTCTGGAAAAAAGGCGCTTGAGGGGGGATATGATTGAGACATACAAAATAATGCAGGGTATGAGTAAAGTGGATAGAGGGAAGCTCTTCTCCCTCTCTCAAAATACCAGAACTAGGGGACATACACTCAAATTGAGTGCTGGGAGAGTAAGAACTGACAAAAGAAAATATTTTTTCACCCAGCGCATTGTAAGTCTATGGAACTCCCTGCCACAGGATGTGGTGATGGCATCTGGCCTGGATGCCTTCAAAAGGGGATTGGACAGATTCCTAGAGGAAAAGTCCATCACGGGTTACAAACCATGATGGAGATGTGTAATCTCTAGGCTTTAAACCAGGGTACTTCAAGGGCCAGATGCAGGGGAGTGGTATCAGGAGACAGATATCTAGTCTCATGCGCTCCCAAAAGCATCTGGTTAGGATTGGACTAGATGGGCCTTTGGCCTGATCCAGCATGGCTCTTCTTATGTTCTTATGTTCTTATGTTCTTAGAAAAGCCTGTTGGTACCACTTACGCCAGATCTTATTAGGATTCCTGACCACCCTTATTCTTAAGACTCTCTTTCTCTTTTCTGGTAAGAAATCAGCATCTTTTAAAGAAAATCTTTCAAAAACCTTAAAGAAACCTTTAAAACCTCTTTAAATGCCTCCAACACATTGTTGCATATGGGACATTTTATTTGCTTTACTAAATTAGTGCTAAGTTAAAAGCTTCTGATAGCAGCAACAACCACAGCCAACCTACATTGGAAATCATCTATCATTCAAAACAAATCTTCCAAAAAATCAGGAGACATCCCTGGTAGAGATGGGCATGAAATGAACTGTTAGTTCATTTCGTTATTCATTATTTGTTTCATTACGGAATGAAATAAAGAACGAACCTCAGAGTGGATTAGAACAAAACAAAACGAACTGGGGGGGGTCATTTTGGTTTGTTTCATTAATGGTGGTGGAGATGTCTCCTACCTGGTGCTGGGGAGGGGGAGACCAGGCTGGAAAAAGCCAACCAGCCGTGCTACAGCTGGTAGGTGGCCGTGGTTGGCAGTAAAAATAAACAAATAAAATAAAATAAAATAAAATAAAAGATCAGGTGTGCAGGCCCCAGTACTAGCCCACAAGAACCAGACCTAGCCCATGGGCTGGGGGGGGGGAGATCCGGCGTGTGGAACTGGCCCGGGGCTCTATCTCTAATCCCTAGCAACAATCTTATCTGGTGGGTTTCTGTATATGTTGTTGGTTTGTTTAAATAGAAGAATGCTAAAGTGAAAATTGACATTGTTTTTGTTGTTCAGTCGTTCAGTCGTGTCCGATTCTTCGTGACCCCATAGACCAGAGCTCGCCAGGCCTTCCTATCCTCCACTGCCTCCCGGAGTTTTGTCAAATTCATTTTGGTTGCATCGATGACACCGTCCAACCATCTCATTCTTTGTCGTCCTCTTTTCCTTTTGCCTTCGATTTTTCCCAGCATCAGGGACTTTTCCAGGGAGTCCTCTCTTCTCATGAGGTGGCCAAAATACTGGAGCCTCAGCTTCAAAATCTATCCTTCCAGTGAACATTCGGGGTCGATTTCTTTCAGAATGGATAGGTTGGATCTCCTTGCAGTCCAGGGGACTCTCAAGACTCTCCTCCAGCACCACAGCTCAAAAGCATCAATTCTGCGGCGATCAGTCTTCTTTATAGTCCAGCTCTCACTTCCATACATCACTACTGGAAAAACCATAGCTTTAACCATCCTGACCTTAGTTGGCAAAGTGATGTCTCTGCTCTTTAGGATGCTATCTAGGTTTGCCATTGCTTTCCTCCCAAGAAGCAGGCGTCTTTTTATTTCGTTGCTGCAGTCGCTATCTGCAGTGATCAAGGAGCCCAAGAAAATAAACTCTGGCATTGCCTCCATTTCTTCCCCTTCTATTTGCCAGGAGGTGATGGGACCAGTGGCCATGATCTTAGTTTTTTTAATGTTGAGCTTCAGCCCATTTTTTTCACTCTCCTCTTTCACCCTCATTAAGAGGTTCTTTAATTCTTCCTCACTCTCTGCTATTAGAGTAGTATCATCTGCATATCTGAGGTTGTTGATATTTCTTCCGGCAATCTTAATTCCGGCTTGTGATTCATCCAGACCGGCCTTTCTCATGATGTACTCTGCATATAAGTTAAATAGGCAAGGTGACAGTATACAGCCTTGTCGTACTCCTTTCCCAATTCCAAACCAGTCAGTTGTTCCATATCCAGTTCTGACGGTTGCTGCTTGTCCCACATATAGATTTCTTAGGAGACAGATAAGGTGGTCAGGCACTCCCATTCCTTTAAGGACTTGCCATAGTTTGTTGTGGTCTACACAGTCGAAGGCTTTGGCATAGTCAATGAAGCAGAAGTAGATGTTTTTCTGGAACTCTCTGGCTTTCTCCATAATCCAGCGCATGTTGGCGATTTGATCTCTAGTTCCTCTGCCCCTTCGAAATCCAGCTTGTAGTTCTGGAAGTTCTCTTTCCACATACTGCTGAAGCCTGCCTTGTAGAATTTTGAGCATAACCTTGCTAGCATGTGAAATGAGTGCAATTGTGCGATAGTTGGAGCATTCTTTGGCATTTCCTTTCTTTGGAATTGGGATGTAGACCGATCTTTTCCAGTCCTCTGGCCACTGCTGGGTTTTCCAAATTTGCTGGCATATCGTATGCAGCACCTTTACAGCATCCTCTTTTAAGATTTTAAAGAGTTCAATTGGAATGCCGTCACCTCCACTGGCCCTGTTGTTTGCAATGCTTTCTAAGGCCCACTTGACTTCACTTTCCAGGATCTCTGGCTCCAGGTCAGCAATTACGCTATCTTGGTTATCAGGGACATCCAGATCTTTCTGATATAATTCTTCTGTATATTCTTGCCATCTCTTCTTGATCTCTTCTGCTTCAGTTAGGTCCCTACCATTTTTGTCTTTTATCATATCCATCTTTGCACGAAATACCCCTTTAATATCTCCAATTTTCTTGAACAGATCTCTGGTTTTTCCTTTTCTGTTGTTTTCTTCTATTTCTTTGCACTGTTCATTCAAGAAGGCCGCCCTGTCTCTCCTTGCTATTCTTTGGAAGTCTGCATTCAATTTTCTGTATCTTTCCCTTTCTCCCTTGCATTTTGCGTCCCTTCTCTCCTCCGCTATTTGTAGGGCCTCGTTGGACAACCACTTTGCTTTCTTGCATTTTCTTTTCTTTGGAATATTTTTCATTGCAGCCTCCTGTATAATGTTGCAAGCCTCCATCCATAGTTCTTCAGGTGTTCTGTCCACCAAATCTAGTTCCTTGAATCTATTCTTCACTTCCACTGTGTATTCATATGGGATTTGGCTTAGGTTATACCTGATTGGCCCAGTGATCTTCCTTACTTTCTTCAGTTTAAGTTTGAATTTTGAAATAAGAAGCTGATGATCTGAGCCACAGTCAGCACCAGGTCTTGTTTTTGCTGACTGTATAGAGCTCCTCCATCTTTGGCTGCAGAGAACATAGTCAATCTGATTCCGGTATTGTCCATCTGGTGATGTCCATGTGTAGAGTCGCCTTTTGTGTTGTTGGAAAAGAGTGTTTGCAATGACCAGCTTGTTCTCTTGACAAAACTCAATTAGCCTTTGCCCTGCTTCATTTGGAACTCCAAGGCCAAACTTGCCAGTTATTCCTTTTATCACTTGACTCCCTACTTTAGCATTCCAATCCCCTATGATGAGAAGAACAACTTTCTTTGGTGTCAGTTCTAGAAGTTCTTGTAAGTCTTCATAAAATTGGTCAATCTCAGACTCTTCAGCACCGGTAGTTGGTGCATAAACTTGGATTACTGTGATGTTCAAAGGACTGCCTTGGAATCGTACCGAGATCATTCTATCATTTTTTAGGTTGTATCCCAGCACTGCTTTTCTCACTCTATTGTTGACTATGAAGGCTACTCCATTTCTTCTATGGGATTCTTGCCCACAGTAGTAGATGTGATAGTCATCTGAACTGAATTCACCCATTCCTGTCCATTTAAGTTCACTGATGCCCAGGATGTCAATGTTTATTCTTTCCATCTCACGTTTGACCACATCCAGCTTACCCTGGTTCATAGATCTTACATTCCAGGTTCCTATGCAGTATATTTCTTTGCAACATTGGACTTTCCTTTCTCTTCCAGGCACGTCTGCAGCTGAGCGTCCTTTCGGCTTTGGCCCAGCCACTTCATTAGCTCTGGAGCTACTTGTACTTGTCCTCCGCTCTTCCTCAGTAGCATGTTGGACACCTTCCGACCTGAGGGGCTCATCTTCCAGTGTCATATCTTTTAGCCTTTTGTTTCTGACCATGGGATGTTCTTGGCAGGGCTACCGGGGTGGCTTGCCAGTTCCTACCCCAGGAATTCTTATTACAGGCCTCATTGTCACCAGTGTAATTAGCCTTACAATGATGAAAGCACAGTTCAGCCTGTTTTATTTTGTAGCCTCACTGATCAACTGGGACACAAAAGTAGAAATGTGCCCCATTTATAAGATATTCCCTGATTTTTTAAATTGGATTTTTATACCGCCCAATTGACATATCCAGATTAAATCACTTCCAAAAAAAAAACAGCTCTCATTTCTAATCATCCCCATGCAAAAATGTGGGGAAGGGTTAAGTTAAAACATACTAAAGAAGCAAGATATTTTGGGAATGCCTTGAGAACCAGATTGCCAGAATGCTCACATCCCTCCTTACCTGCCCCAGAGGGAGGGCCATAAGACCCCATTAAGTTCTACCTGGCATCATTCCTTCAGCATTAGCTCTCCACCGCTGCCATTTGTAATTCTTTCTATTGCTTAATTAATTATTTAAGGCCCCACTTTTGCTGAAGGATCTCCTCTCTCTCAGCTTATACATAGTTGATAAGCAATTAATAGATGTTTTTAATAAAGGTTTAACCAGTTGTGATACTGTATGCAGCCCAGGCGGGGTGTACTGGGGAGATGATTTCATATTTTACTACCACATTCAAGTGATTGCTTTGTGTGCAGTTGTAACTAGAGATGGGCACGACTCAAAAAAATGGTGTTTTGTTTGTCGTTTGTCGTTTAGGGGGGTCCGTTTTGGTTTGTTTTGTTTTTCGTGAATTTTTTGCAAAAAAATTCATTTTCGTTTCGTTACGTAACGAAACAAAAAAATGAAAACGAAAATGAAAAATTGCTGTTTCATTAGCCTTCATTACAGTTCAATTTATTTGCCGCAACGAAAACGAAACGCACGACAAAATTTCTGTTGTTTCGGTTCATTTCGTTTCATTTTGGAGACAAAATTCGAAAATGAAAATGAAAAATTGCTCGTTTCGTGCCCATCTCTAGTTGTAACTATCAATAGAAGAATGTTGCTTGAGCTGTGAATCTGCAAGAGTCCCACCACTTCAACCTGAATGATTTTGCTGAGTGGGAAAGGGAGTGACGGGGGTGGGGGTGGGGGTCAGTCACAGCTGTAGAGACAACCAGTTGGAGAACATTGATGTAGACACCCCTCAACAGTCTGGTGGAAGGTCAAAAACTCTATTTCTGTTTGGCTGTTAGTAAAAGCAAAACTCCCTTTTGAGGTTAAACCTGTGTGCTCCACTTTACAGTGACATTCTTCAGCTATACCAGGTGCAAACTAGCTTGCTTGGTAATTGGTAGGTAAAAGGTAATGGTAAAGGTCCCCCCATGGGTGCTAGTCATGTCCAACCCTAGGGGCGGTGCCCATCTCCATTTCCACACTAAAGAGCCAGTGTTGTGCAAGTCTGTGGCCAAGTCTGTGCACGGAACACTATTTGGTAGACTCTTGGTAATGGGTAACTAAGCAGGTTAATACAGGTTTCATTTAAGTTACATCCAAGCTATCTCAAGGACCATGTCTCTCTTTTTGTGCCTACTCAAGTGTCAAGACCATCAGAGGATTGTCCTGCCACCTTCATAGGTGGGTTAGGTGGGGACACAGGAGAGGGCCTTCTCTGCTGCTGCTCCCAGACTCCGGCACTCCCTCCCAGAGGCTGGCCCCATCTTTACTATCTTCTACAAGCAGACAAAGACCTTTCTTTTTAGGTACAGTAACCCACTGTCCTTTCGTGGTTCATATACTGCAGTCCCGGTATATTGCTGTTTACCCCAGCTCCTGCCAACCTAGCAGTCTGAAAGCATGTAACTACAAGTAGATAAATAGGTACCTCTGCAAAAAGCAGAAAGGTAAAACAGTGTTTCCTTTCAGCCATGCTGGCCACGTGGCCATGGACTTACAGAACACTGGCTCTTCGGCTTGAATATAGAGATGAGCACTGCCCCTAGAGTCGGACATAACTAACACGCATGTGCCGGGGGGACCTTTACATTTACCTTACTACCATATCACTCCTAAACATGCCCAGTTCTTTCAGGCGTTCCTCATAGGTCTTGGTTTCCAACCCCCTGCTCATGTTTTTATGAATACAAAAGGTTTCTTCTTTATTATGAGTGCATTGTGAGTAAAGGAAGAGCTCATTCTCTAATAAAAAGGAAGCTAAAATGAAGTACCTCTTTATAGAAGCTGTCTGGGCGTTGGTAACGGTGTGTTCACCTAGGTGGATCAAACTGTGCTGCTCTGAAGGAAGGCACTTTCTCATTAACATTTAGGGGCTAGCTATAAGGCATTCTCAAAGGTGTAGAACAAAGCCGCAGTACTGGTGGGGGAACATACTTTCCTTGTGAGATGGAGCAGCCACAGAACGCTTAATTGTTTCTACTGCTGCAGTATACTTGCTCTAAACCAGTGGTTCTCAACCTGTGGGTCCCCAGATGTTCCTTGACTGCAACTCCCAGAAGCTTCCCCCAGCTTGCTGTGCTGGAAGGGGTTTCTGGGAGTTGCAGTCCAGGAACATCAGGGGACCCACTGTTTGAGAACCACTGCACTTTACTTTGGCCACAGCCATGAGCACAATATGAAAGAACTATAGACCAACTCAGGATTCTATTAGTCACCCAATGAAGCTTATAAGGTGCTCTGTGAAGAACTGTTCACAGTCTATGGCTCCATTCACATGTGTCAGGCTCCCCAAACAGGGCCATATTCTCTCTCTCTCTCTCTCTCTCTCTCTCTCTCTCTCTCTCTCTCTCACACACACACACACACACACACACACACACACACACACACACACACACACACACACACACACACACACACACACACATTGAGAATGACTGATCTGTACCACTTGCAATCAGCTCCTCTCCAGACATGATGAGAGGTCAACGCACGTGGCCACAGAAAACAACGGGGATGGGGATTTCAAGCAGAAATATGGTGGATAAGGATGGGGACAAATAAAAAAATGAATAGCAATATTCAATTGGGGGGGGATTCAAGGTTCATCATCAATCTTGACAAACCATAGATCACAATGAACCACCACTTGGACAGTTTGTCCCCATTTCTCATAGGGAGAGATTGAATATTCCATTTCTCCTGCTACTTCTCCACTCACAGTCCACCCAACCCCCAAGGGCTTTTCTTTGAACCCCCCAAAAAAAAATGGGTCTCTGCTACATGTAGCCAAACAGAACATGCAACTCTAGTTACTGCCTTAAGTAGCAACAAAAGTACAAGTTCTGTGTTATAACAGTGGAGAAGACAGCATGGGATGCTGTCAAGAACCCAGTACTTCTACTCATACTCCATGACAAGAAATGTATACACAAAACACTCTCTAACCCCTTCTGAAACTTAATTTTTTTCATCCATTCCTTACTATGCTTATGAAGCACATGAGGAAGGTAAACATAACCCAGTCCACTGTCCTTCCAGTACAATTTCATAGAAGGCAATGAGTGTGAAGGAGGGAGAGTTTTCTACATCTATGAGGGTATCTGCATGTGAAGGGGAGTCAATGTGAACCCAGGAATACCTGTACTCTTCTATACAACAGAGGCTCTTCCCTCCAGACATGTTGCTACCTGCACATAGGAGAAGGATGAAAAATTAATGAAGAGAGAGAGGTGTTGGAATAGGAACACCCAAATAGGGCTCTACTTATCAACAACCATCTGTAGATGTAAGATGTTCCTATTCAGCACACATGAGGATAGCCACATGCAAAGGAGTGTTGGGCTCAGCTTTATGAGCCATGGACAATCTATGGTCCTGGGGGTGCATGAACATAAATTATATTCCTCCAGTGAAGAAACTCTTGCTGATGTCCTTCAATCCCAACAACTAGAATCAAGCCAGAATTGTCAAAAACCCTTTCTTGTGATACCCAACTACCTGTGGGCTCACAGATTTCTCTGTCACAGCTACAGGCCCAACCAGGAGTGGCAAGAGAGTTCCATGTCTAAGATTTTCCAAGTTCTCCCATGGCTATTGTTTGAGAACAGGCATAAGGTTAGTATAATTTTCCAGTCATCATCATCAGCTGCTGTTTGTCAGGATATATCACATTGCCTCATCAGTACTTCAGCTATTTCACACTTTATTCTCTGTGGAAGCCTCACTTAAAGATCACCCAGTCCTATTCATTTACAGCCTTGGGACATCTCAGGTTACTCTGAAAGGTATTTTCAAACCTTTGAAAATCCTTTATTAGAAGAACAGAAGAGAGAAAAAACAACATAACAACAAGAGCCAACAACGTCAGCGAGGGATATCCGTAGGAACAGAACACAGCTTGGAAGTTACTAGTTACAAATAACAAAGCACAATGTATTCCTTTTCTTGGTAACAAAGGGTAGGTCATGAGGGAAAACTTCATCCCAACTCCAGATAGAAGGTGATCCCCACCACCACTCTGAGCATGTGCAAATATCTAAGGTACATGGAAGTCTCCTGATTGGATTAAAGGTGTACAATTCCGGTCATACCTCCAGAAGGATATTATGGAAATGGAAAAAGTGCAGAGGAGGGCAACCAGAATGATTAGGGGACTGGAATACCTTCCTTACCCTCTGAGACTGCAACGGCTGGGCCCCTTCATTCTGGAACGATGGCACCTAAGAGGTAACCTGATTGAAGTTTATAAAATCATACAGGTATGGACAAAGTAGATAAGGAAAAGCTGTTTTCCTTATCGCACAACACTAGAACTAGGGGGCACTCCATGAAACTTTTGGGTACTGGATCTCAAACAAATAACAGAATGTACTTTTTCACCCAGAGGATAACTGGCCTATGGAACTTCCTGCCAGAAGAAGTGGTGACAGCTGTCAGCCTTGACAGCTTTAAGAAAAGATTGGACAAGTTCATGGAGAACAAGGGTATCAATGGCTATCATTATGGATGCCTAAGGACAACCTCCGGGTTAGAGTGAGAGGCAGTATATCTCTCAATGCCATTTTTGGGGAATCATAAGCAAAAAGTGTTCTTCTTATATACCACACCATACCACCACAAGTAGTCTCTGGGCGGTTTACAATTTTAATTACATTGTGCAGGCTACACATTGCCCCCCCCCCAGCAAGCTGGGTACTCATTTTACCGACCTCAGAAGGATGGAACGCTGAGTGAACCTTGAGCTTGCTACCAGGGATTGTGCCAGGACCCTGCCTGTCATGGAACCCGAATGTGAAGGGATAAATGCTGAAGAGCAGCAGGAGGAGCCTTGTAGTTCAACCCAGAAGGCAGCTGAGTCTGAGGATGCAGCTGAGGGTACATCTCCTCCTCCTATAAGGGCTAGGAGCAGGATCCTGCAAAGGAGAATTAACAGGAGAGCTAGGGAAAGGATCTTTAATGATAGGCGTAGAATTAGATCTGAAAGCCCTGAGTTCTAGCAGGAGCCTTGCCAGAGATATGGGTGTGCTCCCTGTTTTAGGATAAGGCTAGCAAGTTTACCCTGAACCCTCTGTGGGAGCAACGCGTCATTTACCTTGCCACCACGTTCCTGTGTGTTATCCTGACTTTGTTTCCTGACCTTGGACTGGCTTTCTGACTATGGCGTTCTCTGTTTCCTGACCTTGGACCAGCTTCCTCACTACGATGTTTCTCTGTTTCCCTTGAACTTGGCATTTGGCTCTGTAAGTTACTTTGGCTTGACTCGGACTGTACTTTGTACTTTATCTGGATTACAACTAAAGTTCCTGGCAAAGAACTGAACTTGGCTTGCTGTGTGTTCTGTGTGCAGGGCTTGACAGATTGAACCCAGGTCATGAGCACAGTTTTACCTGCAGTACAGGCATTTAACCTCTGCGCCACGAAGCTCTGTTGTGAAGACATCTGCTTTGGAATACCCTGAAGCAAATGATGAGACACTGTGTGAGACAGAATGCTGGACTGGATGGGTTGTGGCCTGTTCCACCAAGGCTGTTCTTATGTCTGGGGCCCATCCTTTCTGTAGCCTTCCAAAGACATTCAGACCCAATCCTTTTGCGATTGTTGACATAATTCACTAGTAACTAGAGATGGGCACGACTAGGGAAAATGATGTTTTTGAGTTGTCATGTGTCGGAGGCGGCCTGTGTCGGCTCGTTTCCGTTTTTCATGAAACTTCACAAAAATTTGTTGTTTCGTTTTTCGTTTTTTCGTCTGTCGTTAAAATGGTTTGGGGGGGTAGCGGGCTCCTGGAGGCACCTCTTTTTTGGGGGTGGGTGCCTCCTATCCTCACCCGCTAGGGAAAGCAGGCTCCTGGAGACCCCTCATACATGGGGGTCTCCTCTCCTCACCTGCTGCAAAAGGGTATGCATGCATAGCCATATGGCTATGATTGCATACCCAGTTGCACGCAGAGACACAGCAGAGTTCCCTGCATCAGTCAGGCCTCGGGGGCATGGTTTGCATGATGTCACACATGCTGCCGGCTGAGCCAAGCCTGTGCAGGAGTCACCCAGGGCCACAAGTGGCAGACTGGCAGACTCTCTGCACCCACTGTGTCTCACTAAGAAGGGAATTGTACTTGCTATAGTGCAATGCAAGTACAGATCTGGCTTAGGTTTAGGGTTAGCGCAAGGGCTAGGGTTAGGCTAGTTACGGGTGAGGTTAGGGTGAGTATTGGGGTGCACCTCTGGGGGCCTCTCTGACCCACTTAGAAGGACAGTGTACTGGCGTATGGGTTAGGCTTAGGGTTCGGGTTCGGGTTCGGGCTACGGTTAGTGGGCTTTTTATGCCCGGTTGGCACATCCCAGAAGTCTCTGTGGTCAACCTGGCCAAGTGGCCATGCGATTGGTGGAATGGCTCCAAAAATTTGCATGGTCACTCCCATGGCCAGCCCATCATTGCGCAGGTGTAAAAAATAAAATAAAATAAAATAAAATAAAATAAAATAAAATAAAATCAATGGAGAGAGGAAAGAGGAGACATTTTGTTGCAAGAAAAACCCACTGCTACTGTAAAAATTCTGGCAGTTTTAAAATAGCAATTTTCGCATGTTTCTGTGTGGTGCTTGTGTGTTTTTGGACCACGATTTCAAAAAAAAATTGCGGTCGCCGCCCCATTTTGGATCCCCCGTCTGCACCGCATGGCATTGGCGACTCGAGTACGGCTGCCCAGGACAGGAGAGGGGGGGAGGCCGGGTCCCCCCCCCAGAAACCACCCCTCTGGTAGGTGCACTCTCTGCACTGCAGGCATATTTTTGCCTGCTTTTTGGCCCGGGAATGGGGGGGGAGTTTAAAACTTTTTTTCTGTGCCGCTTCCGCTTGAATTGCGGCGGCCGGCAGCAAGTCCGGTGCTTTGCGAGCGACTACAACGAGGATTTCCCCCACCACCAGAGCAGCCCAGGACAGGAGAGGGGGGTCAACCATCCCTCTGGTAGATGCCCTGAGCCCTCACTCAGGCAGGCATATTTCTGCCTGCTTTTTGGCCGGGAATCGGGGTTTTTTTTACTTTTAAAAACTTTTTTTCTGTGCCGCTTGGCATCGCGGGATCGCCGTGATGCCAGGAACGACCACGACAAATCAGACCCAATTATTCTTTAGTCGGTTCGAGTTCGAGTTCTGGCGGAGTAATTCCCGTTACCATTTCGTTGCGTAACGGAAACGAGTAACGGAAACGGAAACGGGAATTCCTCCAAGTCGTGCCCATCTCTAAGTAACTTATAGACCCACTTATGCTTTGGACTGTGATTGGTCTTGTCTGTTTCCAGAACCCCGCTTAATATGCCCCTGGTGTATTGACTCAGCTGGTTTGTAAACTCTCTTTTCACCTTTACAAAAAGAGGCCCTTTATTGGTCACATCTCCTGGTTTTGGAGCACTTATGGCTAGAAATGAGAACAGTAACAATGTTTGATAATAATTACAATTTTGTCGAGGAATAACTTCACTCCTTGTGTGTGTGTGTGTGTGTGTGTGTGTGTGTGTGTGTGTGTGTGTGTGTGTGTGTGTGTGTGTGTGTGTGTGTGTGTGTGTGTGTGTTGTGTTGTGTTGTGTTGTGTTGTGTTGTGCCGTTACAGTGTACCCTTAACTTTTCAGTTACTTTTTTCTGTTACAAGGTCAGGGGGTCACTTCATTAAATGCTCAAGGAAAAACATATCATGGTTGAAACACTGGCTTGGACTATGCCTCATACTGTTTTGTGTCCATTGTTGCAACAACAACACAGACAGGAGTAGAGTGTAGTTTGTATCACAGACTATGTGTTTTTGTGTTCCTGCTCTGTCATTATGTTCTTTTTAAGAAAATCTACTATGTGCAATTTAAAAATAATAATAACTGGAAATAACTATTTTAATTACATTCAGAATAACAGTATAACAAACTGATAGCTTTTTAAACAATGTACAGTGGTAGCTGATTATTGAGGACTGTCTTACTAATTACATTTTAAAGCAGCTGCAGCTGTAACTAGTTACTTTTTAAAAAGTAGCTGTGATAAATTATCCCTCTCCAAGTTGCTCAAGGGCACAAAAACAGAAAGAACCTTTGCACCAAATAAGAGCATAAAAAATAACGAAATCTCATTTTCTTTGCAATCCGCCAGACTAAAATTAGAGATTGAGAGTTGAGAGCAGTACATTCACAACAGGAGCCAGCTTTAGCCATTACAGCATAGAACGGTTTGCAGATTGCACACAACACTTTGGGTTTTAAAAACCAACACCAGGTGTGACTGTATGAATCTTCCCTAAGGGGGGGGGTCCTGATGTAAATTGACCCTGTTTGGTCAGGAAGGATGGGAAATTATCTGCTTTTAATCACCCCTTCGGTGGACCAATGTGGCGTAATGGTTGAAAGAGGAGACCTGATCTCACATAGCTATGCAGCCCAAAAGCATCCTCTAGTGACTTTGCACCAGTCATAATCTCTTCAACGAGGTTCTCAGACAGAGCTGCTGCGAAGATAAAGGGGTGGGTTACGTCCTCTTTTCTGATCATTTTCAAGGAAGGACAGAAAAAGACAATGAAATAAGTCAATGAAATATTTGACTGAACTTTAGGAAGGCTCTCTAGATAGTCAGAGGCCTTTGACAGTAGCATGGACTAAAGGGGTGGACTTTGGGTGGTGATCTCCCAGTAAGGAGTAGAGAGGTTGGGAGTTCAATTCCCCACTATGCCTCCTTGTAGAAGTTTCAGAGAGGGTAGCCGTGTTAGTCTTTTCAAGAATTGCAGGCAAAAATCAAAGAAAAACAAAACAAAATCTTCCTTCCCACCATTTCTTCAACTAATCATCTCTCCCTCTTCCACAGGCCAATTAACAATGCTTAACATATCAACAGCCCCTGGCCAAATCCTCCATCCCACCATTTCTACAGCTAATCACGTCTCCCTCCTCTTTCCCCCTCCCCTATCCACCAATGAACATCTGGTATGAAATGTATATCTCATCACATATATTACACACCTCATTGTGCTGCTATATGTCTGAAGAAGTGGACGTGTCCACTTCTTAATCTTTAAGGTGCTGCATGTTTTATGTCTTTTGTTTTGTTTTTCTTTGATTTTGGCCTACTGTGCTCCTTGACAAGATCATTAGATGACCCTTTGGCTTCATCCAACTCTACAATTTGGTGACTCTATGAAGTGAATGAATGGATGAATAAGCTCAACCATGTGGATATGCTCATCACGCTGTTTAACCATCTTTATTTTTGAGTGGAATTGTCCATAAAGCATGAATCATCATCACCATCTTGGAACTATAGAGCTGGAAGGCTTCTTATGCATCACACCGAGTCCTGCCCCTGTCAAAGGAATTGAAATTTCAAGGAATTGAAATTTCAACCTTGGATGCCTAAGCTGCTGATCTATCCCGCAGTTCATAATAACATGCCTTCCAAGGACTCCGAGGAGGGCTGGGTCATTTCACATTGTGAGCCTCCCTCATTGTTTAGGAAGGAAGTCAAAATATTTTAATGTAAAGAATGGCATGTGGGGGAAACCCTTTAAATTTATAGACTGAATGAATTCATTTGCTTCCCACTTAACAATTTGGATTACCTCTCTTGGGTGCACCTGCAATCCACAATCACTGAGTATAAAAGGACAAAAAGCACAATTAAGGAACTCTGAAAATCATGCCATTCTCTGGTTAAATGATTATAAAAACCAATAATAATAATAATAATAATAATAATAATAATAATAATAATAATAATAATAATAATAATAATAATAATAATAATAATAATAATTGTGTGTGCTGTCAAGTCAATTCTGACTGATGTTTTCCCTAAATCAATATTCGTTTTCACAAAAGCAAGCCACGAACAAATTTATGACTTCAAATAAACTGGCTGATCTCAATACATCACTTTATGTGTCTTTAGGCACACAGCGTGCTGTAGATATACTGCAAATGAATGAGGCAAATCAAAACAAACAGCAATAGAACACGGAGATTTTGATTACTCCTGCAAATCACATCTCCTCAAGAAGTGCACAAACGTCATGCAGCTATTTCACTTACCCCAATGCTTTCACACAGTGAATAACTGACAGATCAGATTTACTAGCCAACTAACACAGTTATAGAGTTTGGGAGGAAAACTCAATTGTCACCGAGTCCAGTGGTTCTCATTTAATGACACGTTTTACCAGTGGGGACACATAGAAGTCCTTGAAGTTCAGACTTTTTCAAACACTTTCCCAAGAACAGATATGCCAGTCAATGAAATATAGCTACTTCCTTATCACCAATACTGGAGAATTATTTTCATGTGTTTACCAGGTGAGGAAATGATTTCTTAACATTGTGTGTTATACTTAGAGCAGCAGAAGAAACTTTCAGCAACATGACAGAGATAGGTCCAGCATGAGTGGCAAAAAAAAAAAAAAAACACTACTACAGATGCCTTCTGTACATACAAGGTCACACATCCAATGGAAACTGTATTTGAGGACCTGACCCTTGTGACTGACCTGTCAGTCAATTACAGTCCCTTAGCGAATGAACTTTTGAAAAGCATGAATAACCATAAGAACATAAGAACATAAGAAGAACCATGCTGGATCAGACCAAAGGCCCATCTAGTCCATTCCTGTATCTCACAGTGGCCCCACCAGATGCGCCTGGGAATGCGCATGAGACTAGATATCTGTCTCCTGATACCACTCCCCTGCATCCGGCCTTTGAAATACCATGTTATTAGAATCAAAGAATCACAGAGTTGGAAGAGACCTCAAGGGCCATCCAGTCCAAGCCCCTGCCATGCAGGAACCCCCATCACAGGATTCTCGACAGATGGCCATCCAGACTCTGCTTAAAAACTTCCAAAGAAGGAGACTCCAACACCCTCCATGGCAGCATATTCCACTGCCAAACAGCTCTAACTGTCATGAAGCTCTTCCTAATGTTCAAATGGAATCTCTTTTCCTGTAGTTTGAAATTATTGCCCTGAGTCCTAGTCTCTGAAGCCATGGAAAACAAACATGTTCCCTCTTCAATATGACATCCTTTCAAATATTTAAACATAGCTATCATATCCCCCCTCAGCCTTCTTTTTGAAAGGCTAAACATTCCCAGTTCCCTAAGCCGTTCCTCATAAGACATTTCTTCCAGACCTTCAACCATCCTGGTCACCCTCCTCTGTACCCGTTCGAGGTTCTTAACATCCTTTCTAAATTGAGGCATACAGGACTGGACACAGTACCCCAGGTGGGGTCTCACCAGAACAGAATAGAGTGGTACTATCACTTCTCTTGATCTAGACACTATGGTTCTGTTGATGCAACCAAGAATTGCATTGGCTCTCCTGGCTGCCGCATCACACTGCTGACTCATGTTCAATTTGTGGTCCACCAAGACTCCCAGATCCCTTTCACAGGTACTATTTTCCAGCCAGGTATCTCCCATCCTATATCTGTGCAATTCATTCTTTTTACCTAGATGCAGCACCCCACATTTCCCTCTGTTGAAGCACATTCTGTTAACTTTGGCCCATCCCCATCATGGTTTGTAACCTGTGATGGTCTTTTCCTCCAGGAATCTATCCAATCCCCTTTTGAAGGCATCCAGGAAGAGGCCATCACCACATCCTGTGGCAGAGAGTTCCACAGACTAACAACATTTAAAAATATTTTTTGTCTGTTCTCACTCTCCCAACCCTCAGTTTGAGTGGATGTCCCCTAGTTCTGGTATTTTGTGAGAAGGAGAAAAGTGTCCCTCTATTCAACCACTCTGTGCCTTTTTGTAAAGGAGCATCATGGAGCTAAGAAACTCAGATGCAGTTGTGCAGCAGCCAAGCCCCTCCCTCATGACTTCTTATCAATACTGTATATGACAGTATCAGGGACAGCTTTCCTCTCAATAACAGAAACACAGACATGCATGGACATTAATGGAAGACAAGAAATAGGGACGAACTGGAAAAACAAATCACATCCTGCTGAACTTGGCCAATTTTTTCAAAATGTGTTGATCTGTATTCATCATAAATGGAGTCCCATTTATGAATTGATGATTTTTAGCAGTTTTTGATTTGTTAATTCAACAGGCTATAAAATGGCCTCCAAGGGAAACTAGGTACACCAACATTGGAGGGAACAATCTATTGACTCTTCTCTACAATCCCTCCAAATGTGGTGCAGATTAGACTTTTGATGTCTGAGTTATGTACCCCAAAATAGACCCCCAGGAAAGTTTTCCCAGGAATCTAGAGACAACCAGCTTCCAAAGAATCTTCCTCTGAATCTCCTCTACAATTTTTCCAAGGTTGGTGAATATTGGGTTTCCTCAACCCAGTTTCTAAAGGTCATTTTCTTAAGGGCCCCACTTTGTGGGTGTATAACTTAGGTATCTGAAATCCAATCTTCATCTTAGAGGAATTGTAGAGGAGAGTTGGAAGAAGTCTCTCTGCAAGTTTACTGTCTCCAAGTCCCTGTAGGATTCTTTCCTGTGGGCCCTATTTGGGGGTACATAGCTTGAAATTCTGAATCCCAATTTTAACCAAACTTGCAGATCTTATAGAGGAGAGACAGAGGAAGCATCCATGAAAATATGGGGTCTCTAGATGCCATGGGGGATTTTATAGCATTTTAATTCAGCAATTCATCACTGAGAAATTTGTCAATTCATCAATTTGCCAGCCCTGACAAATCATGAATCATGATGAATCACCATTTTTGATTCATTCCCATATTTATTTATTATTTATTATTTATTTGTTGCATTTATACCCCGCTTATCTACAAAGTGTACTCTAAGCGGCTTACAAGGCTACCAAAGCCATAAAATTACAATAAAAGACACAAGTAGAGCAGATAATAATAACAATAAAACAGAAGATAAAAACCTTATGGCACCTCAATCACTGTACAGTTGTGAATGAAAGCAAATTGCGATGGCGGAGGGAAAAAAAAAAGTCAGTTAAGGATCGCCGAAGGCCTCCCGGAAAAGATAGGTCTTTAACGCCTTCCGGAAGGCCAGCAGGGACTCTGCAGAACGCACTTCTCTGGGGATGGAGTTCCAGAGGCTGGGGGCCGCCACTGAGAAAGCCCGGGTCCGAGTACTGGGGCTTCACGAGGGGTGGCGACCGAATGCCGAACAGGACGGGCCGAGGTTGATCGCTGAGCGATACGCTCTGCCAAGTAGTCCGGTCCCAAGCCATGGAGGGTTTTATAAACTAAAACCAAGACCTTGAATCTAATCCGGGCTGCAACGGGCAGCCAGTGCAAGCGGGCCAGGACTGGGGTGATGTGGTCATAACGACGCACACCAGCCACCAGCCTGGCCGCTGCATTCTGTACCCGCTGCAGACGCCGGAGAAGAGCCAAGGGCAACCCCATGTAGAGGGCGTTACAGTAGTCCAGCCTCGAGATAACCAGAGCTTGGACCACTGTTCTCAGAGAGTTCACAGCACAGGTACGGGCGGATCTGGGCGATCCGATGGAAATAGGCGGACCTGGTCACCGACGCCACCTGGGACTCCATGGCAAGCGCCGGGTCCAGGAGCACACCCAGATTCCGCGCCCTCTCCGCGAGCTGCAGGGAGACTCCCCCCAGACAGGGGAGAGGGCCACCGTACCCCGACGGCGAGCTCCCAAAGAACATAACCTCCGTCTTCCCGGGGTTGAGCTTAAAAGCCAGTCATGATGACAGCTTCCACAACAGAGGTGTTAAAGGAGAGATAGAGCTGCGTGTCATCAGCGTACTGATGACAGCAGACTCCAAAACTCCTGATGACCCCGCCAACGGCCTTACAGATGTTAAACAGCATGGGGGACAGAGACGACCCCTGTGGAACCCCACAAGGGAGGATCCAAGGGGCCGATAACTCCCCCCCATGCTGCACGTACTGTGGACGGCCCTCCAGGAAGGAACGGAGCCAACTGCGTTGGTTGTTGTCTCCGTTGTCTCTGTGGGAGACAGTGAAACGGTTACTAAAAATCACCCAAAAAATTTCTGAGTTTACAACAAGAAGGACAATGCAGCACATATTTATTTAGCTACTGCTTCGCCTCAGTTCACTTTAATGAAATAGGTATGAAAAGAATAGAAAACATTAACATTGATACTAGTAGGAGTTCAACCCACTTTTCCCTATGCATAGAACACAGGCTACTGTGATACATATACAGAGTACATGGTGACGTGGGGTGAACACAAAGAGAGATGAGATGCAGAAAATGGCAGCTGCCCTGGCAAAAGCAAATTAATAGCTGATGCTAAACATCTATGACTTAATATACAATTTGACTTCAGAAAATATCACTCAAGTTTTCAAACCTGGAAAAGATTATGATCATATAACACAAAAGTGACAGGAAAGGTCAGAAAGAGTACAGGATCCCAATGCTCCTCTTGATTCTGATCTAAAATGTCAGTTGGGTGTCCTGACAGAATCACAACACATGGATGACACACTTCCCACTGGACCTTCGCAAGCTTATAGGCACAGCTCTGTAAATGAGCTCCTAAATCAACACATTTCCCATTCCATCTAGCATTGTTGGGGCAGGGGTAAGGGCATCCAGGAACTTCTTACGTGTGTCAGAAGAAACATGAAGCTCTGTAACAGCTTTTAAGGTATACATTCCTTTAGAAGGGATTCCCATTATTTTACAACTTCTCAAACGCATACCTGAGAAGCATTCTTGATCAGTGAGTAAGAACCCCCAAATAAGGTCTGTCTAGAGGCAGTCTTGGTGTAATATTTTGCCAGCTCTGTTAGGGTGCCCAAAATGGATTACTTTGTTTTCAAAAAAAAAATCCTGTTGCTTTTAAAACATCAACTAGCATTCCAAAAATAGCAGTTCCATGAAATGTAACTCATACCCTATTGCACCACTTTCTGTTGACCTTGTTTATGTTTTTAATTGTAATAGCATTTAGCAACCATACACGTTACTGGATGGAGTAATGAAGATAAGCAGCTACATGCGTACACACACACAGAAACACACTTACCTGCCCTCCAAAGTGCTTGCTGCGTTAAAATGGCTCTGTCTGTTTCCATTTTTGTGAAAAAAATTAAAGCATCCTGCATTCATAGCTTGTGAGCAGATATCCACCCCAAAAAAAAACCCTAAACACAGAACCTACCAAAAGATAGTTCTGTAATGGAAGAATACTGTAGGTAGGAATCCAGGCCCCTATACAATTCCTCTTTCAATGAGTAGAGCAAAGTCTGGTGGCCACAGGAATTCTTCCTAGTAAGCCAAAAGATCATCAGAGGCTGTAGTTGGGAGGAATAAATGGCATGCAAGGTGACCAGAAGCAAAGAAGGTACATTTTTAAAATCATGCATGTCCAGCCAGTGAGTGACCCATGTACACGTATGTCAGTCACAATCTTCTACTGGGAAAGTAGATTAAAATACTGTAGCAGATGGCAGTGATGGAACTTGAGCTGCTGTTATAAGGAGGGGGGACTTACCCATTCAGATCTTTTGTTCACATCTCTCATAGGAGCCCATCACCACCAAAAGAATATGCCCAAGTGATAAATTATTGTTGAAATTAGTTCTGACCCACTGGGTGATGTCTCTCTTCCTTTATCTCTCTGAAATTCCTTTCAACATACCGAGTATTTTTAAACGTGCAACCCACTTGATTACTGTTAGTATAAAAGTCTGGTGCAAAAGCAACCTGTGGCATAAAGCGAAGCCACGGATGACTGCAAACTAGAATTTAAAACATAGTGCTAAATAAGCCAGAGTGGTTACATTAAGGACGTGCAAATAAGCACTTGAAGAAATGCCAAGGGGCTCATGCCTGTCTTCAGTCTTTACACGACTCTGCTGAGATTTGTGATTTGTTTAATCCAAAATTTAGTAGCAACACAAGTTCCCAACTTACAATCACCGTTGCTTACTACCCAGTAAATTTATTGGCAAGCCCCAAGCTCCCATGAATTAAGGACTCTTCCAGATGGACCCATTGCACCACCACCTTCTCTATCATTTAGAGCTGAAGGAACACAGCGTGAACTGGGATTCCCATCCAAACTTCTCTTGAAAAATCTGTTTCTCTTTAAGACAAGTGCTTCTCTGTAATAAAGCCTCAAGAAATGATAAAGATATAGATTTCCCTGCCTAAACCCTGCTCCGGCTTGTTGTTGTTGTTGTTGTTGTTGTTGTTGTTGTTGTTGTTGTTGTTGCTGTTGTTGTTGTTGTTGTTGCTGTTGCTGTGCTGTCATCATCGTCATCGCTGCCGCCACCACCACCGCTTCTGTTGTTGTTCAAAGAAGTAATTGAAAGCTTCTAAACAGTAAAGAAGCTCTCTTGGGTGACATTTCTCCCACCCACCCCAGGAACAAAGCAGTACAAAAATATAAATCATGATTTCAGCTGGGACTGAACGGGGTGGAAAGTTACAAGGAGAAGGACTGAATGAAGAGAGAAAAACCTCATATTCTATGGATGGTGGGAAAATAAAACTGGTGCAGAATCTAGTACTTTTAAGAGAAAAAATAATCTCACTGGAAGATCCCTGAGGAACTCAGGCTGGTCAATTTTGCTCTCATTGTGTTTTCATTTTTGGCCTCATTTTTCATTGTTAATATCTTTTTGTTCTAGAGAAGGCAGTATCAGCAAGGGTGTCATGACAGTGAGGAGCAATGCAGTCATGATTTTATGTTGAACTACCTGCCTTTATTACAATTATTATGGTACATGACCTAAATGTTTTCTTACTTAATTGAGTTGAAAGATTTTGCCCTCACGCAATCTCCAAAACTAGTGATCTTCAAATACATGTAATGTCTTCCTGAGCACCATTCTAATAAAGTCACACATAAGAGTACCTTTAAACTAACCATCTAAAGCCCATGGGTTTCTAGATTCAGTGGGTAAATTGCCATCATTGGCCACAAATAGAGTTCAGTCATTAAATCAATAGGCCTTATGAAGGAGTTGACTCACTAATCCCCACTGATTCAATGGGTCTTCTTTAGTTGTGACTTATAGATGGATTTCAGCCAGAAGTCCATAAATTATTTTTAAAAATTATTAAGCTTCAAGATGGGGATGAACTGGAAAACAAATCACATTTTCTGATGAATTTGGTGAATTTGCCGAAATTCATCAATTTGTATTAATCATAAATGAAGTCCCCTGATGAATGCAACATTTATCAAATGTTGTTAATTTGTTGGGCCATAATATGTATCCTAAGTTTCCAAAAGATGCTAGATTTTGAGATAAGAGTCCTCTGACTCTCCGCTACGATTCCTCCAGTTTTGGTAGAGATTGGAGTTTTTGTCAGCACATGGCAGAAAATATAAATTGCCTGTCTGCCTTATGGGAGAATGACTAACATAAAGGAAAAAAGCCTGTGTCACTCTACCTGGCATTTTGCCAGATCAGGTGACATGTTTGTACATGCGCAGTGTTCAAGTTGAGGAGTAAGGATTGCATCAGGCACTGACATATAAGAATATTTTGCCTGCCAATTCTGAAGTGGTGCTCATATGTATACTGTATATGTATATTTTGTAAATACAGCTCTGGTGGTGAAGGGAAAACACCTAACAACATAAGAACATAAGAAGAGCCATGCTGGATCATGCCAAAGGCCCATCTAGTCCAGCTTCCTGTATCTCACAGTGGCCCCACCAGATGCGTTTGGGAGCGCATGAGACTAGATCTCTGTCTCCTAATACCACTCCCCTGCATCTGGCCCTTGACATACCCTGGTTTTAAGCCTGGAGATTACACATCTCCATCAGGGTTTTTAACCTGTGATGGACTTTTCCTCCAGGAATCTGTCCAATCCCCTTTTGAAGGCATCCAGGCCAGATGCCATCACCACATCCTGTGACAGGGAGTTCCATAGACCTGAGTCTTGTGTTGTTTTTTACCTCTGCACTGCTCCTGGTTATAAAGGCTCTAACCAGCCTCTCGCAACAGCTATTAGTGCCCTGCGCACTCTGACAGTTTTGATCTCTCAGTTATGCACCCCCAAATAGGGACCCACCACACTGGAAATTCATCAATTTGTCAGCACCAACAAAACATGAATCATGATGAAACACATTTTTTTATTTGTCTCCATCTCTAGTAAAGCTGTTCAAAGCTATTCCCTTGGCAAAGCAAGTGCACTTTACTGTTTCATCTCCAGAAAACCTTTATGCCTTATACACCCCACATGCATGGGGTGCCTTACTTACAGTTTTGATTGATGGGCAGATGCACTACTTTTTTCAAAATTAATAGCGCTCAGTCTCCAAGAAGCTTCCCAAATAAAAAAAGTTTCCTGCTGGAAGATGGACAACTAAGGTGTGGGACCAGCCCTAGGTTTCCCACAGAGATGTTCTTGCATGTATTATGGAACAAGCTTGTTTTCTAAAGCTTAAGAGGTAGGCTTTAAAGTAATGGTTTCAACTGATGACAAATACAATTCAATTAAACGTTAGAAAGCAGTTCTTGACAATATGAACTACTCAACAGTAGAATGGACTGCTTTGGAGGGTGGTTTTTGAAATAGATGGCTACCTGTCATGGATGCTTTAGCTGTGGATTTGGCAGGTGGTTAGACGCCAAAGACTCCTGTAATTCCTTCCAACTCAGTTGCTTGTGATTTTAGAGTTCATGATTTTAGAGCTCATAATAGGGATGGGCACAAAATGGAATAATTGCATTTTGTTTTGTTCCATTTTTCTCCCCGCCCACTGCATTTCATTTCATTTCACAAGATATGGTTTTTCAAAAAAATTGTATGAAATGAATTTTTACAAAATGAAACATGGGGGGCTGGAAAGCCCCTTCCCGGGCAGCACACCCCCCTCCTGCTCTGGGCCCCCTACTTACCCCTCTTCCTGAGCTCTCGCACTGGTGGAGGCCTTTGGTGGTGGTGGCGGCGGCGGCGGTGTGGTGTACCATCAGGCCACTCACCCTCTCAGGCCGGCCAGGGCCTTCAGTGACTGCGGGACAGTCTATCGCCAGGCCGCTCAGACTCCCCAGCCAGCCAGGGCATTAAGCAGCCACAGGGTGGTCTACCGCTGGGCTGCTCAACTTCCCCATCTGGCCAGGGCCTTCAGTGGCCATGGGGCAGTCTACTGCCGGGCCACTCAGCCTCCCCAACCAGCCAAGGCCTTCAGCAGTGGCTGGGTGGTCTACCACTGGGCCCCTCAGCCTCTGAGGCTGGGTGAGGCATGTATCAGCAGCAGCAGTGGCAGAGGAGGAGGAGGAGACCCAGGCTGGTCTGGTCAGCCTGGCTGGCCCCCCAAGGCAGTGCCCACAGCAACAGTGGCTTCGGCGGCAGTGGAGGAGGAAGAGGAGGGACAGACCAGCCCGCTAAGCCTGGCTAGGCTCCACGGCAGTGCCCACAGCAGTGGCGGTGATGGAGGAGGAGGAGGAGGAGGAGACAGAAGCCCAGGCCAGCATTCTGGGCCTGCTCTCACCATCTCTGGCCTGGCTGGGCGGTCTCAGTGGTGGCGGTGGTGGTGGCAGTGGCGGTGGCGGGGGGACACTAGCAGCAGGTAAGGGACCGGTTTGCAGATGGAATGAAATGGTTCATTTCAACAACAACAACAAAAACATTTCATTTTGTCTGTAACGAAATGCAGTTTCCTTGTTTTGTTTCATTTTGTTTCATTTTGTTACGTTGAAACAGCATTTCGTTTTTCGTTTTGTGCCCATCCTTAGTTTATAATGTACAGTAGTAGGATATAACTGATGCAGGCATCACCATGAATGGATCAGGCAAATTCAGAAATGGGACCAGCTAACATGCTAGATTCCAGCTCTCTCCTGGCAGCCAGTGAAATCTACACATCTGAAATTGCAAATAAAATCCTCAGGGAGGTTGTAACTACTGTACCTCTTCCCCAGAAAAAAAACCCAGCAGAGGTTTTGTTTCTACTTCCTGATCTGTAGTTATGCTAAATAGAGCATCTGTGTCTTATTTCAAATGTGCACAGCTTCATCCGATATCAGATACTGACACAGACCCCCAAACAACCCCCTTGGATGCACATGAAAACAAGAGATAAAAAGCTGGGTGGGCAATTTGGACAAGCTGGGTGGCATCAGATGTCCAACTTGTGGACAACCTGTCCTCGTACTTTTATATGTAAATGAAACTGAATGGACCAACTTGAACTTGCAAGGATTCCACATCTAAAAAGCCAGGATGTTCCACGCTTGTCTTCTAGTTCTGTCTTCTGAACTCAGCCACCCAGGAGAGACCAGAGCTGGCTAAAAATAGTACAGTGGTGCCTTGTATAAAGGGATCATTTCATTCCAAATGAAATTCTGTTCAGCGAATTTTCCTTTATATAAATTTCCCATAGGAATGCATTGAAAATGGAGTAATCCCTAATCACGACCATTTTTATGTTGTATGGATTCCCTCCAGAAGCAATTCTGTTAAGCAAATTTCCCCTATCTCCAGAATGTTTAATGTTGTACAGATTTTATGTCTTACAAACTGTTTGTTATATGATGGTCTTCTGTACAGTACTTGCAAGTAGACATGGGCACGACTTGGCGAAATTGTCGCTTCCGTTTTCGGTTATCGTTTCCGTTACGTAATGGAAACAGTAACGATAATTAAACCGTCAGAACTCGAACTCGAACCGAAAAAAGAAAAATTTGGTCGGGTTTTCTTTTCCGTTTGTGGTATCGCAGCGATCACGTGATGCGAAGCACAGAAAAAGTTTTAAAAGATTTTTTTAAAAAAACTGACTCCGGGCCAAAAAAGCAGGCGAAAATATGCCTGCCTGAGGCTTTGCCACCTACCAGAGGGGTGATTTCTGGACGGTCCCCGGCCTTTCCCCCTCTTCTCCTGTCCTGGGCTGCTTGCACCAGGCTGGGGGGGGTCATCCTCGTCATCTGTCTCACTGCATGCCGTGCAGTGGGGGGGATCCAAAATGGCGACTGTAATTTTTCTTTTGAAATCGTGGTCAAAAAACACACCAAATCACAGAAACATGTGAAATTTATTTATTTTAAATGCCTTAATTTTTATAGTAGCAGCAGTGGGTTTTTTATAGCAATAAAATGTCGTATTGATTTTATTTTATTTTATTTTATTTTTATTTTTTTAGACCTGCCCATTTGGGCTGGGCATGGGATGGGACCATGCAAATTGTTTGAACCATTCCACCAATGGCATCGCCAGGTTTTTGACTGACACTTCTGGATGCCGGCACCTTCCAGAAATCGCAGTCGGGTGTATGGATGTGGTTGAGGGAGGAGGACTGGCTGCTGGTGCTGGTGTAATCCGATCGAGATTGAGGAGGGAGGCTGGAGGCTTTAGGATTTAAGTTAGGCAGGCAGGGAGGTAATTGAATTTAGAAAATAATTTCTTTGATTCCCTGCAGCTTTGTCTGCTGAAGGGAATAGCAGTTTATTCTTTATTTCTTCTCTGGCAGTTTGTGAGGATTTGTTTCTGATATTGGATAAAGGGGGAGGTTCAACTGGGAGTGGGAGGTGTGGATTTATTTTAAAAATATATTATATACTACCATTGATTTTCTATTTTCCCAACTTCAATTTGCTTGCACACACACACACATTTGGGGTGCAAGCCAAGAACAGAACCTCTATCCTTCCTAAGTGATATCCTAACTGCCCACTCGCCCGTCCGCTCGCGCCGCCACCCGCCTGCGGCCTGCGCCGCCACCCACCCACTCGCCCACCCGTGGCCGCTGCCCGCCCATGGCCCCCCGCCACCGCCACCCTCCCGCACCTCCCCCTGCCCCCCACCCCACCTGTCGCCTAGGGCGCAAAAACACCTAGCGCCAGCCCTGATTGCGGGACGCCCCTATGCTCTGGGAAGTCAAATCGCGCTAAATCGCAGTGGAAATGACAAACGACGAACAGAAACGACAAATTTTTGAAAAATTTCGTGACAAACAGAAAGGAGCCGAAACGGACCCATTCTGACAAACGAAAACTCGAAACATCATTTTTTCTGGTCGTGCCCATGTCTACTTGCAAGTCCCATCCCAACTATGAAAGGCAGCCCAGAAGTGTATGGCACTTGATCGTACAGAAACCTGTGGAGCAGTCCAGCAGAACCAGGAAAGGACACCCTGACCCCCCTGTCCAATCCCATTCACACACCAAGGCCTGCATCCATCCTGACAAACAAATACAATCATACAATATAAAGGTTGGTGTTTTGCCCTCGAAATATTAGCAACGTTTTTGTTATTTTTCTAGTAGCCTGATGGTATCACCTGTTCAACATTTGTATTTGGTTTTTGTGATGGTTACTCGGAAGCTAAGCAGAGTTGGCCTGGCTAGTACTTGGATGGGTGACCACCAGGGAGTACCAGGTGCTGTAGGGGCCTGGAGTAGGAACTGGCAAGCCACTCCAGTATTCCTGCCAAGAAAACTCCATGAACATGGAGTCACAAAGAGTTGGTCACAACTGTATGACATAGCAACAACAACAACATGGCTCTTCGACTTGTTTTGCTTTCACAGGCCCTTAAATCAACATGGGGGAGGATATTTGCTATTGAAAGCTTTCTCAAGGTAAAGCTAATACCGGACAGGGAAATGAAGCTAAAGCAGGCAAGTGAGAGTCCCCCAATCCCCCACCCCCCATAATCAAGATAAATGGCCGAGCTTCTAAGCCAAAGGGAACGAATTAAAACTGGAGAAAGTCACTGCGACATTGTCACTGGGATTGTTTCAATTAGCAATCGTGACTGGCCATCAATAACAGCAGCAGTTGGGGGGATATTCTTTTTTTTTCTCCCCTGCCTTCTCAACCTCACTTCCCTCCCTCTCTCTTTCCAACAACCCCCCCCCTTTCTCTCCTCGGACCACCTGCTTCCCTCAGCTTTGCTCATATTGTCATTAGCTTCATGGATAATTGATAGCTGAGCCCGTCCAGCCAGCGCTAAGAAAAGAATGACAAGGAGAGTAGACACGCGCCTACTAAAAATAGACACAGCCAGCTTGCTTCAGTTTTCCCTTGGGTCCTAAAGCCAGCAGATTTCCAAGACCTGCAGTGGATCCAGTAACTTGCCAAGTGTACTGTGCGTGCCACTAGATAAATTTACCAGAGGCTGAGAGCTTCCATCCTTTATAGATGTCCCTTAAAAAAATCCCATACATTGCATTTTAAGCTTAGCTTTGCAGGTGCACTCAAAAACTCCACATTTCTATGAGTAAAGGTGATCTCAGAGGCGAGGGGAAAGCTCATTGTCTAAAAAGCTCAGAAAAGTTTATGTGTGACCAGAAATCCATCAGGTAGAAATAGGTTACAGGTGATACCTTTATAGGCCACAATTAAATATAAAAAAGGAACACTGCAAGCTTTCGAGTGTAAATCGCCCTTCTTCAAAGCAAGTCCCAGAAGTTCAGACATGGTAAAATATGTTCTTTACCAGGAGGTTATTTTTAAAGTCCTTGGTTAGATGGTGTTCTTAAATTCCATGGCTAGGTGATGTTGCAGCCAGGGCAGGTAGTAACTGAGTGATGGGAGATGGGTGCCCCAGTTCCATGTGAAAATGTTCCAGAGGTCCTTTTTTTGGTAGACTAAAAACAAAAAAATGGCAGCATTTCAATTTGGCGATGTCAAAAGGCAAATGCTGATTCGGCTGCCTGGATCTGTCATTGAGTTTGGCATTCATTTCTGCTTATATGCCACCCAATACCACTTCAAGTAGTCTCTGGGTGGTTTACAGTTTAATTACAGTATGCAGGCTACACATACCCGCCCCCCGGCCGCCCAGCAGGCTGGGTACTTATTTTACTGACGTTGGAAGGATGGAAGGCTGAGTAAACCATGAGCCTGCTACCTGGGATCCGAGGAAAACAGCCTTGGACAAGCTACATGCTTGCAGAACACAGAGACATACCAACTGAAGAAGGGGGAGATGATAAACCACTTCTCATTACTCTGTATCAAGAAAAACCGAGAAAAGACCACCATAAGTCAATATCTACTAGAGGGCAAGTAATTGCCATCATGACTATTAATGTTGCCACAGCAGAAGGAACATGCCCAGATCTTGAGTCAAGTCTTGGTTTCTACCCTTGTCTGCTTTGGTCAGGTCCCACGTTTAAGCAGTGTATCAACCACAGTTGAAGCAGGGTATCAACAAGCTGGAATGTGTCCAAAGAAGGGAGACAAAGATGGCTATTTTAGATCAAGTCCCATGAGCAAGTGCTGCGAGTCTTTAGCCTGGAGAAAACACTATATAATTGGTGTCGTCAAATATTGGAAGGTCTGTTGCAGGGATAAAGGAATACATTTGTGTTATTTTGCTCTAAAGGGTAAGAGCCAGATGAGTGATTTAAATAACAAGAAAAGAATTGCCCATACAAGAAATATTTGTGATTCGTAAGCCTTGATGAATCACAAATCGAAACAAATCCCCCTCTTTTCTGATTAGTGCCCATCTCTAGTTATTATTCCAGCATATTTCAGGAGCACTAGAAAATTGTGTGGTACATGGATTAGCATGCAGATTGGGAGTTCAGTTCCCCAATGTGCCTCCTTTACAGGGAGTAGGCTGGATGATTCATTGGGTTCATTCCAGCCCTGTGATTTTTGACATCACCATCATAATCATCAGAGGTTTTTACCAAGAGGTTAAATGGCCAATCATCAGGTGCTTGGAGTAACAGATATCCTGCATTATCAAAAGGTCAGATTCAATATCCTTCCAGTACTATGAGGTGCTGATTCCAGCATTCTCTTATTTGGTGATGTGTCAGATGAAACCCTCATTGTGTATTGAAAATTCTCAAAAGTTTTGCAATAAACACAGTACATTGGGATTACAAGTGGGTATGTTGTGCTTCGTATATGTTCATAATACAAAGCATGTTCATGGCACCACAGGTGCTTCAGAGGCCCATTTCACCCCCAGACCCGGTCAGTCCACTTACCTGGCTCAGCCAGCACAGTGCTTGAGTCCTTCTTCAGGACCAACAGTTCAATCTGGGCAGGTGCCCAGCTGGCCCTTCTTCAGCTTCCTCAGGCAACCAACCACTCACTGGCTACAGAGGGAGTCTCTCCATTCCAGAGTGATCAGGAGGCAGCCTCAGAAGGCAGGGCCAGGCAAGGCCAGGCTGGCTCCTGCCTAGATTGGAGCAGTAGCCCTGAAGAAGGTTCCCGGTGCTGTGCAGAGGCCAGTAAGTGGACCAGCCCAGATGGAGGAGCGGGATGGGCCTACATGGCACTTGTGGTGCCGCAGATGTGCTCCATTCGAATCTTTACAAAGCACAAAGTGCCTACCTCTAATCAGGATTATACTGGAAGGGGACAAAATTCCACATGTTTGCTTCAGTTGCCACTCATCTTGCAAAACATTTTGAGAAATTCAGCCAGACAGGCCAAATCAAGAATGGAGAAAAAGATTTCACATCGCGAAACACTATCAGTGCCAGAGCCAAACAGGGAGAAAGCCAATTTAAACCATTGTTGCTGTTCTGTAGGTGGGGAAATGCATGCCAGTATGACGGCATTAAACATTTAATGCTTCAGATTCCAACACAATAATCCTACCCCCCAGCAAAGAAGGTCCATCTTGTCTTTCCTAACATGGCAAGGTTGCTTGTGGGCAAAACAAATGCATTTATTTACTGACAGCCATGGTAATGAGCAATAAGGAGAAGCCCATTAGGGATGAGACAGCACAGGTTCATTATACAGGACTGTGGCATGGGGAGATAAGACAGAAATGCTTGACCTTCTTTGTCTTTGCCTAATCTGCTTAAGGGAGGTGATTTAAGGCAAAATTAAAAAGAGCAGGAGTAGGCGAGTCACAGCTGGCAAAGGTTCACGGTAAGGCATTGGCCTGCTTGTCCTTGGAAGTCTGAGTGAGAAAGTGAACAAGGTCTCCATTTGCCTCCAGAGTTATTCTCCATTCAGGTGTTACAATTTGGGCCAGCCTACCCTGCCTCTTGGGAGGAGAGCAATGGCAAACCTAGGCAGCATTTTAAAGAGCAGAGACATCACTTTGCTCACAAATGTCCAGATGGTCTAAGCTATGTTTTTTCCAGTAGTGATATGTGGAAGTGAGAGCTGAACTATAAAGCTGAACCATAAAGAATTGATACTGTTGAACTGTGGTGCTAGAGAAGACTCTTGAGAGTCCCCCCAGACTGCAAGGAGATCAAACCTATCCATCCTGAAAGAAATCAACCCTGAATATTCACTGGAAGGACAGATTTTGAAGCTGAGGCTCCAGTACCTTGGCCACCTCATGAGGAGAGAGAGTCCTTGGAAAAGTCACTGATGTTGGGAAAGATTGAAGGCAAAGGGAAAGGGGGATGGCAGAGAATGAGATGGTTGGACCGTGTCATCAAGGCAAGCAACATGGATTTGACCAAACTTTGGGAGGCAGTAGAAGACAGGAGGGCCTGGCATGCTCTGGTCCATGGGGTCACAAAGAGTCAACATGACTAAATGACTGAACAACAACCCTGCTAAGAGAGAAACACCCCCTCCATAACCCTCTGCTATGATGTCTAACACCACTGAGCACATGGAACGTGATAAGTCCTGGATGTGAAATCTCCAGGTCATGTAACAATCACTATGTGTACTCTCTCTCTCTCTCTCTCTCTCTCTCTCTCTCTCTCTCTCTCTCTCTCTCTCTCTCTCTCTCTCTCTGTGTGTGTGTGTGTGTGTGTGTGTGTGTTGTTGTTGTTGTTGTTTACAGTCAAGGGCAACTCATGTCCAGGACCAAGAGCATACCTCTCTGTAATTTTGATACACATACACTGCATCCAAGTCACTGAGCTGCCTGGCTGACAGTTACTCACCAAATCTTTTTATGTAAGGAACTGCTTACTCAAACTACACTCCATGAATATGACAAAGTGTTCTGCAGTTAATAACTGGTGATGCAGAAAACACTTAATTTTTTTACTGTTGATGGCCATAATGGCCGAGGAATTCCAGGAGCCAAAGCCATCAGCCAAACCTCAAGCTTGCCACCACCAGCCAAGTGTCTTGCACTGGCAGACCCAAAAGGGTCACCGGGGACAACAGCAGGAGGCTGGTGGGCGAGTGAGTGCTCCCCCTGTGCAGCTTCAGCTGCCAAGCTCAAAAGTGATAGAAGGAGATGCCATCCTCTCACCAGATTGAATATTCCTAGCCACTACAGCTATATCGCAATTGAGATGGGGGACCAGGAGCACCTCAATGTTCAGTGATCAAGGAATGGAAGTTTGCTTCAGGGACTGGTGATCCCACTAACTTTAGGTTTGTGTCAACTATAATTACATATTGGGACTATCCTTATATGAGCCCATTTTCAAAAGATCTGTTTCAACCAACATGGGGATAGGGGATGGTGCATTACATCTTTGCATATTTTATGGCCCAGGATGTACTGGACAGCACAAAGAGAAAGACAAGGTGTGCTCAGAAACTATTATGCCTTGATTCTAATCACAAATAGCTTTCCGTCCCCAGAGGAAGAAAGACATTCTCTTCTCATTCCAGATGCTTATTTTCCAAGGACTGAAGCATAGCAGGCAAAAGCTGGCTGGATTAGCTCTGTGGTTTAGGCAGAGCCAAAGGTTGAGAGTTTGATTCCCACTGCGAGTACAGCAAGCCTGGGTGACCTTGGGCAAGCTGCACAGTTCTAGGGCATCTCCAGTAGAAGGGAATGGCATACCTCTTCTGAGTTATTTTCTACCTAGAAAACCCTGAAAAGGCTGCCATAAGTCAGAAATGAGTTGGCGGCACATTATTCTTATTAAACATGGCAGACTGAGGTGATGTATTTGTGCCTCATGATGCAAGTAAGCATGAACCAAGTCCAATTCAGAAAGCTGTTCATCTCAGTTCCCCAAAGTCAATGTTCTGAGACTGTCCCACTCAACGGATCTCTAAATAAGCCTTGCAAAGGCTACTGTAAATACCTAGTTATTTGCCCACTGCTTAAATATTTCACTTACCTTGAAGACTTATTACAAATACTACAAACCATTTCTAATTTGATGGCACTTAACACATGCACAGGATAACCATATTTGTTACTTTAAAAAAAGCAACCATGAATTTGTGGGACTACTCAGTTCAAGACTAAGTTAAAGAAAAAAGAACAACACTTGGGGAAGTCATTTTCTTGGTTGTTCTGAATGGGTGACAGTCAGAAAGAGCAGCGTTCTCGAAAATACAAAAGTGAGTGGAAAGGCCTTGAGTTGCTCAACCCATCGGGATGCAAGCAAAGCTAGGGGAAAGTTACTTTACTGGTACTTTGTTTCCCAGAATCACCCAGTCCATGTGACTTCTAGCCAACTTACGATGCTGGCACTTGTAGCATTGTTGGACTTCAACTCCCATCACCCCCTGCAAATGTTGCCAAGAGAAGAAAATGGAGGCCAGCAAAACCTAGAAGTCCACAGATTGTCTGTCTGGCCTATGTTCTGACTGACAGTATTTCAAAAGTACAGTGGGGTATCTTACCAACCTAATTCTTGAGGCTGAAATGCAGGCTTCTCCTGCTTGTTGAGATTCTTATTAAGAAGGACTGTTTTGTCTGACTCCCAACTAAACTTTAGACAGGGAGCTAATTAGACGCTCAACTGGAACAACCTACTTTGGATCATCAAATGAGTATGAGATGACAACTACGCTGTTTATTTGTGGATTCCAACTTTTATATTTAAAAACATCTCCCATACATGGGTTGTGCAGCTGGGGGTTCTTTTAGACATTCTCCTTCTTGAGTTTTCCATGTTGATTTCATGAAGTTACAATATGCCAGCCAGATCAGACATTGTCTGTCTGGCCCCATATTATTTACATTGTCTGTCAGTGGCTTTTCGGGATCTGAGGCAGACGTCTTTCATGTCATAGGTTACCTGATCCTTCTCATTAGAAATGCAAGGAATTTAACCTGAGAACCTGAACATGACAGGCATGTAATCTAACTTTGAATCTCTCCCATTACAGGACAAGCTAATTGTTTTATTGATGAGGCAGGCCACCATGGCCAACAAGAAGGGGAGCTAGATTTATTTAAGTTGATTATTTTCCTGCATTGATGCAATTTTACAGAGGATTGGAGAGCTGCCATAGAGCCACTTCCCACCAAACCCCTTCCCCACAATTAAAGTAAAATAAAGCTAAGAATTATTTTCTGGCTGTTGGTCAAACCGGGTGACCATTTCACCTTCAAATGGTGAAGAAAAGCCAGGGCTGAAGCTCAGAAAAAGGTCAGTTCAGTTTCCTTTCATGTCAGGATATGTGTTTAACAAGCTCACTATTTGCCTCCCTCTAGATCCCCACTGAGGCTGAGCCAGTTGCCATAGAAACTCTAATCTTTATCTGCTTTGCTTGTTAAATGATCTAGCATCAGTTCTCTTTTCCAAATCTTTGTGCCTTTCTCAGTTCTTCCATCCTTCTTCCTCCCGTAGGAAATGAACAGAGAAGCAAGCCTCTCTCTCTCTCCCCCCCTCCCTCTTTCTCCCCTCTCTTCCCTCTTCTTGAGAGATCTCTTCTCTGATGTGCAATGAGGAATGTTCAATGTGTAGGCTTTTGCTCTTTTTTAAGAACCAAAAGGCATTGCAGGGCAGAAGGAATGCTTGACTTCCCTCTTCTTGACTAGAGATCTCTCTGCAGCCACTGATGTGCAATGAGGAATGTTCAATGTGTAGGCTGCAAAGGTTTTGCCAAAGTTAAAACAGGCACCAGGTCAGGTGGAACAGAAATATTGGCTGTTTAAGAACCAAAAGGCATTGCAGGGCAGAAGGAATGCAAGAGGTTGTTGTTGTTGTTGTTGTTGTTGTTGCTGCTGCTGCTGCTGCTGCTGCTGCTGCTGCTGCTGCTGCTGCTTGCTGCCTGCGGAGCGTCTTTCCCGACAATCAGATCTACTGCCCACCCATTCATCTGGCCCTCTGCTACTGCTGTTGTTGTTCCAAGTATGGACTGTTAGTTTTCCAGGTAAAGGCAGTCCATCACTTTCCATCCTAGTTGTTGTTTTTTAAAAAAGGAAAGGAAAGGAGACCAATGAGGACTGTTTAAGAATAAGAAGTTTTAAATAAGTTTAAAAAGGAAAGGAGACCAATGAGGACTGTTTAAGAATAAGAAGTTTCAAGTTTAAAAGGGAAATCCAAGGGAAATAAACATCAAGACATGGTAAAAATGTCAGAGGAACAATCAAGAAAACAAAAGTGTTTCTGGCTGTAATATTAGAGTCCATCAAGTTTTAATCTGCTCTCCCAAACTGTGTTTGGTGGGCTTGAACTTTTTAAGTTGATTTCCCCCCCCCTTCATTTGTGTCCCGCCTTGTCTGGAAGGATTTATTGTTGTTATTCACTTGTATAACCTTAGAACTGTAGAGCTGGAAGAGACTCAGTGGATCATTGAGTTTAAGCCCTGGCAAGGAGGCACAGTGGGGTATCGAACTCCTAACATCAAGCTCTGCAGGCAGAGATCTAAACCACTTAGCTATCCAGCAACTCCATCATCTCATCACAAAAAACAATGTGGGCTGGCCTGAAAGGTGAGGACAGACCAACACAAAATCATACAGAGACTTTGTGGCAGAGCCAGCTTTAATTCTGCTCTCTGATCGATGCAACACACTACAGTATTTTGAGTGCTCCTGAAATATGGTGGACTAATAGCTGGATATGGGCATAATTTTTTTAAAAAATGACAATGCATTTCAATTTGTGATTCATGATGGTCTACGAATCACAAATAATGAATTCACATTTTTTTCTGACTAATCAATGAATCAATTTGTTGACAATGTTGGACGTTAAAACCAGATAACATGGTCCCCAAGCACCCAGAGACACCTCAATTGTATGGACACTTTTCCAGACTCTCCACTACAAATCTGACAAGTTTGGTGAAGTCTGGGTTCTAGATGTCTGAGGGATATATTGTCGGGGATATATTGTTAATGGTTAGGTTACTATAAATCCAAATAAGTAGTCATATACACATGAACAAAAGAAATGTGTTGAACAGTATTTTTAAAGACTGTCATTGCAAACAGTCCATTTTTATCCACTACCTGTTGCTAGCAAATTCTTTCTGAAAATCCTGGCTGTGTTTTTAATCCTTTAACTGTATGGGAGCTTTTTTTATTTGTTTTTTTGTGTTGACCTTTAAAGTTGCTTCAAAAGTCTAAGAGAGAATAGTGAGCTAGAAAGACAAAGAGGCAGAGTTCAGAGGTTGCCATTCAATTGCAGGGTCTACCTTCCCCAGGGTCTGCCATCACCAGGGAAAGAACACCCTGAAGTTCTCAAGAGACATTATGCTAATCCCTTATCTAGAAAGTGCACTCCCTCAAGTGGCAAAGAAGGTGTAATTCTGAAAAGGTGCTGAGAAGAAGCCTATCTGCTCTGGATACTATCTGTGGAATGCAGGGGCGTATGGGGGGCCAAAAGGGTACATCTGCCCCAGGCACAGCAATCTGGGGGTGCCTGGAGGGAGAGGAAGGGGAGGAAGCCCTGCACCCCCCGCCAGCAGTCCTCAGACTCGGCAGCGGGACCCACTCCATAGCAGCAGCCTCCTCCACCATCACGCACCAGATTAGTGGCAAAGCACGCAGGCAGGCAGGAAGGCAAGTGTGTGAGGAGTGTGGTGGTTGCAGCGCCCTCCTCCTCCTCCTCCTCCAACTCTTCCTCGCCTTGCTCTGGGCCATCGCAGGAGAAATAAATCGCACGTGCATGCTCGGCCCACGCCCACAGGATTGCCCCCTCTTGCTGGGTGGATGCAATGGGGTTGGGGAGAGCCAGAGGGGCGCAAAAACAACTTTGTCCCCAGGCACCCCAAAACCTTGCTACACCGCTGGTGGAATGGAAGCAACAGCTTCCTTTTTCTGTCTTCTTCTGAAGAGACATGTATTGAAGCAGATCATACTACCAAGAAGAAAACATGGTAATAACATGAAACATATTTCTCTGAATGTGTGCCATGGCCCTCCTACAAAGACATACATGGGTTCCCAGGTGTTCTTGGATGAAAGCTCCCACAAACCTTTATCACTAGCTGCGCCAACCAGAATTTCTGGGAGATGTAGTCCACCTGGGGACCCAAAGTTGGGAATCATTGCTTTTTAGTGGCTTTGGTTTGTGAATCATAGTATCTGTGGGCCACACACAGCCCCCCAAGGATATTTTTTTCCAGTCCCAAGAAAGAAAAATCATTCACAAACGCAAATATGCACTGCACAAAATGGCCCTTGGAAAATTGTATTTCCAGGAACTCGCTTATTTTACCCAAAAAGCTGCCCTATTTTTTTAAAAAAGTATGCTTTATTTTTAAAAAATGGATCTCTGATCTTCACTAATTTCCTTCAAAAGAATTAGTGTGCCCCTCAGAGGTTGTCTCAGGAAATAGCCCCCAGTGCTAACCTACTTTTGATTTCATCAATTCCACACACATTATTTTTTTCTGTTACTGGGATTTTCTGGGGCCTCAGCACATGAACATTCTAAAGAGGTTCACTTAGACCAGTGGTTCTCAACCTGTGGGTCCCCAGATGTCCCTGGACTGCAACTCCCAGAAACCCCTTCTAGCATTGCAAGTGGTGGAGGTTTCTGGGAGCTGCAGTCCAGGAACATCTGGAGACCCACGAGTTGAGAACCACTGACTTAGACCCTCGCCTCCAACCTTGAGTTTCTTTCCCAGTCCCAGCTCCAGGAGTGCGAGAAATATAGACAGGGCAAAGCTTAAGAGAAGCTGTGACCCAGACCTAATTCTAAGAATGAAACTACAATACAATCTAATCACATTAAGTGGAATCCCCAGGGGAAACCCACAGCCCTTGCAGAATGATGTCCCAGAAACTTAAGGTAAAGAAGTCAAATTCTGTACTCCAGTTTACTGGAGGTGATATGCTCTCCTTATGTAAGAGATTAGATCAAGTATATCAATGGAAAAAACCAATCAATGTTCCTGGGGAACTTGAAATCATCTAGGACACCTGAATATATTGTTGGACTCTAATTCCCATCAATCAGCCCCCCAGGGGGAAGTAGCAGTTCCACAATATATGATGTTAAGGAAGGGACCCAAATCAAGAATATTACATCTATTACCAGAGCAACACAACTTGTCTGATCCAAATCCTCCTTACATTTTCTAATAAATTCATTGTACACCCCAAGGAACTAATCCTTCCACAACAGTTCAGCATGAAATAGGTCAAGCTAAGAAGTAGAGATTGGCACGAAATGAATTTTTAATTTCTTTCGTTATTTGTTGTTTGTTTCATTAGGGCCAGCTGGTTGGCACGATAAGAAAAAAATTTTTTAAAAAATTGTGCTGATCCTGCCCAAAGGCCAGCTGGTCAGTACTATAAGAAAAAAATAATTTAAAAAACCATGCCGGTGAGATAAGAAAAAAAGATTAAATTAAAAAATGCACTGGCCCACGGGCAAGCTGGTCGGCATGATAAGAAAACAACAACAACAACAAATGGCACTGACACGGCCTGTGGACCAGCTGGTCAGTGCAAGTTTAAAAAAGAAAATGAAAAAAAAATGAAAAATGAAAAATCAAACAAATGAAAAATGAAATAATTTTTTTTTAGAAAATTCATTTCATTTTTAACAACCGCAAAACAATTTTTAAAAATGAAAAACAAAACAAAACACCATTTTGGCATTTTGTGCCCATCTCTACTAAGAAGGTCAAAGACACCTGCATATTAGGCACCTGAAAGAAAAGCCAAAAGTAGAAGGTTCTCAGGATTAACTTGGACTAGCTTCACTCTAGCTTCCCATTCTTGCCCCATTGCTAGCTAGGAGCTATCCACCCCTGAGCAAAAGCTTAGGCAGAGCTAGCCTTGCTGCCAGATGGACAGTATATCAATCAATGAATCAATCAATCAATCAGTCATAAAGACTTCTAACTTAGGTCTTTCTACCAGGTGCAAGGCATTTAGAATGCCAGGTTATGGTATTTATAGTGCAAAAACCCAAACTTTTCATCCCTAATTGCCTCTTCAAGGAATAGACTCTTGATTGCATGTGCATACTTTACACACACACACACACACACACACACACACACACACACACACACACACACACACACACACACACACACACACACACACACACACACACCAGGAAAAAAGGAGCAAGAACACCATTACTGAAATTTTGGAAAAATCAGTCAGTTACAATTAGATGCTGGACTAGATGGGCCTTTGGCCTGATCCAGCAGGGCAATTCTTAAGTTCTTATGTTCTTAATAGCAACCGTTCTATATGCTTTCAATTTACACATCATACTTGTAATCCCTATTCAAATGTTTATGTATCATCAATGCAGCTCTTGTGTACATCATGATTCAAGTTGGTTTTTCTTTTGCAGCACAAACAACCAGACACTTTTATTATTCCTCTATATAAAGAGTAGAACAGTTCCCCTCTTTCTTTGTATGATTCACACACAGGGATCAATTTGAAGAGAAGTTCAAGGGTCCGCCAAAGCTGCTGTGCTCAAGCCTCACCAAAGGCTGCTGAGAAAATGCACATTCGGGGGATAAGAGGGCAGGTCCTCTTAGGGCGTTTATACACGACCCCTAAGCCCCGCCGCAAATGGCTGCAAGGTCCGGACCTTAAAAATGTTTGTTTACCCACCAGCTCCGGACTTTGCAGACAATTAAGTGCAACCCCGCCCACTTTAGCGCGACCCAGAGCAGTTTTCTTGTACCTGCTTTTTGGATGTGACAAATATTTGATCCGGTGTAAGGATAGTGAGTGCGGGGCTCTCCTGGCTTCTGTTTGTTCTTTTTTTGCGCCCCACCCCTTTAAGAGATCTGAATGCTGAACAAAATGGAGGTAAACCGGCATTCTTTTCTTTCTTTTTTCTCCCTCCCTCAGGTAGCCAGCAACCAGGAAGTGCAGAGGGGGGTGGGGACAGAGGAAGAGCGACGAACCCCTAAGATCTCTGGTCCGAATTTAAGTGGCCAGCGGATCTTAGGGGTCGTGTAAAAAGGCCCTTATGGAATGAGAACTGGTTGAGATCCAGGAAACAAAGAGTAGGTGTCAATGGGCAATTTTCACAATGGAGAGAAGTGAAAAGCGGCGTGCCCCAGGGATCTGTCCTGCGACCGGTGCTTTTCAATCTGCTCATAAATAACCTGGAGACAGGGATAAGCAGTGAGGTGGCCACTGAGGGAATGGGCTGCGAAATGGCAAATGTGTTTCATGTAAGAAAATGTAAAGCAGTGCATACTGTGGCAAAAAATCAAAACTTTACCTATCAACTCATGATAGATAGTGTGATCTATCTGTGATGGATCAGGAAAGAGATCTTGGTGTGTTGGTGGACAGGTTAGTGAATGTGTCTACCTAGTGTGTGGCAGCAATGAGGAAGGCCAATTTCATGCTAGGTATTATTAAAAAGGGGATTAAAGATAAAACAGCCAACATTATAATGCCATTGTACAAAACAATAGTAAGGCCACACCTGGAGTATTGTGTACAATTCTGGTCCGCATCTCAAAAAAGATATAGTGAACTGGGAAAGGTGCAGAAGAGAGCAACTAAAATGATTACTGGGCTGGGGCACCTCCCTTATAAGGAAAGGCTACAGCATTTGGGGCTCTTTAGTCTGGAAAAAAAGCACCTGAGTGGGGGATATGTTTGAGACTTACAAAATAATGCAGGGCATGAGTAAAGTGGATAGAGGCAAGCTGTTCTCCCTCTCACAAAATACCAAAACTAGGGGACATCCACTCTAAATGAGGGCTGGGAGAGTGAAAACAGACAAAAGAAAATAATTTTTTTACCCAGTGTGTTGTTAGTCTGTGGAACTCCCTGCCACAGGATGTGGTGATGGCATCTGGCCTGGATTGGACAGATTCCTGGAGGAAAAGTCCATCACAGATTACAAACCATGATGGAGATGTGTAATCTCCAGGCTTAACACCGGGGTACTTCAAGGGCCAGATGCAGGGGAGTGGTATCATGAGACAGATATCTAGTCTTGTGCGCTCCCAGATGCATTTGGTGGGGCCACTGTGAGACACAGGAAGCTGGACTAGATGGGCCTTTGGCCTGGTCCAGCATGGCTTTTCTTATGTTCTTATATTCTTAAGGGTTCTTTTTCTGCCAAGTTATTATTTTTACAAAGTTATTCATTTAAAACCCACCCAGGGCATGATAAGGAGCAGTCAAGTGAACATAGCCTTGTGAAAAACAAACAACCCCAAATGACTGATGTGACTCAATTATTCACAGCCTGAAAAATATTTCACAATTTCCTGGAATTGTGCAGTTTCACACAGTCCTGCACAATTGACCAAATTCCCAAACAACTAGAAGACCTCCCGCCTTTATAAAAAAAATGTGAAGCACCAGGTGGGGTTTTTGTATCTCCCTGCCAGTCTTTCTGCTCTTCCTCTCTGTATGTGTTCCTGTGTTGCTTCTCAAAGAATAAAGATAATAGAGACATTGGATGCAACTACAGGCAATGTTGAGGAAGGAACTTCTTCATCTCTTTTCTAGAAGAGATGAAGAAGCATGTGCGTGTGCTGTCAAAACAGCTTAAATGGATGAGAGCAAAGAATATTGAAAGTATTTTTCCTACTCCTAGTTCTCAGTCAACAGGTGGGCTGGCTGGCTAACTTCCTTGCTTGTTTTGCACAGCTTGCTGTAAATAACTGTGACATTAAAGTTGGTGCACACTATATTTCATTGTGAGGGCCTCCTAGGCTTAAATGATGTCTTCAGAAAGAAATTAAGCTTAGTGAGATAGTCAGGTGGTTGGTATGCACAACTAAGAAACTTGTTTAGACACTGAGAGGCTAAGTGAGGAAGTTCAGCAAACTTCAGCCTTCCAGATGTTTGCAACATCAGGTCCAAGAACATTGGTCATTTCAGACCAAACAGTTTGGAAAGCTGGGGGTTCCAAGCCTTGGATCAGAATATAGGAAGTATTGTTCCCTAATGTCTGCATTAATGTACAGCTGTCCATAGACCCAGACTAGCCCTCTGTGTTAGTGAAATACATGTATTAGACAGGATGTTCTATATATATCTGATATGTATTTAATTGATTTAAAGATGGAGTCTGTAAAAGTGCAAAGTTACAGTGACTCAATGTATAGTTTTTTCTAATGGAGTGCAGATGTTAAGAATGAGCATAAATATTTTTGTATAGTTTGTAATATAGCTGTTTGGTTTTAAGAAAACTCTGTCTCTGGCTAACAATTTATTCAATAAGTATTGCTTCTGCTGGCTCATCAAATAGCACAAAACTCTTACAGATTCACATTGGTTCTCAAAGAATAAAGATAATAGAGGCATTGGATGCAACCTTACAGCTTGCTTTTAATTGCACATACAGTATTTGAGATCCAGATAAATCCACCTTTCCTTGGCCCTGCCCATCTTTCCTAATTAGGTGAGTCTTTTCTACAGAGAATTTGAAATCACTGTCTGCAATAATTTCAGCCATGAAATCATCTAGACCCCTGGTGATCTGTATAAAATGTTTCAATGGTTATGAAATAGGGATCAGTTTATGCTTTTAACCAGTCTTGATATCCTTTGAAATAAAGCATCTTATTCCAAAGAAAGAGACAGGTTTGGATTACCAGACTGGATAGCGTACTACCGAGCATGTGTGTTAGTATGGATAAAAGAATGGGTGACTGAGGATGATAGACTATTAACATTAGAAGGCCATGACTTGAGGTTGGGATGGCATGCTTTTCTATGGTATAAGAAAGAGACAAAACACAAATACTTCAAAAACCATTAGATAAGGAAAAGCGTAATTCAGGTATGGGGCATGATTCTATATCGTCTACCAAAAGATGCCAGGTTGGGTACCACCTGTAGAAACCTTTACCCATCCCAGCCTAATGGTAAAGGAAAAAAGATGGAGGTATCAAGATGTACTAAAAGAAGACTAATTAAAAACAAAAGATGAACTCATGAGACAAAATATAAAAATGGATTGATTGACACAAATGATTTCAAGGTTTACAAAAGATAAAATAGAGGTTTTTTATGGATTTAAAACATTATTGGAGAAGGTGTGGTTAGATACAGATGAAAAGTTATGAATTTACACTGAGTTATAAAATGCAAGTGGAGGTGGTCAAAGATTGTATGATAAAGTGGGCACAAAATATAGGACATAGTATTGATACTGACCATTGGGACATGCATAGAAAGTTAATATGTGTGCTACTAAGTCTGTAAGCCTTAAAGAAAATATATATAAGATGTCCTATAGATGGCATATGTCACCCTCAAAAATAGCCAAAATATATTCAAAAGAATCAAACAAATGTTAGAAATGTAAGAAACAGGAGGGGACTTTTTACCATATGTTATGGTCATATAAAGAAGTGAGATCATATTGGATAATGGTATGCAAGTGTTTACAAATAAATTATGTCATGTAATTTACCATTTAAGCCAGAGTTGTTATGGTGAATACTATAGATAGTAAATTCATTTTGTTGTTGTGTTGTTACAGTCATGACCGACTCTTCATGACTCCATGTCCATGGAGTTTTCTTGGCAGGAACACTGGAGTGGCTTGCCAGTTCCTACTCCAAGCACCTACAGCACCTGGTATTCCCTGGTGGTCACCCATCCAAGTACTAACCAGGCCTCTCCCTGATTAGCTTCTGAGATCGGGCGAGATCAGATGTACTCAGGGGATCGAGGCAGTTTAGTAGATGCATAGATATGAAAGTAAGGCATGAAGTGATTCATGTAATAAGTGCAGCTAGAATTTTGTATACCATGTACTGGAAGAAGACAGAGATACCAAAACAAGAAGAATCAATAAATTATGGAAATGGACATATTGTTAGAAGAACTCAAGGACCAACCCATGGAGAAAGCAGAGGAGAGCTGGGACCTGTTCAACAGAGGAATCTGCAAGAAGTTATGGAAGAGAACTAAAAAAGTAGACTAATAGAAATGGAGGAAGATAGCAATTATTAATAGCAATAAGCAATTGAATAGATCTAATACAGTATACTGTATAAGCAATACACACAAGTAGAGATGTAACAAAGGATGTGGCTATACTCGTCTCCCCTCCCTTTTCTGCCTTCTTCCCTCCCTTCTGTCTCCTCCCTTTATTCCTTCCTTTTTCCTTGTTTTAATCTACAAATAATAATAATAAAACACAGAGAGAAGAGAAATAAGGCATATTATATCCCAAAGCCCTGCAAATAAATAAGTGCATAAATAAGTCAGCCATGCGTATATTGTAAATGCAGCTATTTACTTCCACTGTTTTGGCTCTGGGCTTCCACCCCCACAAATTCTGCTCTACAGCTTATAGCTAAACATACATTCAAAAGGACATGCACTGGTTCCACATCTGCTCCTTATTAAAATGAGTCTGGGATGTGGGACGGCGGAGAATGGAGGGGGTCTTGTGTGTACGAAAATCATTATGTTTCCCATTGAGATAGAAGCCCTTCTGTTGGGTACAAAACAACACTTCCCTCCTGTTCTCCAGTAGCAAAGCTAAGGCCTATCATGTCCTCATGAGTTAGAGCAGCAGTGATTGAAAGCAGCTGTGTTAGTTGCATATTTACAAGTTGTGACAGTACTATGCTCGGTCTACTGTATGGCATGCCATGAAAATGGCAGAAGCATTTTAGATGTGGCTTTATCCGAAGAACGAAGAACTCAATACTGAAAGTGAAGAGAGATGAAAAAGTCATAAAAGGCAGGAAGCAAGGATGTTTGGTTCACATAAGGAAAGACAAATATTACAGGATGTTAACAGCTGATCACTCAAGCGCAGCAAAGACAGGAATCTCTCCTCAGAAAACCCTGTCTCCTGCTATATCTTCAGTTCCAGATAACCCTTTGTTTCCTTACAACATTCAAAAGGTGCAAAAGGAGATGTGTTCCAGACATTGTGCAGGGAACTAGACTCCTCCACAATGTTACATAAGATTCAAAATAAAATGTATTTATTCACTGCAAGTTCTCTTACCCATACTATGCCTTGCAACCTGATCTTCTACTGGAATGTACATCACAGTGAGCACTTGCTTGGAAGCAGGCAACCACTGGATTCCAGACTAAAGCTTCTTTCTTAATTATTTGACTCTTGGTTTGTTTCTCCCCACCCCCAAGCCAACTCTTTTTGCAAGGTACGTTTTTATGTATATCTTTCTTCAGGTAGTGCAAAGCTAAGAACTGATCAGCTGACACATGCCTCTTTCAAAACTCCTTGGAAGTTTGGCTATACAGAGTCCTTCACGTGTTCCGCAAGTAGCATCTTTAATAACCCCAATGGCACATTATTGCTGATTTTGTAATATGCATAGGAGTCCCAAGAGAGCAGCTTTTCTGTTCCACCCCCTCATTATGCCATCAGCCCTTTCAGTGACTCAGAGTTCTCTTGCATCTTCACTTTTCTGGTTCATTACCTCCAACACAATTGCATTGCATCTTAGCATTCTTAATGCATCACCTATAGGTTTGCATCAGCATGCCTTCTTCTAATGATTTTCCTTCCTGACTGCATCCTGACCTGACACCTCCCATCTGATTCAAGGTTCTGAAAGAATCGCTCCAATGTGATGAGGTTTTGGCTTCAGCTTCTTTCACACAAGCACACACAGCAAAGGAGAAAGCGAGACAGCAGCTGCGCAGGAGCCTCCTGTCTCTGGTGTAATCTCGTGCTTCGTCTGTGTGAATTATGGATGCTGAGTCTTGCCTAAACATTCAGCATTTTTCCAGGCATATCAGCTGGAAAAAGGTGGGCCCTTTTGTTTCAAGGCATTTCTTCTTTCCTAAAACACTAAGCCAAACACTAATGGTGCCCCAATCACCTCCTAAAAGAGGACTGTCCCAAACTATCAACAGAAGTAAACAAAATTAGCTGTGAGCAATCCAATTATTCTGATGTTGACTTGCATGGACAACTTGAGTATTACTGTTGTATCTTTCCTTGGGCATAGCTTGTAAAAATCACTGCAGCTTGCAAAGGTCCTCTTTGCAGAATGCCTGTCTGGGACTTCCTAAGAGCTGCAAACCATCATAATAATAATAATTTTTATCAACTTCCTTTGTAACCTGGACATAACCTCAAGACGGGTCATAACATTTAAGAGGGTTTAGAGATGAAACTAAAAATAAAGTCTTTTAAAATGAAAAATATAAAAAGTTCTTTTAAAATTCACAGATTTTGTCTACCAATCAGTGCATCGATATTTGGTCAACACTCCCACCAACCCCTAGAGGAATTGAAATAAAAAGCTGAGCAGAAGCCATCAAGCCATCAAGAATGGCTTCTCCACATTAGGCCTCACTGCTCAGAAGAATCAACTTTTGGTAAAGATTGTGATGAAACCAGAGGTGCTTTCTTTGATTCAGGTATTGGATCTATGCTGGATGATTTTAGTTTGCCTTTCTGGAGCTATCCAGAGTGCTGAATCCAGTCCCTGGAATAGGTTTGTACATAGAGAAGGTGCTGATCTCCAAGATATGGATACAAGGTTGTGATTTTATTTGTGTATGTTGCTACTGGAGTGCAGCTACTGAATAAGCCTTACTGCTCTCACCTTCTACCAGAAATGATTTCTCAAGATATTGTTCTCATTAGAAAATGCAGCAGCCAGACTGCTGACTGGGGCAGGGTTCATAGATCACATTACACTCCTATTAAAACAGCTCCACTGGCTGCCAATCAGCTGTCGGGCACTATTCAAGGTGCTGACCTTGACCTACAAACTGTACGGCCTGGGTTCCAGCTACCTCAAAGATCGAATCTGGCGAATCTGGTTCTGTGATGTGTCCCCTGGCATAAGTGTCCCTGACTTGGACTGGACTAGAACTAGATATAACTTTATGGTCCTTTCCAATGTTCATACCACGGCTTGGTTTTTGCTCATCTCTGGCTCACACCACCTCAAATAGGCTGGGTTGATCCTGTAGATTCATATAAATTAGTACTGGTTGAGTCCCCTTTTGAAGGAAGGCAGGAAATGAAAGGAAGAAAACAGGAACCTTGTTCTGATTTCTGCAATCACACACACACACACACCTGGTCGTTCAAGGTGAAAGACCAGTTCATTAATAGCTCAGTAGCCATGCAGCTCTTCTTCTAAAGCTTTCTCCTTGTCTTGAATGGCTCTTTCCAAATTGCTCTGCCTTGTGGGCAGGAGAAGATGAGGACACTGGCTTTGAAATGACCTTTTGCTGCAGCAGAACAGGCTCAACTTTGCAATAGTAAGACATGTAGCAGAAGTGTAGGAACCTTGCTGATAAATCACTTGTCACACCAGAGATCTCATGTTCCAGAGGGCAGATGCAAAACAGAAAGGGGTTGGGTGGTTATTTGTTTAGACAGGTCAATACTGTACGAAGCTTTGTACTTAATACTAATTGTTTACCACAAGTCAGAGTCCATGTGGCACACAGTGGCCTTTAGTACAGAGGCACCCTGACCCAGCCAACAGAACAAGGTGACTAGTCTAAATCAACATCCAGACCAAATCACCCAGACAGGAGCACAGGAACTGAAGTCAGTACACTAGGACTTAAACCAGGCCACCAGTGCAGGAGAACTCCACTAGAATAGGAGTGCCTCTCACACAGGGTCCACTGTGTGAGAGGCAGAGCAGGAGCAGAAGCAGAGGAACTGGAAGTAAAGGACACTAGAGCCCATGAACAGTAGCTTCCCTGAGGGAGAGTCACTCCTTAAGTAGACCTATTAAGATTCTCAGTCATCCAGGCGAGGATGGACTTTTTTTCTTGAGAGATCAAAACATTTCACTACTCATCCAAGCAAAGATCAAAAACTGGATCCGAATTTATTCAGATTCAGTCTGGAATAATTAATCGACTTCAGTGTTTATTTGGATCAGGCCCATTTGGATTTATCTGAATCCGCCTTGTTCAGCTTCTGAGCCCAGTCATTGCCATGATACAAATTGCTAACTCTAACTCAGACTTACACATAATTAGATCTAGCAATTAGTATGATCCTGCCAAGTGATAATTTTTTTCATCATAATGTGTTTCGTTCTTCCAGTATTTTTTAATGTTAAAGTGTTTTATATTTTTTTTCATGCCTACATTTTAAAATTGAACTGCTTGGAAGGGTTTCAATATCAAGAATTATGCAAATCTTATAAATGATTTTTTTAAAAAATAAAATCCTGGATACTTCCACAAACTGGAAATGGTAGCTCAATTTGGACAAGGCCATTCTTGTGTTTGAGGGTCTTGTGCAATTAGTCATGTGTCATCTGGTTATAACTGGTCTGTAGTGACCCTAATGAGGTTTTCAAGGTGAACGACTTATTTAAGGATTGGTTTTCCCAGTTCCACATCCTGTGAGTTTCCATAGCTGAGGGAGGATCATAGAATCATAGAGTTGGAAGAGACCTCAAAGGCCATCTAGTCAAACTCCCTGCCATGCAGGAACCCCCATCACAGTACTCCCCACAGACGGCCATCAAGTCTTTGCTTAAAAACCTCCAAAGAAGGAGACTCCACCACCCTCCGTGGAGTCTCTGTCTATGCACAGTGTCAACTCTAGTCTCTGTCAACCCTAGTCTCTGTCTACACAGTGAGCAAATTTGTACAATTTTTCCTCCCAATTTTTCCTCTCAATGAGAACACAAGCCTATCACCTCAGAATTGTTCATAGAATCATAGAATCATAGAATCATAGAGTTGGAAGAGACCTCAAGGGCCATCCTTTCAAATATTTAAATATGACATCCTTTCAAATATTTAAATATAGCTATCATATCCCCCCTCAGCCTTCTTTTTGAAAGGCTAAACATTCCCAGTTCCCTAAGCCGTTCCTCATAAGACATTTCCTCCAGACCCTCAACCATCCTGGTCGCCCTCCTCTGCACCCACTCGAGGTTGTCAACATCCTTTTTAAACTGAGGCACACAGAACTGGATACAGTACTCCAGGTGGGGTCTGACCAGAGCAGAATAGAGTGGTACTATCACTTCCCTTGGTCTAGAGACTATGGTTCTGTTGATGCAACCAAGAATCGCATTGGTGATCCTGGCCGCCATATCACACTGCTGACTCATGTTCAATTTGTGGTCCACCAAGACTCCCAGATCCCTTTCACAGGTACTATTCTCCAGCCAAGTATCCCCCATCCTATATCTGTGCAATTCATTCTTTTTACCTAGATGTAGCACCTTACATTTCCCTCTGTTGAAATCCATTCTGTTAGCTTTGGCCCACCACTCTAATCTGTCAAGGTCCTTTGGATTTTCATCCCATCCTCTAGGGAATTAGCAACTCCTCCCAATTTGGTATCATCTGCAAATTTAATTAGCATACTCTCTATTCCTTCCTCCAAGTCATTAATAAAAATATTGAACAGCACTGGACCCAGAACAGAACCCTGGGGCACCCCACTGGTCACGTCTCTCCAAGCTGAAGAGAGGCCATTTATGGTCACCCATTGGGTGTGATCAGTCAACCAATTACAAATCCACCTAACAATAACACTATCTATCCCACTTTCTACTAACTTCTTTAGCAAGAATACCATGGGGAACCTTATCGAAGGCCTTACTAAAGTCCAGATAAGTAATATCCATAGCATTCCCCTCATCCACCAGGCCTGTAATTCTATCAAAGAAAGAGATCAAGTTAGTCTAGCATGACTTTTTTTGCAATTTATTTATAGTTTTCAAACAAAAAGTCAATCAAAAAAGGAAAAGGGGGGAATGGACCGATTCTAATCTTCTCAAACAAAATTTGCATCTCATCATAACAATATATGATCCTTAACTATTTCAATTACTCATAAATTAAACAGGAAACTTAATTGACATTATAATATTGATCTAAAAATTGTAGAAATCATGCCATCTTTCTTCGAAGTCTTCATAGTATCCATCTGGTTTCATTAATGCTGAGATCTTGTCCATTTCTGCGCAGTTTAGCACCTTCACAATTAACTGGTTTTTGTCCGGAATCTTGTTTGTCTTCCATAGTTGTGCATACAACATTCTAGCTGCTGTGATAATATGGATTATTACAATTTTTTTGCTATCACCAATATTTTGTTGTATCATAGATAGTAAACAAATCTCCGTTTTTAGCTTAAGATTAATTAAGATAGTTTGTAATATAATTTTTTGTACCATACACTAGTATTTTTAGCCCTCTTACATACCCACCACATATGGAGAAAAGATCCTCACCTTTTGTTACATTTCCAACAAACATGAGATATTTTATACATTTTAGCCAGTTTATCAGGTGTTAATTACCACCTATAAAACATTTTATAAAGATTTTCTTTAAATGCTGTTGACTTAGTGATCTTTATATTAACTTTCCATAATTTTTCCCATTCAACTTAACTGAATTTCTGACTTTAGATCCTGTGCCCATCTCATCATACATTCTTTTACTATCTTGTCTTCTACCTGGCATGACTTATTTTTAAGAAACCTGTGTTGACTTCTTGTAATGACAGCATTGTTTGTTAAATAATTGCAGACTGACTGTTTAATAATCTGCTGTAGGATCTTTCCAGGAACTGAAGTCAAGCTGACTGGGTGGTAATTATTTGAGTCCTCTTTTTTCCCGTTTTTGAAAATGGGGACAACATTAGCCCTCCTCCAATCGATGGGGACTTCCCCTGTTCTCCAGGACTTCTCAAAGATTATCACCAATGGTTCTGAAATTACTTGTGCCAGTTCTTTTAATATCCTTGGGTGTAATTCATCTGGCCCAGGAGACTTAAATTCATTTAATGTCTCCAGGTTTTCATGTATTAGCTCTCTACCTATTCTATGTTGCAATTCCCATCCTACCTCATCTACTCTTTGTCCCAGTGGATCTCTTTCTTCCTTTTTGGAGAAAACGGAGGCAAAGAAGGTGTTGAGCAGCTCTGCCTTTTCCTTGTCTCCTATTAGTAACTGGTTATCATTGCCACACAGAGAGCCTATCATTTCCTTATTTTTGCTTTTGCTGCAGACATATCTAAAGAAACCCTTTTTACTATCTTTAATCTCTCTGGCAAGTCTAAGTTCGTTTTGCGCTTTAGCTTTTTTTACCATCCCCCTGCATTACAAAAAAAAAAAAAAGCTTTAGGTCTAGAGAACTTGTGAGCGCAAATCAACCCTTTGCCACCATTTACTGTTAAGCTCCCAAATCTACCACAAATCCTTTGGTCCTAGTAACTCATTGTTAACAGAGGATAGCTCCCAGTTCATCCAGGGCATCCAGCATTCGAAACTGATCATCTAATAGAAACAGCCCTTTAGTGCTGTTCAGTTGTGTGAGTCCATCTATTGCTACATGTTATTTGCCCTTCACTTACAGCAGATTTTATTTAGTAAAGTCCATTATTTCTTTTGCTTTCCGCATGGCCACATGGATCCTTACACAAAGTGTATTGCTAATTGCTTCCTTGCAGAAACACTTGCCAAACAAGAAGAGACAGTTTAACACTATATTTCTGGCCTAAAGGACAAGTAAAAAACAAAACAGAAAAAGCCCTGTTAGAAGACCATCTGGACCGGGTTTCTGGTGTAGGAGGTACACCAAGATTTAAAGTCTTTCCCATTCCAAGAGTCCACAATGTTCATCCAGAACTGATTTTGCAACTTGACATTTCTGAGCCCGATCATCTGGGCTTATGGCATAAACACTGAAGCTGAAGTTTCTGACACATTTGTGGGTCAAATTGGTACCAAAAAGAGAGAAAAAAGTGACATGAAGGAAATAAATAGCTAACATATTTCTACGGTCATGGTGTACTATGAATAAGAAGGAGGCAGATACAAAGCCAATGTATGTTTGAGTTAGACCTTTGGTTCATCTAGCCCAGTATTGTCAACACTAACTTGATGTATTTTCAAGCCTTTCCTAGTCCTGCTCGAACAGCAGTTCACAGTCTTGGGTTACCTCCTGTTGTTCATGGATTAAAACTCCTGAAGTCTTCACCATTATCTGTGCTGGCCAGTTAATTTCTGCAAGTTGCTGTCTAAGAATGTCTGAGGACCCAAAATTGAGAGCCACTGTTCTAGAAGGTATCATCTGGTGCCTCCCAGCCACAGATAAAAGAAAATATTTTTTCACCCAGCACGTTGTTAGTCTGTGGAACTCCCTGCCACAGGATGTGGTGATGGCATCTGGCCTGGATACCTTCAAAAGGGGATTGGACAGATTCCTGGAGGAAAAGTCCATCACAGGTTACAAACCATGATGGAGATGTATCATCTCCAGGCTTAAACCCGGGGTACTTCAAGGACCAGATGCAGGGGAGTGGTATCAGGAGACAGATATCTTGTTTCGTCCACTCCCAGATGCATCTGGTGGGGCCACTGTGAGATACAGGAAGCTGGACTAGATGGGCCTTTGGCCTGATCCAGCATGGCTCTTCTTATGTTCTTATGTCCTAGTCAGGCCCAACCCAGCATAGTTTCTAAAAACAGTTGAATTCAAGTACTGTCATGGTGACATTGGATATGCTTCAGAAGTGGCTACATAGTTGTCCTGAAATTAGATGGGGTAAAGGCTGTGGCCACAGAAGATGGTTAGTTTCAGTACCAAACTGATGGTGCAGGAGGAAAGGGGGTTCAGATCTTCAAATAAAAAAGATATCTAATCAAACTGGTTCAGACACCTTACAAAATCCCCAGCCCTTGTCCTGAAGACCTCACCTTACTTCTTGGGATATGAAGTCCTGTACCTCAAATGTATAGCCAGTGGGCATGTTTTCCACGTTTATTTGTATATTTTGTGTACTATAATATTGTATGTATTTTTGTTGGTTGATTTTTTTAAATAATTTGTACTCTTGTTTGTTGTTCACCACCCCAAGTGCCCCTTGGGCCAGATGAGCAGTATATAAATCAATTGAATTAATGAATTAATGAAATTCCATCTTTTGTTTTAATGTATTGGTGCATTATTCCAGCGGCAAGCTAAGACAGACATGTTAGCAGTGCCATGACTTTGGTAAAGAGAGTAGAAGAAAGGAAATACGAGGTGAACAACAGGCAGGTAAACAAGAATGGAAATAATCATACGGATTTTTAAAAAATAACTGGATTTATTGTACGTTAGGGCTAAAAGTGGATCATGGGTCCAAAATATTGTGGCTTTTAAACATTGTTATCAGTAGTAGTCATTTGCATTCCACCTATTGAATTCTACCCTTAGTTAGTACTTTAGTAGTGATGTTTGTTGGCCTTAGTCTTATCACTTTTTAAAGCAATTTCTGTTTGGGACTCAGCATACATAAAGCACTTTCTCGTCTTGCATAAGCCTTTGCATTCTTTGATAATTCAGTGTTCTACCACCATCTGAAACAAGATTCATAGCTGCACAGAAAGTTATCATGCTCATAGTTTCAGACCTCTTTCCTATTGTTCAATTACAGTTTCCCACAATCCAGTGCCCTCCAGACTTTTGGGACTATACGAGTCCAGCTAATATGCCATGTGCAATGTATCTTGAAGATGCCACGTTGAAGAACATTATTTCATGCATTAATGGTGTCTTTACTTAAGTGAACCTTCCATTGGGAGTAGTTTGATAGCGGACCAGCTGATATTTTTTGTTTTTTTCATTCTATCATTTTTCTGTCATTTTGCTGTGATCAGAGGCTGTCCTCATATTAATTTGATATTTTCATTACTATTAGTGTTTTATTGCACTTTGTTCTGTGTACATTTGGAAGTTCTGTATGATTATTTATTTATATGTATATTTATATCCCACCAGATTTTCCCAAAAGGGAACTGAGGGCACTTCCCCATGGCTATTTACACATCAATATACTCTTATCCACTGATTTTTATATGGAACTGTAGTGTTTTTATATGTTTTGAGCTTTATATTTGTGGCTGGTTAGGTAGCTCAGTGAAAAGCCAGAGACTGTGAATTTGACTCCCTACAATGCTGTCTGGGAGAAAAACCACCCTGTATAGCCACGAGGAAGTGCCCTCAGAAAAACAAAATGGCAAACCCCTTCTTTCCATGTCAGACGTGACAACACATGATTATTATTGGAGTTCTTCTGTGACTCTTTAGACATATGTTTTTAAAGAGATCTGTGTTTGCCTCCCAAGCCCACGAATTTATAGAACATAGCAAAAGCTGCAGTTCAGAGTGGTAATAATCAAGTTTGTATCCATGGAAGCCCAGAATATGTCATGGAGTCTGTCTACTATATTTAAAGATGTGTCATAGTTTGTCATGTTTATTTCAGTTTCTTTGTGCTTCACTTCTGTTTTGACTATTTCATTTCATTGTTTCCATCTCATGGGACCTAGGAATGAGTGTCCTTAAATCTGAAGATACCATCTGCTACTTGGGAAGGAACCGCATTTTAAGCTTTTTTAATTTTGGGAACAAACAGATATTATATTTTAAAACCCTCCAAAAAGGATCTCTGCCATGCACAGACAATCCAGATCACTCACACGTTTATTATTATTACGGTCATATGACCCAATTCAGTAAAACAACAGGACAAAGAACAGGAACAGCGATAGTACAAAACATAAATGTCAGCACAGAAACTACAACCTCCCAAAAGGTACATATAAGTCAGCCTTCTGCCATCAACATGGCCCTTCTATGGATTGCAGCTAAGAAAAATTTAGCGACCTGAGTTGTTGTATGAGAGTTCTGGTCCGCTAGGCAATATGCAACCAACCACTTATCTGAGTTCCCTTGCAATCTATGGATCAAGGGATAAGTCAGATCCCTCCTGATTTTCTCATAGAAGTTGCAGTGTAGGAGGACGTGTGACAGGAACTCTGGGACCCCAGCTCCACACGGACAAAGTCGTTCTTGTCGGGGGATTCCCTGGAACCTGCCCTGAAGTAAGGCAGAGGGGAGAACATTAAATCTTGCGAGGTTGAATGCTCTGCAAGCTTGGGGAGTTCTGAGTGTGGATAAGTATGATGGAGGTGTTTGATACACTGGGATAATGTCATATGCCTGTGGTGAACAAGTTCTGTTCGCCATCGAGGACAGTTCTTGTCTTTCTATATCATGAAGTCGCTGACTAAGAGCGTGCAAGACCTGTTGTTGTCCTAGTAGTAAGATGGAATCAAGGGGCATTCCAATAGATTTAATTTTGCCTTGGATTATACGCATCCACTTACTAATATATGAGTCGGATAGCAAATAGTAAATATATCCCAGTTGTTCTGCTTGAAAGTGGATTCTCAACCAGTATTTTAATGTCTGTATCCACGCTCTCGTCTCAACACGCTCAAAGCCTATTTCTAGATATAAAGCTGCCAGGTCTACACAGCTGGGAACACCTAGGATTTGGCGTAAAAAGGTAGTTTGTACCTTTTCTATCCCTGAGTTAAGAGCACTAATCCAAACAGGTATTCCATAAAGCAGTTGTGCCCTCGTTTTTGCTTTAAAAACACGGGCAGCAGGGAGAATGTGATGGCCTACATTGATATAGAAAAAGCGAGTGATGGCTGTCATACTATAAGTAGCCTTGTTCTGTGCATACTCTCGTTGGGCAGTCCAAGTACAGTTATATGTGAAATTCAGTCCTAGGTATTTAAATTCTCTTACCTGGTCCAAGGAATTGTTCTGAATTGACCAGCAGAATTTTTTCCAGACCTTGGAGAATACCATAATTTTTGATTTTTGTATATTTACGTTTAGACTGTTGTCACAATAATTTACAAAGGCTGCCAAAAGTCTTTTTAAGCCCAGTTGAGTTTGGGATAAGACTACGGCATCGTCTGCGTATAATAATAGTGGAATCTGCTGATTACCAAGTTTAGGGAAATGACCTTCTACCGTCCTTAGGTGTGCTTCTAGATCGTTAATGTACAGATTAAAGAGATGAGGAGCCAGCACACAACCTTGCCTGACTCCCCGATTACTCTGAATCTCTTCTGTCAGTTCACCTTGGTGGCCGTAGCGAACATAGCAACTAGTATGGGAGTATAAGTTTTGAATAAGAAATAGCAATCTCCTATCTATTGAAGTATTTTTCAATTTATCCCATAATAGTTTTCTAGAAATTGAATCAAAGGCTCCCTTCAAGTAAAAAAAAAGCAGTGAACAGTCCACTCCCCCCTCCACTTCTATATTTTTCAGCCAGGTGGGCCAGGGTTAGACAGTGATCTAATGTGTTCCTATTTGCACGGAAACCATTTTGTTCTGGCCCTAGTATCTTTTGGGAATCCATCCATTTTGTCAATTTATCTGCCAGATGGCTTGTGTACAGCTTTCCTGTGATGGATAACAGGCTGATTGGGTGATAATTTTCTGGTAGGTATGGCTTCCCTTTTTTATGGATCGGTACTACAGCTGCTTTTGTCCAAGCTACAGGGATCCTCCCAGTTTTATCTATCAGAGTAAACAGGGTTGATAAGGGCAGGGACCACCAGTCTGAGTATATTTTAAAAGTTTCAGGTGGAAGTCCATTGAGACCTGGTGATTTATTAAGCTTCAGTTTACCAATTAAAGCTTTAATATCCTCTGCAATTACTGGGGGCCAAGTTGGTAGGTCAGTTGTTATTAAGTCAGTGAGAACATTTACAGGAACAGTTGGATCACAGAATATATTGGAGAAATACTCCTCCCATATCTGGGCTGGTATCGAACAATCCGGTAATCCTATATTAGTTGTCATGATACCGGTGACCAGGGTCCAGAATTGTCTGCTGTTATTTGATCGGACAGCATTAGCCAATAGGTCCCACCTTCCCTTTTGCCACTCCTGTTTCTTATAGGCTAATGTCAGCTTATACTGCTTTTTTAGCTCAAAATATTCATTAGGAAGTACATTCATTTGTTTCTTTCGATAAGACTGGTACAAAGCATTGAGCTGATTTTTCAGAAGATAACATTCCCTGTCATACCATGGGTTGGTTTTATTTTTAGGTCTCTTGTTTCTGCCTACTGATAGACCTGCTGATGTCTGTTGCTCTAATATGTTGTTAACTGTAGAAGTCATTTCCCCATAGTAATAAATAGCATCAGTCACGTTTGATGTATTAGATAATTTCTTCCCCAGATTTGCTAGTTCTCCAAAGTCTATTTCCTTATCAAGTAGGTCTACCACCTTTTTTGTCCATTGACCTCTTCTGTAATGAAGAGTATTCCCTGGTATAGTATAGGAGCATGGCAGAGACATAAGCAGGGATTGGTTGCCTTTAATTTTAGTGATCAGAGGAAAGTGGTCACTATCAGTACGCTCACCTACATGAAAATCAACAATTAGACCTTTCAGCTGTTGAGATATGCAGACATAGTCAATTACACTACTTCCTCTTAAGGAGCTGAATGTATATTCGCCAGGAGAATCCTGTGGTGAGGACCCATTTAAGATGAGTTTACCAGCTCCTATAAGGAGTTTTGCAAAGCAAAGCCCTGCTTTGTTAATTTGATGGTCCTTAGAGTGTCTAGCCTGATGGGATAACTCTATCAGGGAGTCATTCATATTATTCCCCAAGGCCTGCATTAGGGCCATATCATCACTTCCCAGCCTAGCATTAAAGTCTCCTGCCAAGAAAACTTCAGCAGAAGGATATTTGGCTTCAAGCTCCAGTAAATATTTGTTTAGGGTGTCCCATTGAGCTAGTAGTTTCCCTTTGTTATTTTGTGGTGGTAGGTACACATTGACTACAAGTATGGTAGGTCTTATGTTTTCAATTAGGAAGGCCATTGCCAGGGGAGGACAAGTAGGCAAGGACACTAATTTAAGTTGCTGTCGTTTTGCAACCAGACAGCAAAGACCTGCACTGCGTCGTCCTCTCTGAGCTAGGGCCTCTGCTGCTAGAGACATTGAGATATAACCATTCAAAAAGATGTCCCCCTCACACCAAGTTTCTTGCAACAGGATTATATCAAACTCAAATAGAAACTTTTGGAAATCACCATCGTTGGCCTTACTCCTCCAACCTGCTATATTCCAGGAAAGAATATTCAAAAGTGATGGTTTCCTACTAGTTTGTAGTCAATCTGATGGTATCAAAGTTTCTGAAGGTCCTGTGTGATCCAAATGAGTGTGTCCGTTGTTTACTGTCTCAGGGTTACTGCAATCTGCAACAGGATGTGGGTCATCCACCAGAATAGGGCCCGGTATTCTTGGAGGTTCTGGTTCCAAGATGTCCAATTTCCTGTTAGTTCTTAGCTTAGACTTGACTTCTTTACTGCATGATGGTAAGTCTGCCAGAACTGTTGGATTTATGTTTAGAGTACTGTTCAGGTTTATTAGGCATTGATGCTGGAGATAGTCTGTGTGTTCAGGTTTTTCCACTATAGAGTCACAAAACTTATGAATTGGGTTGATTGGCGTATTCATGGGAGTTTCAGAAGTTGGAGCATTTGAGGTCTTAGTCTTCATGTCTATCCCCACCTTTTTAATAGGTGGACTGCATATTGCTACAACATCAGAATCCACAGGGAATTCCAATGGGCGGCTTGGAGCAGGATGATCTTTAAAATATTCTGAGGTTGCAAGCAGCCGGTCTGTAAGGTGACAGTCCGTCATCTGGTTGGAAGGAGTTAGTTGATTCTGTTGAACCGTTGTTCTAGAAGCTTGAAACGCTGTCAAGTTGTGCATTTTCAGGGGTTCTGCTATCGCTTGGAGGGAAGTTATGCTGGTTTTAGTTTCCTCCCAGTTAGAATTAAATTCAGCTAAAAAAGCTGAAGCTTCTTCTGCCAGAGAAAAGGCTTTCGTTTTGACAGAGACAGCTTGCTGGGGAGCTCTAGTCTCAAGCTTAGCTTCCTGACCCCTGAGTTTCAAAGATGATGAACCTGTTGTAGGTGTGAGGTTACTTTTTTGACCCCCTTGTTTGGTTCCTTGTTTGCTACTGCTCAAATCTTGCTGTAGTAATCTTGTCCGTGATGGGGGTAGATAAGATGTTTCTGAGAAAACTCTAACTGGTCTGATCTGAAACTTGATTAGGAAGGTTTTCATTTTATTTAACATTAGTGGAATCACAGCATGCTCAAAGGAAAGTTGTATTCTCTTATGGCCCCTAATACAGGGGAGCCATTTGATGGTCATCAGGTCTATCTGATGCAGATCTAACATTAGCAGTTGACTTAAGGAGGATAGGATTGCCTTTCGTGTGTCCCATCTCCTCCTATTTATAGGAATTGGGGCAATCTGCAGCACTATCTGAGTGGGCTGAAAGATTTTTACAGTACTAACATCATCTCCTACTGGTCTAACACGCTGGTGTTGAGGCTCATTTTGCAGAGTGCCATTGTTGTTGTTGACCTCTTCTGGGTTACCTTGATTGCTTCCCTTTTGCTGAGGATTTCCTTGAACCTGGGTTATTAGGTCTGTAAGTTTCTCCAGGACACGTTCGACAGCAGACATTTGATGACACACCCTTAGAAGCTTGTTGAATATAGCTGTAACAGTTTGAGCTGTGAGCAGACAATGTTCTGCTAAATGTGATTCTTTATCAGTATCTAAAGCAGCTTTCTCTACAGTCAGTGAAAATTTTTCGACACTCCCATCTGGGGTAGTTGGAGACACATTCTCCGATGCTGCAAACTGATTATTTACAGGTAAAACAAAAGGTAAAGAGGCCCCCTCAAGGGGGTTACTCACGGAGCAATTAGCCCCTAGAAGTTCATCTATTTTCAGTTGCTTCACAGCTTTGGAGTATTGGTGACTGGGACTTGATCTATGGCACTTGTTCCCCATTCTTTAGTTAGTTCATGTGTATTCCAGATGTTATTGTTCTTCTCCTTCAAGCTCTGGCTTCAGCTTCCATGGATTCTCCGTCCGGTAAGTGAGAATCAGTGGGGAGAAAATGATTCATCTCTGTTTTGATTCGGGGCACATACTTAAGATCACTTTGGTCCGTGGTGGTAAAAGGGTCAGTCCTTGAAGCGTGCATATTTTATTTATTTCAAAAGTCTCTGTGTCATCTTTCTTGTAAAATAAACTGAAAGTACCTAACACATGTTGGGAAAACACATTCCAACAATAATCAAAGAATCAACTGGGGTGTTTTAAAAAGGAAACAGACATATCCAAACTAGCATGGGCGGACAACAAAGATCACAGCTTGTCAGAGAAAAAGGTAGAATAGAGAGAGAGAGGGAGAGGACAAACACAATATAAAGATCATAGACTCAGGTCTTAAACAGAATGGCAGCTCCACAAGGGGTCTTGCATCCGTGGTGGGGCTTCTTTCTCCACTTGGAGCCGTTACTCTCAGTGTGAGGGAAAGGCAGCCACGTGATTCTGAGGAGCACGGATCCAGCAATCTATAAAGGGGCTGCCCACATTTGCCTCTCCCTGTTTTGCACCAAGCAGCACCCAACCCTCACTCCCTAGTGGCTATGAGAATGAGATTAGCTCAGGGCTGTCCAAACTTTAGCCCTCCAGATGTTCTGGACCACAACTCCCAGAATTCCAAGCCTGTATTGTCAATGACAAAGGATGGTGGGAGTTGTGGTCTAAAACATCTGGAGGGCTGAAGTTTGGACACCAATGGATTAGCTGGTCACTGCAGGCCAAATGGGAATTTTTGGCTGCTACTCAGATTGGCCTGTAGGTGGCCTGTGTGTTTTCGCCCATCCCGCCCTCATAGTCGAATAGGCAGGTCAGCTTAGGTCACAACCAGCAGGTAGTAGAAGGAAATCTTATACCCCTGATGTCAAATTATACATTTACTTAAAGGAACATGGCAGCCATAGAACATAACCGAAGAGAACATAGGATGAGGTCCACGGGCAATTAAAAGGAAATTCAGGTTGGAAAGTTAGAAGTATGGGTATAGCTGCTGTGTGTAAACAGGCGATCCCTCTGTCTATAGAGAGAGGACAATTGATGTCACAGTGAGAGACCATCAATTTGGCTAACAGAATAAAAATTGCATGACGGAAGGCTCATCTCTTTAAGGCAAGTTACTCTCATTTCAGTTTACTAATAATTAAAAGTTCAAACAACAATAAAGTTGTGGCCCAATTTTAAACCCATAAACCATTGTATTCAGTCTTTATTCAGGTCTGGGGGGACAAGGTGCTTTTGTTGTAATCAAAGTGCCAGGTTCTTCACTGATGGTTTCAGTGTTGTTCTTGCTGCCCATGTGGCTCAGTGGCTTAAGTCTCTGGCTTCAGATCCAGAGGTTGGGAGTTCGATTCCCCACTGTGCCTTTGATGATCTAGAGAGTTTCTCTCTGAGCTGTTCACAGGTTATTATTATAAACCTTGTCCAGCTAAATCAAGAGCGTTCTGCGATAACTTATTCTGTCTTTTCATCCTGCCTTTTTTTTGCATGCTTTATGTTTAATCTTATTTTGTTCCAGGTGCTCAAATTCTTCACATTTAAATTAATGCCCAGAGTCTGAACTTCCTGGCCAGAAGCTTTGTATCCTTCAACGAGCACTCCAACAAAAGCTCGAGACAAGGACCTCAATGCCTGAAACATTCTTTAAAGGGTTTGTTGGAAAAGGTTTTTGAAAGAGAAGTGGCTTTGTTACCGACCAGAGAAGAAGCTTTTGAAAGGGAGGTGTGGGCATAAATCCCAATAAACTCAGCACCCCTTTGAGACCAAGCAAGAGAATGGAGAGTGAAGCTTTTCCTTCACCTGGAAGGACCCTCAATTTAATCCAAAAGACTATTGAGAACTCTAGGGGAAAGCCCATAGCTCAGTCTTAGAGTGCATGTTCTGCACACAGAAATCCATGAATTCAGCACTTGCCTTTCCAAGTATGGCTAGAAATACTGTGTTTAATCTATCAAAGGTTTGATTCAGAAAAAGGCAGCCACCTACGTTCTCAGGAACAAGCATGTACAATTAGAGATGGGCACGAAATGCCAAAATGGCGTTTCATGGTTGTTATTTGGACCCTGGGGTCCGCTTCATTCCATTTCCGTTTTTCGGGGGCCCGGGGCTGTGAGCGACCCCCGCCGCCCCCTCCATAATGAGGTGCTTAAAAATTATGTAAGATAGGCTTTTATTATGTTCACTGGAGTTCAACACAGACAGAAAACACCTCAGCACAGTTCAGTGGTGCTTTGCCCCTTCTGGGAATTAATAAGGCTTCTTCTTCTTTGGAGCAGGCCCTGTCAGAAGTCTCTCCATCTGGTAGTAGTGCCTGGCTAGACTGTCTTTTAGCTTCAGAGCACAAATAACTTGTGTTTCTCCCAAAGTCCCAAGACACAGCCTCTCAGTTCTCACTCTTCCTTACAAGTTTTGCTCTGTGCCTGTGTAATTCCCATAGAGTGGGGAGTTACCTCACTCCCTCAGTCCAGAAGCCAGCGAATGTCCTGGTCAGTTAAACAACACCGTCTTCATCAGGCCGGCCCGGGTTGTCTCCCTTTATTCTTAGTTCTCAAACATTGGGCTGCCTCAGGGAGGGGCCGCCCATGAGCTGTCTTCCTTCGCTCTGCTCCTGGGTTGCACAGAGGAGACTTTATCCCTTATACTCCTTGGCCCCGGCCTTTAATGCTCACCTCCTCCAGGTTGTCCGACTGGCCAAGCTTCCTCCTTATCCAGGGTGTCCCTTGCATCCTCCCAAACATCCGTCTCTCCTTCCTCCTCCCCACGACGATGATGTTTTCTCCCCTTATCCCTAGGCCATGGGGCTCTCCACCCCCAGACAGGTGTTACATTTCTCTCTAATTGCCTTGCTGCCTCGGGAGGCTGACCACTCTCCCAGCTGCTTTCAGCTGTCTCACATATCCCCCTTCCAAGTGGGCAGCCTCCTCAGCAGGGTCTTCTGTCCAAGGGCCCTGGCGAGAGAAATAGTCCACATTAGCATGCTGGCGCCCTTGCGGTACCGCACCCGAAACGCAAAAGGCTGAAGGGCCAGATACCAGCGGGTTAGCCGAGGGTGGTATCCTTCATGCGTTGGAGCCATTGCAGGGTGCATGGTCCGTGACGAGCAGGAAAGGAGCCCCTAACAGGTAGTAGCTCAACGCCTCCACTGCCCATTTGATGGCCAAAGCCTCCCGTTCAATCACTGCATATTTTTGTTTTCTAGTTTCCGACTTAGAAACAGGACAGGATGCTCTCCATCCTCATAATGTTGCTAAGATGGCTCCTAATCCCGCTCTGATGTCGTCAGTTAGGAGAATGAAGGGCCGTGAAAATCAGGGGCCACAGGGGCTTCACAGAGCCGCTGCTTTAGCCTTTCAAAGGCCTGTTGCTCCCTGGGTCCCCACCGCACCATCCTTGGAGCCTTCCAGGTGTAAGGTCTGTTAAGGGTGCCACCAAGTTCGCTATGAACTGGCGATAATAACCGGCAAGCCCCAAAACTGCTGCACTTCCTTCTTAGTACGGGGTGGACACCACTTTGACACCTTAGTCACTTTGTCCGCCATTGTCCGGATTCTCCCCACCTACCAGGAATCCCAGATAAGGCACGTGCGCCTGCGCCAGCTTACATTTTCGAGGGTTCACGGTTAACCTCGCCTTCCTTAATTCCCTTAATACTGCTCTTAGGTGCTCCAGGTGTTCTCCCCAAGACTGACTAAAGATGATGATATCATCTATGAGCCAGCACTGGTGCCAATACCCTATCCATCAGCCGCTGAAATGTTGCTGCAGCCCCATGCAGGCCAAAGGGCATATAGGTGAATTGATAGAGCCCTACTGGGGTGGTAAACCTGTTTTCTCTCTATCTGCCTTCCGGAGTGGGATCTGCCAATAACCTTTGGTTAGATCAGGAGGACAGGTAGGTGGCTTTCCCTAATCTCTCTATCAACTCATCCACCCTTGGCATAGGGTAGGCATCAAATTTTGATACCTCATTAACCTGGCGAAAATCAATGCAAAACCGGGTACTACCGTCTGGTTTGGGTACCAGGACGGGATGGCTCCGCCATGGACTGCTAGACGGTTCAATGACTCCCAGGTCTAGCATAGACCTGACTTCATCTATTATGATCTGTTTGAATGAGGCCAGGTCAACCACCACTCGGCTCAGTCTCAGGGTGTTCAACCAGGGTTGTGCGCTCTGACACATCTGTGTTCCAGGATCCTCAACTCCTGCTGCTTTTGAGGTTCAAGGCTCTCCACCTATCCTCTAGGTAGCTTTAGTCTCTGGTCCCAATTTGTCCTCTTCTACTTCTCCCAAGAGGGCTTCCCTATCCTTCCATTCCTTCAAGAGATTGACATGAAAGATTTGGGTTTCCTCCGGTCTTCCTTCTACAGGTCTGCCCTGCCAAAACAGCTTTTGTTCGGAGGGTAAAAGCAAGCACTTTCTGTCCAGGGCTGAACTCCCACAGTTGAACTCGATTGTACCGACGCCTTTGAGCCATCTGTGCTTCCCTCAAATGTCCCTGGGCTAATTCACATCTCCAGGACCTGCTGTATGTACTCTGGGCCTGGTCTTCCCTGATTCCCATTTTATCCCGAGAGCAACTCAAAAGGAAAATTAATGGGGCACCTTGTAGCAAACATCAATGGTGCCAACATTTGGTGCCACTGAAGTGCTACTGGTAATGAGTTTTATTTTGTTGAACCTTTCTACCACCATTAGTCTGTGGGTGGTAAACACTGTTGTTTGCTTTAAGTTTGACTTTGGTTGATCTGTTAGTACTGGGGAAACCCACTCACAGCTATCTATGGACTCCGGATAACGGGTTTCACTACCAGAATGTAAGAGTGTCCTCCAGCTGATTTAGGGAGGGGTCCTACCAGATCCATGGCTACTCGGTCAAAGGGTTTGTCCACTAAGGGCAAGGACACAAGTTCCCCTCCAGGACGAGGCCGGAAATTGGACACGACCTGCAATACTGTTCTACCTCTTATACAGACCGGGCCAAAAGAACCGTTGGCGTATGCTTCTTGTCTGCTGCTAAATGCCCAAAAGGGGATCAAAAATTAACACAAAGCCCGAAGTCGTTGAGGAACTACCAGTTGGCCCCTGGAGATACAATCAGAAGACTGTATCTGCCCTGCCGTTTCTTCTGGCCTAGCCACAGGGTCTTCCTGCTGCCATGCAGCTCGAGACCTTCCCTAACTCCAGCTCCCCTTCTGACTCCCCTGCAGCTCCTAAATAGCTGTGGGGATGTCCCACCCCCTGCCAATTCCTCCCCAACAGCATGGGCCATGCCAAGTTTGGTACCAATCCCACCCTCAACCGTCTTCTCTCGGCCCCTATGGTGACCCATACCTGTGTAGTGCCATATAGCTTCACATCCCCATGAATACAACGATTTTTAAAACCCCCTGCTTGAGATCGATTTAAAACCTGTATCTATTAAGGCCCTGACTGGTTTCCCATTTACAAAACATCCACCTGCCACTCAGGGCCGGTGACCCCCTGCATCGCTGCAACATAGGCATTAGCCAAACAGTCCATGAGTGGGCAGTCCCGTTCAGATGGCCTTCCTTCCCACAGGTAAAACAGGCCATACTTTTGGGGGTCCGGCTTTGGGTTCCCTGAGATCCCCCTCCTTTGCTAGCCTGGGCCGGAGCTGACTGGCTTGCCTCTGGGAGGCCTCCAAACCAGGTGAGTTGCCTCTGTTAGGAACCGCATCGATGAACTAACAACCGGTGTCTCCCTAAAGATGATCCTTCGGAGGGGATCCAGCATTCCTTGGCATCTGTTCTTAGAAGAATTCTGACCTTCGATGGCTCCTAGAATCCCAGGTTTCCTCAGCACACCAATAGGCTTCCAGAGACTGCTTCTTCAATGGAAACCGGACGTAATCGTGTCTTCCGGGGCCTGGGGGCAAGGTGGTTACCAACTGCTCTACCACCAACAGCTCAATTATCTTCTCCCTGAGCATCAGGCTTGAGCCAGCAGCATAAGCCAATCTTCTGGGCCACTGGGATGACCATTACCCTTAAGACGTAACTTATTATTATTACAAATTCAACGTTAGGATGGCTTGCCTCACCTTACTGTATTATTATCTAAGGCATCAACTATTACACCCCTGTGAGGCAAGGTGTGAGGATTAGGGCCCACTTAAGCCGCAGCTGTGGCCACTTAAAGGTGTTGAGGAAAGCTTCTGGGTCATCCTCAGGTGTCATTTTTGCATGCGAATGGGTGGAGGACCAGCCACCCAGGTACCCGAAGCCGTTGGGGTGGCTCTCAAGACTTCAGCCATTTGTTGTTGCCCCACCAACATTTGCTCCATCAAAACGCGCTGGTTTTCTGCCATCTGCCGTAACAGGTGTTCTTGCCTCTCGGTGGCCCAGGCCAACAACTGGGCGGTGGTCGCTGGGGCATCTGGAAGAGCCCCACGTTGGGCGCCAATGTGAGCGACATCCCCCCAGACAGGTGTTACATTTCTCTCTAATTGCCTTGCTGCCTCGGGAGGCTGACCACTCTCTCAGCTGCTTTCAGCTGTCTCACAGGGGCCCACATTGTTTCTGTTTCTTCGTTTTTCGGGTGCAGCAAGCTGCGGCCGCAGGGAGCCCTCCCAGGGCCAGGCGCCACTGGAGCCGGTGGCATGCAGGCCAGGAGAGCGTTCCTGCGGCCACAGGGAGCCCTCACGGGGCCAAGACAAGCCTCCTGGGAGAGCCGTCCCGCATCCACGGGGAGCCCTCCCGGGGCCGGGCGCTGCTCCGATCACCACCCCAACAGGCTGCCACCCCCAGAGCACTGCCGAGCGCTGCCCTCCCTTGGGTCCCCGCCCCAAGGACCAATCCGCCATGCCATCCGCCACCCCATCAGGTCACTACCCCCAGAGCTCCACGCAGCGCCACCCTAACTGGGGCCCTTCTCCCCAGGAACCACTCTGCCCTGGGAGCCACTGCCCCGGCATACCGCCAGCCCGCACACCCCCAGCCTAGACCCAGGAAACCTGTGTGGGGGGTGCCACCACACTCCCCCCTCCGTGCTCCAACAACGCCCTCCACTCCGGCTTCCAAGCCGGCTGCACCGTTGCCGCTTTGCCACGTGGCCGAGATCCCGGAGCCCAGCCCAAAAGGGCTCGGATCCCGTCTCTTCTTGCGAGACTGGCAAAATCTCGTGTCGGCTCCAGCAAGGAGGGGGCAAAGAGGCTCCACCAGGCTCAACCCCCTCTCACTGCCCTCCACTTGTTGAATGACAGTCAACCAATCGGAGAGGACTGGGCTCTGCACAGTTTAAAAAGGACCTTCCTGTAGCTTGGTCTCCACTTTCCCTTCACCCCCCCTTTTTTTTTTTTCCTTTTGGCTGCAAATTTGTCACATGAAGCACTCAAGAAGAAAGATGCACACAAATGTGAAGCTGTTTACTTATTTTATCTAGCAACAGGACATTAATGCTTGTGTTAAGCTACTGGTAATGAGTTATATTTTGCACTAACCCTGGAAAACACTGTTGTTGTTGTTGTTGTTGTTGTTGTTGTTGTTGTTGTTGTTGTTGTTGTTGTTAACCACACAGCTATCTATGCTGGATTTTGTAATACAAACAACACCAATGCTTCCCAAGGAAATTGGCCTTCAGTGGAGCTCTTTTGAGAAAATAAAAGGGGAAAAAATTAAATAGTGGGAGATAAGGCAGATACTCAGCTGTACTGCAGTTTCTCTTCCACCACAGGAACTCCAGGCAGTCTGTTCCCAACAATAACAAATATATCCAAACTATAAAATGGTTAAAAGGGCTAAAAAGATAAGAGATTTAAAAGATTTAAAAAGAGAGTGGAGCTCAGCAGCAGCACTGCTCCCACTCACCAAACCGGAAGCCTAATAAACGTTTCATCTGCGCTTCCCAAGCGTTTAGGACTTATATCAGAGTCCCAGTAAGGTGGCCTTCTGCAGCTGACTGATGGTGACTTTGCCAACTCCAATTTCTTCTAAATTCTTGCTTAGCTCTTTAGGCATCACACCCATTTGTTATTATTATTATTATTATTATTATTATTATTATTATTATTATTATTATTATTATTATTATTATTATTATTATCACACAGCAGACAAGATAATTACGATTTTGTCAACTCCAATTTCTTCTAAATACTTGCTTAGCTCTTTAGGCACCGCACCCAGCATGCCGATCACAACTGGGACCACCTGTACTGGTTTCTGCCAGAGTCTCTGAAGTTCAATTTTCAGATCCTCATAGCACGTAATCTTTTCAAGTTGTTTCTCTGTGACTCTACTATCACTAATATGCTCCAAAAGTGGGCATACAAATATCAATTCGTATATGAATATCAATGATCCATACTTCTTTTCCCTCCACAATTGTAATATCTGGGTTATTAAGCTCCAAAACCCAGTCTGTCTGTATTTGGAAGTCCCAAAGTAATTCTGCATGCTCATTTTCAATCACTTTTTCAGGCTTATGATCCCACCAGTTCTTTGCTATGGGCAGATGATAGTTGAGACACTAATTCCAGTGGACCATTTGAGCAACTACATTATGACGCTGTTTGTAATCAGTCTGAGCAATTTTCTTGCAACAACTCAGTATATGGTTGATAGTTTCATCTGCCTCTTTGCAGAGTCTACATGTGGGGGACTCAGCTGATTTTTCTATTCTAGCATTAACTGCATTTGTTCTAATAGCTTGTTCTTGAGCTGAAAAAATCAGGGCTTCTGTCTCTATTTTCAGTGTTCCATTGGTGAGCCATAATGAAGTCTTTTCCTCAACTACTTTTCCTTTGAATTTTTCGAGAAACTGCCCATGCAGTGCTTTATTGTGCCAGCTATCAGCTTGTATTTGCATTGTTGTTTTCCTGTATTCACCCTTTGTTTGCTTTACTTTAAATACCTCCTTGTTCTTAATCTCCAATAATGCTGGCTCTATACTATTTTTTACATAATCTGCTAACACATGCTTCTCTTCTTCAACTGTATTATTATTATTATTATTATTATTATTATTATTATTATTATTATTATTATTATTATTATTATTATTATTAAGCTGTCACAAGCTGACCATTTTTGCTCACAATAATATATAACTGAAACTTGCTGGGAATGATAGCTCTGAGTAAGATGGATGAATGCTACTTAAAAACATAAGAATATAAGAGGAGCCTTGCTGAAACCGGCCACAGCCCATCCAGTCCAGCATTCTGTCTAACACAGTGGCTCACCATTTGCTTCAGGGTATTCCCAAGTAGATGTCTTCACCTGCTTATGATTCCCTGCAAATGGCATTGAGAGATATCCTGCCTATCTCTCCAAACCTTGCCCCCAAACATCCATCAGCTTCAGCCCCAAACAACTTTACCTCCCAGAATTAATTTCACAGTTATTTTCTGGAAGAATGTATTTCACTGCTTTAAGGTCACAGAATTATGTAGGAAGATGAATTTTTTTGCAAAGAGAATAAACAGGGCCCAAAGCTTTCCTCACTGTACATTTGTATATTTATAAAAGCCTATTAGGGTTGCTTTTAAATTCAGAAAAACCATAGGTTAAGCCTTCTCACAAGAAAAGTTAAAGCAATATGTTTAGCAGGGAGACAAAATTACAAAGAAATTGAAGCTAACTATAGGGAGAGTGAGCATTTCTGTCACCAAAAACAGAAATACAGGATGAGGGGAAAATATTTAAAGATGCCTTGATGCTGTTCTGAAAATCATGATCATAAAAGAGCCAGAGCATACATGTCACTGAAAAGAACTATAAGAATATTAGCAGCTGTTCATAATCTTGCAGGATCTCAGTACAACTGTCTGAGGAATGCATTATCCTCTCTTGCTGCTGTATATTGCTTTGATGAATGGCGGCAGCCCAGAAAACAAGAACAACACGATGGAGATAAAACTCAGCATGTTCATCCATACGTCCTAGCCACAAAGAGAGCAGAAGCTGCCTCTTTCAACACATCTATGGCTGGTTGGTGACATGGCCAACTCCAACCTGTTCCTTGCTTTTTCTTTACATCCTTGGATGCATTCTTGAATGCATTGACAGAGCGCCTTCTCCCATTGAAAACTGCCCATAATAACCGATCCTCCCAGGCTAGGCGTTTGAGGCAACTAACACCACGAGAAGCCCAAAAGGAAAAAAACAAGAAATAGGGCCTTTTCTGCCGTTGCCCCTCGCCTGTGGAATAACCTTCCACCAGACATCTGCCTGGCCCCTCTTTGGCTACCTTTAAAAAACTATTAAAAACTTGGTTATTTAAGCAGGCATTCCCTCAAATATAATGCAATTTCAGTGTTCACCCATTACATCTTGATTTTTAACTGATTAGCCTGCCAATCATAATGCATTGTTTTATGGCACTTTAATATTAATATTATTAATATTATTTTATTTTTATTTTTATTGTGCTACTATTTTATGGTTTTATTATATGAATTGTTTGAATTTGTTAATTTTGTAAACTGCCCAGAGTGACCTCACTGCCAGATGGGTAGTATAAAAATCCAATAATTAAATAATAAATAAATAAATAAATAAATACATTCTTACACTGTGCTTTCATCCATTTTTTTTTTAAAAAAAAAGTCCAAAAGAAGACCATGCATCTTGATTCTCATGCATTGTGCATAAGGAATGCATTCTAAAAACTAACAACCCAATCCAACAATTCGCACGCATGCACAAATTCCAATTCAAACTTCACTGGACATCAATAAGACCTCAAGCCAGGCTTCAGCTGCACTTGAGTGTGACTAACGTTCTCTGCATCAGGGCCTGAGGCTTTATGCAAACACATCAAAGCATTTAAAATAGGGAAAAGGAAGAAGAACATAAAATGCTCCCACCACCTTCTGTTCCAAGGATGTTTGCCTTTCCATCGATCGAGCATACCAGGAATCTTGGCAGTCCCCAAAACTGGGTGTGTCTTTCTGTCCTTCCCTTTTTGAGACATATCTTCCCCCATTCCAGCTGTCAGCAAGTGCCATTAAGCTCCTGAAATGTCGATTTGTTGTGGAAGCAACACACTTCTGAGACACTCCGAGGTCTGCCCCCTTATGAGCCATGCGGTGTTTGGATAAAGAAAAGAAAGGGTGATGGGGGGGAGCATATGCGGAAAGCATGGGTTGTTTTACATTCACTTCCTTTTGTGGAATTTAAATATAGCTTTCATTTGAGTAGGAAATATTCTATACTAGGAAAGTTCCTGAACCTGGACTCAGGGGTTGTGGTAGTTGTTTACTGTCTGGCTGTCAACTTGAGACATTGCTTTGTTACCCAAGCAATGGAAAAGAATGGATTGTATACAGTATTTACATTCATTTCTAGATTCTTTCTATTTATACTTCAGCCCAGGTTTGGTTTGAATGGAAAGCAAAGCTATTAAGACCCTGAGAGATTTAATGAACTCTCAACTGCATGAAAGATAACTGAGAAAGCAACTTACAGTACATGGATAGTTTTACTGACTATGTCTGCTGGATGTTGTCCTAGATAATACAGAAATTCTTATGAAGGCAGGTCTAATCTATCTACTTAAAAATTCTGCTTCCTTACCCTTACAGTTATTAGCAGCTGTCAGATATATTATTGTCAACCCATTCTCACAGGCATAAATGGCCAGAAGTCAAAAACAGGCTTAATAGTTCAGTGAACAAGTGATGCTAAGCAGAAGGTTCAGTTACTGATGAGACTGAGAAAAAGACCTGAATAAAATACAAAACAAGAAAAATCCATTTCTTTGAATGAAACAGGGATATCTACGTCAGTAAGAAAACACATTCTAAAAACCATAGTGGCATAAAATCTTTATTGGACAAACTCAAAAGCAGACCAGATTCCAAGCATATTATCCAGTTCTCAGACTAGCTGTTAGATATAAACGGGTATGAACAAGGTTGGATCTTGTTGTCTGCATTTTGTTTTAAGAAGAAAAGTGATGCAGTAATTAAAGAAAGAGGTCTCATCAGGTGATATAGTTGAGTTATATTTTAACCAAAGTGACCCATTGAACACTTGTTTGATTTGCTTGCTTGCTTATTTATTTATTTATTTATTTATTTATTTATTTATTTATTTATTTATTTATTTATTCATTCATTCATTCATTCATTCACTCATTCATTCATTCACCACCTGATTACCACACAGCACTTTTCTGGCCAGTGTACATATAAAAACAACAAGATGATATAAAAACCCACTAAGTACAAGATAAAATCAAACAACAGCAACTAAAAATAAACTGGCATAAGGTCCTGATGCCACAACGTATCAGACCAGCCATACAGGAGTGAATAAATTCAAGAGAATCTGCCTTCAAGGGTCTCTTGGGAGAGATGCATCTTTAGCAGCCTCTTAAAACTAGAGAGGGAGGGGCAAATGTAGCTCCACCAGAAGATAATTCCAAAGAGTTGGTGCCACCACTGAGAAGGCCAGTTTTCTTGCTGAAAAATTTGTGGCCTCCTTCATCATGGTCACCTCGGCTTGAGAGCTTGGCTTGAGAGAATATGGTAGCACAGGAGGATCACCTTGGGGAGAGACTCTCTGACAAGTAATGTGGTCCCAAACTGTGAAGGGCCTTATTGAGCTAAATAAGTTGGACCCATCTTTGGTCCTCCAAAAGTGCCTTGTGGTGCAGTGGTTAAACTGCTGTACTGCAGCTATAAAGGTGCTCACAACCTGGGGTTCAATACCAGGTTGCTGGCTCAAGGTTGACTCAGCCTTCCATCCTTCCAAGGTTAGTAAAATAAGTACCCAGCTCATGGAGGTAGGGTGGGGGGCAGTGTGTAGCCTGCATAAATAAATTGTAAAACACCCAAAGAGTGCTTTAAGCACTATAGGGTGGTATATAAGCAAAACACTTTTCTTGCCTTTGTTGGCTCCATCTTGGATTAGGTGAAGGAAGTCACAGGAGCCAAACTAGTTTATCTGTTTTGCTTGATGATGCCCAGTCTTCAGTGGTATAAACTCTGTCAGTGTAGGATTTGGCTAAAAGCTAAATTAGGTATCCACTAAGTCACATGTAAATGTTGGGGTAGCTGCACTGACACAAATCAAAGCCTACAATCCGTACAGATGTGGTATCTTTATCCAGCTAATTAAAAAGGCACAAAATAGATGAACAGATGACTCGGAGAAGCAATCTGTAGATGATATTTCTCTTGATATATCTCAAGTAACAAGATTTACAATCTCAATTAAATGTGGGGAAATAAATGAAATACTAAATTTGGCTGCTAGCTCTTAGGACTGCAACAAAAGCAAAGCAATAATAACCTTCTCCAAATTCTCAACTGGAAGATTCACTGGATGTGGATTACTCCTTATTGAACAGTTCTAGGGAAAAGGAAAGAATGCAACAACCAGCTCTCTTTCCAGCTGAGAGCTCATTTCCCCTTATCAATGGCACACAATTCAATATGCCTCCTTCCCCCACTTTCCCATCTATAAAAACTCCCAGGTAAAGTCTCAGTCATTAAAATGAAATGATCTGGTGTGAACTGTCCAATCAGCCAAACTCACCTACCTCTTCACAGAGGCACCTTTGAAGGGTAAGGTGTCTGCTTCCCTTCCTTCTGCCAGGTTTTTGCCGCGATGGGCATAACATTTGGAGGAAGACAGAGAGAAGATTTTTATTACCACCCTGAAATGAAGAACAATAGCATTCTTGGAAGCTTCCCTTCCTTCTAATGAGGTGTCTGTAAGGAAACACTTCTGTGAATTCTGCTGTTCATTGTTCAGACATTAATTTGAGGGAGAACCCATACCTACTTTTTAGAACACATTTTTTTGGCATCAAAGAACATCCACACCCAGAGGCTGGCATCACAATTCAATTAGTTAACAATCATAGAATATTGAAATTGGAAGGAGCCTTTAAAGCCATCAAGTCCAACCCCTCAGCTCCATGCAGGAATGCAAATCAAAGGAGATCTACCAGGTGTTTGTGCAAATTTCTCTTGGATGCTTCCAGTGTTGGAGCACTCACCACAACCTCTTGAGGTAAGTGGTTCCATTGTTGTATTGCCATAACAGGTAGGAAGTTTTTTTCCTGATATTCAGCCAGAGCTGAGTTCCCTTAACTTGACTCCATTTGTTTCACATCCTGCACTCTGGGATGACTGAGAACAGATCCTGTGCCTCTGCTGTATGACAGCCCTTCAAATATTTGCAAAGTGCTTTATATTGCCACTCAGTCTTCTTTTCTCCTAGCTAAACTTGCCTTATTCTCTCAGCCTTTCCTCATAGGTCTTGGTTTCCAGCCCCCTGATTATCCTCTAAACTTGTTCCAGCTTGTCAGCATCTTTCTAGAAGTACAGTGTCCAGAACTAGAAACAATAATCAAGGTAGGGCCTAACCAGTGCTGAATCAATCGATCTTGGGTGCTAGACTCTAAGCTTGGATCTTCTTCTAAGGAACATTATGCCCTGATTCAGGGGTGGGGAACCTTGGGCCCTCCAGATGTTTTGGACCACATCTCCCACAGTCCTTTATCGCTGGCCATATAGGCTTGGAATTGTGGTAGTTGCAGTCCAAAATATCTGAAGGGCCAAAGTTTCCACACCCGTGCCCTGATTGATTGATTCTGCAAGGATGAGGTAATTTCCCCCTTTCTAAGAGATCTACAGTCTTTCAAACTAAAGAATAGCACATGGAATCCAGACATCTTATTTGAACAGAGTTAAACCTGTGGTCCATCTCACCTAGCATAATCAATATGGTCTGACAGTTATCGTCCACAGTTTTCTAGCCCTCCTTAGAGTGCCAGAGAAATCTTCTGAGAGCCTTTACTCCAGTACTGAGGTATACCCTCACCCCCTTTTGTCCAGAAAAAATAGTCTGACTTTGCATTTCAGCAGCTTCCAACGTGCTTTACATTTCTCTACCTTGGCAATCAACATCCCTGGGGCCAGGCTTGCCTTTCTGTTCCCAACATAACTGAGCACATACAACATGTTGTTGATGGAAGTCCTCGTCCCATGCGGTTTTAAGCAGAAGGCTTTTTAAAAGATCCTGTACACCAGGGGTGTCCAAACTTTGGCCCTCCAGATGTTTTGGACCACAACTCCCAGAATTCCAAGCCTAGATTGCCAATGACAAAGGACTGTGGGAATTGTAGTCCAAAACATCTGGAAGGCCAAGGTTTGAAGACACCCCTGCTGTACAGGATGGGAAGCTTCTGTCAGTGTGTGGAGGAGCTGCATTCAGTGGAATGCACTCTACTCTAGCATTCTTTCTGTGTGCCAGGCTCTCTGTGTTCCCCCTGCCTATTTACCCACTGGCACCAAAGCACAGAGGAGGAGCAAGGACCAGCACTTTCTAGCTCCTGTGGAGGAAAAATCACATTCCCAACAAAATATAAGTGAATGGGTAGGCACTGATAAGAGGAAGGGAACCAAAACACAGCATTCTGGCTAAAAGTGTAGCACAACAAATAGCAGGAGGTGTGTGTAATAGAGATGGGCACGAAATGAACAATTTTTCGTTTCCATTTCCGTTTTTTCGTTTCATTGTGCAATGAAACGACAAACGATTTTTGTCTCCAAAATGAAACAAAGCAAACAGAAACACCGGAAATTTTGTCGTGCATTTCGTTTTCATTACTGTAATACAGTGAACTGCTTTAAATGCTAAAAAAATCACAAAAAATTGAAATAAATGGTAACGAAACAGTAATGAAACGAATGAAAACAAAAATGATTTTTTGCAAAAATTCGCGAAAAACAGAAACGAAATGAAACGGACCCTCCAAACGACAAATGACAAATGAAACGTCATTTTTTTGATTCGTGCCCATCTCTAGTGTATAACATGACATGGCTACCCTTTCTCTTCAAACAAGCTTTCCCTTAATTACTGGTTTCCTGAATAGGTTTCTTAAATGGACTTCTATGACTTACTGCTCTGATTGTGTTTTTCACCAACTTTTAGTGTGGTGTTTGTTTGATCCTTTTAAATATTTGTATACTTATTGTTTTTATCTTTAAATGTTATTTATTTATTTATTTTCAGATTTATATACCACTCCTACTTCCCAAGCGAGAACTCAGGGCGGTTCACATAAAAATTAAAAAAGGCTAAAAATAGGCACAATAGCAAAGCAGTCCAAGCAAGAGGAAGAAAGGGGGAGAGAGAAAGAAATAGTCCCTAGTCAATATTGAAGGTGTCCCTAAAAAGTAAAGTCTTTAAGCCTTTCTTAAAGGACGCCAGCGACGGAGCCTGCCGTAGGTCACTCGGAAGGCTGTTCCAGATAGTCGGCTCCGCCACCGAGAAGGCCCGTTTACGAGTACTCGTTTTACGGGGCTCCTTCGGGGAATAGTCCGTAGTGAAAGTGCCAAAGACGAATGGGTGGGTCGGGCCGGATCTAATTGTCGGGAAAGGTGCTCTGCCAGATAAACGGGCCAAGCCCTGGAGGGTTCTGTAAGCCAAAACCAACACCTTGAACCTTATTCAGGGAGGCAACGGGCAGCCAGTGTAGGCGAGCCAGGATGGGGGTGATGCGGTCATACTGATGCGCACCAACCACCAACCTGGCCGCCGCATTCTGGACCCACTGCAGTCGCCGAACAAGGTTCAAGGGAAGCCCCATGTAGAGAGCATTACAGTAATCCAGCCTCGACATGATCAGCGCCTGTACCACTGTCCTCAGGGTGCTCTCGTCAAGGTACGGGCAAATCTGGGCAATAATCCTTAGGTGGTAAAAGGCCGACTTGGTCACGGCTGACACCTGGGACTCCAGGGTCAGATCCAGATCCAGGACGATGCCCAGATTCCTCACTCTTTGCGCCAGCTGGAGGGTGGACCCGCCTAGACTGGGAAGAGGGCCACAGTACCCCTCTGAGCCGCCCCCGAAGAACAGAACCTCGGTCTTTCCAGGGTTGAGCCTGAGTCTGTGGGTCCTGGTCCAGTCCAAAACTGCAGCCAGGCAGCGATCAAGGGTCCGGACGGCCTCCACTGCACAGGTGGAGAAGGAGAGATAGAGCTGCGTGTTATCAGCGTACTGATGACAGCAGACTCCAAAACTCCGGATGATCTCAGCCAGCGGCTTCATGTAGATGTTAAAGATGTTAAAATGTTGTCTTTTAATGATTTAAGGTGCCTTGAGTCCAGCATTTTGAGAGGTAAATTCCTCTGTCGTATCTCTTTTCCAAATGATTTATGCAACTCTGTGATAAATTGTCAGAATCTTTGTTGCTTTACATTTCTGTGGTGGAAGCTGCAAAGATGTCCCTGTAACCTGGACACATGGACAGCTAGCTGTGTTTCTCATCTACGTTGCTATACATTGTTATACTACATAACTGCAATAGCTATGAAGGATTACTCCTCCAGTCCAGAAACAGAGGCACACAGCAGGCACATTAGGCCAGGCCAAAACACAAAACAAAACAAAAAAACAAAGCAAAGCAAACTGTTCTGCTTATATACCAACCCATAGTGCTTAAAGCACTCTCTGAATGGTTTACACTTTATTTATACAGGCTACATATTGCACGCACATGCAAACACACACAGAGAGAGAGCAAGCTGGGGACTCATTTTACCTACCTCAGAAGGATGGAAGGCTGAGTGAACCTTGAGCCAGCTATCTGGAACTGAACCCCAGGTCATGAGCACAGTAATGGCTGCACTGCAGCAATTTTCCACAGCGCCATGAGGCTGCAAAATATTTCAACATGGAGCATCTCCAAATACATTATTTTTGAAAAAGCACCCAGTTTGTCACTATTTTGCTATTTAAATGCTGTTTTCTCCACCATCGAGATATTGTGAGGCTTGATCTGATATTATTAGTGGGGTTTGGGTGTTTGGGTGTGGGTGGATTATTTGAGGGGAGGGTTGTTCCTCCAGCAAATGTGTTTTATTTTGTTCTGCGAATAAAGATTAATGCCATGACATTTTCCCATACAGATTAGTTCTCTGCCAGAAGCGCCAAAGAGGAAGCTCTTAATTAGCATAGAGTTACAAAAAATATTAAGCTCCAGAAGTACAGTCTAATAATGAAATAAGTTTCTTTGTGTGTGTCTCCCCCCCCCCCAGTGATTTTCAGAAGTTGTTTTAGAAGATATGGCTAAGAGCAGGAGAGTTTATACACCAAAGCTGTTAAATCCTGCTACCTGCTGTGACCAATCCTGATCGATGGAGGGTGACTTTTGTGATGTCCCGAGAAAAGCACACTTAGCCTCCTTGTTCAACTTTGGCTAGCCTCCTGTCCGTTCGGCTGGCCATTGACCATCTTGACCCCTTAGGATCGCAATTACTGTCCTCACTTCATTACATTTATATGTGCTCATTTAAGTGTGCATGCCTGTGATCATGTGTGTGAGAGAGAATCTTATTGCTTGATCTTTCTATGTGTGAGTGGGTTCACAATTCTCATTATTGATGTTTAATTCTTCCAGAGAATTGACAACCGAAGGCATCTGTTCTTTTCAACAAAGTTTTATTAACAGAATTAACAATAAAAGGATTTTTACTCTCACTCTCCAGCCTGATGTTTGAACATTAAATAACATGGGATCTTGTTCCAACATAACTTGAGGATTATGGTCACTGCTAACAGGGTCTCCCATAGTTACCAAAATGTCCCGGCACATACTCGTGGGAACTCCCCTCTCCATGGCACAGTGTCCCGCAGAATGGATGCCGCGCCCACCGGGGAGGTTCCCAACATTCCCTAAGGGGAAAATCCATCCTCAATGGCATCTGTTTTGGTCTACTCCATCCAAGTGCCACCATCGCCCTCCACTCCAGCGATTCAACTGCCAGTCCCATGTCGGTTTGAACCCCTAACGTGGGCACCTCCTTCCCTGGTCCCTCCTCCTTCCAAACATCCTCGTCCCATTCGTCTTCCCCACTGACAGACACTCACATTCCTTCAATCAACTCTTCATCATTTGGCCTTTCGATGGCACACCATCCTTAGGCTCCTCCACACTACGTACTTGAAAAATACTGAAAAGCACCATTGAGATTACTGAATAGCCCAGAAGGAAAAGTGTTCATCCATACCACCACCGCAATACCAGGAAGGGAAGGGTTTCAAGCCATCACCCTCAGTCTAAACTCTGTCTCTTACTAACTGCTACCTTGATAATGACAATATTCTTTGAGCATCAGAGCTGGAAGGGATCCTATGGATTATGCTCCTCTCAAGAAAGCACAGTGGGGAATCAACTCTCAACCTAAGCCACAAGCCACTGAGCTACTCAGCAGTTCTGAAAATGAAGCTTTGTGGTTCAACGGCCTGGCTGCTGTTGGTCAGGACTTATTTCCTTCATTCATCTTAAGCTGTGCCATCAACCACTTTGATAGATGAAGCTGTCCAGAGTTCATCAACACCTCGGGCACGCTTACGCTGACCTTAATCTGTTTCTTTCACCTTGAGCAAATGCTGCAATTTCCTACCATGGTCCTTCCACTCTACTGGTCAAGTGACAGCTCCTTTGTTGTGGCTCTCGATCTAAATCTCCCTCATAACCCTTCCCCAGCATAGTTTCGACACTGATACAGACAACCACCTTCAAAGCCTTCTTGTCAGAAAACACAGGCTTCTCAGAAATCTTTCCATTCAGCATTTAAATTTTTTTCTCAAAAACAGAAAGCTGACTCATTCCCTTGTGCAGGGTATTCTGTGTGACTCATGTTTTGCTTTAACACTTTGGTTTCTTTGGTCACGGTGCCGAGTAGCCGTCTCTATCAGATTTCTAAGGCAAAGAAACTGAGAGAAAACAGACCCAAATCAAAAGCTTTTAGTAACAACAACAACAACAACAACTTTATTGATTAGCCGTTCGGGCCATATCAAGTACTAAAACTACATAGGTCCAGAAAGATTCAAAAAATACAAGTTGTGACTGAACAGTTTTCAAAGTTAGGGTGGCCAAAACAAATGTTATCATTCAAGAGTCAGCATCGCCCCTACAGTAAATGCCAATTTGATCAATATAGGAAGATCTTACTCTGGCTGCCTTACATATAAAATTGGTGACACCATGAACAACCTGCATGTTTGAGCTTTGAAGCAAAAAGGCGAGCTGAAAGTTCACATTCCAATGGGCAATTTTGGCCATCATTTTTGATAAATAAGACTGTCTGAGGGCTGTATATAGTTCACAATCAAATAAAATATGGGCAATATCTATAGCGGGGGCGCTGCAGATACATGTTCTCTCGTGGTAAGGTAGAGAAAACAGACCCAAATCAAAAGCTTTTAGTAACTTAAAAACCAAGAAGGAAAAGGGAAATGGGGAAAATGGCCCCACTTGGTTCTGAATTACAGCATAGGATATTTCAGAATAACACTGAAGGGAAGGAAGCAGCATTAATAAATTAGCCAGAGCCTGAAGGAAAGCAAGTCAAGATGCAAAAATGTTGCAGAGTTGCTGGGAGGCTTTGCATTTTCAAATCCCATTAAAATTAGTAATTCACTTGTGGAATGAGAATTCCAGACTTCTGCCTGCTTGGAAATTATACCTCTGCCCTCAAAATGAATCCGTATGAGAAGTAATGTAGATGAAGACGTCTTCAATTGTACCATACATACTGGTATCAAGCTGCTATAGATAGCAGCCCCTCGGCAGTAACTGCAGGTACAGCATTATTGCATGTTTTAAGGACCCTCTGTAGGTTGCAAGACCTTGTAACTGAAGGAAATATTTTAGTAATATTTATGGACTAATTCCACAAAGTCCTACTTTGGATGGAATTGCAGATGACCCTGGACTCTCATAGTCTTTCCTAGTGGAGCACAAAGCTCTAGAGCAGTTGTTCTCAACCTTCCTAATGCCGTAACCCTCTAATACAGTTCCTCATGTTGTGGTGACCCCTTGCCCTGCTTGGAAGAGGCCACAAGCCCTCTTTGGCAGGCCACTGCTGCAGGTGCCATAGAAAACTTCCCTCTACAGGCATCCTCGGCCAATCGCAGCCTCCGGTGCCACTGACTGACATCCCCTCCAACCTATCAAGCTGTAACTCACTCTTTCCCCCTTCCTCCCCCTCCTCTTCCAGAACCAAACCATTTGTTCATTTTTCTCCACTGGCTCATGGTGACCCCTGTGAAGTGGTCGTTCAACCCCCAAAGGGGTTCCAACCCTCTGTTTGAGAACCACTGCTCTAGAGTCTAATAGGTTGCAGCAACCTGATACAGAATTAAACATAATACGGTCTACAGTTCTTGCCACCTGATAACCGGTCTACTTCATGAGAGAGAGGGGTTAATCACCAAAGGGCTGGCTGCTAGGAATACAATAATAGAATGGAACGTTTTTAGTCTGCATCAATAGGAGAAGGGAAGCCAATATGGTGAAAAGTCTCTGAGGAATGGTTGACAGAGAGGTGAATATGATAAGCTTGGAGAAGAAAAGACCGAGAGGTAATACATTAGTTATCTTCAAATATCTGAAGAGCTGTCAATGGAAGGTGGAACAAGCTGTTATCTGCAACTCCAGAGGACAGGCGAGCATCTACCCCACTGAGGTGACAGGTTAATTCACTTCTCTTTTTTCTGGCAATCACATGGTGTAATCACTGAACCACACCAGTACACTCCCAGATCATTCCTACCTGCACCTTCCTGGGCCTCTCCCCAGAAGTGTCTACTTTTTTGTTGTTGTTGCATATAGGATTGCTCCATTTTGATCTGTTTCCAGTGCAGGCAATTGCTGGAAATGAACCCAAGTAAGCTTGCAACTGTTGAACTGCCTGGCACTGCCAAGTTACCATATTATTAGGAAAAGGTGCACTTCAAGAAAGGCCGGTGCTAGTTTTTTTTGCGCCCTAGGTGAGGGGTGGGGGGTGGGGCGGGTGGCGGGTGGCGGGCAGGCGGGGCAGGGGGCAGTGGGGGTGGGGGCAGGGTGGGGTGGGGTGGGGAGTGGGGGTGGCGGTGGGGCGGCGGATGGTGGGGGGCAGTGACGGGCGCAGGGGGCAGACAGCGACAGGCATGGGGTGGGCAGTGATGGGCGCGGGCAGCAATGGGCGTATGGCGATGGGCGGATGGTGGGTGGGGGACGGACAGTGGTGGGCAGCAGCAAGGGGCGGGGACAGCAGGCTGGCCAGTGCCCTCTCTCCATTTTGGCACCCTAGGCAACTGCCTAGTTTGCCTTAATGGAAGTGCCGGTGCCAGGACCCTGCCTGTCACAGAACCTGACTCTGAGGGTTAAATGGTGAAGAGCTGCTGGAGGAGCCTTGCAGCTCAAGTCAGCAGGCAGCTGGGTCTGATGACTCAGCTGAAAACATATCTTCTCCCCCTAGAAGGGCTATGAGCAGGATTCTGCAAAGACGTGCTACCAGGAGGGCTAGGGAAAGGGTCTTTGATGCTAGACAGGGAATCAGGGCAGCAAGCCCTGAGTACTAGCAGAAGCCTTTCCAGGAGTGAGGGTGTATTCCCTGTTTTGGGATAAAGCTGGTAAGCTCACCTTGAGTTCTCTGTGGGAGCAATGCATCATTTGAACTCATTTGAACTTGCCACCACATTCCTGTCTGTGACCTTGGCTCTGTTTCCTGATTTCGGACTGGCTTCTTGGACAACGGCTTGATCTGTTCCCTTGGGTTTGGCATCTGGTTTCCATGAGATATTCTGGTTTTGACTTGGACTGTTAATTGCTGGGACTTGGAGTCTGTTATTTATCTGGCACTTGATTGGCACTTGAAGAACTGAACCCTGTTTGTGTGTGTGCTCTGTGTGCGGGGCTTGACAGCCGGCCCTGACTTCAAGATATTAGTATATTAAATACTATCTGCACCATGGAGGCATAGAGGAGAGGATGTGAAAAAATACACTCTATTAAAGCAGCAGAGATGTACAGTAGGACCCTTGTATCCACTGATTCATTATCCACAGATTCAGTTATCCACGGTTGGCAGAGGAAAAAATTAAATAATTCAGCAGCCACAAAACAAGCTGTAAAGCAGTGTTCCCCAACCCCGGGCCGCGGACCTGCGCCATGGATGAATCGCACCGGCCGCCGCCGCGCCACCCCCCACACACAGGCAAGCGCCGCCCCGCCGCGACCCCCGCCCCCATGTGCAAAATACACTCTATTAAAGCAGCCACCGAGATCGACGATTAGGACGCCATCGCCCCCCTGTCCCCGCCCCCGCACCCCCGCCCGCCCCCGCCGCCACCACGACCCCCACAATACGCCCCCGTCCCGCCGCCCATTATCCCCCGCCGCCGCAGCCGCGACCCCCCGCCGCAGCAATCCCCCCACCGCCCCGCGACCCCCGCACCGTCACCGCCGCGCGCCGCCGCGCGCACCGCCCCCATCCCACCGCCGCCGCCGCCGATCCAATCACCCCCGCCCCGCCAGAAAGAAAGAAAGAAAGAAAGAAAGAAAGAAAGAAAGAAAGAGAAAGAAAGAAAGAAAAGAAAGAAGGGAGGGAGGGAGGGAGGGAGAGAGAGAGAAAGAAAGAAAGAAAGAAAGAAAGAAAGAAAGAAAGAAAGAAAGAAAGAAAGAAAGAAAGAAAGAGAAAGAAGGGAGGGAGGGAGAAAGAAAGAAAGAAAGAAAGAAAGAAAGAAAGAAAGAAAGAAAGGAGGGAGGGAGGGAGAAAGAAAGAAAGAAAGAAAGAAAGAAAGAAAGAAAGAAAGAAAGAAAGAAAGAAAGGAGGGAGGGAGGGAGGGAGGGAGGGAGGGGGGAAGAGAAAGAAAGAAAGAAGGGAGGGAGAAAGAAAGAAAGAAAGAAAGAAAGAAAGAAAGAAAGAAAGAAAGAAAGAAAGAAAGAAAGAAAGAAAGAAAGAAAGAAAGAAAGGGGGAGAAGGAGGAAGGGAGAGAGAGAGAGAAAGAAAAAGAAAGAAGGGAGAAAGGAAGGAAGGAAGGGAGGAAGGAGAGGAAGAGGAAGGAAGAAAGAAAGAAAGAAGGAGGGAGAAGGAGGAAGGGAGGAAGAAAGTAAGTAAAGGAAGGAGGGAGGGAAAGAAAAAGAAAGGGAGAGAAGGAGTGAGGGAGAGAGAGGAAGAACGAAAGGAGGAGGAGGAAGGAAGAAAGAAAGAAAATGAGGAAGCCCATGGGGGAAAAATGCAAGGAAGTAAAAACAGGGTTTCCTTGCAGCGATGCCAAGGACTCATCGCACAACACTGGCTCTTCGGCTTGAGTACGGAGATGAGCACCGCCCCTAGAGTGGGAAACGCCTAGCACGCATGTTAGGCATTTACATTTTTTATCTTATTAAACCAAAACAAGCGGGCCAGGGAAAAATTATCAAGCATTTACCGGTCCACGGTGATAAAAAGGTTGGGGAGCACTGCTGTAAAGCAAGCTATTGTCACAAGCAGCATCCGTAAAGCAAGCTATTGTCATAAATAGCATCTGTAAAGCAAGCTACTGTCACAAACAGTGGCCATAAAACAAGCTACTGTCTCAAAACAGCAGTCATAGAGCAAGCTACTGTCAGGAAACAGCCGTTTGGGGGTGGGTGGGCAGGCATTCTCTCTTATCCACAGTTTTCCTTATCCATGGGAAGGCCTGGAACCAATCCCCAGCGGATACTGGGGTCCTACTATATTGCATCACTTATTTAAAAAACACACACAAGAAAACATCCTCCTGGAAGTGAGAGGAAACAGAGGGAACAACAAGATTTTTTTATTTTGCTTGTCTTCAAGATCTGTTTATAGAATCAGAGAATTACAGAATTACAGAATAATGGAGTTGGAAGCGGCCTATAGGCTCATTGCGAGAATCTGGACCAGAGTATATCTGAAAGTTGGTTATTTTCTTTTTCTTGAAGGCCTCCAACATTGAAGCATTCACCACCTCCCAAAGTAACTGGATCTGTTGTCGTATTGCTCTGTTAAGATGTTTCCCCTAATATTGCAACTTGAGCCCATTGCTGTCTAGGGATTCAGCTATAGGAAGGTTTCCAGTCAGTACCTTTAAAACATGTTAAAGAAAAGGGGGGAAATGCCCCTCATTGCCCCCTCTGGTCTAGTCCTCCTTCTAGGAAGAAGTTTTATATTTTTTTAAAAAAATGTAAGGAATGTAGTGCGTCTGTGCAGATTGGCTCTCACATACTTTCTTAAATCTCTTCTCTGTGCAGCTGAATGAGCAACTAGCATTCCTACTGTATTTGGCAGAGAAATAAGCCAAGCTAAATCCGAAGCCAAACTGGAAGCTGAGCTTACCCTAAAATGCATTTATATTTTTAAACGAGAGAGGTTTTTCAAGTATCATAGTCTAAGAATGAAGAATTCCTTCCTGTAAAGTACTTTCACAAATAATATAAAATACACTTTTATCGTCATAGTCAGTATTTTGGGAGGGGGGTATGATTGTTGACGAAAGCGGTGGCAGGGGTTGCATATCCCACAATACAGAGGGACCGCGATATGTGGGGCACAATGTGGCGGGGAACTATTGTATATCTTTATTGGGCTACAGCATCTAGATTCCTCCTAGCTGGCCTTGCCATTGCAATTGTGGTAGTTTTCAAAAATAATCGTATTGAGCTTTGTACCTGACTGTGTAATTTGCCTAGCCAATCATTAGCCTCCACTGTTTGCTAATAGTTCCATTGACTAGTTACTTGCCATTTACTCTTGCAAATTATACCTGGGACAATTCCTGATTTCCCATTGGTTTTCAGTTCTTGAAGGAAAACAGGACACTAACAGTATAGTAATCAGTACCTTGACAACTCGGAATCAAAAAGCTAAATGTGCTTAGAGATGGAAAGCAGATAAAGCTGACAGAGTGAGGCACCCCCAGGGCAGTACATTTTAGTCATCACAAAGCAGAAGAACTGTGAAATTTTCTGCCTCGTACACCCAAATAACCTGGGTGACAGGGGACACCCTGCACCCCGACTTGCGTGAGAGAGAATGGGACGTCATTTGCTACACTGCTTCCTTCAGGCAGCAGAACGTTTGAGGCTGCCCTGGGAAAGTAAAATCATTCAGTGTAATGGCCTACCATTCAATGCACATAATATTATATGTGACAAAAAAAAGGGGGCTTATTTGCTTCAATTTTGGAAGAGGTAGCTATGTTAGTCTTTGCTAGCAAACCTGGTGAAAACAAAAACATTTTTATAAATGATTTTTCTTTTGTTTTGGCCAAATGTATTTGCTTCCATTTTCTGTGACAGCCTTATATTTCCTATAATGGGTAGTTGTGCTTCCTCTCCAAGGAAAGAACTATTTGAATGACAAGAACAGCAATATTTACCGGAGAGGAAAGTATAGATTCATTCCTGAAAAAAGCAGGGGTGTGAAGGGAGAGAATCATGCCAGACTTCAGATCCATGAATCACACACACAGAGGGGGGAGGGGGGAGAGAGGGGGGAGTCAACTTTCCTTCTATATATGGCTTCACTTTGTCAAAGCACCACCTTCAAGTTGACTAGTGGAAAATTTGGCGATTTCCCTCAAAAAACAATAATGTGTACCTTCTGCACTTCCCTAAGTCATTTTTAAAACCATGTTTTTGTATTCAAATAGCAGTCTGTCTGTCTTTTTTCCTTCCTTCCTTCCTTCCTTCCTTCCTTCCTTCCTTCCTTCCTTCCTTCCTTCCTTCTTTCCTTCTCTTGTCTTCTCTTCTCTTTTCCTTTGTCATAGAAAGAAAGGTCATTGGTTCCAGCTAGTTATTTCCTTGGGTGAGCTCTCTGTAATTCTCTTTTCACAATATCAATATTGTTCCCACAGCAACCAATTGTGATGTCATAAATAGAATTATAATTCTGAGGTGGAAGCCTAAGTAGAATGGTTTCTGTTTATTGTATTTCTTTCTTAAGTCCAGAGCAGCTGTCACAGTTGATCAACAACTGGCTCATCAACTATCATCTCAGGCTGGAGACAATAACCCGTTTGCCTATGGATGGCAATCTTGACAAAAATTGTGGAAAAATTACTCCTTATTTCTCCTAGCATATGATTCAATTCATACTGAATGCTTACAATTAAAGCCTTCTACAACTAAAATCCAACAATGCACAACTATCAGGATCCAGATGCAATTGAAAGTTTATACATACAACACTTTTAGTGAATCACCCTGTAGGGAATTATTATTATTATTATTATTATTATTATTATTATTATTATTATTATTATTATTATTATTATTATTATTATTATTATTATTATTATTATCATCTTCTTCTTCTTCTTCTTCTTCTTCTTCTTCTTCTTCTTCTTCTTCTTCTCATATCTATAGACCTGAAAGTAACTCTATGTATCATCAAATTTAGCCCTTGTCAAAAGGCATCATGGGGAATCAAACTCCTAACCTCTGGCTCTGCAACCAGATGGATAAGCCACTGAGAGTGGCTTGCTTCTTGTTAAATAACCAGCCTCCCATCAGTCAGTTGGGACTCTCTCTAGTTTTTTGGACTGCTCAATGGTAGGCACAAGTCCGAAGCAAGACAGAGTGCCATGTTGCAAAGGGTCAGTTCAGTAAGTCAGGCAAAAGAACAGAGCTGAAGCACGGCAGAACTAGAAAGGTCTTTGTCACTCAAGCAAGTTATCAAGTCACACAGGAAACCTTTTATAATCCTTCCTCACCAACAGGGCATCAGCGGCAAGTCCTGAGCGGGCAGTCCTGAGCTTAAGAGGATTTTACAAGTACTTTAAAGAGCAGCTCCACCATCTGGCCACCACAGATACCAGCCGTTACAAAAAATCAACAATTATTCTGGTACTTAATATATTAGTCAGTGTCCTATCAGTGTCCATCTATGGTTTGTGTTTCTTGCTGTGGCTAATTGTGACTAATCGGAAAGATGCTGGGCCATGTCTCTGTGGCATGAGCAGTTATGCTCCCAGGTGCTCAACTGAAAGGTATCATAGAATAGTGTCCCTTGCTAAATGTGAGCCAAATCAGCTACTTTAGGGGCCCAGAAAAAATCTTTTGGCATGGAAAGATCTGTCCTCCAGTGACTCAAAGGTCAGGGAGAGTAATGAGAAGACTGCCCCTGCTGCTACAGTATCTACAGTAGTGTCTGCTGCCTGAAGAGACATGCTCGCTCTACTTAACAGGAAGAGCAGCCCTAACCAACGGCAGCGTGTGACATAAATTCCACCATCATGGCTGCATCCTATGGAATCCTGGGATGTGTAGCAGTTTGATAAGGCACCTAGAAGTGCCTGATGGAGACCTCTGGTGTTGAGGATCCTGAAAGATGGGGATCATGAATGTGATGCCAAATGGGTGTCACTTTCATAAGGTAGATGGGGCTTTGGCTTCCTGAAGCTTGAAGAATCAGAGGTTCTCAGGAAACAGTCTAGGCCTGATTAACTTTATATAACAAATCTCCTAGTGAGTCACTCAACATTCTCTCTGAGAAAAGGCCAAAACAGTTGGCACTAGAGATGGGCACCAAATAAAAGATGAAATGCTGTTTTGTTGTTTCATTACATAATGAATTGTTTTGTTATGAAATGAAACAAAAGAAACCATTTTGGCCCGAAATGAAATGAACTACTTTTTCAGTCTGGAAACCAAACCAGGGGAGCTTCCTTGGACACTTACCTGGAAGCTCCCCAAATTTGGAGCAGTTTGGGGTTCAGTGTTTTGGAAGGTAAAGGGAAAAGTGGCAGGCTGCAGCAAGATCTGGTGGCTGGAGTAAAGCCGTGCCCCCCACCACCACCCAGCAAGTTTTGACAGCTCGGGCTGGGGGGCAGCTTTACTCCAGATCTCACTTCAGCCCATTGCCTGAAGCGAGATCCTGTGGCTGAATTAAAGCCACAGACACCCCTCCCTACAGCCTGAGCTGTCAAAAGCAGCTGAGTGGTGGTGGCAAGAGGGGCCCATGGCTTTACTCCAGCCTATGGATCTCAGTGCAGCCCGCTACCCTTCCCCTTACTGTATGAAACTGCTCCAAATTTGAGGAGCTTCCAGGGAAGAGTCCAAGGAAGCTCCTCCTCATAGAATTCTGAATTGTTTCATTTTCTTTCCAAAAAAAAGTTACTAATGAAATGAAATGAAACTACTAAAGATATGAAACAAAACACTATATTTTCATTTTGTGCCCATTTCTAGTTGATACCAGTAACCTGGGGGGTGTCATGGTTTTGGCCTCTTCCATTTAGAATAAGTTTCCAACAGAGGTTCATCAGACACCTTCCCTCTCACTTTTTAAAGAAAGCAGTAAAAATAGTATTATTTAAAGCCACTTTTTATTCATGTTTTTACTGCCTGAGACCTTCAAATTTGCTTTTAGTTGTTTAATTTACTTCAAGACAAGTTTAGTTGGGGCAGGTTATTAATCTGTTTAATGGTATTTATGTATTGTATTGTATTTTGTTCCATTTGTTTTTGTAATTTTAATGTCTTATGAACTACCAAGAGAGTGTGTGCAATATGGGCCAGTATACAAGTTAATATAATAAGCAAGCAGGCAAACAAACAAAAATACTTGCCTCACCTCCTCAAGAACCTGATCATCAACAGTTTTCAATCAAGTCATTTCTTCTCAGCCTGCTAGGTCCTTAGCTCATCTTATTTTCTCGATAAATCTCTCTCTCAATATTGCATTTATGACACTGTACATAATTACAAATGCTCCTGATTGCCCAAACTCCGCAGCTACACTAGCATTGTTGCATTAGAAATTCCCTGAAGAATGAAATTATGCTTTCAAGAAAGCATAATTTGAAATCTGATTAAATAATGAAAATAGTTCTTTAGTGTATATGATTAAGTGTAATAGAGAGGAGAAATGATGAAAAGAAGGAAGTCCAAATTGGCTTCATTCTTTTTTGATTAGAGAAATAATCACTCCTCATATTTTGACATATTGTTATCTTGTCTAGATTCTAATGTCTTGAAAGATGGGTGCTGGTGTGAAATGTCTACATTTTAATTTCACATTTGAATGTCATTTCTAGATTGATCTTTTTCCTCCTCAGAAATGTTTTCCCTTCCATTTCTGTTTCTAAAAGCCATTTAAAGAGTTTTATACTATTAACATATGAAAAAGAGATAAGATCATGAAATTATAGAGATATAATTTCTCCACCATCATACTGTCTCCTACTAGACATGGGCACGACCAGAAAAAATGACATTTTGAGTTTTCGTTTGTCGGAATGGGTCCGTTTCGGGTCGTTTCCGTTTGTTGTGAAATTTTTCAAAAATTTGTTGTTTCGTCATTTTGCTTGTCGTTTGTCATTTCCACCGCGATTTAGCGCAATTTGACTTCCCCCAGAGCATAGGGGCATCCCGCAATCAGGGCTGGTGCTAGGTGTTTTTGGCGGCGGGTGAAGCACAGGCGGGAGGTGCGGGCGGGCGGCGGGGCGGCAGGGGGGGGCGGCAGGCGGCGGGCGGGCGGCAGCCGGGGGCGGGTGAGTGGGCGGGCGGGCGGGGCCGCAGGCGGGCGGCGCGCGGTGGGCAGTTAGGATATCACTTAGGATAGAGGTTCTGTTCTTGGCTTGCACCGCAAATGTGTGTGTGTGTGCAAGCAAATTGAAGTTGGGAAAATAGAAAATAAATGGTAGTATATAATATATTTTTAAAATAAATCCACACCTCCCACTCCCAGTCGAACCTCCCCCTTTATCCAATATCAGAAAAAAAATCCTCACAAACTGCCAGAGAAGAAATAAAGAATAATTTGCTATTCCCTTCAGCAGACAAAGCTGCAGGGAATCAAATAAATTATTTTCTAAATTCAATTCCTTCCCTGCCTGCCTAACTTAAATCCTAAAGCCTCCAGCCTCCCTCCTCAATCTCAATCGGATCACACCAGCACCAGCAGCCAGCCCTCCTCCCTCAACCACATCCATACACCCGACTGCAAATTCTGGAAGGTGCCTCGGCTTTTTATGCCCTCCGAGACATCCAGAAGTGTCAGTCAAAAACCTGGCGATGCCATTGGTGGAATGGTTCAAACAATTTGCATGGTCCCATCCCATGCCCAACCCAAATGGGCAGGTCTAAAAAAATAAAAAATAAAAAAAATCAATACGACGTTTTATTGCTATTAAAAAAAACCCACTGCTGCTACTATTAAAATTCAGGCATTTAAAATAAATAAATTTCACATGTTTCTGTGGTGATTTGGTGTGTTTTTTGACCATGATTTCAAAAGAAAAATTGCGGTCACCATTTTGGATCACCCCCACCGCATGGCATGGCGAGACGACAAGGATGACCCCCATTCCCCAGCCTGGTGCAAGCAGCGCAGGACAGGAGAAGAGGGGGGAAGGGCCAGGGACCCCCCAGAAACCACCCCTCTGGTAGGTGGCAAAGCCTCAGGCAGGTATATTTTCGCCTGCTTTTTTGGCCGGGAGTCGGGGTTTTAAAAAAAAAATTAAAAAACTTTTTCTGTGCTTCGCATTGCACGATCACTGCGATGCCACAAACAAAAACGAAAAACCTGACCAAATTTTTCTTTTTTTGGTTCGAGTTCGAGTTCTGACGGCTTAATTATCGTTACCGTTTCCGTTACGTAACGGAAACGAAAAATGGAAACAAAAACGAAAACTTCGCCGAATCGTGCCCATGTCTATCTCCTACCAGTGCACTAAGTAGGATATCCATTAAAAACCCCTTATTAAAAGTTTAAAATGGATATTTCCACTTACTCAGCCTATGCCATCGTCCAAAAGCTGGCACCATTGGATAAATGTAGGAGGACATCTCCCACTTAGCAGTTGGAGATGGAAGTAATAAATGTCCCTTTCACCTCTTGCAAAATCAAGGGCAGCTTGCAATGATCACACATATTTCAGCTAAGTAGCTATTCTAATTATTTCTTCTTTAAGAGAGGGAGAGAGAGAGAGAGAGAGAGAGAGAGAGAATGCCCCCATAAGTAAAACTGGGATTCCTTTGATATTCCATTTCTGAAATGTCATGCAGTTCCTCCAAAAAGCTACTTTAAAACAGCTGCTTTAGGGTCATAGAATAATATAATAATAATGTGCTGTTAAGTCAATTCTGAGTTATGATTACCCTTTCCAGGTCGAGAATATGCAGAAATGGATTACCATTCTCTTCTTCCAGGGGTGCTGGGACTATGCAGCTTGCCCAAGGTCACCCAGGCTGGTACTACTCACAGAAGGCACAGTGGAGAATCCAGTTCCCATCTTTTTGCTCCACCGCCAGATACCTAAGCCACTGAGCTATCCAGAGGCCATGGCTGATACTTCATGTCCATCTCATCACTGTTCGCAGTCCCACTTGGGACCAGTACAAAGTAATCTAACCACACGTCCATTGCGTGATGAGGGGAGTTTGTCCCGACCACACCCCCTGAACTGCGATTTAAGCAGGATGAGAGATTCCCCTCCCTGGCCTCGGGAATCTGCTCATCACAGTTCTCATTCTGAGACGAGTGCCCGTGAGGTAAGGCTCATCACACAACGTGCCATTCTCCATCTAGTGGCAGGAGTGCAAAGTGCCATTCGCCAGTACATTCCCTATGGAGTCAGCAATGCAGTGCAGAGAGATTAAAAGATAAATGTCTCAAACTTAGCTCCGTAGCGCATTGAAGGCAAGGCTTCAGAGAATCGAAACATCGAAAAATGGAAGGTCGGGGGGGGAAAAAGGAGAACAAAGGCATGGAATTTCACATCTCATCACGGAATGAGGAAGTGTGGTAACAGTCATGCCGGTATCATCCATCATGCCTGTGCGTGCACGGGAACAGGGACAGAACCAGAAGAAGACCACGTGATCGCGACCCACATCAACACGCAATGAACTTCCTCCCAGGACGAGAATGGACGTGAAGTAACCGTCCATGTAACTTTGTCTTTTCATCATTAGGTTCATGAAAAAGCAAGAGAAATGTTCTGAAATCTAAGCTTATATGACAAGGTAGTCAACTCTACCTTTTGTGCAGGATCATGGGTATGATAACTTTCTTCTCAAAGTATGCTCCCAAGAGATGGCAAATTGACAGGGATGAGGATTAAAGCAAGTGACCATATTACTCAGTTACGAAGAGGGGCAGCAAAAAGAGCCTTGTGACACCTTAATAAAAATTAACAAGTTTTATTTGGCAGAATCTATGGAGTGAAGCCCACTCCACCAGATGCAACAGAACAAATGGGCTGCTGTCCACAAATCTTAATGCCAAACAGAACATGTTTGTCTTTAATGTTACAGATTCAAGGGTACACACCCACTCATGAGACTCATAGACGTTTACCTTGTTCACAGTTTATGGCTCAAGATTTGAATCGGTAAAGAGTGGTACCAGGAAATACTCGAATATGTCTAGTTTTTCAGCCCTAATTTTGGGCTGAAAAAAGGGGCCCTTGACTTATAGTCAGGTCAATACTTTTAGCCACTAAGGCAAGCGCCTACCTCAGTGGCTAAAAGTCATTTTAAACATCACATACTGCTACCCCAACTCACAAAGGAAGAGCTGCCAGACCCTGTTGCATTTCTCACCCTAGACTTGTACTTGAGTTAATAAGTTTCCCCAGTTTTTTGGGGTTAAATTAGGGGCCTTGACTTAGGTTGACTTATACTCGAGTATATATGGTAATCTGGCTTTCTCTCCATAGGGTTCTGACAATCAAACATAATAAATGTGGATATTATTTTCCTAATTTCTCAGGAACAGCATACAGTTCTTCTCTCTAAATTAGTACAGTAATACCTCAGATAACGAATGCCCCTGATAACAAAATTTTCAGATAACAAATGCAAATTTACAGGTATGGGGCTGCTTCAGATAAAGAATGTTGCCTATGGGCTGCCTCCGATAACGAATATTTCACACAGTACTGTACTGCCTTGCAAAAAAAAGTGTATCTACCCAGGATGACAAGGGAGGAGACGGCAGAGTTGGGGGGCAGGCGAGGAGGGGTGAAGAGCCTCAGTGCCAATGCACACTCTTCACCTGGCTCCGAGGGCACCTCAGTGGGTATGGCAGGCAGCTCAGCCTCTGGCAATGGTGCGCAGCTGCGGCCGCAACAGGGCCCTAGTGAGCCCTTCTGCCTTTATCGCCTGGTGGGATGAGGAGGAGGAAGAGCAGCAGCAGTGGCAGATGTGGGGGGGCAGGATAGGAGGGGGAGAGGTTTGGAGGAAAAGCTACAGGTGGGAGAGGGACAGCAGGCCCCAAGGAGGCAGCAGCGAGCAGGACACAGGCTGCACATGGGAGGGTGAGCAGGCCACCGGGAGGTCCCCTCACACCAGGATGACTCCTTTTGCTGTGGCAAGCCGTGGCAGCAGCTAGCAGCTGGTGTGGGGCCCGAGGACCAGCTGCTCAGTGCTAGGACCAGGTCTTCTCCTCCAACCAAAGTTAAGTAGCAGAAGAGAGGTGTCCGGAGCTGGGTTTATGGCCCAGCTGCTTGGCACTTGCACTCACGAACAAGCCCCCACCCTTGAACTAAGCCACCGAAGCCAGGTGGCGGGTAACAGCGGGGCCCAGGGACCAGCTGCTTGATGCTGTGGACCCACACTCCCAATCCCCATCCATTCAATTCTGCTGAGTGAAGCCACAGTGGGAAAGTAGCAGGGCCCATGGTCCAGCCGCTCCATGGGGTGGTCCAGGTCACCACCCACCCACCCAGAAAGTCAGAGGCTGGTCAAGAAGGAGGGAGGTGGTAGAGGAAAAGGAAAGTGTGGTGCCCGTGGGCAGAGGAGAAATGCAGGCAGCTTCCCTGCCCCCACCACTGATCTTGCTGGCACGCAGGTGGGTAGGAGATTCAGAGCCCCGAGGCCCGGTGAGCTGGCACTGGGGGGCGAGGCTGGGGGGCATGCCAGAACAGCAGCGGGAACCAAGCAAGCCATGGCATGCTCCCCCCCTCCAATGGGAGCTCCACTGGCAAGCCAAAGTCAAAGGAGGCTGGGAGGAGGGGCACCGGAGCAGCAGTGAGGGACCCAGCGAGCCACAGCGTGCACCCTCAGTTGATGGGCGCTGTGCGTGCCCTCACATCTGTCAGGCTGAGGCAGAGCACAAGAGCACTGGAGCAGGAGCCCTGCGAGCTGCGGCGCATTCCCTTGTTGGTGGGTGCAGCGGCCGCCTTCACGTTGGCCAGATTGAAGCTCGGCAAGCCAGAGGTGGGTGGGTGGGTGGGAGCTCTAGAGCCAAGTGGCCAGCTTCCCTTTCCGGCCACTGATCTTGCTTCGGAGCCCTAAAGGGGAGCCACGGCATGGGGTATTGCATGTTATCTCTTCAGGGTTGGAGGTGTTCCGGGGGGGGGGTGTTCCAGCACTGCATGCCTTTACAATGCACTTTATAAAGAGGTCTGAACAAAAAAAAAAGTTTTTTGCCTTTTTTCAGACCTCCAGAACAATTGAAAACCACGTTTCGGATAACAATTTTTTTTCTGATAATGAATTGCCTCTGGGAACCAATTAAATTCGTTACACAGGCATAAGCAGTAGAAACACTGTGGGAGATGCACTCAATAACTAACCATTCCAGAATGAAGCTGAAATGGTTAAAATTAAATTACACATAGAATCATAGAGTTGGAGGAGACCTCAAGTGCCATCCAGTCCAACCCCCTGCCATGCAGGAACCCCCATCACAATATTTCCGACAGGTGGCCATCCAGCCTCTGCTTAAAAACCTCCAATGAAGGAGACTCCACCACCCTTTGTGGCAGCATATTCCACTGCTGAACAGCTCTAACTGTCATGAAGTTCTTCTTAATGTTCAATTGGAATCTCTTTTCCTGTACTTTGAAACCATTGCCCCAAGTCCTGGTTTCTGAAGACATGGAGAACAAACTTGTTCCCTCTTCAATGTCCTATGGACAAGGTGTATGATGGGATGTTGACCCCAGATCCTTGCCAATCAGATTCCACCTGTCTATGGCACTAAGACTTATACTGATAGATGGCTGAAAAACCTCTTGGCTGCTGGGGTCTTCTTCAGTTAACAAAGTTTATGAAGTTTAGTATTTGTCATATTACAATTGGATCTCTGATGGCTGTTTACACCCATATAGAACCTGGCAATGCAATGTAATATCTGAAAGGCTCTTTTCAAAGACATCCTCACCTGGTTCACTCCTGTTAAAGAAACGTCAAAGTAGGGACATTTTGTTACCCTTCCTTGATTCCTACAGATTTCCATTTGATCCTCAGCCTTCTTTGCTGTGAAGATGAGGCCATATCGTGCAGAGCTGTCACGAGAGGGGCCATGAAGTTGCTGCTTAAACCCAGCTGCACATCTTATTATCCATCTGTCCCCAAGTCTCAAATATTGATGTTTATCTAATGTATAAAGATAAATCGGACAAGCTGAAGAAATCTGGAGCCAGACAAGTCTGTGATGATGGCGAGCTGGCAAGCTCTGCAGTGTACCAGGAGGTGAGGAAAAGATTGCGCATATTATACTTGTCAAATTTTGGAGAGAAGAAAACACTGAGCACTAATGAGTCTCACATTGCTTTTGTTACTTGTGAATTCTTAAATTTAAATTCGGGCTATGGCAGCTTAGAATTCAGTAGTTGAAATGGGGATATATACAGTGGTACCTTATATAAAGGAATTAATTTGTTCCAAATGAAATTATGTTAAGCAAATTTTCCTTTATACAAATTTTCCATAAGAATGCATTGAAAACAGTAATCCCTAATCGCAAATATTTTCATGTTGTATGGATTTGCCCCATAGGTGATTCTGTTAAGTAAATTTCCCCTATCTCCGGAATTTTTATGCTGTACAGATTTTATGTTATACAGACCATTTGTTATACAAGGGTCCACTGTAATAGCTTTGCCATCCTCTAGTGCAGGCATTTCCAAACTTCAGCCCTCCAGATGTTTTGGACCCCAACTCCCACAGTACTTTGTCACTGGCAATCTAAGCTTAGAATTCTGGGAGTTGTGGTCCAAAATATCAGGACAGCCAAAGTTTGGACATGCCTGCTCTAGTACTCTAAATCTAATGAATCTGATTTGCTTAACATTGATCAAAGGTGCATATTATGCCAATCAAGTGTATTAATAGTTGCATTGCCACCTCCACCAATACAGTCTGCATTTGGCACCATGTATATAGTCAGCAGCACTTATCTGAGATGGCTCCGAAGCTTATTTGGTTTGTGGCAATAAATGCAATACAATTCTTAGAGCATTGTATTTTTGTGGGGATTCTTGGAGTTTCAGTCTATAAAAGTAACTTTACCTTCTGTTGATAAAAAATATTCCATCTACAGTGCATATTTGGTTGGGTATAAGACCCATTTACCTGAAAAAGACATATATCTGGATAAGCAGTTCAAAGGCTCATGTCATACTCCCAAGATAAACAGAATTAGCCCTTCCTAAAGAACTTTTCCATTTTCTTGGCATTACCTGAAACATTTTCACAGAAAGAATCAACTCAGCATGCTTCTACCTTTCCCCCTGCAAACACTGCAGATTCAATAACACTGGAAATACAAAAATGCTGTGAGATACTAGATGTTTTTATTGGGGCAAGGTGAATAGTAGGAGAGACTGTTCCAATTGGCAATATTATGATCATCCTGAACTGCAGGTGGGAACATACTGGGGAATGTGTTTGTAGACCATCTGAAGGATCCCTCTTTCCAAATACAGTGGTACCTCTACTTACGAATTTAATCTGTTCCAAATGCATGCTCTTAAGCTGAACAACTCTTAAGGAGAGGTACCATATCTAAAACTTTAAAAAATTAAACATTTAAAAATTTAAAAAAAACCATTTGTAAGAAGAGCAGACTGCATCTAAAATTTTTAATGCCCTGCTCTCTTGGAAATATCATCTGAAAGCAACAGTTTTGAAAGCCTCCCACTCCACTCAATCCCTTTTTAGATTCTTTTCAACCCAAGGTGGTAAACTGGTTGCTCCTGCAGTCGAAGTGTTTGCAAGAAAGATAGTCCCCCAATTAACATATGGGGCCGAAATCTGGGGGTATACTAAAATACCACACCTCGATGTGGTTCAAAATTCTTTTATCCAATCTCTCCTTGCTGTACCCCGTGGCACACCCTCTGCATATGTAAGAGCTGAAGTAGGGCTAACTCCTATTGAAACACACGTACACATTGCCTTGGCAATGTACTGGTTGAAGCTGGCCGGCATGAGTGACTCCCGCTTGCCAAAGAAGTGCTATATAGCAGCGTTTTTCAACCGCTGTTCCGCGGCACACTACTGTGCCGTGGGATCTTGGCTGGTGTGCCGTGGAAAAATTCTTCCCACACCAGCAAGGCAGCGGTTGTGTAGTTCCTCCCAGGTCTGAGATGCGGTCCTGGGGAGGAGAGCGGACTACCTTTCCTGGCGTGCTTTGCTTTGCGCACCGAGGAAAGGCTGGCCGTGGGCGGGGAAGGAGGGAAAAAAAAGGAGGAGGAGGAGGAGGAGGAGTCTGACTGGAGAGCAAGAGAGCTGGGAGACCCGTGAGGGTGGGCGCGCGACCTTGCCGAGCCAGGTAGGAGCGGGCATGCGCACCCCTCGGCGGCCCTTAACAATGGTCATTTTTTTGTTGGGAGGGAACAAAGTCGGCCGCCGGTGCGCCCTCCTGCCTGCCGGCCGCCTCCGGTGAGGGGGGGGAATTCCCAGCGCGGTCCTGCGCCCAAGCCCCCTGCCCCAGGCCAAGCTGCACACCACACCCCCTCCCCCCCGCGGCCACCTCCACCCACCACCTGCGGCCGCCCGGGAAGAGGACGCGGGGAGGTCGGGGAAAGAGGGGAGGGGAGGGGAGGGGCGGCAGGCCGCCACCTGGATGCTCGGTTTCCTCCCACCGGTGCACCCTCCTGCCTGCCGGCCGACTCCGGGGCTCCGGCAAGAGGCGAGGGTGGGGGGAATTCCCAGCGCGGCCCACGCCGGACTGTGTCCTGGGTATCTCGCCGCCCGGCTGGGGCTCGGCGGAGAGGCGGGTGGTGGTGGTAGATTGGTGCCGTTTCTCCTCCTCCTCCTCCTCCTCCCTGGGCCGCCGCCACCTCCTCCTTCTCCCCACAAGTGGCTCGGGAGGGAAGGCAGGGGGCGGGGCCCGGCCGGCAGCTGGGAATTTCCCCGTCAGCTGAGCATGTTGGGCCCACAGAGGGGCTCCGGGCGGGACAGCGGCCGGGGAGGTGGAGACAACGGGGCCATCGTGAAGCAGCAGTTTGACCTCGGAGGCAGCCCGTGGTGGCCTCAGGGGGAGCACCGCCCCTCCGTCCATCTCCTTCCACCCCCACCCCCGCAACCAAGACCACCCCCCGCCGCCGCCGCCGCTGTTAGTGTCGTTGCCATGGAGGTCGAGGTGCCACAGGTGAGGCCGGGAAACCTTCATCTTGCCCGCGGGAAGGGGGCGGGGGGGCTTGCCAAGGGGAGGGTCCTCAAGGAGGAAAGAGAGGCGGTGGGGGGAATGGTTCGGCAGAGAGGGTCGTGCCCAAGGTTTTTTTAAGTTTCGGGTCGCGGCAGAAAGGACGACGGTGTTGATTTTTTTTCTACTTTGCTTGAAGCATTCGAAAAGAGGAGGCAAGTGTTCCTCTGAGCATGTGCAGAAGAACTCTGCTCTTTTTTTCTACTAAATGTGGCATTGCAGTTATGTGGCAGGGATCCCGGATGCTTCAGATCTGTTTGAATTTATCACCACCACCACCATTATGATATAACTGCAAGGGACCCTATGGATTTCTCGAACCCAGCCCCTGTTAAGGAGGCCCAGTGTGGGGATCGAACTCCCAATTTCAGCCTCCACAGCCAGAGATCAAAACCGGTTAAGCTATGCAGCAGTCAGGGTTTTTCTTGTTCTTTCTCTGTTTTAAACTCTGGAGTTAATTGGGGGACGGGGCGGGGCGGATGAGGAACATGGTGGAATACAGGTTTGGAGTGAATCCCTAGGCCTAGGGCAGCATTGGCGAACCTGTGGCACTTGGGAGCCCTTTGTGTGGGCACAGAGTTAATTTTTTTTTTAACATTTTCTAATGGTGGTGTGCCTCGTGATTTTTTTTCATGAAACAAGTGTGCCTTTGCCCAAAAAAGGTTGAAAAACACTGCTATATAGAACAACTTCAGCACCCCTTGCGGGAGTCCTGGGCAAAGCTAGTCAGACCCATATTACATCTTTATGGGATCAATACTGAATCTATCCCCTCTTTTGTCTCCCCCAGTATCAAAAAATTGGTCAAAGAAAAGATTTATTTATGTTCCAAATGGAAGGAATTGCCTGCGATTTCATTATCGTCATTCTCCCTTTATTATCCTTTGTATAAAACATCTTTCGGGCTGGAAAGCTATTTCCACAATTTAACCTCAGCTCCCTTGAGGGCAGCTTTCACAGCCCTGCGCTTTCAGACCATGCCTTCTGCTTTTTTAGAGGGGAGACTGTTTTGGACAGACTTTGCCCTTGTGGCTCAGGTGAAGTCGATGACGTGCCCCATTACTTGCTCAGGTGCCCCCTTCACGACCAACCCAGAGGCAAATTCCTTGGTGGGATTATTAGTTCACTGGCCGATAGGTCCCCTGGAGCCCAACTTAGTATGCTACTTGTTGGTACGGACAGTTTTGTTACACAGCAAGTTGCAAAGTTTGCGCTGGCAGCTATGTAAATTCGGGTCAACCTCTAATTTTGGGAGGACTATATTGCTCTGCAAATGTCACACGGTTTTTTAAAGTTTTAATTATATTTGTAGCTGGATGTAACTTTATAAGTTTTTTTTTAATCAAGACTGCGATGACCAATGGTTTTTAGCAATAAACTATTACCTAAACTTAAAAAAAAACCTTTAAAAAATAAACATTTAAAAATAAAAAATAAAAACATTTGTAAGAAGAGCAGACTGCATCTAAAATTTGTAAGGCAGCAGTTAAAATGCCAATGGTTTTTCATTCTTAAGTCGAATTGCTCTTAAGTAGAGGTACCACTGTATCAAGGAAAGGTCATCCCATCTTTCCCTTACTTTGGTGAACTAGATAGTTTTTCCTACCCAGGAGGTTTTCAATGGATCATGAAAGGTGTTAGTTCCCCTACCCCCTTTAATGCAACTGCTTCAGGAATGCAAAAGAATAACAGGCCTGCTATCAAATACTACATGCTATGGAGTTCAAAGTCCCTAATTCATTTTTTCAATTTATTGAGATAAATCCATTGCCTGTTTAGCAACCATCTGAGGCTGACTTGAGTCTTTCCCCAAGACTGGGGCCCTGTGTCAAGCAGTGTGGGAACAAACTCAACACATACTGCTTTTTAGCAACAAAATCTAGACATGGGCACGACTTGGTGAAATTCTTGTTTCCATTTCCGTTACTCGTTTCCGTTACGCAACGGAAACGGTAATGACAATTACTCCCCCAGAACTCAAACTCAAACCAACAAAAGAAAAATTGGGTCTGATTTGTCGTTGTCGTTCCTGGAATTGCAGTGATCGCATGATGCCAAGCGGCACAGAAAAAAAGTTTTAGAAATTAAAAAAAAAACCATGATTCCCAGCCAAAAAAGCAGGCGAAAATATGCCTGCCTGAGGGCACCTACCAGAGGGGTGGTTTCTGGGGGGGGGTCCCCACTCCAGCCTTCCCCCCTCCTGTCCTGGGCTGCTGGTACCGGGCTGGGAGGGGGCATCCTCGGCGTCTCCATTTGCCATGCGGTGCGGGGGGATCCAAAATGGCGACCGCAATATTTTTTTTGAAATTGTGGTCCAAAAACTCACCAAACCACCACAGAAACATGCAAAAATTAGCTATTTTAAATGCTTGAATTTTTACAGTAGCAGCAGTGGGTTTTTCTTGCAACAAAACATCTCCATTTATTTTATTTTATTTTATTTTATTTTTATTTTTTTACACCTGCACACGCGCAATGATGGGCTGGCCATGGAATGGGACCATGCAAATTTTTGGAGCCATTCCACCAATCGCATGGCCAGGTTTTGCTGAGACTTGCTGGTACCAGGCTGGGAGGGGGCATCCTCGGCATCTCCATTTGCCATGCAGTGCGGGGGGATCCAAAATGGCGACCGCAATATATTTTTTGAAATCGTGGTCCAAAAACCCACCAAAGCACCACAGAAACATGCGAAAATTAGCTATTTTAAATGCTTGAATTTTTACAGTAACAGCAGTGGGTTTTTCTTGCAATAAAACATCTCCATTTATTTTATTTTATTTTATTTTATTTTTATTTTTTTACACCTGCGCACGCGCAATGATGGGCTGGCCATGGGATGGGACCATGCAAATTTTTGGAGCCATTCCACCAATCGCATGGCCAGGTTTTGCTGAGACTTCTGGATGTGCCAGAGAGGGCATAAAAAGCCCACTAACCCGAACCCTAACCCGAACCCATACGCCAGTACACTGTGTTCTTAGTGGGCCAGAGGAACCCAGAGGTACAGTCCACTAACCCACCCTAACCTTAACCGTTACCCTAAGCCTAGCCCTTACCCCCTAACCCCATGCTCTGGGAAGTCAAGTCGCGCTAAATCGCGGCAGTAACGACAAACGACAAATGACACGACGAAACGACAAATTTTTGAAAAATTTCGCAAAAAACGGAAACGACCCGAAATGGACCTGTCCCGAAAAACGACAACTCGGAAAAAAATTTTCTGGTCGTGCCCATCTCTAACAAAATCTGAAGGCCGAAGCTGCTACTTGTTGCTGAGTTCAGAACTTCACATTGTTCTAGCATTTTCAAACTCATCTGGCTAGTTTTTCATATTCTTTATTTATTTACAGTATGTCAGAACATGGCACAGTTTAAAATTTTAGACCTAAATGAATACTGTATACCTAAAATTCAAACAAATGAAACTACAGAAACAATTCAACTACAGGTAGTTTTGACCAACAACAGACTACTTCAACAGTGTTATCTTGACTGTTTACCAGATCTTTTCTGTACTTAGGGTGGAGCATAAATTGCAGTCACCTAAATGTTGCATTGATTGAACTGCTCAAAATTTCCAAAAAAATTCCAGAAAGCAATATTGGGAGTGGATTTCCAATGAAATAGTTTAAAGTGCTGGCTGGGCTGCTGGTTTGCTGGTTTGTGGTTGCAAGGCCAAACTCTGGAAATTCAATCCCTCACTTTTTACCCCAGAAGAGCCAACCTGTGTGTTCTTGGGCAAGCTGCACAGTCCCAGGATGTCCCTAGAAGGAGGGCATAAGAACATAAGAACATAAGAAGAGCCATGCTGGATCAGGCCAAAGGCCCATCTAGTCCAGCTTCCTGGATCTCACACTGGCCCCACCAGATGCGTTTGGGAGTGCATGAGACTAGATATCTGTCTCCTGATACCACTCCCCTGCATCTGGCCCTTGAAGTACCCCGGTTTTAAGCCTGGAGATTACACATCTCCCTCATGGTTTGTAAGCTGTGATGGACTTTTCCCCCAAGGAATCTGTCCAATCCCCTTTTGAAGGCATCCAGGCCAGATGCCGTCACCACATCCTGTGGCAGGGAGTTCCACAGACTAACAACACGCTGGGTAAAAAATATTTTCTTTTGTCTGTTCTCTCTCTCCCAACCCACAATTTGAGTGGATGTCCCCTAGTTTTGGTATTTTATGAGAGGGAGAAGAGTGTCCCTCTATCCACTTTACTTATGCCCTGCATTATTTTGTAGATCTCAATGGTAAACCACTTCTGTGTATTCTCTGCACAGGAGAATAGTCAAAGTGAGAGGCAGGACAGCTGCTTGGCAACTTATCCCTGCAGTGTACATGCCCTTGTTTCAACCAACTCCACCAATCAGCAACAATCCAACTGGGTTTAAATGGTTTTCACTCTGGTTTGACGGCCCCAAAGACTGAGTGAAAGCTGCCTCTCTATTTTATTTTATTGCTTGGTTGTGTTTGTGAAGCCAGTCCTGGGTCCCAGAGGCGTCTGCATTGATTTGTTTCCCTCTCAGTCGCAATGCATTGTGGGTTTTGTTCTCATTGCACGCTCATTTTGGCTCCCAACTACAAAGAAGAGCAGGCATTGAAATCTTATAAAGTCACCAGGATATAAAGGCTTAAAAAAACCATCTCGGTTGTTTAAATGATACATAATGACCATTGGGCTGCCTTGAAGGGTTGAGCGAGGTGGCTGCCTTCACAGCATAGAGGCAGAAGTAGTAAACTATACAGTGGTGCCTTGTATAAAGGAATTCATTCATTCCAAATGAAATTATGTTAAGCAAAAAATCCTTTATACAAATTTCCCATAGGAATGCATTGAAAACAGAGTAATCCCTAATCACAGCCACTTTTACGTTGTATGGATTCGCCCCATGGATGATTCTGTTAAGCAAATTTCCCCTATTTCTGGAATTTTTTATGTTGTACAGATTTTATGTTATATAAACCGTTTGTTATACAAGGATCCACTGTAGTCTTCCCTACCCTCAGAGCTACCCCTAGATCACTGCCAATAGTGGTCTAGAGAAACCTGGTTGCCAGTGTCAATGGATGCTCTTAAAATACTGTCCCAACTGCTTCCAACTGCTTTCTGTAGTATTCTGTATTCTGTAGACCCAGCTGCTTTCCCAGTATTATTATTGCATCATCACAATACAGTAGAACCCCAATATCCTCTGGGGATTTGTTCCAGGCCTTCCCGTGGATAATGAAAACCATGGATAAGAAAGAACGCCTGCCCACCCAACCCCAAACTGCTCTTTCATGACAGTAGCTTGCTTTATGACTGCTGTTTTGAGATGGTGGCTTGCTTTATGGCCGCTGTTTGTGACAGTAGCTTGCTTTACAGATGCTATTTGTGACAACAGCTTGCTTTTACCACTTGCTTTGTGGCTGCTTAGTTATTTTTTTCCTCTGCCAGCCGTGGATAACTGAATCAGTGGATACGGGGGTCCTACTGTAATGATAACAATGGATGTACCATCAACTCGTTTCTTACTTATGGCAACGTTTTTCAGGGTTGTCTAGGTACAAAATATTCAAAAGTGGCTTACCTTTCCCTTCTTCTGGGGGTACCCTGGGACTGTGCAGTTTTCCTCTAAGGCCACTCAGACTGGCTGTATCCACAGGAGGCACCGTGGGGAAACTCTGACCCCACAGCCAGATGCCTAAACCACTGAATGATCCAGCCAGACACCATCACCACTCCTGATGCCAATTTGCCAAACGTAGAAGCTGCACACGAAGCTATCAGAAATCTGACCAACTGCAGATTGGCGGCCAGAATGTTCATATGTGCAAGCCAAAGGGCCAAAATCATAATAACTGGCCCATTTTAATCCCTGTCAATCAGGTTTCAATAGCAAGCCTACTGTTCTTTCTCACCTGTTCATTATTAAAACCAAATCATTATCTTATAGCACTACAGAAACTTTTTTTTTCTTTATTCAGAAAGAATCCTTGAAAACAAACCTATTTGCAACCTGTTTTATTATCATCCACTTAGCAGTATGATAGTGCCACTGTAAAACTAAAACTTGGCATTCTCTATTGCACCTTTATGTGTTTAAATGCTTTGATCGAGATACATTGTGAAATGATCTTCCTACTGTTATTGATTTCCCCAATGTTTATATTGCTGTACACAATGGTGGCAGTTTGTGCGCTTATAAGCAGTAAATTCTGCTTATTGTTTTCAGTTTGACATGAAAAATTGTGAGAACTGTTTCATAATAGGCCTGACATTTCTATCAAAGCAAATATATTTTACTAGGAAAAGGTAACAGCGAGAGGGCTTTTCCTATTGTGCCATTTCCATCTTCCATCTCTCCACCCCGCAAGGTCTGCCTGAATGATACATGGCCATCCTTTTAGTAGCTAGTTAAGGCATTCTCTCTATGCCCAAACATTTGACAGGGTGTGACTAATTCTCAGATACCACCCCCAATTGTTGTGGCTGTGTGCCATCAATTTGTTTTTGGCTTATGGCAGCCATATGAATTGGTGACCTCCAAAGGTTCCCATTGTTTAGCAGCCCTCAGCAATCTGGCTTGATGGGGTCATTTCATCTCATATTTGGTATTCCTCTTTCTCCGCTGCCTTGAATGTTTTCCAGCTTCCATGGTTTTTTTCCTGTGAGTCTTGCCTTCTAATGGTGTGCCCAAAGATGACAGCCTTGATTTATTCTTTTCTGTTTCGGGGTGGGTGGGTGTTGAGCCTTGATTTGATGTAGCAGCCCTTTGCATGACTTTCTTTTGATTTGTAAAAATCTTCTGCAACACTACCTATCAAAAGAATCTCTTTGTTTCCTCTTAGTTTTGTTCACTGCCAGGCTTTCACATCCATGTCGCAAATAGGAGTACCAAAATGATCTCCACAACGCACACTTATTTTGTACATTAAAAGCCCAATGTCGATACAAATGGAACCATACAATATAATAATTATAGAGCTGGAATGATAAGAGCATAAGAACATAAGAAGATCCTTGCTGGAACAGGCCACAGCCCATCCAGCAGTGGCCCACCATTTGCTTCAGGGTATTCCCAAGCAGATGTCTTCACCTGCTTATGATTCCCAACAAATTGTATTGAGAGATATCCTGCCTCTCTCTCCAACCCAGAGGTCGTCCTTAGGCATCCATAATGATAGCCAGCCATTCATACACTTGTTCTCCATGAACTTGTCTAATTGTTTCTTAAAGCCATCAAGGCTGACAGCTGTCACCACTTCTTCTGGCAGGGAGTTCCACAGACCAGTGATCCTCTGGGTGAAAAAGTACTTTCTTCTATGGATCATTGAGTCACCCTTAACAATGAGGCACAGTGATGAACTGAATTCGCAACTTTAGGCTCTGCAGCCAGATACTTAAAGTACTGCGCTATCCAGTAGTTCAATATGATTATCTCTGTTATTTATGTGATGAGGTGTAGCTTTGTATTGCAAGCATTGTTTTCTATTACTTTTGTATGCTTTAATTGTTCTGTAACACCCAAAGATTTGTTTGGGGCTAGTTTGTGTGTGTGTGTGTTTTAATCAAAGGGTGTCAGGTAAACTGCAGCCACCATCATCCTCACCACCACCATCTGCAGCAGATTACCTTGCAATGGAAACAGCCATCTGTGGATTCTGATTTTAAAATCTGAAATAGATAAGAACGACCTTCTTCTGAAGAAGAGGTTTGTACTGGCAGATGGGTTCATGAACACATGACTGAGGGGTTGAAATGGATGCCTTTATAAAAGTCCTTCCAACTTCATCATTCTATGCTTCTATGATTCAGGTGTGAAAACACACAGGTGCCCTTGTTTTTAATCTGAGAAGTGAGGGAGTATATGAAACAGGTGGTTTGGTAATTTATTTGGCTTTAAGGACTCACTTGACAAGCAGAAGGCAAGTAAGCCAACAGAGACTAAAGAGGAGCTGGCAAGAAGTGCAGATAGCCACGGTTGCTGGAAGGCCTGTTGGCTAAATTCTGTTAGCTGGAAAAAGAACAAGTGGTTTTAGAAATTAATTTCTTCAGTTTAACTCTCTTCTTTCGTTAGAGGGTGCCTTAAATAAAACACATCCACAAATTCAATAACCATGGTAGAGGGAGTCATGTGCTATTTTTAACTTTTGGGGATCTCTAGCTTTGTATATATGAGACTGATTGTGTTACTTTAATTTAATGTGGAATCTGAGATTGAGAACAAACATAGAATAACAGCAAGCAAGTCTAACAGTTGCCGGAAAAAAACTGAATGAGGTGATATGGCTGAAATGCTGAGCAGAAGCCACTGCCTGGCAGGTGAACGGGATTTCCCTAATCCTATCAAACCAAATTGAAGTTCTGCATTTGGCTGCTCTTCTGTTCCTTCAATAAAAACTGGAAAGCTCATTAGTGGATTAGATTCTTGTCTTTTGAAATTCTCTGCTCTTGCATTTTCTGCAGATTTGATTAACAGGATGAAAATGGGTGGTTTGGAGCCTTTCATCCCCCCCACATATTTATTTATTATTTATTTGTTACACTTCTATACCGCACCATCTTCCATAAGGAACTCTGGGTGGTTTACAGATTTAAAACAACAACAGGATTGAGAACTGGTTGAGATCCAGGAAACAAAGAGTAGGTGTCAATGGGAAATTTTCAAAATGGAGAGAGGTGAAAAGCGGTGTGCCCCAGGAATCTGTCCTGGGACCGGTGCTTTTCAATCTGTTCATAAATGACCTGGAGACAGGGATAAGCAGTGAGTTGGCCAAGTTCGCAGATGACACAAAACTTTTCTGTGTGGTAAAAACCAGAGAAGATTGTGAAGAGCAGCAGAAGGATCTCTCCAAACTGGGGGAATGGGCTACGAAATGGCAAATGCGTTTTAATGTAGCCAAATGTAAAGTAATGCATATTGGGGCAAAAAAAATCAAAACTGTATCTATCAACTCATGTGCTCTGAGTTATCCGTGACAGATTAGGAAAGAGATCTTGGTGTGTTGGTGGACAGCTCCATGAAGGTGTCTCCCCAATGTTTGGCAGCGGTGAAGAAGGCCAATTTCATGCTAGGGATTATCAAAAAGGGGATTGAAAATAAAACAGCCAACATTATAATGCCATTATACAAAACAATAGTAAGGCCGCACCTGGAGTATTGTGTACATTTCTGGTCACCGCATCTCAAGAAAGACATAGTGGAACTGGAAAAGGTGCAGAAGAGAGCAACTAAAATGATTACTGGGCTGGGGCACCTCCCTTATGAGGAAAGGCTAAAACATTTGGGGCTCTTTAGTCTGGAAAAAAGGCGCCTGAGGGGGAATATGATTGAGACATACAAAATAATGCAGGGCATGAGTAAAGTGGATCGAGGGAAGCTCTTCTCCCTCTCACAAAATACCAGAACTAGGGGACATGCACTCAAATTGAGGGCTGGGAGAGTAAGAACAGACAAAAGAAAATATTTTTTCACCCAGCGTGTTGTTAGTCTATGGAACTCCCTGCCACAGGATGTGGTGATGGCATCTGGCCTGGATGCCTTCAAAAGGGGATTGGACAGATTCCTGGAGGAAAAGTCCATCACAGGTTACAAACCATGATGGAGATGTGTAATCTCCAGGCTTAAAACCAGGGTACTTCAAGGGCCAGATGTAGGGAAGTGGTATCAGGAGACAGATATCTAGTCTCATGTGCTCCCAAACGCATCTGGTGGGGCCAGTGTGAGATCCAGGAAGCTGGACTAGATGGGCCTTTGGCCTGATCCAGCATGGCTCTTCTTATGTTCTTATGTTCTAGGTAAACCAGCAAAAAGGAGAAACATCAATAAAATGTTTGATATAATATGTTTCTACTGTAGAGATCAACACCATACCTTTCTAAACATTCAAACATTGCTCAAATCCCTAAAAAAGATAGCTTAATGGCTGTGACATATCTTAGGATGAGCATTTGTTCTGGTGTTTGGCGGTGCTGTCCGGGCAGGCTGGTTCACTCTTCCATTGATCAGATGATAACATCTCTCAAAGGAACCCACTTTGTGGATGTATAACTTGGATGTACAAAACCCAACCTTTACCAAACTTGGAGGGATTGTAGAGGAAAGTTAAGGAGATATTCTCTGCAAGTTTGGTATCTCTAGGTGCCAGGGGGCACTTTCCTTGGCAGCCCTCTTTTAGGGTGCATATTGTGGACATACAAAACACAAACATCACCAAACTTGCAGGGCTTGCATAGTACAGGCAGTTGAAGCTTCTCAGCAGTTTTGGTGTCTCTACACCCTACCAAATCAATGAATGATAAATCATTAAAATTTTGCTAATTCATATTTGTTGGGGAGGAATAGGAATATGGATTTGAATAGACAAATTAGTTATTTTTAACAGATTTTAATTCATTTTTTAAAATTTGTGCCCATCTCTAGCCTCTATGTCAGGCATGTCCAAACTTTGGCCCTCCAGATGTTTTGGACAACAACTCCCACAGTCCTTTGCCATTGGAAATACAGCCTTGGAATTCTGGATGTTGTGGTCCAAAACATCAGGAGGATCAAAGTTTAGACATCCCTGCTCTATGGCTACAACATCCACTAAGCCTCACTCTAAGGAAGTACAGTACGTCTAACAGCAAGGCATATGGAAGAGAATGGAGGAAGCACAGGGAGGTGGAAGAATGGTTGGGGTAGTGGGTGCAAGGAAGATGAATGGGATGTGGCAAGCAGAGTGGTACATACCTGTACCTTCTGATCTCAGTTGATAACAGACTCTTGGCTGCCAGAAAACCGCCTTTCTTTGATATATGTTCCCTGCAATATAAGTGTCCATCCTAATGCTGAATATTTTGTAAGAAAACAAACAAAGCATCCATGAAATGAAAATCATAGAACCAGCGGAAGGAGGATCTCCTTCCACTGGTTCCATGTGTTCCACTGTGTTCTAAAAAGAACACAGGCAGCAGAAGAAGAGGTCAGAAAATGAAATTACATTTCTCCTAATAGAATTATCTGTTGATGGAGCACATCATATTCTTTCTTGGGCCTGCTCCAGTTCTTAATGGACTCAGCACCACACTTGGCACAAACTTTTTATTCCAAGCAGGCTGAGTAGGTTAGGCCAAGAACAGACTAGAGCAGATATGGAGGATTAATGCTTCTAGTTTTTATGGATCTAAAGAGGCCAACCACTAGATTAGGGGGTAAGTCTCCTTCTCAATTATTTCTGTGATCAGAACGATCCACATTATTTTGATTCTAATTGCATTACGTGTGTGTGTGTTCTGTATGGTCAAGTCAGAACCCTAATGGGGCTTTAAAGGTATGTCAGATATTTAAGGAGAGGTGTTACCAATTCTGCTACCCAGCTGGGTTTCCATGGCTAAGGGGGATTTGAACCCTATTCTCCAGACTTCCATTCCACCACTCTATCCCCTACACCACACTGGGGATGCATAAAAACATTGCAATATCAACAGTTGCAATTTCCGACCTATTTTTCAATTATTCTTATCCTCTTTCAACCAACTGCACATTGGGTTGATAGTTCCATCAACATATCTACCCAGAGCTTAACGATACCATATTAAACATAACATATTGATCTTCAGTTTGTTTCACTTTTTTGAACCAAAGCTGGGGGCGACTTTTTGCATTTTGGGGCCAGGTGGACACATCCTTCTAGGTCCATGAGGCACCGCTAAAAATGACCCATGCCATTTTTCAGCAACGTGTGATCCAGGGAAACTCAAGTAGTATATCCAGCTCTCAGCAGGTTGGCCCATTGGAAAGCAGCAGTGGGATTCTCAGTAGGTTTAGAAAATACAAGATGAATACATTTATGTCAGTCTATAATCCTTTCCTAAACTTTAATTCCCACTGCTGACCCTCACTATAATGCAATTCCAAGGGGTTGAGAAATAATCTTGTCCAGTGTGTGGGTGGACCATGGAATATGTAGTCCGCCACCATTATTAGCGTAGCCTGCTGCCTTGGGTTAAAGCATAATTTCTTCAGTGAAGACAAACAAGATATCTTTATTTCAGCAATCTATTTCCATATATCCAGCTGAGCAACTTTACATCCAAATTCAGCCTTCAACAAAGTAACTTTCCAACCTTCAAGCTGAATAACATCTAGCATAGGAATCCAGCTTGCATACAGCAATACAGCAGCATCAATGTGTGCAGCCAACTCCCAAACCGTTCACAGCTTTACAAAATCCCCTTTCCATATGCTCCTATGTCCAGTATATACAATATTGTTATCCAATCACCTTTGCAATTTAGTACCCCATGACTTGTCAGTCACACTTAACTGAGCATTCTGAGTCTTCGCTCTCGCGCCTGCCACTACGTCTCTCTGTCTGCTTTTGGGACCTTGAATCTCTCACTTCCTGCCAAGGTCACTTAGGTGTATAACCTTCTTCACAAGTGTCTTGTATTAAACATTACTTTGAAACTTCAACCCAGCATGAATATGCTGACAAATCTGAAGCTCACATGATTCTGGTGTTGTTTTGGCTTATTATTTTTTAATCGCAGTCCATGAGAATTAATCCATTTCTATGCTTCTTCTCATACCTAACTGTGTCTCAGAGTGGTCTCCTTCTGTAGACTTGTTCTTCTGTCTGCTTGATAATATTATTTTTAATCATGCTTTCCACTGATTAAACCTCAACAGACATTTAGCCAGTTGGTCTGTGATTGCCTTAGATTCCTTGTGAAAGAAAGAAAGAAAGAAAGAAAGAAAGAAAGAAAGAAAGAAAGAAAGAAAGAAAGAAAGAAAGAAAGTGGCATTATGCTCACCATTTTCTAATCCTTTGGCACAGACACCCTTGAGAAGGGTCAGCATAAATCTGAATTGACTTGACAGCATGTGGCAATTATTATTTACAAGGTTTTCTTGCAAGCTCACCAATATCACATTTGAGTTCTTTAAGTCAGTGCTCCCCAACCTTTTTATCACCGGGGCCCGGTAAATGTTTGATAATTTTTCCCTGTTAATAAAGCGTAGGGTGTGTTATTTCCTCTTCTTGGCAGGGCGGGCGCGAGCTCTTCAGTGTCCTTTCAAAGAAAAGGGTGCCTCCTTTCCTGATGGCGGGGGTGATGGCATGTCTTCTGACTTGATGGCGGGTGAAATGAATTTGTTCAGCTGATGACAGTCCCTTACCCCTCGGCGTTAATAGTCTTGCGGGCGCATCTAATGGTCCAGCTGCCTCCAAAGTTGGGGGTTTTCCTGATGGCTTCTGATATTCTTTCTAAAATGTTTAATAATATTACGGGGGGTCTCGCGGGCGATTATGAGTGACGTTTCCGATGGCAGACTTGGGCGCGATGGCGGGGGTGCCATTTATTGCTTACTGATGGCGGGGGCGATCGGGGGTCAGAGAGCATTGGCGGGGGTGATTTGTCTTAAGCGGCCATTCTTTTGAAAGAAACCCGGCGGCGCAATGGCTTCCTCCACAAGGCTCATTAACCACAGCAGTGGCGACCTCTGGGGGGTAATGCTACGGCGCGCTGATGGCAGGGCGGGCGCGATTACTTGAGCTTCTGTTATTGTGGGGGTGGCGGCGGCGATGGCGGGGGGTCGTGGCGGCGGCGGTGATGGTGGCAGCGATGGCGGGGCAGGGTGGGCGCGATGGCGGGGGGTCGCAGTGGCGGCGGCGGGGAAAACACCCGGGCCGAGCTGCGCCGCCCCCCCGCCCACCTCAACACAGGCGTGGCGGTGGGGAAAAGACCCAGGCCGGCCTGAGATGCCCCCCTCCCCCCCCAAAAAAGAGGCACACACGCACGGCGCCGGCCGGCCAAAGCCCAGCCGGCCTGAGACACCCCCTCCCCCAAAAAGAGGCATGCGCGGCGCCGGGCCGGCAAAGCCCGGCCCGGCCTGAGATGCCCCCCCCCCCCCCCCCAAAAAGAGGCACACTCCCCTCCCCTCCCCTCAAAACAGGCGCGACCTGCCTGCCTCGCCGCCGCCAGCCAAGATCCCGAGGGGTTCGGGAGTCGCCGGGAGAAAGCGGCCCTTCCGAGCAGGGCTCCTTTCTCTCTCTCTCTCTCTCTCTCTCTCTCTCTCTCTCTCTCTCGGCCCCGGAGACGTGCTCTCCTGGGGCTGCTTTTGGGCGCGCTGGGCAGCTTCACCAAGGAGGAGGCAAGCACCAGCCTTGGGATAAAAGCAGCGCGCGCGCCTCGGCTACCTCCCGCCCGTCCTCCCAGCGCATGCGCTCAGCGTAAGCAGGTGAAGAAGGGGGCGGCGGCATGTGTGTGCCTCTCTCTCTCTCTCTCTCTCATTTCCGGGAACCGGGCCGCCGCCACAGGGGAATGATTGGAAGTTCCTCGGGCGGCGGCCCGGCGTAGATTGCTCCACGGACCGGCACCGGTCCGCGGACCGGGGGTTGAGGACCACTGCTTTAAGTGATACCATCTGGACCTGACAATTTTGTTTTCAGTTTCGTTTGTTAATAAAGTGTAGAAATTTATTTCCTCTTCTTGCTCTTTGCTTTAGCTCCTCAGTGTCCTTTCAAGAAAAAGGTGCCTCCTTTCCTGAATATGTGCCCCATGTCTTCTGACTTAAAGGTAAGTGAAATGAATTTGTTCAGCTTTTGACAGTCCCTTACCCCTCCGTTAATAGTCTTGCCATCTAATGGTCCAGCTGCCTCCAAAGTTGTTTTCCTGCTTCTGATATTCTTTCTAAAATGTTTAATAATATTACTCTCATATTATGAGTGACGTTTCCCTAAGACTTACTTATTTCACCATTTATTGCTTACTTAGCTTTCTCCTGAGTGAGTGCGCATTCACTTTTCTTTTCTTTGTCTTAAGCTTTCCATTCTTTTGAAAGAAACCCGTTATTTTCTTAGCTTCCTCCACAAGGCTCATTAACCACAGCAGTGGCGACCTCTGGGACTTAATGTTACTTTTTCTGATGTATGGTGTCTATTTTACTTGAGCTTCTGTTATTGTAGTTCTGAGCTGTCTGCTAAGATTTCCGAAGGCATTTGATCCCATTGACTTTCCCTTCCAATTTCATTTTGGTCAGTCTCTTAGTTCTGAGAAATTTCTTGTCTCGAAATCAAACAAAATCATGTTAAACCTCCATGGCAATTTTTCACTTGCACCAAAATAGAAAATTGACATCCTTCTTGGTCACTGTTCCAAACTGTTCAATAACTAGCTTTTCCGTAGAGGAAACAGCTTTTGTCTATTGGAGCAAGAGCCTCTTGAAGAGTCTGATGAAACTTTTAAGATTTATCTGGAATAAGCTTTTGCGGAGTGGCTTAGAGCACTTTTACACGACCTCTAAAATCCGCCTGCAACTTAAATTTGGACCAGCAATTGTGGGGGGTTGTCGCTCTTCCTGTATTCCCACCCCTCCGCACTCCATTGTTCCTGTTTGCGTGAGGGGAGGGAGAAAAAATGCAGGCTCACCTCCGTCTGCTGGGCCCCGAGCTGCCCCGTAGTGATTCCTGTCTCTTAAAGGGGCGATGAGGACAAAAAACAAACAGAAGGCAAGGGAGCCCGGCATTCACAGCTTTACAATGCACATTGGAAGATTTTTTTTACCTCCTGGAGGCCAGGTACTTGAAAAGTGCGCTGGGACACACTTAGGTGGGCGTGGTTGTACTTAATTTTTTTTAAAGTCCGGAGCTGGTGGGAAAATATTTTTTAAGCTTCGGATCTGGGAGCCCTTTGCCTCGGATTTTAGGAGTCGTGTAAAAGCGCCCTTAGGTATCTGACTGCATAGGCAGAGGTTGGACCCCCCTTTCTGCCTCCCACAGGTAGAGCCAGCCTGTGTGGCCTTAAGCAAGTTGCACCATCTCGGAGCACCCCCAGAGGAAGGGAATGGCAAACAACTTCTGAGTACAATGGACCCTCATATAACAAATGGTTGGCATAACGTAAAAACTGTACAACATAACAAAATTCCGGAGATAGGGGAAATTTGCTAACAGAATCATCTATGGGGCAAATCCGTACAACATAAAAATGGTCACAATTAGGGATTACTCTGTTTTCAATGCATTCCTATGGGAAATTTGTATAAAGGAAAATTTGCTTAACAGAATTTCATTTGGAATGAATTAATTCCTTTATGCAAGGTACCACGGTATTCTCTTCCTAGAAAGCCCAGAAAGGGGTTTCTAAGTCAGAACTGACTTGACAACACATGACCATTATTTATTTACTTGGGGACTGCCACCCACTTCCTTAGATTCAAAAAGTTCTAACTTTCTATCAGTTGGGATAATGTACAGAAATATTACCTCTTTGTCAAAGCCAGGAGATGAATTTAGTTGTAGATATTTGAGATACTGAAGGATCATAGAATCATAGAATCCATTCCATTCCATAAACCTTTAATGGCATTAAAACAAAGGAAGTACACAAATAAAGACTAAGCAGTTACACAGAACATTATAAAATAAATTTCACCAATGGTCTAACTAAAGTTCACAGAGGGTTGCTCTTTTTTTTTAACGCAGCTGTTAGAAATTCAGCCACCCAAGCAGTGACTAGTTCAGAATTGTCCTGAAGGAGAAAGCCCGCATATCCTTCAGGAGGGCCTGGGAAATCAAGGAGGATTTGCTCCAAGAAGAGTTTGCATAGCTTACTGTGTTCCAGACAGTGACACAAGATGTGGGAGACTGTGTTGGGTTCTAAGTGGCAAAAACTTTCTATCAGTTGGGATAATGTAGAGAAACACTACCTCTTTGTCAAAATCAGGAAATGAATTTAATTGTAGTTATCTGAGATACTGAAGGATCATAGAATCATAGAGTTGGAAGAGAGCTCAAGGGCCATCCAGTCCAACCAAAAACCACTAATTATTAGATTAAAGGGCAGGGTTGGCGAACCTATGGCACGGGTGCCAAAGGTGGCACTCAAAGCCCTTTCTGTGGGCACCTGACATTGCCCCTTAACAGCCACCTGTATTCAGGTTAAATTGCTGTATTGGTACTTTGTAAAAAAATTAGTGGGTTTTGAATTGCAGTTTGGACACTCAGTCTCTAAAAAGTTCGCCATCACTGCTCTAGGGCACTTGTGGTGAACCTTTGACACTCCAGATGTTTTGGACCACAACTCCCACGGTCCCTTGTCATTGGCAATACAGTCTTGGAATTCTGGGAGCTGTGGTCCAAAACATCTGGAGTGCCAAAGGTTCGCCACCAATGCTCAAGGGCAAAGGTTTCCAATCTTGGGTCCCCAGATGTTCTTAGACTAAAACACTCCAGAAGCTTTCATCTCTAGATGTCCCACCCAGGATTTCTGCGAATTGTATTCCAATCCAACAACACAACACTTTTACCTGACTGCTGGTAGCCCTAACAAATGTTAATCAAGGTGTGTCCATGAGTTTCATTTCTACAAAAGAGAAGGAATGAGAATCTCTACAGATTTCATATAAATATAGGTATGCTGTTGCATTGGTGTTGTACAGCTTTGGGAGAGGGAAAGAAACACTGCCAATTATCCCCCTCTTAAGGATTCCTTCAGAAAACATAATTGTTTGTCCTTACCTGCCCCATTAATTGCCTCATCCCATCCAAATACATGTACCGAATCCTTCTGAATTGCTTACAGTCAGATGTGGACAATTTGAACAGATACTGACCATTTCTGGGAAGATTAGACTATTTCATTCTTTAGACTAGTGTGTGGAATAATATGGCCCAAAGAGGCAGAAATTATTTCTGAGGACTTTTAGTTCTCCATGTGCTTTAAAAAAAAAAAAACCCCTGTCTGATGCATTAAGCATAAAAAGCAGCCAAAAAGAAAAGAAAAGAAAAGAACTTAAGTGTAAATTTGGACTGGAGTATAAGAACATAAGAACAAGAGCCATGCTGGATCAGACCAAAGGCCCATCTAGTTCAGCTTCCTGTATCTCACAGTTGCCCCACCAAATGCGTCTGGGAGCACACGAGACTAGATATCATGGTTTGTAACCTGTGATGGACTTTTCCTCCAGAAATCTGTCCAATCCCCTTTTGAAGGCATCCAGGCCAGATGCCATCACCACATCCTGTGGCAGGGAGTTCCACAGACTAACAACACACTGGGTTAAAAAAAATCTTCTTTTGTTTGTTCTCACTCTCTCAACCCTCAATTGGAATGGATGTCCCCTGGTTCTGGTATTTTGTGAGAGGGAGAAGAGCGTCCCTCTATCCACTTTACTCATGCTCTGCATTATTTTGTACATCTCAATCATATCCCCCCTTAGGCACCTTTTTTCCAGACTAAACCCCAAATGTTTTAGCTTTTCCTCATAAGGGAGGTGACCCAGCCCAGTAATCATTTTAGTAGCTATCTTCTGCACCTTTTCCAGTTTTCCACTATGTCTTTTTTGAGATGCGGAGACCAGAATTGTACACAATACTCCAGGTGGGGCCTTACTATCGTTTTGTATAATGGCATTATAATGTTGGCTGTTTTATTTTCAATCCCGTTTTTGATAATCCCTAGCATGGAATTGGCCTTCTTCACCACTGCCACACAGTGCGTAGACACCTTCACTGAGCTGTCCACCAGCACCCCAAGATCTCTTTCCTGATCCGTCACAGATAGCTCAGAGCCCCTGAGTATACCAGTATGAGTTGTGAGGAAAACAAACTGCCCTGTGTCTTTTAACATCTTAACTGTTTATTAATCTGTGTCTGTAAAGATTCTCAGTCATCCAGGTGCGTTTATTTGGAAGTTGAGTCATGGCAACTGGGCTTCTTTTCTTGAGACATTGAAACGTTTCACTGCTCAGCCAAACAGCTTCATCAATCTGAGGAAAGTTAGTTGCGAGTCTTTCATTTTATTGTTCACTTTGACCTCATATCACCCTGGTCTGAAATAGCCCATACTTGTTTTTAAAAAATAGTATTTTCTCCAGAGATATAATGGGAGCCCAGGAGAGGACCTTCTGTGTACCTGCTCCGAGGTTGTGGGATACTCTTCCTCAGACTTTGAGAGAGCACCGACAATTAAAACTAAAATTCTTACTCATGGTCAGTTTAGGCTGTTTATCCCATCCCATTGCTGAAAATTAGGGGGAGTTTTATAAGAACCCATAGAATATTATTTCCCCGAGCCCAGAGCAACTGAGCAATCTTCCTCTTCTTCTCCTTCTGTCTTCCCATGTTTCCTGACAGGAGTCACAAGTGAATTCCAATATGCCCCAGGAGAAGACATGAGGACCTACAAGTAGTGGAACACTAGAGCACTTGAGTGAATTATGCAGTTGAGCTATCAAGTTCCTCCTGCTGAAATCCAGCAGCACAAAATTGTTCTCCTTCTGATGTCCACCCAGATCTGGAATGCTTCTCACATTTTGTTCTCATTTGCAGACCTCCCTTCCACACCTTCCAAACTAACACAGCAGACAAGCAAAAACTATTGGAAGGAGAGGCAGAGATGAAACTCTAGGCTTTCTTTTGACTTTCATGTGTGTACTGAAAATCCATCTCTCTTAGGCACAATCTGTCTGCCACTTATCACGCTGCCCTTCCATCAATCCCCAGAAGCACTTCACACTAGAGATGGGCACGACCAGGAAAAATTACGTTTCGAGTTGTCGTGTGTCGGAGCCAGCCCATTTCAGCTCGTTTCCGTTTTTCGCGAAATTTTCCAAAAATTTGTCATTTCATTTGTCGGTTTTTCGTCTGTCGTTAGTACTGGTTTTGGGGGGGCTCCTGGAGGCACCTCTCTGGGGTGGGTGCCTCCTCTGGCCTGCCATGAAGGGAAAGCGGGCTCCTGGAGGCACTTCGTGGGTGCCTCCTCTCCTCACCCGCTACAAAATGGCATGCATAGCCAATTGGATATGCATACCATTAAGTTGCAGTTGCAGCAGGCAGAGGCACCTCTCTTTTGGGTGCCTCTGTGATTCACTGCCTGCAGTGCACTTGGGCTGGCGAGCAAAGTGACAGAGGACCCCTACGGGGCGCCCGCTGTGACTCACTAAGAAGGGAAGTGTACTTGCTGTATAGTGCAATGCGAGTACACAGAACAGGCTTGGGGTTAGGGGTTAGCGCAAGGGCTAGGCTTAGGGTTACTGGTAAGGTTAGGGTGAGTTACTGGGGTGCACCTCTGGGTGCCTCTCTGACCCACTAAGAAGGACAGTGTACAGACCAGTGCGGCATGAAAGCAAGGTGAACTGTAAATTGGAGGCCTCACAACAGCTTTCCTCAGTCTAACGAAAGCGACTTGGATGAGTAGTTTCGATCTCACAAGAATTCCAATTGGCTGACTCGACTTTCGGATTACCTTAACTGGAGGACTAGGAATCTTCACAGACATCTTTGGCTAACCTTAGATGGTTTTAATATCTGGAAAGCCTCGTTTATATTTGTTTTGTTTTTTTAATGGATGGAAAAGTCATTTTTCCACCAATCACTATTGTGATATGACTGACCTGTGTGGAGTTTACAGGAAGAAGAGGGAGAAGTTGCCAGCCAATTTGTGAATTGGAATAAATGTGCCGGGTAAGAGCTCATGGATGCAATATAGATTCCTAACTGTACCTGCCCAAAAGCCAATATCTATCATGGTCCAGTAGTGTACTGAGTGTCTTACTGGGCTTTGGGCCAATGAATGTCACTATTTTTCCTGTCAGCATTGCCTATTTGTCAACTGAGTTCTTAAAAGCCAAATGCAGGGCCAGCCGTACCATTAGGCAGAGTGACTTGGCTACCCCCGGGGAGCTGATGTTTGGTGTTGTTGAAAAGGCAGCAAATTGCTAAACAATTCAATCTATAGGTTTTTTTTTTTTGAGACACAGGGAGACTAGGAGGGATTTTTCTCCTTCAGATTCAAAAGCAACTTAAGTCCTCTGTGCCTGAAGGGATTGTTGTCGTGTCATAGGAAAGTGGTAGAACATCTACTTGTGGCTAATTAAGTGGGAGATGTCGGGAGATGTGGCTTCCTCTCTCTCGTACAGAGAACCAAGACATGCTGTCCCCTCTTTGGGAGGGCAAGAAAAAGGCGTGAGAAGGAAGGAACTGACATCAGCCACCCTAAGAAGAGCAATCCAAGGTTGAAAGAAGGTCAGCAATAGATAAAAAAAAGCCTAGGAAACTTCAAGTAGTCTTCTCTGTCCTATACCCCATGCAAAGATATGCATCTTCCTGAGTATAAACAAAGTTGCACCTGTCTCTTGCCAGATAAGATAGACATCAAGAACCTTGCTTCATCTGCCCTATCTGTAGTAGTAAATCTAGCTGCACAAGGAAAGCTGGCAGAGGGCCATTATTGCTTCTCTTTCAAGGCCATACAGTCCTGGATAAACCCTTGTGGGTCGCTACCTGAAACGCTCCTGAATCTAAAAAACTCTTCTGAAAATAATATATTCAGCTCATGAAGTCTGCAACTCCCAGGCTCCTTAATTTCCACTGATCTTTGTATGTGTGTCTACATTTATTTCACACGTTGTGTTTGTTTTCGGATATTGTGATTTTTAAATTGATTGTACACTTCTAAATTGGTGTCCGCTGCCAAAAATTGTAGAGAGGGAGTGCTTGGAAATCTTTTAAAATAAAGAAGAAAAAAACATAACAGAGATCTGTGGTAGGAATGCCGTTCATGCCTCTTAATGGAGAAGATATTGGCTGTGGCAAATTGCACATCTCTGCCCCCTACTGGAGAGGATGTCCCTAATAACTCTGTTTCATGTGTTGGTACACTCAAGGATTGACTACTGCAATGCTATCTACGTTGGGCAGCCCTTGAAGACGGTTTGGAAGTGTTCAGCTTATACACCACCTCAGACCACTTCAAGTAGTCTCTGGGTGGTTTACAGTTTTAATTACAGTATGCAGGCTACACATTGCCCCCACCCCACCCCCAGCAAGCTGGGTACTCATTTTACCGACCTCAGAACGATGGAAGGCAGTGTCAACCATGAACCTGCTACCTGGGATTGAACCCCAGGTCGTGAGCACTGTTTTACCTGCAGTGCAGGCATTTAACCACAGCACCATGGGGTTACCTTCAAAAGCCAAATCATCCTTTGGCAACCCTTGAAATGGAAGATTGATTTCCCCAAATGAGGTGGATTTCAGCCAATGCCGAAAATCTCCTCAGCAAAAGCAACTGGCTGGTGAAGTTGATGCAATATTATTATTAATTATTTCATTATTTAAAATATTTTATCCTGCCTTTCCCCTTAAAAAGGACCTGGGGCAGCTTGCATCATTAAAAGACAAGTGTCAAAGGTAAAAACAGTAAGTAGACGAATACTGAAAAGGAACAAATAAGTGGCACACCAAAGCAACACCCAAAACACATTCAAAGTAAGGCAAAACTAATCATTTAAAAAACCCCACTCAGACAGCCAGTCACTAAGACAAAGACAGCCTGAGTGGAAAGGTATTTGCTTGATTGTGGGTAGGACAGCAAAGATGGAGTCAGCTTGGCCTTCTGCAGGAGGATATTCCAAAGTCTGAGAGAAGCAACAGAGAAGTGTCTACCAAACACACTTGTGAAAGTGGCAGGGCCAAGAGAAGCAGGCTTGTGACATGGGCCTTGGGATTGCCTGGATTTAAGTCATTCAGGGCTTTATAGATTAGAACCATCATTTTTTTCCCAGAAACAGATTAGCAGCCAGTGCAGCAGCTGTAGCAGGGATGGTTAAGTGGTTCCTGTGACCAGCTCCAGTTATCAATTTGGCTGCAATTTTTTGGTCCCACTGCCATTTTGAGACACTTTCCATAGGCAGTCCCATGTGGAGAGTGTTACAGTAATCCAGCTGGGATGTAACTAAGGCATATGTCACCGCGGCCAGATCAGACTTCTCCAGGAACAGATGCGTCTGGCACATTACTTTTAATTTTACAAATGCACTCCTGGCCACAGCCAAAACACAGGCACGGAGTCCCCAAGGTGCACACCTTCATTTGCAAGGGAGTGTAACCCCATCTAGCACAGACTGCATCCCTATTCCTTGATCTGCCTTTCAAATGATCAGGAGCACCTCTGTTTTGTCTGAACTAAGGTTCCGTTTATTCATCCTCATCCTGTCCATTGGGGACACCAGGCACTGATCTGAAACAGCTTCCTCAAATTTAAATGGCAAGGCAAGATGGAGTTGGGTCTCATCCACTCCAGAACTCTGCACCAGCTCTCCCAGCAGTTTCATGTTGCATGTTGCATGTCTGCAAATCTCCCAGCAGTTTCATGTTGAAATAACACAGGAGGCACAGCAGAACCCTGCAGGCCAATGGCCAAATGGTTGAAGAGTTGTCCCCAAGCGCCAGCCTCTAGGTCAGAGGTGGCGAACCTTCAGCGCTCCAGGTGTTTTGGACCACAATTCCCACAGTCCTTTGTCACTGGCAATCTAGGCTTGGAGTTCTGGGAGTTGTGGTCCAAAACGCCTGGAGTGCCAAAGGTTCACCACCACTGCTCTAGGTTCTTTCCTCCAAGAAGGACCAGAGCTAGTACTCCGAAGTCCCATCCACTGGATAGATGGCAACTCCATGTTGTCTTTGGTTTTGTTTTTCTGGATTACTGCTGGGATATGAAGCAATCAGGTGGTGGCCCAGAGCCCAAATGACACATTACTTACAATGAATCTGACCAACCATGGTCTTCAGCGCAATCTCTTCACTTCTTCTTGTTAATGCTTTTAAACCATTCCATTTGTCCTAGAATAATTGCTTTAAAAGCTGCCTGGTTTTTAGGGTCTTGGAGGCTATGTTCTGAATTCCATCTGTAAGCATGATTTCCCTCCGGCCCTAAATCAGATTTATGGAAAGTCATGTTAGATAACCTCTGTAGTGGCAACCCTTTAGTGGTGGTGGTGGGGTTTTCAAGCCAGAGTTAGCCACCCAGAGTTCTGTTCCAGAAGATGGGCAGGATATAAGTGTAACAAATAAATAATAAATAATAAATTAGGGACAGCTGCATTCCACTCTGGGTCCCTCTCCTGAACCACAGCAAGTGAGAAAAATATTCCTTAATCTAACTGCTACTATTGCCCGCTGTACAGCACAAAAGGATCACTTCAAAGTAATAAGAAGCATGCAGATTGCAAGGAGTGCAAAATAATAACACATCAAGGCCTATTTGTTCAAGCTAAATATCCCATACAAGTTGCAGAAGGCAACGTAGAACACAATTTTCAGTGAACATTGTTGGAGGATTGGATTTAATCAGTTCTTTTCTAATGTGGAGGTCACAGAGCCCTGCTCATTGTGCCGTGTGGTCTGTTTAATCTTCACTACTTGATTTCAGTGTCACCCAGGTGTGGGCAACTTAATAGGCTTATTTAACAAGGCCTCATATATCTCTCTGGCAGAGTTCTTGATGCAAGCAGGACATCACCTCCTTTCAGTGTTTAAAAAAGCTGAAAGGCCCTGAAGTCACCTTTTTTTTTCAGTGCAAGATAGCTACAGGCTTTGTTTTGGGAGAACAAGAGCATGTGGCATGGCGGATCTTCCTAAGAGGAAACAGCCACAAGGCTTTGGGACAGTAGTGAGGTGAGTGTGTTAAACTGCCTCTGAATCCTTGTTGCTTAAGATGGCTGCCAAACTTTGCCAAATTATACGAGGAAGTCTCGAGAGGAAGGCTTCCGTGAGAGCAGGGGTTGGGGAACCCTTGGCCCTCCAGATGTCTCGGATTGCAACACCCAGAATCCCAAGCCCATATTGCCAATGATAAAGGACTGAGGGAATGATGGCCCAAAACATCTGGAGGGCTAAAAGTTCCCCACCCGTGCTTAAGAGCTAGTACGATGCTGGAACAGAAGCCTGCAATTTCACCTGTGCATTGAAGAGGCTATAAATTTAATGGATCATTTCAACATCTCTGATGGGATGAAGAAGAAGAAGAAGAAGAAGAAGAAGAAGAAGAAGAAGAAGAAGAAGAAGAAGAAGAAGAAGAAGAAGAAGAAGAAGAAGAAGAAGAAGAAGAAGAAGAAGAAGAAGATTGGTTTTGGGAAGAGGTGTTTAATGAAATAAACAAAATTACAATCCATTCAGGACTTCTTAACAGTATGTTAATGTTTCTGTAAGGTTTAGTAAACAAAGCTGAGTGGGCATCACACCCACCCAGCAATGGGGGCCCAAAGGAAGGCAAGGAAGAGGAGGAGAAGGGGAGGAGGAGTGCTTGCCTGCTTCACCACTTGCTTGGCACGCGGTGGCGGAAGTGGCAGAGGGGGTCTTGTTGGCAAGCTGTAGCCAGGGGAAAGGAGGACTGCTGGGAGGAAGGCACGAGGCTTCCTCCTGCTGCTCCCCCTCCAGGTGCCCCCTGGATTGCTGCACCCTGGGGCAAATGCACCCTTCCCCCCTGCCCCCTAGATACGCCCTTGCAGCTAGCAATGCACGTCTTTGCCTTTGCCCTTTGGCTCCACCAAATGCCTGGCAGACCCAAGGGCCACCACTAGAAATAATTCCAGGGAGGAAGTAGAAGAATAGCCTATTGATGATAGCTATTGTTTGACTTAGGTTTTTAGACTCTTGGCAACACAATCTGATCACCCAGTATAATATAGTCCTGAAGAAAAGGAATTAAGGAACAATCAAACTTAGGATTCTGGGAGAGTAGAGGGAAGCATCCTCCCTTGTCACACACACCCAACACCCGTAAGCTTGTATAGTCTTCTGTGACCCCAGCCTGAGCCCTCCTTACTGCCTCAGTGGTGGAACCCTTGGGTCTCTCATAGAGGGTTCAGTTTGTCATGGGCTACTTTCTGTTTCCCTTTTCCTCAATTCAAATGGCAGAGCAGCAGGTTAATTCTACAAACACCAAATGGGGTATAAATGATGCACTGAGGTGTTGCCCCCTTGCTCGGTCCCGATAGTCTGTCTGGAATGGCACAGGTGCCCCGATTCAGTCCAGTTTTTGTCCATTTGTCTGAAAAACAAGGCATGTGCCAAGCAAACCCATTCTTTTAAAAAATCAAATTTGAAATTGATTTTTAAATCCATAACTTTTAGACAACATGGCCAGTATTTCTGAGTAAAATTTCACCAAGTAGCTCATTCTTTTCACTGACACTGTCACACCAACACATGATTTACTGTCTGGAACATAGAGTATCCCTCCCTATTGTGCTTTCTATAGAACTAGGTGGAATTTTTCTTTGTGAGTTCAGGGCTGTATTGATGGTCTAGACAGGTTTATTTCGCCATTTTTCACTCCTTTATTAGGGGCCATGTACCTACTGGTTCACTGCAGACAAGTGCTAGAAATATTTGCTTCGTAGTCTTCCTGTATATACTTCTTCACTGATCTTGGGGAGGGCACATATTCTAGACTGGATGCAAAACAGTCGTGCTGTTTCATCCAATGTAGCATGGCGCTTGATTAGACTAATGAATTCCCTAGCGAATCTGCTCACTGCCAGTGTAAAGAGGCCGAGAGTCTCAATGTGTAGTGAAAGACAATCAAAGCATGGGATTTTGAAAGTGCTTTGTAGCCATTTCCTGTTGAAGCAAAAGGTGTGTTGTGGCTGGTAGACTCAAATCAATTAAAGGTATTGTGTTCCCAGCCGTCTTACATTGTGTTGAGCCACTGAGCCCAGGCTAAGTGGCTGTTTGCAAAGCTGTGAAAAGGGGTTTTTGCGTTTGGTGATGTGTTTACATCTCTCTGCTCCGTTCTTTCTAGTGTCATAATTATAGTCAAGACATGAGCTGCCTTCTAATGTTCAGACTGAGTGAATTAACCAGCCATGGGCCCACAGTCCAGCCTCTGTATTCCTCATCCGTGACCTTTTTTTTTTCCCACAAAAGGGGAGAAATTGTTTTATTTCATTTTAATCCTTTTCTTTTGATCCATTCATATCCTAAACTTTCTTTCTTTTTTCTTTTTTAATTATTCATATATTGTATTTCTATGCCCTTCTTCTCTCCCACCCTCCCTTTCCCATACTCCATGGCAGAGTCATATCCAGATTCTTATCAGACTTTCCTGGGGAAATTGTAGTCATATTCCAAGTACATTATAAACACTAATACATCCTGTATCCTCCCGGGAATCCCTTATTATCTATTCCATTCATGTAAACAATAAAGAAGTTGCCAGTCAATTGCAGAAGAATCCAAATGTTTTCTCTCTTCACTTAAATGCAGTTTGGGGGTTCATTTATTATTTATTTTATTTTTATACCGCCCGTCTTCCCAGGGAACTCCGGGCAGTTAATAGTAGGATTAAAACAACAATACAATACAAGATAAAGGCAATGCAATAATAAGAGGGACTCATCAGCAAGAGGCATCAGAGAGAGAGAGAGAGAGAGAAAGACTAAATTAAAGGACACCAAATGCCTCCTGATAAAACATGGTTTTAAGTGGTTTTTTGAAGGCGGGCAGGGACTGTGCAAAGCTCAGCTCACTCGAGAGATGGTTCCAGAGGGAGGGGCCAACCACAGAGAAGGCACGGTTGGGTGTAAGCGATTTCTGCGCCTCCCTGGGCATGGCCACTCAGAGTGAGAGCACCTGCGACATTCTAGTGGGTTGGGCCTTTGGGAGATACGCTCTGAGTACCCAGCTTGCTGGGGGGGGCAATGTGTAGCCTGCACACTGTAATTAAAAAATTGTAAACCGCCCAGAGACTACTTGTAGTGGTATGGGGCGGTATATAAGCAGACCACTTTGCTTTTTGCTTTGCTTTATTCGGGTCCCAAGCTGTGGAGGGTTTTGTAAACCAAAACCAGGACCTTGAACCTTATCCGGAGAACCACGGGCAGCCAATGCAGGCGAGCCAGAACTGGGGTGATGTGATTATATCTACGTGCACCCACCACCAGTCTGGCCACTGCATTCTGCACCCGTTGGAGTCTCCGGATAAGGGTCAAGTGCAACCCCACGTACAGGGTGTTGCAGTAATCAATCCTCATGATTACAAGGGCCTGCATAACTGTTCTCAGGGAGGCCTCATCCAGGTACATTTTTTTTCTGTTGTGCTACATCTTACCATGCTATGACTGTTACTCCCTGCAAGTTTTTTTCACCCTTTGGCTATAGTCTGCCTTGCTGCTGCGAGAACATGGCCTATTAATGGAACCAATTACCTCAAGGGGTGGTGAGTGCTCTGGCACTGGAGGCATTCAGGAGAAATTGGGACAACCACCTGGCAGATAGCCTTTGATTTGTATTCCTGCATGGAGCAGGGGGTTGGACTTGATGGCCTTACAGGCCCCTTCCAACTTCATTATTCTATGATTCTATGAGTAATGGCTTATGTAAAATGGACTCCCTCTCTGCTATGAAGTAGAGATGGGCACAAACCACGGAAGTGGCAGTTTGTTGTGGTTTGTGCTTCATCTACCATATTTTTCACCCTATAAGACACACATAGTTTTTAGAGGAGAAAAAGAAGAAAAAACGTATAGCTTAAGGTTTTATGGCAGGGGAAGGGGGGCTTGCAAACGAGGTAATTGGAGCTGTGGAATCCAATCTGCAAAAAGGGAGGCTTGCAAATGAGGTAATTAGAGCTGTGGGATCCAAGCTGCAAAAGAGGATGTTTGCAAACCAGGTAATTGGGGTTGTGGAATCCAAGCTACAAAAGGGGAGGTTTGCAAATGAGGCATTTGGAACTGTGGAATCCAAACTGCAAAAGGGGAGGCTTGCAAACAAGGTAATTGGAGCTGTTGCATCTAGGCTTCAGAAGGGGAGGGCAGAGGCTCTGTGGAGACCTCTTTGGAAACAAGATTATTTTTGACTGGGGAATCTCAGCTGCAGAAGGGGATGGGTGAGGAGAGGCTCCCTGGAGGAATCCTCTCATCAAACTAAGTGATTGGAATTGCAGAATCCTGGCTGCAGCACAAGATATGAGTGGCTCCATGCAAGTATCCTATCTCTAAATGAAAATCTGTGATATATATGCAGCGGGGACTGTTGTATTCGCTCTATAAGACGCACAGACATTTCCCCTTATTTTTGAGGGTGGGAAAAGTGTGTCTTATAGGGCAAAAAATATGGGTAAATCCATGATCCCTGAACTATGAATTTCTGATTGTTTCTCTGATCTACCACAAAACTGATTTGTCATTTAATCAGCCCTTTTTGAAATACAGACACTAACCTGAACCAACAAACCAGTTTTTTCCCCCCATGAACTTCCTGGTTCATTTTTTGGGTCCATGCCCTTGGTTTTAATCTGTTTTACTCCATAATGCTTTGAAACACTTGGCAGCCAGAGGGATTGAAAAGTGCCAAATAAATGTATTTAATATATAATTCTTTAAAAAATAAAATAAAATGAGTAATCAGGACCATAAACTTGATTGCTTTCTATAGCAGTTTTTGTTGTTTTTGTTAAATCCAAGTAGCATCAATTGTGTGGAGAGAAGAACTTGTAATTATAGGGATTTGGGGAGATATGAAGGGGGGATTACATTTTCCTTACCTATCCTCCCAGGGGCTTATCTAGAGGGGCAGATGGTTACATCTGCCCTGGATGCAGCAATCTGGGGATGCCTGTAGGGGGAGCAGGAGGAGGAAGTTGTCTACCCTCCTGCCATCCATCAGTCCTCCTTTCCCCTAAGGCTTAGTGACACCACCCCTCCACCACCTCCGCCGCCACACGGCAGATGAGTGGCGAAGCAGGCAGGAGGGCGGTGGCCGCAACGCCCTCCTCCTCTTCCTTGCCTTGGTGGGAGATGTGTAAGGCATGTGCATACACACCCACACACCCGCAGGGTTCAGCCCCCCCCCCCCCGTTGCTTGATGGGCACAATGTAGGGGAGCGGCAGGAAGGGTGCAAAAATGAACTTTGTCCCCAGGCACTCCAAATCCTGGCTGCACCTCTGCTCCCCTCCAGTCTCCAAGAAAAATTATCCCCAGAATGTTGCTTGAGGATTACCTATTCTACAATGCTATCTCTTTTGGACTTCCTTTTCAAACATTTCAACCAGTCCAGAACAAAGCAGTGAGATGAAAATCTGAAACATTTATTTATTTAATTTAATTTAATTTAATTTAATTTAATTTAATTTAATTTAATTTAATTTAATTGTTTATTTATTTATTTATTTATTTATTTATTTATTTATTTGCTTCACTTTTATACTGCCCATCTTCCAATCTGGAACTCTGGGCATTTTACAAGTTAAAAAATAGCAATACATTACAAAAAATAGGGAAAACCCTAGCAAGATGGATCAATGGGCAGGAGACAGAAGAAGAGGGGGGGGAATAAAATAATAATAATTAAATAATTAAATTAAATTAAATTAAATTAAATTAAGTTAAATTAAATTAAAGGTCATTGTCACTTTCATTATATCTGCACTGCCTTCTTTTTCCTTCCTAGGCAAAATCCAAAATGCTTCTTAATATGTTCAATCACTTTAATGGTTTGGACCTAGAATACTGGAAAAGCACTGTCTTCTTCCATACAAGCTGAGGAGATTTTTCTGGCTTGCTGGGGAAACTTTACTCCCTGTTCAGAGAGTTGTAGTCCATTATGAGTTGCCTGAGTTGTGATGCAGGGGAAATTGCTGTTGTTCACCACCCAGAGTGGCTCCTGGGTTTAAAGGGTAAGTCATTTGGCACTATGATGAAGGATGTGTTATAAAATCCCACATAAGTACATAAACCTTAATGCACAGATCTATCATGCCCACAAATAAAAGGAACCATTATATGGGTAGCCTTGCGGATGTGTTACACTGCATACATTCTTGTATAGCAGTACAATGGTCTGGATCCTCCTGGGCAGTGGATGGAACAGCTACATCCACGAAGAGGGATGAACAGAGGTCCTTGTTTTTGTTTTGTCTTTTCCCCTTTCAGTGCAGTCAACCCTACTGGAAAGGTAGCAATTATTGGTAACATTTAGTAGTGGCTGATGCCCTAAGCACATCCAATCTTGCCTGATGTTGGAAGCTAAGCAGGGTCGGGCCTGGCTAGTACTTGATTGGGTGACCACCAGGGAATACCAGGTGCTGTAGGAGCCTGGAGTAGGAAGTGGCAAGCCACTCCAGTATTCCTGCCAAGAAAATTCCATGGACGTGGGGTCACAAAGAGTTGGTCATGACTGTAACAACGCAACAGCAACAGAAGCTTACTGTTTGTTTGTTTTTGTTTGTTTGTTTGTATACCACAACCATCTAGTGAAAAACTACTCTGGGTGGTTTACAAACATAAGCAAAATCCAGAAAAATACATTAAACAAAATAGTAAATAGGCTAATTAATAAAAACCAACATGACATAAATAAGCATAATAATGATAAAAACAAATAAACACAAATACTGTAAATCAAAACCATTTAGCAATGAAAAATAAAAACAAGAAGAGCTGAGAGAAAATTATCATAAGGCAGAGAGGAAGAGTAGTGTCCTATTTATATAAGGAGGTTGGAACAGAATGATCAGGGAAGGCCAACCTACGTATAAAGCCAGGTTTTGAGTAATTTCTTAAAGGCTTCTAGCAAGTGTGCCAGGCGAATCTCTTGTGGAACCATTCCACAAGAGGGGTGTAACCACCAAGAAAGCCTGGTTCCTTGTTGTTACTTTCCGGGCATCCCTCGGGGTCAATACCTGGTTTAAACAAGTGATCCTGGTAGTTCTTCTTGAGAGGAGCCGTTCTGTCAGATTCTGAGGTCCCAAACCATTTAGATGAGGGTTTACGACAGGCATGTCCAAGTTTGGCCCTCCAGATGTTTTGGACCACAGCTCCCGGAATTCTAAGCTTAGATTGCCAATGGCAAAGGACTGTGGGAGTTGCCGACCAAAACATCTGGAGGGCTGAAGTTTGGACATGCCTGGTTTAGAAATTAGCCTTCATCCAACCTTGCTGCACTCACTTAAAGAGGCCAGCCCTACCCTTAGGCACACTGAGGCAGATGCCTCTAACATTGAACACATCCTCTGTTACAGAGGACAGTCCTCCATTTGAAGGTTTACCAGGTTAATGTTTTAAATGTTTTAATTGCTCATTTTAATGGTAAGCTGCCCAGAGACCTTTGGGTAGTGGGTGGTATATAAATTGTATACATAAATAAATGAATGCATACATAAATAAGTCTTGAGTTGTTTTCAAGGGACGTTTCTCATAATACAGACCTCCCAATACAGATAACTGCCAATACAGATGACTGCCAAGTGTGAGATGCTTGCACCGAACACATACAGAGGGGGCACTCCCAAGTGATGTATATAAAACAGCCTTTGCCAGCAACTCCAAATAAAGCTCGCTATACATTATAACCTGTTTACATTTGCTAAAAGCCTCACAGCATCAACTTTTTTTAAGTACCAATTGTTCAGAAAAGAGAGAAAAAGAAGTTAAAAGTGAGAGAATAGTGGGAGGAATTTCATTTTAGCAGCAGTGCTTTAGGGGAAGCAAAGGTGCTCTAATCTAGGTATTTACTGAAACTCTTTGCTCTCAAGTCTAATAGTAGGGAAATTCCTTGTGGGATAAAGGGGTTTCAAAAAGAACTAAGATGTAGGAATCAAACCATTCAGGGAAGTATTTATTTTTCCTTGGCATGCTGGCAAGTCAAAAAGAATTAATGACACACCTTGGGAACTTGTGATTTAACATTCTTTGTGCATGCCTTTTGTGTGGAAAGCTATGGCATCTAGCACATGCCTACAGCAGAGAAGGGGGCCAACTTCTGCCATTTTTCACTTGCATGCAAAAAAAGAAAAGTGTTCTGCTTATATACTGCCCCATAGCGCTTCAAGCACTCTCTGGGCGGTTTACAATTTAATTATGCAGGCTACACATTGCCCCCAGCAAGGTGGGTACTCATTTTACTGACCTCGGAAGGACAGAAGGCTGAGTCAGCCATGAGCCAGCTACCTGGGATTGAACCCCACATGGTGAGCACAGTTTTCTACCTGCAGTACAGGCATTTAACCACTGCGCCATGAGGTGCCAACACAGGACATTATGTCTTGCACGCAGGGGTAGGGGGGTTGCCTCTCTTCTGAATCTGAAGCCTTGGCTACATGTGTGCCTACCAGATGTGTTAGACCTACAAGTCTGAATAGCTCAGTGGTTTACATATCTAACTGCAGAGCCAGTGGATGGGAGACTGAGTCCCCACTGAACTTCCTTGACAGGGGCTATTCAATGATTTATCGGGTCTTGTCCTGCTGCTGCTCCAATATGATGATGATGATGATGATGATGATGATGATGATGATGATGATGATGACGACGACGACGACGACGACGACGACGACGACGACGACGACTGTCATCACCTTCAAAGAGTAAGTGCTTAACCATGCATTCCAAATGAGGCATGTTACATGAACATGCAATGTGGTTCATGCAACCTATGTTTCTCGCTCTATCGCTGTCTCTCTGTTCCACTGAGAGAAAGAGACACACAGAGAGAAACTGGCCTCCAATTAATCTCATCCAGTTCTACAACCACAGCATGGAATTTTTTCTTATTCCAAACTATTGATCCCAAAGTCCCAGAAGCTAACTTTTTGATGCACTCTTTTCAGTTTACTAAAAACGGGCAAGACCTCTATAGCCTGCAGCTGTTTCCTCCCTGCAATAGAGACTTGGTTAGAGCATCATTCCGCAAAGGGCAGACATGCAGCAAAGCTGGTGCTGCTGCTTCTCACATGGAAAGGTGAACAAGTAGATTCCGTATAGCTTTCATGGAGAATACCACCTCTAGGCTAAATGGCAAAGTGTTTGTTTATCCCACATTCTAGGCTGTAATAAGGTGGGGATGTCTATTGCTTTCATGGCTTGTTTACTGGCTACCCTTGAGAAAAAAAGATATTGGAGTATGCAGACACAATCCAGAAATAAAGTTTGGCAATCCCACTACATTGATAATAATCATCATGTGTCATGTCAATTCTGACTCATAGCAACTCTTTTCAGGAATTTCCAGGTAGAGAATATTCTCAAGTATTAGATCACTAAAATATTAAAAATAGAGGAGCTTTTAAGTTCACAGGGATATTTTTCAGCAGGACTTGAGAGCTTACCTGTCCTTGATGTCTGAAAGTCTGAGTGCAATAATAAAGGCATTAGTCACCCTTACTTTTAGAGTCTCTAAAGGGACCACACAACCTTTTCACTTTCTGTTTGACTATGGGTTGTACATGGAGGAAGTATGTATAATGCATTCCTCATCCCTGGTTTAAAAATACAAGAAGATAAACATTTCATGGGTAGAATTGTTTTATTATCTCTTTACCCAAAGCTGAATAATAGTAAAATTCGGCAATGGATCAGGCCAGCTTGTGTAGCACTATTAATGTTGATATCACCAACACCAGCACCAATGCCACAAATACCACCACCACCATCATTATCATCATCATCTGTGTTCACTCTGCAGCATTCCTACATGGATGAAAATCTAACACTCCTACCTGTGTCAACATCTCATTTGCAGAGTGTTCCATCTTTGACTGCTATTAGCTACCACTAGGAAGCCTAACACTTTCCCTTGTGCTTCAGAATCTGTGCCAAAAGAAGGAGCCAGCCGGAGGCGAAGCGGGGCACAACATGGAGCTGCAACCTAAATATTCTAGAGACGGCTGACCATTTTGCAGTGCCTACTAAGGTCACCAGAGAATGAAACCTTTCTGGTTTCAGCATGCGTCAGTTCAACTGCCTCTTCTTTACATAGTCAAAAAGAAATGGTCCATGTACATAGACTGGAGTCGAGTACTCTGCAGATAGCTACCCACAAGCATTTGAAAAGAGACTGTTAGAGAACCTTCTCCCACATCAAACTGTCTAATCCAGAAACCAAATTCTTGCACATTAAGTCACAGAAATAGAAGTTGACTAAAACGAGCAGGCAGCATAAAAACCTAGAAGTACTCTCCCTGGCCAGATAATTTTTCCTGGAACGAGAAGCTCCAGGACCCAAACGTTTCCATTCTGCCAGCATTCTGTATCCAAACCTTCTGAATTTTGAAATTCTCCTTCTCTTCACTTCCACTTCAAATTAAGCAAGACTCACTTGGATGCTCAGTTAATTTATGGGACCATATAAAATCGCTATGCTTTTGTTTGTTCCACACAGATTTCATTCATATTGCCTACTTATTTCATACCACTATAAGGCAACTACAAACTTTTTCTGAAGGGAAACAGAGACATGAAATATATCCCATAATTTTTCAGGGGCTCTTTGTCTGTCTTGTGGATACACTTAGTTTTGTTTGTTTTTTACTGAGCAAATGAGATGAATTTGCCAGTGGGGTTTTCTCTCCTGAATAATTGGTTAGTTTCCTCCAGAAGCCCTTATTGCCCAAGATTTTTTGGTGTTTGCCGCTCATGGAATGGCATGCAGAAGCTATTTATATGGCCCTGAACTCACATAGTATCTACAAAACTTCACATAATGGGGTTGGGACCCAGTGAAAAGGATGGAACTTTTTTGAATGCACAGTAGTTGAATTTCTCTGACTGAGAATGAGAAAATTCAGTTTTCAAACAAGAGAACCGGACATGTAATGTTGCCTTCAACAAAATGTTGTACTAATAGTTATATAATGATATATTGAAAGTTGGTGTGGGGAACATATTTTCAGAAGACTTTGTAGGTTTAGACAAATGCATGAGTGTTACCAGAACTGATTGCTGTTCAAAGATAGCATTCAAACCACACACACACACACACACACATACACACACACACCTTTGCCATCAAACTACTAATTGCATCCACCTTTCTCTATTTTGTGACTCAAAAATCCAAATTGAAGAATAGCACTCTAGTGCTGGCAGTCATCTGACACTTCTGTACTACCTCCTGGATTATCCGGATGCCTGTGACCAAAAACAGACCCCATGAACCCTGCACCATTCCATCTTGGAGAAGGATAATAAATAAATCAAGATTCCCTTTTTAGTCCAAGCTGCATTGGGTTTTTAAGGGAGGGGGAAGGAAAGCAGAGTAGACAATTATGGTGCTGTCTTCCCCCTAATCCCTGGCATTGCTGTCAATATTAAACTGGCAGCCCACCTCCCACCTCCTGCTGTCATAGACCTACCTACATATCGTACATTCTGGCATAATAAATTGACACTACCGTGCCAAGTTAACTCTTCAACTGCTATATTATCACATATATTACACACTTCCCATAATAGATAGTACCCACCCACCCATCCACCTACACCCACCCACCCACACTCACTCGTGCACACACAGAGTTCCATAAGAAACAACCGTCACATCACAGAGATGGTATTTCTGTCTCAACATCTAGTCTGGATTTCTATCAGTGAAGATTTAAGTTATACAAAAAGAATGCCAAGTCCTGGGCTGTTCAGATCTAACAGCCAATACAAATGCATCAGCTGCCCCCCCCCGTTTCCCTTCTTTTGCAGCTCTAGAAGAGGACAATAATAATAATAATGCAACATTTGGGGCAGCAGCTGTTCCGCACGTAATGACCTGACACAGAAACACACATTACGCATTGCACAGACAATTCTTGGTGCATTGATTTTAACCGGAAGATTATCTCCCAGGGCAAATGTGCCCACATCGGCTGTAGATGCCATTACAGGAGAAAGTGGGAGTTGAAAACAATCGCAGCACCTTCCAAAAAACCATTCCAGCCATCTGGAAATAATCACAAAATATTTCCATGATTCATGTTGTCACCCAAGGAAAAACATACAATGGACAGTTCTGATTTGCGTGTGTTTGGGGGAGGAAGGGTCACATCACACACATTTTTAGACTCCTCATGAAAACAAGCACTCTCCCTCTTTTAAATCTGGATTAGGTCATCCGAAAAAAACTGCTCCTTCAGGGCCCCACCTTTAGGATCAGCAAGGCAAATTAGGTTTCCCAAATAGAGTCCCCCTCACCCCCAAATAAGGGGAAACATCAGTACCCCGGTTATAAGAGCAAGAGGATGGCCGCTGTTTTCTTAGCAGGACGAGCTCATTTATCTGAGGTGAGCGAAGGAAGCACTTAATATCCCCTCGTGTAAGGTAAATTCCCAAAGCAATTGCGAGGGAAACTTCATAGGGTCGTGCTCCTTCTCTTAGGGAACTTCAGAGAGCCACTCACGTGCATTCTTCTTCATGTGGGTCAAACCCCACCAGGAAAAACGTCTTGCTCCTTCTTCTCCAAACCCCACCCACCCGTCTCCCCTGGCGGGTTGCCCTCTTCACCCACCTGTAGGACACCTGTTTCCTGAAGGTTAAACTCTTCAGCTTCTCTTCTAAGGATTCCTCTTTCTGACCAGCCAGTCCCGGCTCCTCCGGTTCGCCCGCGACAGCGGCGGGAGCGCTCCTGCGATCCCCACCGCCTTCGGCTCCCCGGCAGGCGCTACTGCCGTTACCGTCGCCGCCGCCGCCTCCCGCAGCCCCTTTCTCCTCGCCGGCTGCCGAAGGAGGGTTCATCGCGGTGCTGAAGGGACAGCGACCCGCGGAGGGAAGGGGAGAGACGGCAGACGCAGGAGAGGGGCACCCGCGGTTAAGGACTCCCCAGAGAAGTGGGGCGAATCAGGGCAGGGCGCTCGGGGCCGGAGAGGGCCCCCCTCCAGCCCTTGGCAGCCACCGGCTGGTCCAGGCGGCTACAAATGGCAGCCCCTTCCCGCAGCATCCCTCGGCGGCCGCACTGGCTGCAGCGGGGCATTGTGGGAAACTCCCTACCTCCCGCCTCCGCTCGGGCCAATCGGCGCCTCCTCTTTCCCCTCCTGCTGGGGCGGCTGCTGCTGCGCTGCTCCTCCTGCCACGCCTTCGGGAAGAGAAGGCGAGTGGGAGCAGCCGCATCCCACAGCCTGGCTGGGGTCTCTTGGCGAACCCCGGGGAAAGTTGGGGGGAGGGTAGGGGGCAAGTCATCGGGGTGCTGCTGCTGTTGATGATGATTTGGGACAGCTGCCAGAAGGCTTGGGGCTGCGTGCAAGGAGGGCCAGCGATAAGTTGGTTTGACCTATTCAAGGTATTGCAGGGGGTAATAATATACTTTCCCCCTCCCCCAAGGGTGGTTGGGACGTGGGTAGTTTAGGCTTTGCAGCGAAAATCAGCAATAAGAGTTTGGGGCGCCGGGAGGACGTCCCGAAATATCCTCGAAGAGGACTTGATGGTAAGTTTTCGTGCCTCGCAGCCCGTACATCTGAGAAAAGTGAGTTCCCATCTGCTCCAAGGATGCCTGGAAAAAACGCCTTCCGGTGCCAAAAAAAAAAAGGTCTTTCTTCTTTTTTTCTGGTTTTATCCACCATTACCCCCTTCGGGGATGGTTGCTGAAATCAAAAAGTCTTGGGAGGGGCAGGAATGAGTGGGGCAAGTTTGAGCTGTTTTCTCTGATTGTTTCTGAACTGGTAGATGCCTTGGAGGAAGCAAGCTGGAGCTGGAGAAATAAGAGGCTCCCAGAAGCGGTGCTGAAGAAGATTTGAGCAGCGGAGCGCATCTTTAAGTCTTTCCAGCCCCATTATCTTCCGGTAAGGAACTGCCTGCCTGCCTGCCTGCCTGCCTGTGTATTGACCGCCTAAACAACTGGGCTGCTGGAAGAGGACCAGTGCTTCCCCCTGCTTAAACTATTTAGGCAGGGAGCGAGTTCCCCTTCCCACCCTCGCTCCCTCTTCCCCGTCCGGCAAGCACCTCCGATCCCGAGTTGAAGAACAGCTTCCCTTCTAAATCTCACTGCCAGATGGGGCTGGAAAGGGCAGCAAATGGTAGAGGAGGGCTTGTGAGCAAAGGCTCCCTCAACCCCCACCCCACCCCACCCCTTAATCCTTGCAGGAATTTGCTTGCCCTTATTATTCCGGAGTGCATTTACCCTTTCCACTGGCAAAGGATTGGTGAAAAATCAATTAAGCTGTTTTAATGTTAGAGAGAGAGAGAGAGAGAGAGAGCGATGATCAGCCATATATAGCGGCTGCTTCATACCAGCACCACTTTTCTCCTGCCTTCTGATCTCCAGATGTTTGGGGTTATAATTCCTATCATCCCTGCCACCTGCCATGCTGATGGGGATCTGCAGTTAGGGACAGCACTCCACGGGTGCCATGGAGTGCAGCATGGGAAAGGTTGTGCAAAGCAGCACTTGTTCATCTTCCAGTAAATAATGCCTGTAAGGGTCATAACATGCGCATGTCGATTAATATCCTAATGTTAACCTTGAAGAAAGGGCAAACATACCAAAATGGCTTTTATTAAATGGGAATCCCATGGTCTCTTTCCACCAGTGTCACACCAGCAGCATAGCTTTGGGGCAAAAAAAATCTCGAGTTAAGCATTAAAAGCAGATATTTCCTATCGCACACTTTTTAACGTATGGCCATGTTGCTGGTGAAAGTTACACTGGTTATGTGACAGCCATGGACATAACTAATGGTGCCCTGGACATTATTTTTTTGTTCTGAAAACAAATTTATTTTATTTATTTATTTATTTATTTATTTATTTATTTATTTATTTATTTGACTTTTATACAGCCCATCTAGACCTAGGGCTACTCTGAGTGGTTTACAACATGTGATAACATGATAATTAACAAGGAATACATTTTAAAAGCCAAAATACAAGGTGCATAATAAAATAAAGTATACATTAACCAACAAAAAACTAAAATGAAGATAAAATGAAGATAAAAATGGCAGGAGACTGATACAATTGGGGGGGGGGAGGAGAGAAAAGCGGTTAAAAAAAGTATGATCTCAAAAGGTGACCTTAGGGCATGGATAGACATATATAGTAGCAAAACAAAGTTTTCCTCTTTGAAGTACAGTAATGCTCTTGAGTCAGTAGCTTTAGTTTATTAATCTCATAATAAGCAAAGAAAGTGTGCATTGGCTGGGTGTCATGATTCTCACAACAGCCTGGCCTAAATCCAACTGCTAATCCTGGTTAGAGTAGACCCATGGAACCATTGTGATTTATAGAAGTGTTGTCTTAGCATTCAACACCTGGTTCAATGGGTCTGTGGTAGCTGGGACTAGTCTTTACAGTCAGAACTGTGATTTTAATCCAGGTAGGTTTTGCAGATTTCATACCATGTTTGAGAGTGAATGTGTAGACCTCGGATTATGGCTGCATCTATGCTACATAGTACACAGGTTCAACAGCATCACCATTTTACCTATATAGGCATATATGCATGAAACATAATGATGACACAGTATAATGTACTGAAATTAACACACATTTTGATGAATCTTTCCTGGCAGCTGCCATCCATTCCAGCAAAGAATTAGATTCTTATAATGCACAAAGCATGATGGGGAATTAATGCATTAGAGTTGATAAATGCACAGAATAAGCAATTGTAATTGATGACATAGTAGTTGAAAAAAAAGGTTTATGTTATACATTGGGGGGCACTAAGGGACCCCACTAATCCTGAGCATTATACATTTTAAGGACAACAGGTGCTAGTCCTTCAGAAGGAAAAGTGCCACCACACACCCTTGTGTTATGGGCCTTAGTACTTAACCTTGGCTCCCCAGAAATTATTCCATTAAAACTCCTGGAAGTCTTCACCACTATCTGTACTGGCCAGGAGTTCTAAGAGCTGTAGTCCAAGAACATCTTGGGACTCAAGGTTTGGAAGCATTGTTCTAGGGAATATATTGGATGTCTCAATATCACTTCTTCTTTTCTTGCGGTCTCTCTTCTATTTATACAATAAGATAAGAGATAACAAACACAGGTTTTAAAATGGGTTACAAAATAACAAGACCAAAGATGTTTCTCTCTTGTTCTGATGATTAATAAAGATGGAAGGTAGCTGTTGATTTTTTCGGGCTGTTTGGCTGTGTTCTGAAAGAAAAACTTCCAGAACATGGCCAAACAACCCCAAAAAAACCTCACAACAGCCCTCAGATCCCAGCCATGAAAGACTTCAAGAATACAAAGATGGAAGGACTTTCTCCAAACCTGTTTTTCCCAGGACTTGGAACCCTAGATTCCATTTGCTCTTTGTTTGATTCTAGGTAGAACTTTGCAAGCAACACTGGGTAGAAGGAGGAGGAGAAGGAGAGGAAGGAAAAAAAGGAGGAAAATGAAAACAAAACCGGGAAGAGACGGAAGAAAGGCAGCCCTGTGTCTGGTTCTCTCCAAATCTAATGTGTGGCACTGCTTTATTTTTGTATATAAAGTATTTCGATCCTGCTTTTCTCTTTACAAAAAATTCCACAATATGGCTTAAGCTGCAACATTAATGGCATCCCAATGAAAGGGTACCAAAACAGCAGAAAGTGTCCTAATAAAACCAGAAAATAGTAAAACAAGGGCTGATTTCTTTCTTTCTTTCTTTCTTTCTTTCTTTCTTTCTTTCTTTCTTTCTTTCTTTCTTTCTTTCTTTCTTTCTTTCTTTCTTTTTTTTTGTACAAAAAACAACCGACTACAGTTTTAGCTTTGTATCTCATTGACATATGCAAAACTTGACCAAGATTCCCTCCTCACACACACTAGGGAAAAAGTTGTGACAAGTGGCATGCCAACACTGGAAAGGATGTGTCAGTTCAACCTAGCCTACAGCAAGATATTGTTGTGGCGTGCCTTTATCTAGCCAGTAGAAGGCTGCAAAACATTGTGCGTCTCAGCTGGAACTGTAATTTGATGCCACTACTTTGGGTTTTCTGGTACTGTTATTTATTTTGTTCTGTTTTATTTTGCTCCTTTTAGTTCTCATTATGTCTTCTTCTTCTTCTTCTTCTTCTTCTTCTTCTTCTTCTTCTTCTTCTTCTTCTTCTTCTTCTTCTTCTTCTTCTTCTTCTTCTTCTTCTTCTTCTTCTTCTTCTTCTTCTTCTTCTTCTTCTTTACTGTTCATTACCTAAGAAATCAGTGTGCATAAGAGAAGGGGTTCGAATTTCAGAGAGAGATACATGCGCAGAGAGAGAGAGTCATGGTACTTCCAAGAGTGAAGTGCAAAGTGAAAATGTGTTGTGTTGTAGTAGGTGCAAAGTACCTATTTTGCCTACAAAAGGCCCAAGATTTAATCTTGTCATAGCCAGGATTGGGAAATAATTCTGTCTGAAAAATCCTGTTGAACTGCTGTCGGTCAGTGTTGACCAGGGATGGGTGACTTTTTGGGGAGGGAGGCCATGTCTGTATTCACCCTGGAGCAATCTATCAGGGGTCATATGCCCCCAGGGGTCAACTGGACTAGTGATTGGGGTCAAGGGGCACAGCAAGAGCAAGTAAACTTGTCTCCTCCCCTTCTCTCATTCAACCCCACTCTCTCCGTTGGCCTCTCTTTTCCTTCCACTGTCCGTATCAGCACCTTCACAACCATTATTCCAAGAAGACCCTGCCACACTTTCCCTTTGGAACTCCACTTCCGGCTCTTGCATCTCCAAGGCAAGGAGTACTGTCTGTATGTTGTCAGGCATATGAAATGGCTTAGAGTGGTGATTATGGAGTGGCATTCTAAACCTGCTGATAGCTCTTATCTTGAAAGTACCCACCCATTTTGCTTCTATTTTTGTCATGCTGATTTTAATATTCTTTATTCTCGAGTTTTTAAAAGGAAAGCCAGATTGTACATGCTTACATACATAAGAAAATCGATAAAGTGAGAAATATGATCCATCTTGGCAATGAATTTCTTTCTTCTTCTTTAATAGAACTTGGGTATTAATCTAGCCCACAGTCTGTGCTCCTTGCCAGACTTACCTTGTCTCTTTTTAGCCCTAGTGATAAAAACATATTTATGAGAGCTAGGTCAGTGTAGTGACACTGCACTTAAATCCTCTCGCACAGTATATTTTAAATTCTGTACATGAATCTCCTCTAATAACTATAAAACTACAAAAAATGGCCATCTCTAAGAGGTTATCATTGAATGCAAAGATTTCAGAGATGAATAGGATTAACTATTTATTAGAGCCTTGATGCCCTAAGCACATCCAATCTCGCCTGATTTCGGAAGCTAAGCAGGGTCAGCCTGGGTTAGTACTTGGATGGGCGACCACCAGGTGCTGTAGGTGCCTGAAGTAGGAACTGGCAAACTACTCCAGTGTTCCTGCCAAGAAAACTCCATGGACATGGGGTCACAAAGAGTCGGTCGCGACTGTAACAACACAAAACACCAAGCCAAGTGGATATCTGTCTTCAGCAGTCCTAGCTACTTGTGGTGCCATCAAACCTGAGTCTACAATGATATTTTTCGCAGGCCCCTCACAAACAAAAGCACTTAAAGATAACTCAAATATGTTTTCCCCCCCGAAGTGTGAGAAGGAGGACAGAATCAATATTTCAACATAAAATTCCAGCCACAACAGGGATCAGCAATTTGCCATCTTCTATATGTTTTGGACCTGCCACTCCCTTGATCCCTCACCTTTCTCTTATGCTGGCTAGAGCTGGCAGAAGGTGCAGTCCCCAAAACTGGGAAAGCCATAAGTTGCTCACCCTTGAAGTAGATGTAATTCAAGCAATGTACTGTTTTGTGAGCCACAATGGGAAGGAAGCTGTAGGAATGTGTTCTATAACTGACCTGCTATGGCAGTGTTGGCAAACCTATGGCACAGGTGCCAAAGGTGGCCCTCGGAGCCCTTTCTGTGGGAGTCTGATATTGCCCCTTTAAAGCCACCTGAATTCAGGTTAAATTGCCGTATTGGCACTCTGTGAAAAATTTGTGGGTTTTGAATCGCAGTTTGGGCACTCGGTCTCTCAAAGGTTCGCCATCCCTGTCCTATGGCATCTCATTGGGACTGACCATCACATCATCCTTAATGATAAGAATAGCCCAAAAGGGCTGGAGAGGGGGATATCTACAGTGATTTCTTTGGAAATGGTGGGGTCAGGGATGGTCTCCCTCTTTCCAATCAATCTATTCCATGTTAGTAACTAATAATGGTGTGCCATCAAGTCAATTCTGACTTATTATGATGACCCTTTTTCAAGACTTTCCAGGTGATCAAACCAGACATGGTTTACCATTCCCTTCTCACTGGGAGAGTGAGAAGAGACAAAAGAAAATATTTTTTACCAAGCATGTTGTTAGTCTGTGGAACTCCCTGCTACAAGATGTGCTGATGGCATCTAGCCTGGATGCCTTCAAAAGGGGATGGGACAGATTCCTGGAGAAGTCCATCACAGGTTACAAACCATGGTGGAGATGTGTAATCTGCAGGCTTAAAAACCAGGGTATTTCAAGGGCCAGATGCAGGGGAGTGGTATCAGGAGACAGATATCTAGTCTGGTGCACTCCCGGACACATTTGGTGGGCCACTGTGAGATACAGGAAGCTGGACTAGATGGGCTTTTGGTCTGATCCAGCATGGCTCTTCTTACTGGGACTGTACCATTTGCCCAAGGCCACACAGGCTAACTCTACTCATAGGAGGCACAGTAGGGAATTGAACGACCAAACTCTGGTTCCCGCAGCCAGATACATAAGCCACTCATCTGTTAAAAGGACCTCTTTTCCCCCTGCTGGCTTCCACTACTTTATAGCAATAATGTTAGGAAATAAGGCTTACAGGAGTAAGTTCCACCCAATATACTTTCTTAATTTAAAACAAATCATTTTTGTTGGGGTGGGGGTGGGGAGCTGTAATCTCATCTCTGTTCTTCCCCTTTCTCAATTACCTTAAGGGAGCCTTCTATCAGCTAGATATGTTGCTTTATTACACAAACTCTTATCCTGTTTGTTGCAACCAATATCCGTATATTTGTATCGGTTGTACCTGCCGGGAGCCTGCTTTTCTTACAGCAGAACAGGGCAGTTGAGTCAGAATGTCGCACTTCAGGTAAAATCTCCCTGGTTAACAACGTTCCACAAGGCTTTGTCACCTGAACACTTTTTTTCATGCTTCATTTTCAAACAGTTATGACAGTTATTGTACACGGTTGGTTCCTTGCATGTTCTTTCTAATGGAAAGATGCACAAAAAATGTAATAAACAGCAATGCAATAAACAGGAGGCATAGTTTCCAACCAAGTGCCACAATTATTTCAAAGTTCATTACTGTCCTGAAAATTATTACAAGGTATGATTTTCTGCCAACCTAGCAGTTCAAAAACATGTAAATGCAAGTAGATAAATAGGCACCTTTGGAAGGTAAACAGTGTTCCATGCACAGAAATGCATTCAGCCATGTTGGCCACATGGCCATGGACTTGCACAACATTGGATCTTTGGCTTGAAAACAGAGATGAGCCTACCACCTGATGTCCCTAGAGTTGGACATGACTAGCATGCATGTGAAGGGGGAACTTTTAACGTATGATTTCTCAGTGCTTCCTGGTGTACTAAGGCCATCCACTTCTGATTCCATTTGCCCAAATGCTTGCATGTAAACTAGGAGGAGGTGCCCCCTTAGATAGATCACACATCAAAACAACCTCTGCCTCTTGCATCCAGATACCTAAACTACTAAGCCATTAGGAGCTCCAGCTTAGAGGAGAGAAGGGAGGAACCATGGTAATGGAATAAACCTCAAAGATGTAGTGCCCAAGTTCAATGAACCTTAAGAATTTCATCTGGATATTCTGAAAACCTGCTTATGTTGCCTATGCTGCATCAGTGAACAGATCTAAATGCCCTCCGGTCAGCTCATGATAGCAGCTTCTAGTACAAAAACTATAGTTCTTGAGAAAAGACCAGTTGAGGACCAACCCACTCCTTCTGTGTCTTTCAACCACATTCTCAGAGGTTCTGTCCATGTCAAACCGTGTAGAAACACTTGAACATATTTTTTTCTACTGCCCACTTCATGATACACTCCGTAAGAAACATCTGTCCTCAGTCCTTGGCAGGATGCAGGGGTTGGAAGACTCAACTAGGCTTCTCTCCACACATGACACCTTCTTTCTTTTGCTTCCAGAATTTTAGCAACTTGGTGCCCTGGGCTCTCCTCTCCTCCCTCTTCTGTTTTCACTATTAGTTGATTATATCAGAACTATTACCTGTTTGTTCCTGGTTTTTCTTTTGAACTGTACTATTAACTTGTCTGTTGTTTTAATGCCAATAAAGGTCTCTTAACTAACTAACACATGAAATAAAAAAGGACCAGAGTATTGCCTGACCTTCTGTCTTTAAAATATGGATAAGTGAAAATCCCAAGGTGAGAAGCAAGAGAAAAACTGATTTTTTTTTAAAAAGAAACTAATAAAATCACAAAGATATATAAAAGCATAGGGTGAAGAAGTAAGAGGAGGCTACAGCATAAGGAAATAAGCACCACAGCAACCATGTTCGGGACTCAAGACTTAGGAGTCGTTATCAAGTCAGACGTAAGTCACACCAGTGATTCGATTCAGACTCAGCTTGCTCCATACCCACCTCCAATGACCTGAACTCAACTCACAACTGAGGCCCATCTCTTCTTTTTTTTTTTCTTGTGGGGGAAGACTTGTTTTTAAAAGAAACTAGGACTTGGGACTTGGTCTGTGACACCAAGGACTTGGCCTTGGACCCAAGTACTTGCCATCTCTGACAGCAATACTGAGAAGTCACCTCCACCAGCTTTCCCCTTCCATCAGCTGTCATTTGATAGCTGCCATTCTGTCTGGCTACCAGAAGGAGGAGGAGGAGGAGGAGGAGAACATTGGGTTTCTCTGCTCCTTAAAACTGACAACTCAAAAACTACTGCCTGGATTTGTGTTCTCTTGCTCTGCCTACTGTGCCTCTTTCTCTTTCATGCTCTGTCTTTTAAGGTGTAAACTTTAGGACAAGACCTGACCAGTGAGTGGTCTTCTTAAGCTGTTCTGGGAAAGGTTTTTAGCTCAGGGCCAGGGCAGAAATCCATCAGAAAAATGGTAAGCAGCAAACAAGGTACTACTGCCTGCTCAAAAAGACGGGGAAATGTTTCCAGTTATTTGTGTCAGTGCAGTACTTGAGCACCAACAGCTGGGTACAGACATGTGTAACCTAGAAAGAGAGAAATTGTAGGAATGAGGGCAAATGGCATTGATGACAATCGTCCTTAAATGGGCTCCAGTACAAACTCTAGTTGCCTTGGTTTGCTTCAATTCATTTCCAAAAAGTCACTTCCACTTGGTACATTGTACTGTAGTTGCACACCTGAATAAGGCCAAAGCATGTGAGATGGGAGTAGCAAATGGTGTCCTCATAAATAGGGGTCACCTTTTGAGTATGGCCAGTGCTGCTCCACCTCTGAAGCAGAGATAACTGTCACCTGGTTTTGAGGGACGCCAAGGCTGACAAAAGTATCCCCTCTGCCCCAAAGCCTGAAGGAGTGAGAGACAACTTCCTTCAAAAGCCCAGTGAGAGCTGGTCATAATCAAGGGTCAGAAGAAAACAATTGTCTGTTAGAAAGAGAACTAGCCTGGCAGAGCTGTGCACCGACGGACCAAAAGTTCTAAAATGACATCCTGAAGGAAGCCACAAAATCCAGGTCCAAACATGTTCGGCATTTTAAACTGAAATAAAGGGAGATTTATATATTTGCATCTTGAAGCTGTTGTTTCTCTTTCAGAATTAGATCCATTGGATGGACCAGTTCTTTTTATTCCTTGTTAGAAGGAAGATCAGAGGAAATGAGTATGTGCAGTGAAGCATTTTGGAAGAAGGTGTTGACTTGGCACAAGAGCACTCCACAATGATGTTTTCCTAGATATGCCTTTTGTAGCTGAACATTTATTCCAGGCGTTCCCAGCCTTGGGTCCCCAGATGTTCTTGGACTACAACTCCCAGATATCCTGGCCAGCACAGCTATTGGTGAAGGCTTTAGTCCTTAGAACCTCTGGGAACTCAAGTTTGGAAGCCACTGATTTCTTCTAACCTGACTCAGTGCAGGTGCAAGTGAAAACTGGAGGAGGACATACAGTAAAAAGCCATTTTTCTGTAACTCTCCTCCTCCTCCTTGTCACCCTAGAGCAGCAGGGCTACCCAGCCAGCAGTCTTTAGCACAACCCAACTAAACCTACTTCGTCAGGCCTGATGTAAAGAAAATGAGGGGTACAGCTCTTCTTTTGATTCCCTTCAGAAAATGTACCTTTTCAAAGACTTCCTGTGAAGTCTTTGGTGTAATCAAAACACTGATTCTTATGCAACTGCATTTCCTCTCATGCCAGCTGTTGCTTCTGCTGCTCTGTTGAGGGATCCATTGCTGATTTTGGATTGTCGGGGGGACGGGGGCATGTTCCTCCCCAATTCAGAAAGCACCAGGTATTCACATACATTAAACTGAGAAGTAGGGAATGTTTATCTTTTTTTAAAAAAAATTATTATTATAAATAAAAAGGAAACCTTACATTAAAATACACCTCATTACCAATCTTGATCTCAAATCTAAATATAAATTCAGTCTACTATGGGTCAGAGTCTATTAGCGACTTTTTTCTCATAGAAAACATATATAGGTCTCCAGCATTCTCTTGCCTTCTGTAGGTCTTTCTCCTTGAGTATTTCTGACAAAATGTTTACACTTTACCTGTGTAAGTCAGTGTTAGCGAACCTATGGCACGGATGCCAAAGGTGGCACTCAGAGCCCTTTCTGTGGGGACCTGACATCGCCCCTTCATAGCCACCTGTATTCAGGTTAAATTGCTGAATAAAACCAAGTGCCCAAAATGTGATTCAAAACCCACTAATTTTTTGTAATTGCAGTTTGGGCACTCGGTCTCTAAAAGGTTCGCCATCACTGGTGTAGGGGTTCCAGAAGCCTATTGTAATTAAAGGGCTCTTCAGCCGTGCGCTGCATTCCCCGCATGCAGTAGTTTATTCTGAAGGCGTGGAGCTGTGACTCACAGGGTTTAAGTGCTAGGACCTTTCAATTAGCAGACGTGATGATATCATCTGCCACCCACTTCCAGCTTGTGTCTTTTCTCTCAAACTACGTACCTCACAGAAGCTGGGAGTGGATGGAGAAGGAGTCCTCTCAGCAGAAGCCTATTACTTCCTCTGCAGTACTTTGTTTTGTAATTGTGAAGTGCCTTGATCTGTAAGGGGCTATTAAGACTGTTAGATTCACAAGCATGTACCTTTGGAGGTGAGGAGAATTATTAGAACAGGTTTGTTGACAGGAATCCACAGCTGCCTGAGGTTTTTTTTTTTTTGGGGGGGGGCCTCTCTTAGGGCAGTGGCCATGGAGACTGCCATGAAAAGTAGCTGCATTTCAACACCAACAACCAATGTAGCGTTTTCCTTAGGGCCTATAAGAGAGAGGTCTCCAAGGAACATGTAATGAACTTACAGGACTCCCTGTCAACAAAGTAGCTCAGTCGCTTCACACTGATTTTTAGAAGGGGATCAAGCACAGTCACGGGGTGACTGTTGATGGCTATTAGTCAAAGCTAAAGAAAGACACCCTTCCTCAGAGGCAGGCTGTCACTGGACAGTTCTGTACATACAAACAAAGCACGCTATAATATCTTGTCCTATGTTATGGAAGGGTTTTCAATCTCACCCTGGACAGCCACTATACTGTGGTGGATGATGTCCTGGGCTAAGAAATGAAAGGTCCATGTGCTGACCTTGGGTCAGTAATAGTTTTCAAAGCCTGGCTTGCCTCAGTTGTTCAAACAGAACAGAGAATAGCCAGGCATGCTGGCTTGAATTTATTGCAGGGGAAGATGGTAACTCAGTATACTGAACTTCAAATGTTATGTCATTCCAATAAAAATATGTATCTTGGCAAATCTGAGGTGGTATTTTAAACCTCACAGAGCTTTGGGCCTCAACATGTCCTGGTGTCCTAATTCTGGATGCTATATATCTGTGAAGATTCTCAGCCATCCAAGTGAGGTTATCTGGAAGTTGAGTTAATGGCAGTTGGACTTATTTTGTGAGATCAAAACCATTCACTGCTCATCCAAGCAGCTTCATCCGTCTGAGGAAAGTTATTGGTGAGGCCTCCAATTTATAGTTCACCTTGGTTTCATGCCACCCTGGTCTGAACTCAAGGTGAGCTCAAGGTGAACTATAAATTGGAGGCCTCACCACTAACTTTCCTTAGACTGATGAAGCTGCTTGGATGAGTAGCAAAACATTTCAATCTCACAAGAAAAGATGTCCAGTTGCCACACCTCAGCTTCCAGATAACTCTGGATGCTAGTTCTCAAGAGGAATTACTTTCTAGTTCTACTTGTGGACATCCTGGGAGCTTCTGCTTGGCTACTGTGGGAAACAGGATGCTGGTTTACATGGGACTCATCTAGAGAGACTCTTCTGTTTTTCCATGATTTGTACAGTGATCCCCTTTACAATACAGATACAGATGGTTGAGTGAACAAAATAGGAAACTTGAAGGCTCCTTTCAATGTAATGCCTTGCATAAAGAAACTTTGAACTGATGCTTTACTAATGCCTCAAGAGTTTTGCTCAAAAAAGGCTCACATAAATTTCAGCAAGACTAATACCCACTTAACCACACATAAGTTCAATTGTAGCTCTTGTTTAGATTACAAGACCTTTCAACATCTCAGCCATTTTTAGAACCTTTTCATTCCACCCTGTGCTTTCTGTAAAACAGAAGGCTGGTCTGCTACTTATCACTACTTTTGATCTCAAGACATCCAGTCTCAAGACATCCTAGATAATTAGCTGTCAGTATAAGAAGAGAGTTGGGAACACAGTACTCTAAAGCTTTGATATGTAGTGATCTATACCGTATACGGAAAACTGTTTGCTCAAAATAAGTCTTAAAAACAACAGAACGACAGACCAGATTTTCCCTTTTTATTTAGGAAAATATTTATTTGCAAGAAAACAGATAAAGCATTACATATTTACTCAGCTACATTTTTTTAAAAAAACTCATAGTTTGCTATTTGGTTTTAGACTTGTCTGCCTAATAAAAAGTTCTTTACATAGAATTTCTTCCCAACCTCCAAGTTCGCAGTATATAAGAACACACTTAAAAGAGCAGTGCATATATTGGGGGGGGGGAGTACATATTTTTAAAATGGACAAAGTTAAATCATTGTAGCAAATAACACAGAGACAGATAACACAAAAAAACAAAGACAGCATCTATCTCTCTTTTTGAATTCTTCTCATGCACTTTACTGAATAACTGCCTATTTCAGAAGGGTACTGACATTGTTAAAAATGCCCCAAATAAATTTATACACTTACACACACAAAAAGCATAATTTAGAAGTTTTGGGAGACACACAGCAATTTTGATTGGCCCAGTCTTGTCAGTTTTAATATCTATATGCCTGTAAATGTTTATTGCAATCCTGTAATGTTAACCTGTGCCTTGTTCTGCTTATTTGAAAGGAATTAAGATCTTACAATGCCTGTGGCCACTATTTTTGGGTTGTTTATGGGTTTGGACAGTGAAGAAAGTTGACAGGAACAACATTAATTCACTTGGAATACAGTGGACCCTTGTATAACAAACAGCTTGTATAACATAAAATTTGTACAACATAAAAAATTCCGGAGATAGGGGAAATTTGCTCAACATAATTGCCAATGGGGAAAATCCGCACAACATAAAAATGGGATTACTCCATTTTCAATGCATTCCTATGGGAATTTGTATAAAGGAAAATTTGCTTAACATAATTTCATTTGGAATGAATTAATTCCTTTATACAAGACACCACTGTATGATGCTGGAGGACAGCTTTGCAGATACCTTGGACCACCAGAAGGACAAGGAAGTTAGGTCTTGGATTAAATCAAGCCTGAACTCACCCCAGAAACTACAATGATGAAATTGAGGCTGTTACACTTTGGTCACTTCATGAAAAAGCAAGCCTCACTTGGAAAGACAATAATGCTAGGAAAAGTTGAAAGCAGCAGGAAAAGAAGAAATCCCCATATAAAACGGATTGACTCCCTAAAGAAAGCTACAGCCTTGAGTTTGCAAGAGCAGAGCAGGGTTTTGATTGGTAGGACATTTTGAAGGCCATTTGTTCATAGGGATGCTATGAGTTGAAACTAGCTTGATTTGTTTAAGTAGACAATAAATCCAAACTGCATTGACTCTAAATTGGAGTTTGGGAACATTACCTTTTGGGACAGCTCCCAGAGTCCCAAACCAGGAAATCCCTAATATTTTAGAACTTTAATCTATGGGATGCACCTGACCCTGATAAATGAGACAATTGAGAAGTTCTCATTCTCACTATGTGCGCTGTAGATTTTTTTGGTCACCTATTGACAAGTCATGCCTAACATGTGGTGACCCCAACTGGGGTCTTCAAAGACATGTAAAATACTTAAGGAATGGTTTTACCACTGCCACTGCCGACTGCATATTCTTGGCCAAAGCGGCCTCCTGAATCCCAATTTGTCATTCTACCCACTAGATCACATCATTCCTCACATACTGCAATTACTCTTTGCTTGAGATCAGACTGAATGTATGGAGCTTGATAGTATTATACAATGGGACAGAAGTTTATTTCCCCATCATCATCACTGAATTCCTTTTACAAACCAGAGTCTTTGAATTCAGCTCAGGCTTCCATACTATTACCCAATGACATGATTTGCAGAACCTTTATACTTCAGGGTTGGCTTAAACAATGTACAACCATCCCTTCCCGGGGACAGAACCGATGTTTATGCAAAATTGGCCGATTCCAGCAGACCTGCTCGCTATTTCACATCACACTGCTGTCATATGCCATGGAACCACATGTCAAACAGAGGGTGTGATGAAATGGCCAGAAAGAATTGAGTCTGGTCACATCAGAAAGGGTTGCTTTGCTGGGAGAGAGCTCCTTAAAACCAATTCCTCAGTCCATGCACGAATCACTCCAGCCCAGCCCTAAAAAAAAGACTAGCTTTTTGATGCTGGGCTGTAAAGATCCAGCTTGGGCATGGATTGAGGTCAGGCTGGATTGCGATTGCCCACATGCCACCTGATCACCAGGAAATGGCTCGCAATGGCCAATGCCATAAGCAGTGCAAAATACAAGCTATTTCCTCATCTTATCAAACCCAGATACCCATGGTTCCTGGTTCTTCCCAGCATGAATTATGGTGCTCTGAGGGCAGCTCAAATGTTCAGCATTTAGGACTGGAAGACAAGGTAACCTAAGTAGCATCCAATAGCATCTTAAAATTAAAAACCGGAAAGAAACTTAGAGGGTGGCTTGTGGGGGGTGGGGTGGGAGAGGCCTGCTCTGGTCATTAGCCAACAATTCCTAAAATAGGAAGTGTTAATCCACCAAGAGTTTGTTTAAAACAGATTTACCAGTATAACGGGGGGTTACACTCAAAAAAGTAGCACTGCTTCCATGTACAGAAAGAGATGTCTACGTTCCCATCAAAGTTATTGCCACAAATTCAGATGGACCACAATTGACTGAAACAAACCTGATCAAGAATACAGTACTGTATACTCAATCAATGAACACTTGCTGTAGAATGACATTATTAGGTGTCTAGATAATGTAACCTCAGCTTTGCAACTCACGTTACGATCAGCTTGCAGAATATCTGAGACAAGGGCGTTATTACAAAGAAAGACTCTTTTTATAACTGAGAAACACTCATATGGAGCGAGAAGACATTAATGAAGAGACATCAACTTAACCAATTTAAAAAAAGAAATCTTGCTTCCCATTTCATAGGCTTTTTTTTAAACTATGTTCTGTTCCCTTCTAACTTCTGCTAAATGAGCTCAAAGGTGCAAGCAGAACCTTCAAGTTCTGCACCAAACATAATCAAAAGGAACAAACTGTACACTTAAAAATGCTTTCCTGTCTACCAGCTGTAAATTTCTGAATTGGAATTACGTTATTACTTTCAGGAAAGAACTGTTTCCTCATTGGCTACGATACTGCCACTGCACAAAGATTTAAAATCTGCCTTTGACTCTATACCAAGAGAGAAACTATGGATCAAGTTGTGTGATACTTCCATTGATAAGCGACTTCTGCATCTTATCAAATGCCTCTACCAGGGAACCACACTTCGTATTAGATGTGGGATAGAAGGGGAATTGACAAAATCTATCCCGCCAATAGGGGAGTCCGCCAAGGATGTATACTGGCACCTATGTTATTTAATCTCTATCTAAGTGATATGATTCAGAGCTGCCTTGCACCAGACTTTCATCCACCAAGCTTGGCTAAAACTAAATGCCCTTTACTTTTGTACGCAGATGATGCTGTGTTGCTTTCATTATCAGAAATTGGCCTTAAACGCCTAATGTGTGCATTTATGGAATACTGTAAGCTCAATCAACTGAATATAAATATTAGTAAAACAAAAATTATGGTCTTTAAGAAGCATGCAGCACTAAAAAAAGTGGAAAATTAATGGGAAATACATTGATCAGGTTAAACAATTCAGATACCTGGGCATCTGGTTCCACCAGAATCTTTCTTGGGCTCCCCATAAAAGGTCTGTTATACAGGCAGCTCAGAATACCAGCAAAGCCATTACCCGTTTCTTCTTTACGAAGGGCGGGCAATTTATACCAGCTGCTATCCAGATATTCAGATCCAAAGTCCTACCTCAGCTGTTATATGGAATCCCAGTATGGATCCTGGGGTTCCATACAAACATTGAGAGTATCCTTGCAAAGTTTTTAAGGTCTATTCTTGGATTGCCAAAATGTGTTTCTGTAGCAGGTCTACGACTTGAGGTAGGCATCTCCTCAATCGAATGTACTGTCTGGTTACATGCATTCAGATATTGGATCAAAGTGTTATATGCTGACACTTCCTCTGGATATCTACATCTTCTGATGAAAGATCTTTACACCTGCTCCTGGTTAAAAATCTTCTCAACAAAACTGCATTTCTTAGGCCTGTCTATGGATTTTTTTCACATTTATGAACTGAAGACAGTTAAGTCCATCATTGAAAAGCGAATTAAAGATATTGATTTCCAGTCTTCTACAGAGAAGGCTCAGAAAATTTGTTCACCCATGCATTTTGGTTTAAATCTTGAATTTCATCAAAGTGCTAAATATTTGGGGAAACTGACAATCCCAAAATACCGACAGATTTTTTCAAGAGCCAGATTTAACTGTCTTCCATCTGCAGTTTTAGAGGGTCGCTACAGTGGCATACCATATGAAAATCCATTATGCCCCTGCAATGATAAAGAAATTGAAACATTGCAGCATGTTCTTTTTATATGTAGTTATTACAGGGATGAACGTATCAGGCTTCTTTACCCTGTAATGAGAAGTGTACCAGGCAGATCCTTGGACTGGTATACAAGATATCTTCTAGAAGACAGAAATAAGTCCATTACAGAACTTGTGGCCAAAAACACGAAAGAGAATTCTGGTGCTTAACTAATTTTAAGTTTCTTTTACTTATTGGAAAGTGTACTTGTTTGAATGTATACTGTATTTTATTGGGCCTTTGGCTGTAAAATAAAATTGATTGATTGATTGAAAGGACTGTGAGTGTCTGTGTTCAATTTAGTGGAAGTATTAGCAATGTTAGGGTGCTTGCGCAATCACCAATTGCGACTGTTGCAACTGTTCACTGCACTTATTTTGTAAATTTTTAAGCACTGATTTATTTATCACGACTATTTCCACTGGACCTCATTATTTTACTATTCTTTCATTTCTTCATGCCATCATTATTTTGTTCATCCTCCACGTGCCATCCGACTAATGGAAAAGAAGTGGGCTCTGAAACTTAATGTAAGGTATTTTGAGATGAACAAAACAGATCACCTTCACTTAATGTACTCTCTCTTTTGTCGAACCCTTGAAAATTCTTAGGTCATGCCCATGAGGCATTGGTCTTTAGCTTTACATTTTTCTTTCACCAACAATTAAGATCTGAGTCACTGAACAGTGGCTCCTAACAAATGGCCTGCAAGCTCTGTTAGGCAGAAGTCCCAACCGCTATGATCAATGGTCAGAGATCCCTGGATTTGTGGTCCAACTAGAGACCCAAGGCTGGGAACCACTGCTTTGGAACAGAAAACTAATTAGCCTGTGAACAAATACATTTTCAAGCAGATATATCTGCTGAGTTTCTCCTGTTTTCTGTAGCAAAACCGTACACCAATCCAAATACAGTGGTATTTATATAAAGAAATTAATTCGTTCCAAATGAACTTATGTTAAGCAAAATTTCCTTTGTACAAATTTCCCATAGGAATGCACTGAAAATGGATTAATCCCTAATCACGACCATTTTTCTGTTTTACAGATTTGCCACATCGGTGATTCTGTTAAGCGATTTCCCCCTATCTCTGGAATTTTTTTTTCCTTTAAGCAGATTTTTTTTGTTAAACAAACCACTTGTTATATGAGGGTCCACTGTATTTGTACATGGGCAAGAGAAATCCCTTAGAGTCCCATCAAACTTACCAAATATAAATTTTAATATACCTTGTGTGTGAATGTATACATGGCTTGCACATGGACACATATATGCGGGGGGCAATGCACTGAAATACTGGTCAAGTTTGCACAAGATGGTGGCTCAGTGGTGATGCCACTGAGTCTGCTCCACATAACTGTGTCTCTCCAAAGGCTGCCAAATCACTCAGATATTTCCTTCAATGTGCTGATCGGGCAACCTTCAGAGATGTGCACCTGGCTCAGACTTCCTATTGCAATCTCATATTTTTTTCAACCAAAATTAAAACAAGACTATGGGTGATACCTACATAGGTTGCTAGTAGAAAAATAAAAATGTGGCTGAGCTTTCGAGAGCACAAGCCCCCTTTTCAAAGCAGGTATAAAAGTCCAAACAAGGGATGTAATTTGCCAGGAGAGAGTTCTTAAAAGTTCACTTGGCAAGATGGATGCCAGGCTTCTTCTTGGAAGGCAAGTCCGATGGAGCTGGACTTTACAGGCCAATTCAAACAAAGAGCTGCATGGTGTGGGCACCTCCCTCTTGCTTACAACCATCATCTCTGTTGGCTCTTTGAAGCACAAGGCTCCTGGTTGGCCAGAGATGGATTATAATGCAAATCAGAAAGAAAGGCAGTCCGCTCTCTCTTAATGTCACAGAAACACTTCACTGGTCAATAGCTGTTGCTAGTTTGAAGGATTTCCCCCCCCAGCCCAAAGGTCCTTGGTGGTCCAAACACAGGTCTTCTCCCATTTCCATCTTCCTGGTGGTGTCTCTCCCTAAGCATCTCTTAAAAGCTGTGTGGTTGACAAATTCTATGTCCCTCCCATGAGCACAAACAGTTTGGGTAAAAGAAACACCAACAGATTCCTGGTATGGAGTACTAAATTTGCACCTAGAAGCCCTGAGTTCAAATTCATGCTTGCAAAGGCGTCATATGAAAGCCTTGGACAGCAGAAAGTCCAAATGGACTTTGAGACGTACCCAGGTTCAGCTGCTAGAACAGTGGCCCACTATTTCACCTTCAAAACCACAAGGGGAGAAAATGGCCTCTTTCCAATTAGCAATTACGGGAGAATTATTTTTGTCACTGAGTAGGGAGAAGGATGCTAAATATACAACACCTTCTGCTGCTTGTGCATGGTAGTGGTGGGGGAATTTGCAGCACGGCCTTCTGACATTCCAGATCCCCAGTTCTTTGTAATGCTGCCCAGCGGGGCAATTAATATCACTCATTCGTTTGACTGACAGACAAAAGGTGTCTAGACAGCGTCTCCTCCTGAAAACTGAAGGTTTAAATAAAACAGAAGGGGGAGAAAATCCGCACACAGGGTTGTTTGCTCCAAAAAGGGAAAACTGGGCATCTCAAATTTGACATTAAACACAGATTTATAAGCAACGAGCAGGCAATGTTCCCAAGTCTAGTTGAAATGTTGTCTCGTTGTGTTAAAAGGAGAAGGTCTTTAGCCTGGGGCTTTTAAAAAGCCCCAAATTTATAAGCTGAAATGGGGCTCATGAGCACCCACCTGTTAAAACACATTGTATTTGCCAGCAAAAAGGAGAAACACAAGGCAGGCATTGTAAAAGTGAAGCACATGTATAGTGAAAAGGATGGTGAATCGAAATACATTAATCCCCCACCTATCAAGGGGGTTAGGGACCCAACCCAACCCGCGATAATGGAAAATCTGCAATATGCAGATGTTGGGTCAGGTCGGGACTGGGGGGCCTCTCTGGGGCCTCCTGCACTTACTTGAGGTCTGGCGCTGCCCTGAACGGCCCTCCGACGGGCTTCCCGGGCCTGTCGGAGGCCGCAGAAGTGGTTTCCAGCAATCCGGAAGTCACTTCCGGTTTTTCAGAAGGCAAATTCCAGTTCTTTGGAAACCACTTCTGGGGCCTCCAACAGGCCCGGAAAGCCCGTTGGAGGCCTGCTCAGGGCAGCACCAGACTTCCAGTAAGTGTAGGGGTCCTCAAACAAGCCCAGGTAGCTTATCCCAGGGGGTCTTGCCTTTCATATACTGTGTTCCCGCAATATACAGGGACCGCAGTGTATGAACTGCAAAATGGGGGGGATGACTTTATGAGCCCATGATTAAACGACACAATTCAGCCCCATCACCAGCCTCATACTCAAGCTCCATGAACACAATATATGAAATAATCCCTCTCCTTTCAAAAACCACCAGCTTTCCGAAAGTCTAGCAGATATAGGGATGTGGAATTGGTGCCAGATGGCATCATGAAATTATCAGTTTGCCAAACAGTGTTTTAGTATGCCCACAGTACCCTGCTCAAGGCAAACAAGGGTGTCATTTTGAAAGATTGAAGCAAAGAGCTTCTATTATTATTATTATTTTAATCACAGGCTGAGTTTTATGGGGAGGAGGGATAGGCTACTTCTACGACTACAGTGTAATTGTTCTGATACCTACTAGAATAACATGACTGATCTGAGAAGTGACCTAGACAGAGGGAAGTGTCGCAGTGATTCCATTCCAGTTATTTGAGAACTAGAGCAGACACTTTGGTGCATTTTCTGATTGCAAAACTAGCCCTCAGGCACCAAAGTAGAAGTCATGTTCAAATATGGTTACAGTACCTTGGAACTTGCCAAGGAAACAGGAGGTTGAAACTTAGGTGGTCTTTTCTAGAATAGCTGCTTTAAGCAGAGATGAGGGAGGCTGGGGGCAAGGAGCCTCTCTCTCTCTATTTTGGACTACATGTCCCAGAAGAACCCATACAATTGGTCTGCTGGCCAAAGTCTTCAAAGCAAATGCGTCTTTGGCTTCAGGTGCATATGCACAGGGAGTAAAATAGGGTGTGAAGAAGTGTGTCAAGATTATTACATCAAGAGCTTAAGCTTAGCGCTAGAAGCTGAAAGAAATTTGGAAAAGTTCCTTAAAGATCACCAGGATCATTAGAAGGCCATCACCTTGGCTTCTCATTCCAATTGCCAGCTGAAGTTGCAGGGCAGACGGGGTGGGGTGGGGGAAAGACCCTAATAAATACTATTTACAACAGAATGGGAGCGGTGAATGTTACACTTCTACCAACCAGCAGAAGTGGAACATTCAGGTGTTCAGGCAGATTCATTTCAGCTGACCCACTTCCTTCATGGGGAGGGAGTTTCTGGGCAGAAAATATTAGAAACTTAAGTGTCTGTTTCTCATAAAAGTCGGTGGTGAATCTGTACGTACAAGGTACAATGGTACAAAGCAAGGGGAAAATGTAAGGGCGGGTTGGGAATAAAGGAAGCATATGCTCCTTAATATAGTCTCATATGCCTCTGTTCTCCATCATCTTTATCATCACTGCATTTCTCTTTGTTTTCCCTTGCTGCTCTACTACCTTCATCTCAGGATACAGCACCCAACCTAGCATACAGAGGCTGACTTCAGGCAGCACAGAACAGAATGTTCATGTCATATAATTCATACACATTGGAACTTGCCCCACCATCTGGGATGCAAGGATATGCCACTAGATCTTGATTAAAATTCTCCATTCTTCTGCCACTAGAATATGGCACAACATCAATCCAGGTCTTCTGCTTCAGGAAGAAAGCATGCCACTACGTTCCAGTTGTTTTTCCTTGCAGGAACCCAACAGCTTAGAATAAGACAGTTGCTAATAAACGATCATGGAAACATTATCAGTGGTTTGCCACCTCCTGGTGGCCCATGTCCATGGGAAATATGAAGCTCGATCAAGGAAAGTCACCCTTTGGCCCAACCCCAGGAGTCAGGTCCAGGCTATTACTAGAAAAGCCTTCATGAGCTGATATTCCCTTTCCATGCATTTATGACGCAACAAGACAGCAGAGACGTGGCGGCTGCAGTTTTAAACAAAGACTCAAGGAAAGCTTGGTTATCCATTGGGCACCTCAACCGGGAGAGTTGCCTGGTCAAATTTCAGCAGCAGCACAGAGTTGGCACTAGCTGTCCTTAGAGTGTTCTCCTTGGGTGTAGGAGTGGAGAGCCAAGCGGGGCAGCAGGAGTTGGAGATTAGGGGCCCGGTGGGGAGGGTATGTGTGGGAAGAATCAAAGAAGCCACTTCCCTGTAGGGCAGTGTGGAAATCAGACACGTTTCTTTGGATTTATGACAATGATTAGTTCCGCAGGCCTTTGGCTGTAAAGAAGATGAAGGGGTGGGAATAGCCCTCCTCCCTCTCTCTTTTAAGATGTAGCATTCATTCTTCTGTCAATTTCGATGAATTTTAATGTCTCGTTTATTTCCAGCTCTGAGTTGACCCTATAATCAGAGATGGGAGAAGTCAGCAAAATGGGAACCCGTGCAGACAAACAAACAAACTCACGGGGACTTATTTTGATGTTGTTACTAAGCATTTACTCAATGTATATGGCTCCACCGCCCAGCAGATGAGTCCCAGGCAGCATTTTTCAGCTCCGGCACCTGAGATGCCTTTAACAGGGGATGCTAAAGTTTGAGCTGGGGCCATATGACCGCAAAACCCCAAAGCCATCATTCTTCCCATCCATTTGGCTGCAGTCTTATAACCATTTCCACCTGTGGATAAGCAACGTGTTCTGCCCTTTTCAGCACTCCAAATGTTTTGGACTACAACTCCCAGCCCTAGATTACCAATGACAAAGGACTGTAAAGCAAAACATCTGGAGTGGCTTGCAAGGAACAATGCAGGCTGCCCCCATGCCCCACAAGCAAGCTAGGTACTCATTTTACCAACCTCAAAGAGGATGGAAGGCTGAGTGAACCCTGAGCCTGATTGAACCCCAGTTTGTGAGAAGAGTTATGACTGCAATCTAGCAGTTTAACCACTGCACCAGAAGGCTCACCCAACTCAGCTGGGATTCATTGCTGAGGCCATGCCTAGAATAGCAGTTAACAGGCTAGTGCAGGCATGTCCAAAGTCAGGCCTGAGGCCCAAATGTGGCCCGTTTACAAATTTCGAGTGGCCCGTGGCCTCTTTTGTCCACCAGCTCAGCCTGTCATGCATCCCCACCAGCTGGTCATTCCCCATACCGGATGGAGGCATGAGCTTTCAGTTTTATGTTTTGCCTGCCCTCCCTGCCTCTGTCCAGCCCCCACCCCTTCCACCAGCCACCTGCCCATCCTACCCACCCCTGGCTCCGTTGCTGCAGCATCCTCCCTCCCTCCTTGTATGTTATAGAGACTTGTCCAAAGTTCGGCCCGGAAGCCAAACACGGCTGAATGGTCAGCCCCCATACATTTTCACCTCGCCAAATCTGGCCCTCCTTGCAAACAGTTTGGACACCCCTGGGCTAGTGTAATTGATTAGCATCCTTTTGATTCACTTACAAAAGTGTGCCAATTGAACCAGACGATATATTAAAAAGAACACCTTAAAATCCTTTCTAAAAAAAATTAATATCCCAGATGTATATGAGGAAGTGAGAAATGCCACTTCCAGTGACATTAAACATGCATAATGGGGGAACATGTGTCATCAAGTCAATTATGACTTACAGCAACCTTTTTCAAGGTTTTCCAGGTGGGGAATACTCGGAAATGGGGGGTTATGGGGGGTTACCTGGGACTGCACAGCTTGCCCATCCAGCCCACTGCATCTTGTAAAATAGGTATATTTTACTCACCCCTTCGCACGGCCTCTGCTTTCTTCCTGTCCCCTAGTGGGCCACTTTCAGCAGAGCAAATAAGCAGAGGTCCCTTGGTAATTCTCTCCCATAGCACACATCCGGGCCAGAAAACTAAATGGGCCAATGAACCCGACACTACCACGCCAGGGCTTGGAGAAGTTCCATTTTTGAACTACAACCCCGGGCATCCTGCAGCCAGCACAGCCAGATGCCTGGAGCCCCCACATGTAACATTCTAAACCTCGATTGTTCATAAGAACATAGGAAGAGCCATGCTGGATCAGGCCAACGGCCCATCTAGTCCAGCTTCCTGTATCTCACAGTGGCCCCACCAGATGCGTTTGGGAGCGCATGAGACTAGATATCTGTCTCCTGATACCACTCCCCTGTATCTGGCCCTTGAAGTACCCCAGTTTTAAGCCTGGAGATTACACATCTCCATCATGGCTTGTAACCTGTGATGGACGTCTCCTCCAGGAATCTGTCCAATCCCCTTTTGAAGGCATCCAGGCCAGATGCCACCACCACATCCTGTGGCAAGGAGTTCCACAGACTAACACACACTGGGAGAAAAAATATTCACTTCCCCCCAACTGCCCCGTGCTCACCTGTGCGGCTGTAGCTCCACCAGGACAGCCTTCTCTAGCCTCGTCTCGTTGGCTATTGTGATCTCTGTGATCTCGTCATCGGGTGACCGAGATGCCGACTCGAAAGACAGGGCTGGGTGCTTGGAAGGTTCCAGGTGCCTGTCCCAGCTGTTGCTGCTGCTCTCTAGGATGTGGTGCTCCTCCAGTGGGGGAGACCCATCATATATCAGCAGGCTCCTTGACCTCACTGTACAGAAGGGAAAAGGGAGGTGGGAGGAGAAATACAGGAAGACTCAGAGAATGACGGGGAATCAGAGACATTTATGAACTCCCATGCTTCACTCTCACACCATTACTTAACTGATGAGAAAAGAATTGGCTCAGGAACTCTTTAAAAACTGTTTTATCCGTGCGCCATTTAGAACAGCTTTCCTGTCCTCTGTGCTCTCCTGTTCTAACCACTTCTCCCATCACACCCAGGCAGCATGCCCCTTGTCGGCTGAGGATTTATTCATTTCAATTATTCAAAGTATTCGTTTGCTGCCTTTCTCCTAAAGGGTCCAGGTTGGCTTTCAGTATGAAGAAAGACCAAGTTGAAAGCTGAGCAATAAATCATTACGCTATTAAAGCAGCATTAAAAGATGTCATATTTAGGGCGTTTATACACGACCCCTAAGCTCCGCCGCAAATGGCTGCAAGCTCCGGACGATAAAAATGTTTACCCACCAGCTCCGGAGTTTGCAGACAATTAAGTGCGACCCCGCCCACTGCGCGACCAAACAGCAGTTTTCTTGTACCTGCTTTTTTATAGTGAAAATATTTGATGCGGAGAGTTCCTGAGCTCTCCTCGCTTCTTTCTGTTGTTTTTCTTTTGCCTCCGCCCCTTAAAGAGGAAGCAGGAAGTAAACGGAGGTCGGAGCAACCGGAGGTAAGCCTTTTATTCTTTTGTCTCTGTCTAAGGCTTTTTTTTCCTCCCCTCTCACGCAGACAGAACAAAGAAGTGCCCAGTGGGTGGGGAGGAAGGAACAGCAACGAACCCTTCAAGATCTCTGGTCCGAATTTAAGGGACCAGCGGATCTTAGGGGTCGTGTAAAAAGGCCCTTAAACTAATGATAAGAGCAAAATTAAACACACAATTAAAGTAACAGAATAACCCTAATTTCTTTTTAAAACGCCATCGGTCATCCAGTCATTACAAGGAAAGCCTGCCTAAAGAGAAAGGTCTTTGCCTCCTTACGGAAGGACAGCAAAGATGGGGCCCAGGCTGGCCTCCTGTGGGAGGGAGTTCCCACATCTGGGAGCAGTGACAGAGAGGGCTGTCTCCCATGTCCTCAACAAAGGCACCCGTGAAGGTGACAGAACAGAAAGAAAAGCCTCTCCTGATGATCTTCACACCCAGGAAGGCTCATAAAGGAGACACAGTCATTGAGAAAAGCTTGCAAACCCAGACATCTAGAAGACATCCTGCTAGAAAGCTGATTTTGCCCAATGCTGCCTATACCAACCAGACTAAATTGCCAAGGGATCAGACTGGCAAAATCATCTCCAGCCCTTCTATCGAAGATCCTTCAATGAAGATGCCAGGCATTAATCCAGACATGTCCAAACTTTGGCCCTCCAGATGTTTGGGGCCACAACTTTAGTCCTTTGCCATTGGAAATACAGGCTTGGAATTCTGGGAGGACCGAAGTTTGGACATGCCTGCCTTAATCCAAAGATGTTCTGTCTTCACAATCTGTGCTCTACCCTTGATGATAGCATGGCATTTGCCACTGAATATAGATGGAGGTTCCTACCTTATTCTGAAAGGACCGTGCCCCTTCCCTGCCTTGACGGGAAAGTTACATGGTCCCAGAATGTCCCCCCCTCCCCCAAATTAGACACACAAGAGTGTGAACCTTAGCCATTCTCCATGCAAAGCGTCTGCCCCACCACTGAGGCATGGTTCTTTCTAGACGGAACTCCCTCAGTTTCATAAGTGATCTCATCAACAGGCTCCCAAAATAAGCTCAGAGTTGTCAAACACAAGAACATAAGAAGAGCCATGCTGGATCAGGCCAAAGGCCCATCTAGTCCAGCTTCCTGTATCTCACAGTGGCCCCACCAGATGCGTTTGGGAGTGCATGAGACTAGATCTCTGTCTGCTGATGCCACCCCCCTGCATCTGGCCCTTGAAGTACCCCAGTTTTAAGCCTGGAGATTACACATTTCTATCATGGTTTGTAACCTGTGATGGACTTTCCCTCCAAGAATCTGTCCAATCCCCTTTTGAAGGCATCCAGGCCAGAGGTCATCACCACATCCTCCATAAGTCCTTCTGACACAGGCAGCGCAATTCTGATGTGCCAACTGCAGCCAGTAACAAACCTGTTTGAAACAGGCTAATGTTGGGTTTCAGTAACAACCTTTTGTCATCGACATCCCCACCAACAGCAACTCCACGTGGCCTGATCGAGGTAGAACCTGCTGGCATTTCTGGCTTACCCACAGGCACGTTATAGCCCCACATCTTGCTCATCAATTTCCCAAGGATTGCTGGATTCCTAGAGGGGAAAATGGTATCCCTCTTTTCTTCAGAACACCTAACCCCAATCATTTCTCAAGTGGCCACTCTTGGAATGGGCCACAGTTCCCATCATCCCTGACTAGGTGGTGATGGTAGTGGTGGGTTTTGGGGTCTTGCAACCCCAGAGCACCCAGGCTTGGCAAAAAGTTGCCTGAAGAGTTAAATAAATATTGAAACAGCGGCAGGGCTGGGGCAGGGAGTTCTCACTCACCGACAGAGGCTGCGTATGACTCTGGCGTGGAATGCTGGCTTGGCAGTACAGCCTTTGTGATGGAGGAATCAGGCCCGTACATCTGGGAGAAGCTGCCAAAAGTAATGGCGAAGCATAAAACGACCACCTAGCAAGAGAAACAAAAAAACAATGAATGAATGCACACCTTAAGTCTGGATCAATGAAAATAAAGGCCCATTCCCTGAACATAACATCAGGAGACTTCATATCAAAGCCAATCAGATAAAGTAGCCGATGCAAGATACCTCAAGAGGTTCTACTCCTTCCTCAAAAAGTCTGAAGTGGGATAATGGCTTCTTAACACGCTATATTAACCAGCTACCTTCCCTTCATAGAATAGTTTTCTGCCTTCTCTGGGGTTTCAGCTGCAAGAACTGGGGACTAAAACATTTTCATTGCTGCACAAAGTAATGCAATTGCAAAGTGGAAAAAGGGTGAGGGCAGCTTTACCAGGGAACTCTTTAACATCACATCACCAGTTCTTATACAACCTGCTGTCAGGCCGTTTACTGTAAAGCAGTTGGCACCAGCAATAATTCTGCATTTAAAATCACTCTCATGCCACCGTCTGTCTCCCATCCCCAACTTAAGCACTGCACGTACATGAGTCTGAAGCTCAAAATAGTATCCCATACATCTAAGCCAGTGGCCACATGTCTCATGCTTTTATATATACAGTGGTACCTTGTATAAAGGAATTGATTTGTTCCAAATGAAATTATGTTAAGCAAATTTTCCTTTATACAAATTCCCATAGGAATGCATTGAAAATGGAGTGATCCCATTTTTATGTTGTACGGATTCTCCCCATAGGCAATTATGGTAAGCAAATTTCCCCTATCTCCAGAATTTTTTCTGTTGTACAAATTTTATGTTATGTGAGCTGTTTGTTATACAAGGGTCCACTGTATACATCTATCTATCTATCTATCTATCTATCTATCTATCTATCTATCTATCTATCTATCTATCTATCTATCTATCTATCTATCATCAAAAATAAGAGTGCCACATCACCCTTTCGTATTAAGCAGATGGCATCAAGTTCTCTTCCTTTGCCCGGAGTTCTATTCTATGCTGGGAACTAAAATCAGTGCTTTGGCAAAGGATCAGCTGACTAAGACACGCGTCGGCATTAGTATGGCAATCCCAAAAACTCTGCATCCTTTCTGCTCAGATGAGCCCCTTGCTCGCAAAACTTTAAGAGGTAAGAAATCCATCTCGGTGAGATGAGACTGTGATGTGAATCTCAACGCTGTTTCATAACATCACAGTCGGCGCCTCCCAAGGCTCCATGTGCCGATGGCTGTGCATGCAATCTGAAAAGCAACCGAGCGGGAAAGATCGGGGAAAGAGAGGCTTGATGCAAGAAGAGGAGAATGATGTGAAGACAAAAAGCAATGGCTCGCTATAGAAAAGGATTGATCATGTTAAAGCACTTTAATCCAATTGGTTTAATACAGAAAGGAAAGGGAAAGACGCCCAGAATTCATCAGTGGCGTAAAGCCAATCTGCAAGCAGATGCTCCAACTCTCCTGGGATAATATTACTTCATAAGGCAGTTGATGGTATCATGCATTTGAAGGCTCTTCCCAAAGAAAGAAAGCACCTCAAGAAGAAGGATTCCTCCCTTCGCTCCCCGCCTGGCAAGCAGACTTTTATTTACTTATTTTAAAAATATCAGCTTCTTTAGAGAGAGAGTAGAATTGCAATTCTGCTCAACCGGTGCTTATCTTTTTAAAGGCTTTGTGTTTTTTTAAAAAAAAAACAAAAGTGCCATGTGTTTCTGAAAAGAGGCATTGTCTTCAATCCATATAAGACAATTATTTTGGGGGCAGCGAGGAAAAGGAAATCAGCAAAACTGATGTAGCAATCTTCTTCTCTGAGATTGGGATTTTTCAGAGAGCCTGTCTCTGGGCTATCTCCATTCAAGTGGCCAGGAAAGCATAGACTACTTTGCATTCCGGGCACCCAGCCAGGATAAAGTGTGGCCCTCCAATTGTGCCAATCCCTGGTGTCCCATGATTTCTCAGTGACCTTGGCACAAAACAACAAGGGCTCAAAATTAGCCAGGCTGTGTCCCATGGTTGGACAGGGATGAGTAAGGTTACTATTTTGGACTGGAGCTCCCAGTCCAAAGAGGGTCCAGAGTGGCCATGGCGTTACAGATATTGCAGGAAAAATAAATTTCCCATCTCTTCTCCTTGATATTCATAAAGCCACTGATACGAACATCTTGTGGTCTCAATAGGGATGCCTCCCCCTGCCCAGAATCTAGGAAGAAGACACTTCTACCCACCCCAGTACAGATGGAGGCCTCCGACAGCCATAGGTAAAACAAGCTGCATCAAGCAAAAGAGGGCGAGGAAACCCAGTCCAGGTAAGAGGGAAAGTAGAGCTGGGCACGAAACGAACAATTTTTCATTTCCATTTTTTCGTTTCATTATGCAACGAAATGACAAACGAATTTTGTCTCTAAAATGAAATGAAACAAACAGAAACACCAGAAATTTTGTCATCCATTTCGTTTTCGTTACGGCAATACATTGAACTGCTTTAAATGCTAAAAATAATCACAAAAAATTGAAATAAATGGTAACGAAATGGTAACAAACAAACAAAACCGAAAACAATTTTTTTTTTGCAAAAATTTGCAAAAAAACGGAAACAAACTGAAACGGACCCCCTAAACGACAAACGAAACGCCATTTTTTGATTCGTGCCCATCTCTAAGGGAAAGGTCTATATTGGCACACAAACTTCTGGAGAAAGTGCCACTTTGCGGTGAGAAAAAAAGGCAGGGCAGTCATACCGATGTGAGAAAGGCAGCAACGTGTTGACCACTGCAGCTCCCCCAGACCTTGTTTTTCGCCAATGGATGTTTCTAGGAACAAAGGGCATGGATGAGAGACACTCACCATAAGACAGGTCCCCGTTTGTGTGCTGGCAGCTTTGCACGAACGGGACACTTTCCCAGCCACCAGGGCTTGGAGCCGCTGTAACTGTTGCAGGAGTGTTCTGAAAGGAGCGAAGAGCAGCAAGGATCAGCATAAATCAGGGGACTGGAAAAAGGGTGGAGAGCTAAGAACTAGAGTGGCCAAAGGCCAACCAGATCAAGATCACAATCACTATTACCATAATGTAGATGATCATGATGACTGGGATGTGCCCCTTATACACACTGGGTTTTCACTCACTGCCACCACCAGATTAACAGGACACTTGTATGTATTTGAGAGAGAGAGTCACACCAGGTTATATAGTTTTAAAACAAAACATGAAATGTTTACTAGTACAGTGGTAACTTGTATAAAGGAATTAATTCATTCCCAATGAAATTATGTTAAACAAATTTTCCTTTATACAAATTCTCATAGGAATGCATTGAAAAAGGAGTAATCTCATTTTTATGTTGTACGGATTTGCCCCATAGGTGATTATGTTAAGCAAATTTCCCCTATCTCTGGAATTTTTATGTTGTACAGATTTTATGTTATACAAGGTGTTTGTTATAGAAGGGTCCACTGTATACAATTAGATGATCAGTATTATGATAGCTTTAGCCGATGTTATTGCATTGCATACATGAAATCTTATAATAATGTGTTTCCTTTATAAACCAGACCCTTTTCAGTGGCAGGATCTCCCACCTGACCAACTGACAATCTAAACTGACTCTCAGCTCTCTTAACTGGACTCCTCTCAGCTCTAACACAAAACTGAACTGTCCATCACCCATTAGGTTCCAATATAGAACATTCTTAACCACTCCCACCAGCTTGGTGATTGGCTATTCAAAACAGAGTCATGAATATTCCTACTTGTTTTACCCTTTTTGCCACAATGACCACCATCATCTCAGAACTGCAGAGATGGAAGGGACCTTATGGGTCATCCCATGTCAAGAAAGCACGGAGGAGATTCCAACTTCCGACCACCGAGCTCTCCAGCAATCCTTCTTGAGGGAAAGATGAGCCACGATTGGGACAGCCTGTGTTCCTCTGCAGCCTCCAATGCAAAGAATATTGCCTTTGACACCGGAGCTGCCCTTTAAAGCTGCCCAAACTGGCTAATTGTCTCTACATAATGCAGTATAAAAATCTATACAATTCAATCGCGGAACATGTCTTGGTGTTCTCTCTCTTCCATCACTTCGATTCTGTCCTTCTGGCTCTGTCAGATTTATGGGATATTTTAAGATTTCCATTCACCAGGACCTGTCAGTAACAGTACACACCCACCCACATAGAACAGAGCAGAGAGACAGACATGGTACGTGGAGTGGATAAAACACCTATACTGGATGGGAATGGGCCGTTTTTATAGTCCACAGGCTACATTTTTTATAGTCCACTCAGGAAAACCATGCCATTGAATTTGGGCACAACCTTGAGGGAACCTTGGTCCAAAGCAAGCATTTTTGCATTTATGCAGTAGCATGCATACTGTAGTTAAAACTGTAAAAAGCCCAGAGACTACTTGAATCTCCCCATCTCTTCTCCTCAGTATATAAGCAGAACACTTTTGTGGAACTGCAGCAGCAAACTGCTAATATGCATTTAAAGCTAGCATGTTGCTTTCTAGTGCTAGAATCTAGCAGCAAACTTAGTTGCTGTAAATGGAGTTTTCCCTAGCTTCCACTCCATTTTGGTAGTGGCAGATACTAAAAATGATAATAACTGTGTGCTATCAAGTCAGTTCCAACTTACAGCAGTCTTTCTTGGAATTGTCTAGGTAGAAAGCATCCAGAAGGAGTTGATTAAGTACTTCTCCTGGAGACATGCTATGACCATAAAGGTCACCCAAAGCCCCATGAATGAGCTGTCCTATTTCACGGTATAGCAGGGAATGGAACTCCTGACCAGGAGAGATATCCTGCCAGAAAATACTTGGGGTTGGGATGGGGATTTTTGCCCAAGCTTGATCTACGTCATCCATGAGGGACATGAAAGGCCTTTACAGGTTTGTTTGCAAGGGGGAAAATGAAAATCTGATTCTATGATGCAGAGATGTATCGACTCTGCTGTACTTAAAATGCTGTACTTGATGTTTTCTTAACACTGACACTTTTTTACCCAGGCCCCATTCATATAACTATCATACTTTAAATCCATGAAAGGGCATTCACAATAATAGCATTATACAAGAGAGAATAAAAGAGAACCCACTTTTAAAGGCCCAGTTGTCGGACATGAAACTCCAAGTATCTTTGCAGCCAAATGTACATATATACCTGTCTCATTTTTCTTTTCTTTTTTCTTTTTTAATTCATGCCTCTAATTAGGGTCTAAATGAATTCAAGGACTCTGGAAGTTCAGCCTTAAATTAGTACTCCAAATGCTCCCAACAGAGATCTAAGTGGACCAACAGAACGTTCTCTTAAACATATTAAGTAACATGGGACTTGGGGAACTGAATGCCCTGTTGGGTGGAATTTTCTTTTATTTTTAAATGTGGGTGCCTTGTTCTTATTTTTAAATCTGAGCCCTGTGGCGCAGTGGTTAAATGCCTGTACTGCAGGTAAAACTGTGCTCACCACCTGGGGTTCAATCCCAGGTAGCCGACTCATGGTTGACTCAGCCTTCCATCCTTCCGAGGTCGGTAAAATGAGTACCCAGCTTGCTGGGGGGGGGGCAATCTGTAGTCTGCACACTGTAATTAAAACAGTAAACCACCCAAAGACTACTTGAAGTGGTATGGGGCGGCATATAAGTAGAACACTATGCTTTCTTCATTTCATTGTTTCCAGATCAGGCTACACATGGTCAACAAGCAAGGCAGCCTGAGGGATGCCATGTTCTTTCATGGCTAGAGACTTAAACATATGTTATGAGCGGGTGATGGAGTTCAAATCTGAGCTGCATGTAATGGCGCTCAAATACTAGGTTTTTATTCCCCCAAAAAAAAAAAGGACAAAGGAAAGACAAAGGAAAGAAAAACAGATTGGAGGATTACCTCCCCTTCCCCTTTTCTTTTTAAGTACAAAACAGACAGAGAGCAAATGAGAGAAAGTGGGAGAGAGGGAGAAGAGAGGTGGTTTTCAATCTGTTCCTTCCTTGCTTTTTCACTGCTCCATCCACGCACAGAGCTCCCGCAGCACCACCTCTGCTGTTCCTGCAGGGCTTAAAATGTGTCTTTCCCTGTGTTTCGATGTTGTGTGGGCAACTTGAAGTGGAAAAAATAGTGGGTGTAAAAGGAATATGTGGCCCTTCCCTCCTGTACTCAGAAATGCTGCTAAATCCGCTTTTTTCAATCTATTTGTGTATTTGGGTTTTTTTTTTTGTTTCTTTTAAAGAAGTCTCCAACATTGAGACTATGCTGCATTCAGTTGCACATAAAACTTAATGAGTCCTTTGATCACTCTTTCCGAACCTGGCCCCTTCGAGGTGTAATGGAATGCAATCCCCATCATTTCCAGTCATCCACACAGGACAGAGACAATGGGCAACTGCCCATTGAAAAACATCTGGGGTTATCTGTGTATGTTCTGCACTGTCCAGTTGGAACTAACTTCCAGCAACTCAACCAGGGCTTTCAGAGTAAGATACTGAAGGACTGGTTCTACCAGTTCCACTTCCCCAGTGATTTTCCATGGCCAAGCGGGAACTCGAACCCCGTTCTCCGGCATCCTAGTCTGTCACTCTATCTACCACACCACAACAGGAATCCAACACATCTTCCCAAGTGTTGGAAAAGATGGCCCAGAAGGTGTGTCTCACGGAAAATGCTGAGATAGTAAAATGCTATATAATGAACTTGGTAGGAAACACCCCACAAAGATGACTGCTGTGCTCACCACTTGTGGTATCTTTGCTGAGCAATATCAATGGATGCCGACACAGTTAAGGCTGGACTGGACTGAGATACAAGGGATGCAAGCTAGGGCCCTGGTTCTTGCTATCAACTTGTGCAACAATCTGCTGCACAAGAGGTTTGACATTTTAAGAGCTTGGAGAAGGGGAGTTTCTGAGCCTTGCATTTTTTTTAAAAAAAGGAAAGATTTTTACAAAAGTGGAACAGGTGGATACCTTTAGGCTACTAGAAAATTAACAAAAATGTTGCTAATATTTCAAGGGCAAAACCCTCTTCCTCAGAGCAGTACCAATAGGCTATAACACGGCAAAAGCTGGATTTGCCAGGAGTTATTTCTTATATAAGGTCCTTGACAAAATGGGGAAAAAGCCAGGCAGTTTCTTAGTTGAGGCTTGGAGCTTGGATGTTCTTAGGCTACATCCGAAATGAGCCGTTTTTGTTAATTTTCTAGTAGCCTAAAGGTCTCACCTGTTCCACTTTTGTATATGTTTTTTGTGGTGGTTACATGGTTCCTCAACTTGTTTCGCTTCAATTGAAAGATTTTTAATGAGTGTAAGGATTCTTGTTGGTTGCATATTTCCAACCCTGTTCCACAGAGTTACATAATAAGAGATCCAGGGATCCCAGCTGGGAGGTAGAACTGATGCATTGTGCGTGGAAGCTCACAGGTTCAATCCTGGCCATCTCCCAGTTAAACAGGATCAAACAGCATCAAGTGACTGGAAATACCCTCTACCTGACACCCTGCAGAACCAGAATTAACACAGGGACAGACAGCCTGCTCCGGGATGAAGCCGCTTCCTTCACTTCTAAATTACTCCAGGACAATAACTGAGTCAATAAGAAGAAACCAAAATGGCCGCTCACGTGGCCAAATGGGGTTACTCTACACAGTTCACCATATACTTTCTTTCGGACTTTTAATGCTGCATTTGAGCAGAAAGCATGGCTAAAGGTCAAAAGTGTTGCTTTTCCATCAAAAAGATTCTCTTTTCATTTCTTAATGACAGCTTAGTTTGGGAACTACATCCTGAAAATGGAATGCGGGTGGATCGGGTGAAAAGCCATGTTAAAAAAAAAGGGAGGGAAAAGTTGCTGAGGCACTAAAAGGCTGCGGATATACTTTTTCTGAAGGTCACCAAAGAGCCGAGAGAGCAAGCATGTTCCAGGATGGAGAGTATAACACACAGGCTCTTATTGAGTGAGGGTGACGAAATGACACTCTTGCAATCCAAATGCTCTTTTTCGGGGTGCCATTCAATTAAAAAATCACCTCCTCTGGGCTGCCATGTGTGCTTCTGCTTGCGTTTGCCTTTCCCTTGCCATTAGATGTGGAGCCATTTCACAGCTCTGCTAGGTGAAGATCTATCACCCACTCTTCCATTTAACTTTTCCCTTTAGCTCCTGCGGGTGTGATTGGTGAAGTGCAAATTAAAGGGCAAAGATAGCCCCCACTCGAACAGCTGCAACAGAAGCTCAACAAAGAGGACCAGCAATATGCCCTTCATGGTGACCGATGACATTAGATACAATGACCTGGGTTTAGTTGCCTATTCGAGGCATGCTGAATAGCCTTTATATAGCCACACTCAGTCAGAACAGTCTAGGATCATTCGGTGGACATGGCAGGGTCATCATAAAATGGGATAACACCAACTCATTTAAGGTGCTCACTGTGGTCCTACATTGCAGAAAGGTGCAGAAGAGAGTGACTAAAATGATTACTGGGCTGGGGCACCTCCCTTATGAGGAAAGGCTAAAACATTTGGGGCTCTTTAGGTCTGGAAAAAAGGCGCCTGAGGGGGGATATGATTGAGACGTACAAAATTATGCAGGGCTTGAGTAAAGTGGATAGAGGGAAGCTCTTCTCCCTCTCACAAAATACCAGAACTAGGGGACATACACTCAAATTGAGGGCTGGGAGAGTAAGAACAGACAAAAGAAAGTATTTTTTTCACCCAGAGCATTGTTAGTCTGTGGAACTCCCTGCCACAGGATGTGGTGATGGCACATAGCCTGGCTGCCTTCAACAGGGCATTGGACAGATTCCTAGAGGAAAAGTCCATCACAGGTTACAAACCATGATGGTGATGTATCATCTCCAGGCTTAAAACCGGGGTACTTCAAGGGCCAGATGCAGGGGAGTGGGATCAGGAGACAAAGCTTTGTGTGCTCCCCGACGCATTTGGTGGGGCCAGTGTGAGATCCAGGAAGCTGGACTAGATGGGCCTTTGGCCTGATCCAGCACGGCTCTTCTTATGTTCAGGTTTTAGGTTGGAAATGACTTCAAAGATCATCCAGCCTGGCCCTTGCCAATAACGGACTCTAGAACAAAACACAAGGACGGACTTCTTGATAGTATGAACGGACTGACAATGGAACAAGCTATCCTTGTCCTCAGCCTTAAACTCAACCAATCGCTCAAAAAACCTGAGCCCCACCAAGACAAAGACTAGACAGCCACCCTTCTTCAGAAGGATGTTTGTTTCGAGACCGGATAGCTCAGTGGTTGAGGTAGCTGCCTGTGGAAGCAGAGATTTGATTTTCCACTGTGAACGAAGCCAGCCTGTGTGGCCTCGAGCAAGTTGCACAACCCAAGGATGGCCCCAGAAGATGAGAGGGTGGGTAGACCGTTTCTGAGTACAGTAGGACCCCCATATCCACTGATTCATTATCCACTGATTCAGTTATCCACAGTTGGCAAAGGAACAAATAAATACATAATCCAGCAGCTCTAAAGCAAGCTACTGTCATAAAACAGCAGCTGCAAAGCAAGCTACTGTCACAAGCAGCAGCCATAAAGCAAGCTACTGTCACAAAACAGCAGCCATAAAGCAAGCTACTATCATAAAACAGCAGTTTGGGGGATTTTTGGTGTTCTGTCTTATCCACAGTTTTCATTATCTACGGGAAGGGCTGGAACCAAACCCCAGCGGATACTGGGGTCCTACTGTACCTAGAAAACCCTGAAAAGGTTCTTCTTAAGTCAGAATTGACTTAGATGTCTAGAAGGAAATTAGCACCAACAACAATTGGGAATCAAGTAGCAAGAAGGGAGAGGCAGAGGTCCTGGCAACATGATTCCTAAGAAAACAGTCCCATGCAGGAGGTGGACACCAGTTGATAGATTTAAGTCTGATTTTCCACAACTTCAAAGCAGGGACAACTAACTCTTGAAATGTTCTATATATTCATTGCCTTTACACTCTCCCACATACTGCTCTAATGGAAGATGTTGTTTTAGAGAAAATCATCACTCTATTTTCAGCACCTCCAAACCAGAATTCATGTTTTGTCTGCTTGCTGCTTGCTTTTATTTAAAAATGTACACAATCATCCCAAAAGAATGACAAACGGTAGGAATTAAATAGGGTGATTTACAAGCTCTGTGCCTCATTGGAAATGTCTCACTTAGGCTGTGAAAATATCCATTCCCACTAAATAGAGAATACACAGGTTCTTGGGCAGTTTTGGTGTTTTGCAGCTATGGTAACATTTATATAAATCAACTTTTGTGCTTTGGAGTGAGTGTCTGTCCACAGGGGTTCCAATGGTGATGCTTACCCCTTAAGAATCCTAATATTTTTGTTCTGATACAATCAAACAGATGCACTGTGTTTTAGTGGCACATGCTGTGCGCATGAACTAGCATACCACGATGTATCTTTCCCTCCGTAGTTCCTTTACACCAGCGGTGTCCAACCTCTGGCCCTCCAGATGTTTTGGACCACAGCTCCCACAGTCCATTGTCATTGGCAATACAGGCTTGGAATTCTGGGAGTTTTGGTCCAAAACATCTAGAGGGCCGAAGTTTGAACACCCCTGCTGTAGACATTTGTGTGTATGTCTATTTGTACACCTGTGTGTTCAAGAGAAGTCAGTTTTAACATCCCTTCAACTCTTTTTGTTCCATCTTTCTTCCATGCCTTCCACACCCGTAGGCCTCAACATCTTACTCTGTCAATAAGAACACATGAAAGGATAACCTCCAAAACAGACTCGCTGTGGAAATGCCCAATTAACTTGGAAAACCCATTTCTTAAGAGGTAGCTTGTATCATAGATGTGGTGGAAGACACTTCAAAGGAATTTCAATTTTGCTAACAACCCTGCCTGAAGAACCAGTTCTGACTAGTTTCCCACAATAAATCTGCAGGCACTTTTCCTGAATTCTATACCGGTCGCTGTCCAAACACCTTCAGATCAAGCAAAATTAGAACATGAGCTCAGCTTTGTTCTCGCAAAACCAATAGCACCCTGAAAAAAATCAATCTTGTCTGATATTTTTTTAAACTAAGTAGGCCTAGGCCTCATGATGAGAGAGCACTGGTAATACCAGGAACCATTAAGTAATTAATGCTAGCAAAGGTGGACAAGTGAGGCTAAGAGGAGCATAAGGCAAGGCCTTCTATGTAGCAGCACCCAGTCTGTGAAATTCTCTCCCCAGTGAGGTTAGGTAACTTAGGTTGGCTCTTCCACTACAGGCCTTTAGATGGCTAGTAGAGTAAAATGATGAATTTTCACTGATTACTTCTGTTTCTGGATTTTAAAGGGGCCCCATTTTACTGCAATAGCTGTACTTTACCTGCATTATTTTTTGCTTTTATGATTTCTGTATTTTTAAAATGCTCTTCTGATCATCCTTCAACCACAATATTCATGAAGTGGAGAAGTGCATGAAATAATGTATAGCACCTGGGTCCTTTTCCAAGGAGAAAGGTGGAGTTAAAATACTCAAAAATAAATAAAAAATAAGTACCAGTAAGTAATAAAATCAAGACTTGAGCAAGTCTGGTTGGTGGTGAGTGCTCCAACAGGCAGGGTTGGGGCTTGATGGCTCTGCAGGTCTATAGATCCTTAGAGGATAACATTGAGAGCCTGGTTTCAGAGTAGGAGTGAGCAAAGTGGAATCCTCCAGATGTTGATGGACTCAACTCCCATTGGTTTTGGTCCAGCTTAGTTAATGGTGAAGAATTCTGAACATGGCAGTTGAGTTACACCTTGAGGGCTACGCTTTGCCCACCTGTGGTTTTGAGGCCCATTCACAAAGAAGGGCTCTAAGTCAATATCTGCTTGAGACAAAGAACCAGGGTTTTCCCAATTTCCTTTGCATAAACTTGTTGGAGATGGGCAATTCTTATAGCAGGGCTAAGCACTTCCTATCTAGTTTGAGGAATTCCCACTCTAATGGCTAAATCTGGTGATTTTAGAATCTCAAATGGGCTCTGGCTGCTTCTCTAGATGATGTTCCTCAGACAGAGAAAGCTTTGCACAAAGGGCTTCCCCACTGGGGCAATAGATGGGCCACCATAATGTGGAGCTAGAAGTGGTCTGGTCCAGGAACACTATTTTATTGTTCTTAAGCCAGCCATGCATGTTTATCTCTTCAAATTTGGCTCGAAGTATCTACAGTGGGCTTAAGATATCTCAGAATCAGCCATGTGACCCAGGCTTGTGGATATTCTACAAGTTCTCAAAAGATGCCACAGGGACTGTGGTTAACCTATAATAGCCTTCTGTTTCTGTTACCGTCAGTCACCTGATGCCCTGCAGAGACGTTAACCACAAGCAGCACAACATTTAAAGGGAACTGCAACCTCTCAACTCCCATCCCCACGGGAAACCGAAGTACTCTAAAAAAAGGGACAGTGCCTGACAGTTCCTTCATATAGTTCACCAATTACATAAGAGATGCCTGGTTTAAAATTTTCAGACCGATTATTCCTTTTAAGAACCAGTCACAAATTGGGGAGGGAGGAGGTTTTGCAGGGAATCACCAGGTGCTTCAACTATTAGGAATGACCACCCAACTCAACAAGACAGAAGGTTAAAATGTCTCTGGGAGGCTACTTCAGCTTCAAGAAAATCTATTCCTCTGTCAAATTTCAATGTGCTTTTACATTCTTCATCCTGGCTCCTTGGATTCAAGAGCAAAGCATTGCCACTCATAAAAGACCACTGCCCATATTATAATTTGGAGTACTGAAATAAATGATTTTGTATCATGGATTTATTGCTATTGAGTATGTGGAGCAGCTCAGACAGTTATTAATCATCTGTGGATATGTCCTTCTTGCTTAAACTCATAATTAATAACTGCCTCCATTGAGTTGACTCCAACTTATGGTGACCCTTCTTAAAGTTTTCGAAGGAGAGAGACCTTGGGGGTGGTTTATATTCCCCGCTTCTGGGGCTACTCTGGAACTAGGCAGCTTGTCCAAGGCAACACAGGCTGGCTCCTTCTCTTGGGAAGTACAGTGGGAACTGAACTCTCAACATTTATTTATTTATTTATTTATTTATTTATTTATTTATTTATTTATTTATTTATTTATTGCATTTCTATACCGCACCTTCTTCCAAACTGGAACTCAGGGTGGTTTACAGCTATAAAAAACATGAAAATATACAGTTAAAAATATATATAATACAAATAAGGTGGAGGACAAACCCAGGCAAGAGACATCAGGAGATAGGCGGACGAAGGATGGGAAAAAAAAACTAAAGTAGGTTGCCATATGCCTCCTTAAAAAGCAAGGTTTTCAAGGCCTTTTTGAAGGCAGGCAGGACTGTGCAAGGTGCAGCTCACTCGGGAGATGGTTCCATAAGGATGGGCCCACAACGGAAAAGGCGTGACTGTGCGTAGCAGACCTCCGCGCCTCCCTAGGAGTGGGCACCCTGAGTGAGCGCACCTGCAACATTCAAGTGGGCCTGGCCTCAGATGACCTCTGGGAGATACGCTCCGACAGGTATTCAGGGCCTAAGCCGTGGATGGAGTTTTGAAAACCAAAACCAGGACCTTGAACCTTATCTGGAGAGCAACGGGTAGCCAATGCAGGCGAGCCAGAACTGGGGTGATGTGATTGTATCTATGAGCACCCACCACCAGTCTGGCCGCCGCATTCTGCACCCGTTGAAGTCTCCGGACAAGGGCAGCCCCACATAGAGGGCGTTGCAGCAGTCAAGCTTCAATATCACGAGGGCCTGCACAACTGCTCTCAGGGAGGACTCATCAAGGTACGGGCGGATCTGGGTGATCCTGCAGATGTGGGAAAAAGTGGCCCTGGGGACCGCCATCACCTGGGCTTCCAGGGAGAGGGCAGAGTCCAGGACCATGCCCAGATTCCTGGCCCTGTCTGTAGGCTGGAGGGAAACTCCCCCAGACTAGGGAGGGGGCCATTGTACCCAGACGAGAGCGCCCAGAAGAACAGAACCTCCGTCTTCTCTGGATTCAGCTTCAGCCGGTTATCTCTGGTCCATTCCAGATCGGCCTCCAGGCACAGATGAAGGGAGCGTAGTGCCTCCACTGCAGACATAGAAAAGGAGAGCTAGAGCTGCATATCATCAGCATACTGATGACAGCGAACTCTAAATCTCCTGATGACCTCCACCAAAGGCCTCATGTAAACATTGAACAGCATAGGGGAGATTGATGACCCCTGGGGCACCCCACAAGGGAGCATCCAAGGAGCCAACAACTCATCCCCCAGCTGAACCCGCTGAGACCGGCTGCTGAGGAAGGTCGGAGCCAGCAGAGCGCCGAGCCCCCGATTCCCGCCTCAGCGAGCCGATCCAGCAGGTTACCGTGGTCGACGGTATCAAAGGCCGCTGACAGATCAAGGAGGACCAACAGGGTGGAACACCCCTTGTCAACCAGGTTTAACATACTGGCTGTGGTCTTCACAAGGCTCTCTTCCCACAGTGAACTATCTGCCACACTTCTTAATGATTTTTATTTTGAGGTTAAAAAGGCAAGATTGCAATTGTCCTGCTGTCCAGACAATCTAGCAGAGCAGAAAATCTAGGAAATTCAGTGAAGACCACTGGTGGCTCCCCCAAAACTAGATTACACAACTTCTCTAGCTGACACATTTTTGTTTGGTGCAGTTTGAGATAGGCTGATGACTAATTTCACAGAGATGTCTTTCCTCCATGTTTTAGCCTGAAATTTACAGGAGCAACCCAGAGTGAAGAAATCTCTTTTGGAAACACGTTTCAGCACTCTGGACAGTTCTTGTTAGGCTAAAACCTAAGTGGATTCACTGCCCCTGTGAAACAGGGGTTGCCAGTCCCACTGGGACACATACAAGTGCAGCTTCAATGAACATTATTAGAACAGCTATGTGTAAATGGAAGAAATAAACAAAAGAACTCTTGAGCTCTAATTACTGTACCGTTGCTAGAACATCACTGATATTTCTCTAGCTTCTTCTGTGTAAAGAATGACTTGAAATGCAATGAGATTTTTAATCCACAGCTTGATTCATGGAAATGTTTGATATAGAGCAAAATAACTTGAAAATAGTATTTCATCTTTTTTAAAAAATCAGCTGATTCTTCCCAGATACATGATCAAAAAGGGGTGCCACAGCAGATTGATTGACGGATTATATGTACATAATACCAATCTAGTGGGAAGCCACTACTCTGGTATTATTACAAAATAATGCAGGGCATGAATAAAGTGGATAGAGGGATGCTCTTCTACCTCTCACAAAACACCAGAACTAGGGGACATCCAGTCAAATTGAAGGCTGGTAGAGTGAGAACAGACAAAGGAAGTTTTTTTTACCAGTGTGTTGTTAGTCTGTGGAACTTCCTGCCACAGGATTTGGTGATGGCATCTGGCCTGGATACCTTCAAAAGGGGATTGGACAGATTCCTGGAGGAAAAGTCCATCACAGGTTACAAACCATGAGAGAGATGTCTAATCTCCAGTCTTAAAACCAGGGTACTTCAAGGGCCAGATGCACCCCCAGACGCATTTGGTGGGGCCACCGTGAGATACAGGAAGCTGGACTAGATGGGCTTTTGGCCTGATCCAGCATGGCTCTTCTTATGTTCGGTTCACAGCAGGTAAAAAAAAAACTCCATGCATGCCCACCCCAACCAAAAAAAAACCCAAGGATTTCAACCCGAGACTCCCCTGCCCCTGGGGGCAACATGGAAAAAGATTTAAACATGATGGGTCAGCAAATCTATTGCAGGCCGAGGATATTTCCAAAGGTCTCTTTAAACCACTCACTTTGAACAAGCTTATTGAAGGTCAGGAAGGAGGGGAGCCTAGTAGAGGTTCCGCAAGCAAGATGCTCAGTCCTGACACCCTTCGTTTCAAATTGACCAGTTATTTTCTTGTTACCAGTGCCTAACGACAGGGGTGGGCAAATTTTGTAGGCTTGGGGGCTGAATTCCTCCACCTGGATCCTATACAAGGCCAAGAAATGGCTGGAAAAGATTTTTTTTTGTTAAATAACCGAACAAATGGGAAATGTCTGGATGGTTACTTCTGGTTTCTGGTTTTGGTTTATAGGTCCTGCACACACCCCATCCCCCAAATCAATATGGAGCTCCTGGAGGCCTGCAGAAATCAAATAAGTCTCTCTGGACATCCTTTCCCAGTGGGGGGGGGGTCACCTGGAGGGCTCTGGAGTGCCCTTGGGGGGTCGCAGGGAGCATCTCTGATTTAGGGTGTAACAACATTTATGAGAAATATACATGCCCAAGTACCACACCCTTTATTACAGTCATGAGATAGTGAAATATTTCCTTGCCACGTTCTGTACCATTCATGCAAAATACATACTTTCCCTAAAGAGCTGTTCCGTGGAACAAACAAATAAAAGGGCAGACAAAAGGACATTTCGACAATACAGAACAAGTTCTTGTATCAAACGGTTTGATGCTCTCATCGTTTTACAGCCAGTTGTTGTTGTTACCATTCCAAGCTTCCTTTGGGGAGGTAGTAACATCCAGGGCTCCTCAAATGACTATGAATCAGCCACAGTCAAAGTATGGAAAAGAGCTATGCTAGGAGCAAGGAGGGATGGGTGCAGATTCCCCACGAATTCCACTGTCCCTATCTCTCAGCCATACATGTAATAACAACAATAACTGTGTACCTCAAGTCAATTCCACTTTACAGGAACTCTTTCACTTTACAGGAACCCACATCTCAAGAAAGACATAGTGGAGCGGGAAAAGGTGCAGAAGAGAGCAACTAAAATGATTACTGGGCTGGGGCACCTCCCTTATGAGGAAAGGCTAAAACATTTGGGGCTCTTTAGTCTGGAAAAAGGGGCCTGAGGGGGGATATGATTGAGATGTACAAAATAATGCAAGGCATGAACAAAGTGGATAGAGGGACACTCTTCTCCCTCTCACAAAATACCAGAACTAGGGGACATCCACTCAAATTGAGGGCTGGGAGAAGAAGAACAGACACAAGAAAATAATTTTTCACCCAGCACATTGTTAGTCTGTGGAACTCTCTGCCACAGGATGTGGTGATGGCATCTGGCCTGGATGCCTCCAAAAGGGGATTGGACAGATTCCTGGACGAAAAGTCCATCACAGGTTACAAACCATGATGGAGATGTATCATCTCCAGGCTTAAAACTGGGGTACTTCAAGGGCCAGATGCAAGGGAATGGTATCAGGAGACAGATATCTAGTCTCATGCGCTCCCAAATGCATCTGGTGGGGCCCACTGTGAGATACAGGTAGCTGGACTAGATGGGCCTTTGGCCTGATCCAGCATGGCTCTTCTTATGTTCTTATGTTTCCTACCATTCCCTTCTAGGACTATTTAACTTGCTCAAGGCCACAGAGACTGGCTCCACTCCCAAGATGCACAGTGGGCTATCAAACTCCCAACCTCTGGCTCCATGGCCAGATGCCTCAACTGCTGCACTATCCAGCCAGCTTTATAGGGTTTTAGGAAATATTAAATAGAAAATAAAACAACAGATGAAGGTACAACTATCTGAACTCGAGATCCTTAAATGGAGGTCAAGGTAGGAATATAAGAAGGAAATAAATTCAAAAGCAACGCACAGAAAAGTATCAAGGTTATCCTTGATGATGAAAAAGCCCTATCAACAGAGACCAGATGCTCCCTACTAGAGTCTTTCTAACATAATGTCCTTGATTGGATCAGAATATATTGCGCGCAGGGGGAGGGGGCGATTTCAGACCATACTCTACCTATTTGTATTCTCAAGCACTTCTACTTTCTTACGGAGTTCACTGTTTTCATTTGAACAGCACTCGACCCTGGAAAACAGAGAAGGAATTGGGCGTTAAAATGATTTGAGTTCAACGAGAATGACAAAAGCAAGATCCACTTCTGGAGTACCAAAGATCTGCCACACGCCCTTCGCTCTGCAAATGGAACGCCAGGGCAAATCAGGCAGGCATACGTGAAGGGTGTGTGGCTGGTCTTTGTTGCGCCAGAAAAGGAAAGGTCTTGTTTTTATTAGTAAGAATACTTTGTGCTGAAGTTTAAAACAGCAACAAAACCACACACACACACACAAAATCTCACAGGAGGAATAAGGAGGAACTTGATACAGTGGTACCTTGTATAAAGGAATTAATTCGTTCCAAATGAAATTATGTTAAGCAAATTTTCCTTTATACAAATTTCCCATAAGAATGCATTGAAAACAGAGTAATCCCTAATCGCGACCATTTTTATGTTGTACGGATTCGCCCCATAGGCATTTCTGTTAAGCAAATTTCCCCTATCTCTGGAATTTTTTATGTTGTACAGATTTTATGTTATACAAACCATTTTTTATACGAGGGGCCACTGTATTCTGGGAAGGCAAGGAAAAGGAGATCCTGCATTCATTTCTGCTCTGAGTGCTGCTCTCAGCACGGATAGTGAAAACAGAGAAATATGAACCATCCCATCTCTAAACAGCTCGTCAGTTGTGCGTCCCTTCTGTCTTCTTACAACAGCCACGTTTGCCTCCGTTAACAGCCACTAGGGGGCAGGTGAAGCACACACGGCTCTGCAACCCTGGGGCCCTGTTGGTTCCTTGCAGGCATCCATTATGAGCTGAGCATGACTACTTACGGACAGCTGGACATCCTTCGGAACATATGAACCCGTGTGAAATTGAATCACACCAGAGGCACATAGTACCTATTATTAATGAGAGTCGCCTTCCGGGGCAGCAGGACCAGCATTTTACCCAGGTGGCTTTCCCAGAAGGATCCTGTAACCAGATAGGCTGGGCCGTGGCATTTCTGCAGAACTAACCGCTCTACCACTGAGCCGTATATGGTTCCTCTGTTTTTTTCCCCATCTCTTCTAAAGCCTTCCTTACAATCTGATTAGGCAGACTTATTCTGGTGAGCTCACTTTTTTCCAAGCTGTCCATGTATTCTTTCTTTTTCCTCCTGCTTTCTTGTGCAGAAATCTATGGAAGGAAGAAAAACACCACTTAAACCAAATGGAGGCCCCAACAAAAAGAAAGACCATCAAAGAAAATGGAAAAAACAACAACACTTAAAACCAAGCTATCCATCTTTGCTTAAGGATGGTCAGCCAACTGGACAAATCACTCATTGCAGGAATATCAATTACCAAATTCACCACACTTTTTGTATATGAGTGAGACAACACCGTTTAGACTGGAGGCACCCTTTCTTTGTCACAAAAAATATAATTGTAGATCTCCGCACAGCCCCATGGCACAGTGGTTAAATGCCTGTACTGCAGATAAAACTGTACTCACGACCTGGGGTTCAGTCCCAGGTCGCAGGCTCAAGATTCACTCAGCATTCCATCCTTCCGAGGTCGGTAAAATGAGTACCCAGCTTGCTGGGAGGGGGGAGGGAATGGGTAGCCTGCATAATATAATTAAAAACTGTAAACTGCCCAGAGACTACTTGAACTGGTATAGGGCGGTATATAAGCAGAACACTTTCCTTTTTTGCTTTCCCAGCTTAGTGCCTCTTTGGTACGTTCCAGTATTGCTTGCTTGCTTTATTTATTTATTTATTTATTTATTTACCCTTCCTTTCTTCTTTAAAAAGGTGGCTTACATAATTAAAAGATAACATTTAAAGCTAACAACAGTAAGAATACAAATACTAAAAAGGATCAAACAAATGCCCTACAAATTCTCGTGGTTGCTCCCCAAAAACCATCTACCCCTGGACCCTCGCTCTAAAGACAAATGGCATTCATTCTTTAAACATTTATTAAAAAAACCATTTTATCAAATCTCTTGCCATTTTTAGTTTCATTTTAACATTTTAATTTATGTATATTTTATTTTATTTTGTACCTTGTAATAATGTATTCCTTTGTTTGTTGTTACATGTTGTAAACCGCCCAGTGCCCTTGTCTAGATGGAAAAACAAATAAATAAATAAATAAATAAATAAATAAATAAATAAATAAATAAATAAATAAATAAATACTAAAAATAGTAAACAAAAGCAACACCAAAAAACACATTGGAAGTGGTAAGGCAGAACAATCCATTTAAAACTCCCCCTCAGGAAGCCAATCACTGATGGAAAGCTTGCCTGAAGGATAGATCTTTTACCTTCTCCCAGAAAGGACAGTAAAGATGAGGCCAGCCTGGCCTCCTGTGGGAGGGAGTTCCAAAGTCTGTGAGCAACAACAGAGAAGGCCCCATCCTGTGTTCCCACCAAACACACCTGTGAAGGTGGTTGGACCAAGGGAAAGGCCTCTCCTGGTGGCCTTCGCCCCCAAGGAAGCTCAAGACGCAGCACTTGAGATATTTTAGACCTAAGAGGTCCTTTATGGGTTAGAACCAACAGTTTGAATTATGCCCAGAAACACAACAGCAACTGGTGAGGCTCCTGCAGTAATGGAGACGCTGTAATCACCCTCAGCCCACAGATTGTATTATTTCTTAAAATTATGCATTGCTCCAATCTGATCCAATCTGATCCTATTGCGAGATGCTGAGAGTGCAGATTACCATGGGAAATAAAAGGATCATAGCCTCGTTCCACCAGATAGGAAAGAAAACAGGGCCAGTGTTAACAAGACCCCATCAAGACCACAGCTGAACGCCCACTGGCTCTGGAGCCTGTTGACCCTCTTAGTTCCACTACACTGCAACTGTTGGCTGTTCGTTTAACCTCTGAGAGATACTGCTGGCAGAGGTACCTGGCTGCAGAGCCAGAGGCTGGGAGTTCAAGTCCCCACAGGGCCTCCCAGACAAGGGCTGGGCTCAGTGATCCCAAGATTCCCTTCCGACAGAGAATGATAGGAAAACATCTTAGAGGACAAAAGACCATAATAGAAAGAAGTAAGACCAGCCCCTGATTGACCCCTCCTTATCCTCTGATCAGCCATGCACACAAAGTGCAAAGAGAACAGGAAAAGTAACTGGGAGTGGATAACAATCCAGAACTATTAACACTCCATCTGGGGGGGGGGGAGGATGAAGTTTACTCAGAACCTGGAAAATCCCTTGTTTGAAATACAATTCCAAGAAGCCTCTAGCTGTCATGTGTCCCCTGCCCTCCAGGTTAGAGTGTGAAAGGCCCAAGTTGGCAAATAACTCCTTACCTTATTCTTTATCTTCCTACGGATCTTCTTCAGGGCCTTCTCTTCGGCTTTTGTGAGAGGCAGTTTTGTTGGGATAGGATACCCTTCCGCTATCAGGGTCCTCTTCTCTTCCTCCGTCAAGATCAGTGGGCCAGTGCCCTGCAGTTTCTACAAAAACCACAACGACAGTTAGGTGGCAGGTACAAAACCTGCATTCTTTAAACCAGGCAGGTTCTACCTCAGCTGTGGCATGGACCACCCACTAGAAATCAGCATTCCTACCAAGAACTCCAGAGGACACAAAAGCTTCCATTTTTGAAAGGAGGACAAATGCAGCTAAGACAATTCTTAATAATGAAGCGCCGTTGCTGAATTAAAGAAATCAAGGGTTGATTAAATCTGCACTTTTTAAAAAGTGATATGAAACATTTCAAAGAAGAAAGGCAAATTTAATCCATACAGAAGAAGCACCCTATCTCAACCCTACTCTCACACTGATGGAGACACTCCTTTTAAGGTACAGCTTGACACCTAGCTTTTCAAAATGTTTTAATTAAAAAAAAAAGCTTTTTAAAAATCAAAACCCATCTAATTAATTGGGTCACCCTCATCTGACTGAGTATAGTACAATACTTCCCTCTTCTGACTGAGTAATGTTTTCAGTCAATCAATCTTGCCAATTATTCAACTGAACACCTCAGCCCACTTGTGAATCTGATTTTAATATTTGTGCTTGTTGTTTCTTTACTGGGGACATCTCAGAAATGTTATTCTATCTGCCTATCCTGGGTTATTTTGTTCATTCATTCTGTTCAACCGTTGGGTCCTAAAACTACCTCAGAGAGGCCGTGATCATAACAACCTTACCTTTGGACAAAGCTCGCAGTCACTGACATAGAATCAAAAATCATGAAGTTGGAAGGGACCGATAAGGCTCTTGAGCCCAACCACCTCCTCCAGGCAGGAATCTAATTCAAAGGATATCTGCCAGGTGGTTGTTTACATTTCTCTTAAAAACCTCCAGTGTTGGAGCACTCATCACCTCCCAGGAGAATTCATTCCACTGCTGTACTGCTCTGACAGGAAGCTTTTTAAACTGATACTCAACTGAAATCTGTATTCCTTTAACTTACGCCCATTATTATGGGTCCTGTGCTGAGAGATGATCAAAACAGATCCTGTCCCTCCTCTGTGTGACAGCCCTTCAAGTACTAGGAAAGGGCTGTTATATCTCCCCACAGTGTTCTTTTCTCTAGGCTAAACATGCCCAGGTCTTTCAGACCTTCCTCACTGGGCCTGGTTTCCAGCCCCCTGATCATCCTTGTTGCCCTCCTCTGAACTTGTTGCAGTTTGTCAGCATCTGGTACTGTGTCCAGTCCAGGACACAGGACACAAGATGAGGCCTAACCAGAAGTAAACTAGGGGAGAAATTTTCAGAATGGGTGCAATCCATATGTCTCAGGTAGCACTTTGCATGTCTCATGGAGGCCAGCAGTCCAATACATCTGGAGGGCAACCAAGTTGGGCAAGAGTGAGCACAGGGAGACAGAACAACTGCTGCCAGCCCAGTTTTACACTGTTGCACACCGGTGGGGACCACCATGATTTCAACTCCTACTCTGTACAAACTCCAAAGAGTGCACTGTACCGAAGACAAATGGAGGTGCTCCTCTACTGAACTGCAGCAATCCGAAGGAAAGCAGTGTCCCCTTGCCTCAATCATAAAAGGCTGGGCAGGGGAAATAATAATCTCTTTCCTCCCCTCCAAGTTCCAGTTGCCAGGCCCAAAGTTTAAGATGGAGGTGGCTACTAGGTGCCTGGATTTTGGCATCCCTGGAGGTATCTTTCTATGGGAGAACCAGAACTAATTTGTTGAAAACCTAAATTTCTGAAGAAAAGCACTTTGACTCTTAACTACATCAGTATGATAAGGCTTCCTTATTCCATTACCTGCATTGCTCAAAAACCAACCTGACTGCATTAATTAGAAAGAAAGAAAGAAAGAAAGAAAGAAAGAAAGAAAGAAAGAAAGAAAGAAAGAAAGAAAGAAAGAAAGAAAGAAAGAAAGAAAGAACAAGAGAGAGAGAGAGAGAGAATCATAGAATCATAGAGTTGGAAGAGACCTCAAGGGCCATCCAGTCCAACCCCCTGCCATGCAGGAACCCCCATCACAATATTTCTGACAGATGGCCATCCAGCCTTTGCTTAAAAACCTCCACAGAGGGAGACTCCACCACCCTCCGTGGTAGCATATTCCACTGCTGAACAGCTCTAACTGTTTGAGGTTTGAAACCACTGCCCCGTGTCCTAGTCTCTGAAGCCATGGAAAACAGGGGTTGGGGAGAGAGAGAGAGGGAGGGAGGGAGGGAGAGAGAAAGAGAGAGAGAGGAGAGTTTTCCTACATGCGGTGCTGTTAAGAGGGGGGAATTGGTGAGCGCTGAAGCTGTGCGTGATGTCCCTTTAACGGCGCCTTGCAACTGGGTGGGACTTGATGGCGGGAGGGACCTGGTCGGGCTCTGCCCACCCTCTGAATCACTGCCGTGGCTGCTGGGAGGGGTTGGAGGCATGTGCAGGGTATCTACCGCTACAAGAGACACAGAAAAGGCATAAAAAGGAAAACAAATAAGAAAGTTTGCCTTAAAGCATCCACATTATAAAACTGAAGAATTGATAGGTTAATTATTACTAATAAACCAGGATTAGATGTTGAATATCCTGTAAACCAAGACTGGGGGGACCTTAGGCCCTCCAGATGGGTTGGACCATGACTCCTACAGTCCTTTATAATTGGCAATATAGGCTCAGAATTCTGGGAGTTGCACTCCAAAACATCTGGTTTTCCACCTCTGCAAGCCATTCTTAAACCATGGTTTATCTGTTTGGATATCAAGGGAAAACCAGGTTAACAAAGTACAATACTTTCCTCAGAGCCAGGAATGTAAAGAAAGTAGAAGTAAGGTAGGCGAAGGTGTACAGTTTGTTACATTTCCCAAGCACTTCAAAAATTCAAAGCAGAGAAGATGCATCTGTGCTGCCCGCAACTACTGTATCTAGTTTCTTCAAATGCACTAACAAAGAACCCATGGCATTGCAGACATGCCTACCGTATGACAATTGTTGTTTGTGTTGTTGTTGTGCTGTCAAAATGGAACTGGCTAATAAGGACTTTAATCGGGCTTTCAAGAGCCGTGAGATGTTTAAGAAGTGGTTTTTAACAATTCCACATACCCAGTGAGCTTCTGAGTCCTAGTTCCTCTCTCTAGACATTGTACCACACTGGGTATCAAATATGACACATACAACAGTGTCCTATAACTTCTTGCCATCTCCTTGTAGGAACTCTGAGACTGAAATTTTCTGAATTCAATTTCTGGTTTATCCATATAAAATGCTAGTTTTAGAGTATTTCAGTTTGCATTTTACTGACATTAAGACAGAATTTCCTGGCCTGGATATAATGGGTATTATTTGTTGCTTGTTTGTTTGTTTGTTTGTTTGTTTGTTTGTATACTGTTCCCAAGGGAATTCTAGGCGGTGGCACCAATTTTCCCAAGGGTAACTCTGGCTTAAGAGTAATTTCTGTCCTGAAGGGGGGAAATGAGGGAGGAAACACTTGTTCATCGATTCGCAAACCATGGTTTAAGAGGCCGCAAATAAAACATCCAAATGGGGCCATTATATCTTCACAAGGCATGGCTGCATGGCTTGGCACAGTCAGTTCCCTGCATGAGTGTACCCTAAAAAGAGGCCCATTGCTAATGCTTTGTGCCTGGTTCCCCATCTGCCATTCCATCTTTACCCTTTTCCCTCTTTGTGTGCAAGCATGAAAAGGGTATGTAGAGATGGCCCTGCGCTAGCCAAAGTGAGGCAGCTGCCTTAGGCAGCAGATGTATTCCCTGGCTCTTCCACTAAACTATAGATTTCATAAAGCCACCCCTGCACTCCCTAAAGCAGTGATGGCCAACCTTTTAGCGACCGAGTGCCCAAACTGCAATTCAAAACCCACTAATTTTTTGCAGTGCCAATACAGTAATTTAACCTGTATACAGGTGGCTATGAAGGGGCGATGTCAGGTGCCCACAGAAAGGGCTCCGAGGGCCACCTTTGGCACCCGTGCCATAGGTTCGCCATCACTGCCCTAAGCTCTCTTGTAACCCTCAGGTAAAACAGAGAATACCATCCCCATCGCCAGTGTTGAAGCATCACTCACCCACTGGACCATCAGTTTCGGAGGGGTAGACTGCACCCTGAAGAAAGCATGCAACCCTTAGCATCCTGAAACCTCCACCCATTTCTTTCTAAGTTCTCTGGAAACAAGTCAAGACCGCCTTGTCATCATAACTGGCATCGTCTTTACTGCCACGCCTTAATCCTAGGCCTTGTACGGCCTCCTTTTTTTTTCAGTTGCAGCTTTTCAATAGGCGTCTCTGAGTGGTAATTATAAACCAGGCATGTACCCGATAGATGAGATTCCCTTTCCTTAATCTCCACAATACGGTAGGAAATCATGACAAACCTTCCTTAGAGGAAAGATTGAGGAACTGATCGACTTCGTGGGGCTCCAGCTTAATCTCTGGCAGGGCACTGTGATTCATTGATTTCACCTAAAAGGCAAAGAGTTGGAAAAAATATATAAATATATATCAAACTTTAAAACTTCAGGACAGAATCCTCCTACTTTTTATGTCTTCATCCAGATAAGCAAAATGGTTGTCAGAGCAACATCTGTGGCACCACTTCTCTTGTGAACTTTAGAGCAGCAGAGTATTGGGTGGGAACCCGTGGCTTTAGCTATACTACTGGGCCCCAGTCAATGTGAATATCTCTGTACGTCCCTTAGGAAAACATAGGACCCTCATTAAACTCTGAAAGTCTACTGAGCCGCCAGTGACCAGGGAAAACAAAGGTTCCCTTTCCCCCATTATCCAATCCACATTCTCAGCTGGGAGGGTGAAAGGGCCAATGAGAACTGTTATCTGACAGTTACTTCCAGTCAGTGATTAGATATCATGGAACAGTTCCATACACACACCCAGACCCAAACACTCCTCATTTAATAGCGAAAGGTAGTAGTGCATGGTTTAATCTCCCCCATGACAGAGAGTAGGGTTCAAGGAAGGGTATAACTGGAACCTCCATGGGCGAAGCTAGAAATACAAGCTGGAAGATCTCCCATCCTCTGATAATGTGGAATGTTTTTAATTTTATTAATGTTTGTATATAGTAAAGCAAAGTGTGCTGCTTATATAGTGCCCCAATGTGCTGCTTATATATAGCCCCATAGTGTTTACAGCACTCTGTGGGCAGTTTACAAATAATTATGTGGGCTACACATTGTGGCACACACCCACCCAGCGAACTGGGTACTCATTTTGCTGGCCTCAGGAGGATAGGAGACTGAGTGAACCTTGAACCTGCTACCTGGGATTGAACCCCAGGTTGTGAACATAGTTACAACTGCAGTAGAACAATTAAACCACTGTGCCACGAGGCTCGTCATGAGTAAGAAGAGATAACCCAGGAAGCCATGGCTTGTGGTCTACAAAATACATTACAATTGCCACAGCTGCTTCTGAAAATGGAAAATGGGTCAAATCTCATGTCTCCTCCCCTCATTCAAAGTAAACAAATTAAATGACTTTTGCTTAAATTTAAACTGCTAGATACATCTCTCAGTTTTACCTTCTCCTGATTTGTTTTATGGGACACCATCCTTGAGGAAAACTGCAACCAGTTTTCATTACCTGGATTAATCATGTTACATGTAATAACTGTACTAGCTGTGATAACACTGCTGTTGATGTACTCCAGTTCCTCAAATGGATGGTAAGCCATGGAAACCTGTGCTGAAATTAATCTGTTGGTCTTCAAGCTGCCACCATACTTTTGTTTTTGTTTTTGTTTACATTTGCATGAAGAAATGGGTGAGTGTTAGAAAAATCTTGCCCAACACAAACTGAGAAGCAACACTTCCTTGTCCTTCCTAAAACACTGGCGTCCTCTGGAACCTTCATCTTTTTAAAAGGGAAAGGTCAGAACTCAGCAGACACCTTGTGCCTGATGTTCGGGAGGTCCCAAGGTCAACCTCAGTTGACTTCAGGTGACAGAGGATTGGAAGATACTCTGCTCCAGAGCCAAGGAGACAACTCCAGACTAGAGGGAAACAGAGCTTGTCCTGGGATGAAATCACTCGTCCTCTCCCTGGTGTTATATTGTGACTTCATCCGCTTGCCCTATTAAAGCAAAACAAGCTGGAAAGCCATCACACACACACACACACACACACACACACACACACACACACACACACACACACACACACACACACACACACAACACACCCCAAATACAAGACTAGACAAGGTGATACATTGACCCCCCTGCCTATCGCGGGGGTTAGGGACCTGACCCAACCCGCGATAATTGAAAATCTGTGATATGCTGATGCAAGTCAGGTCGGGCCTGGGGGCCTAACTGGGGGCTCTTGTACTTACCCCCAGCCTGGTGCTGCCCTGAATGGGCCTGTGAGGGCCTTCCCAGGCCTTCTGGAGGCCCCTGGGAAGGCCCTCGTAGGCCTGTTTGGGGCAGCGCCAGTACTGGGGTAGCCAGAAACTGCCCCTTACCTCAGGGCAGCTTTTTTCATATACTACGGTCCCGCAATATAGCGGGACCGCAGTATATGAACCGTGAAAGGGCGGGGGACCACTGTACCCTATTAAGTCACTGAATGCCAAAAAAGAACTGTACCAGGCCATCATCCTGCAACTGGGACAACTCCCCCTCCAGAGATTCAGGGCTGGGTGTGGTGACAAGGCTGAGGGAGGGAACAAGGCCGGATGCATCCCCTTCATCAGTTTCCGTCTTCACAGGGGCAGATGTCAACTCGTCTGGTGCATCCCCTGCAGCAGTTTCCGTCTTCACAGGGGCAGAGGTCAACTCAGCACCCAAGTACCAGTCCTTGTTTTCCAGGTCTATTGGAATGGGGGGGAAATACACAGAGATCCCTGAGGAACGAGTTACAGAGCAGGCAGATTTCAACGGAAATGGAGGAAAGTGGGGTGAGGAAGGAGGAAGAAAAGCAAATTGTTGTCAAGGACAAGAAACCTGGGGAGGAAGCATTTAACTCATTAAACAAAGCTCTCTGTGTCCCCCTCCCAGACTATTACTTCTTAAAGAAACCTGGGGTTCTAAACTGTAGCCCTGGGGTGAGGGAGGATTAGCTAAGGATAGAAAACAAGGTAATTACAGAAAGCCGGTAGCAAAAGCTGCAAACAAGACTAAACAAGCCATTAGCCAAAGCAGCCAGGGGTCTGCTCAAGAGTCTACTATGCCAACAGAATAACGGCTTATTTTACCCTTTCTGTGAAGGCGGAAAACCAAAATTTGAATGAAAACCACTTGAAGAGCAAGACAGCTGGGCCCTCTTAAAATTAGGTCTAAGACCATCATTTGCTAGCAAACAACACTGGGATGAAGTACCGGCATGTGAGACTCCCTAAGTCTTTCTATACATTATTATTATTTGTTTACTGCTGCTGTACTCTTTTTTAAAATAAATATATAAAAATTACACAGACTACTTTAATGTAATATTTGTCTATTAAGGCTGTAAGATGTCCCTCAATTCCTTGTTTACAAATACTTGAACATGTCTTAATTGTACTGGATTGTATATTATCCCTCATTACTGTAAGCCGCCCTGGGTCCTTTTCCAAGGAGAAAGGCGGGGTAAAATATTCTAAAAATAAATAAAAATAATACAGCTTCCAACAACCTGGCGGCTTCCAAATACAATGGACAGCAACGCCCATCAGCTCCTGTCCAGCATCGTCAATGCTAAGACATGGTGGGATTTGAAGTTCCACACTCCCAAAGTTTGGAGAAGATTGCTTCTAGTGGGGAGTCTGTTTCCAACTGGATAGATGCTTCCAGGTATCCTGAAGAAGGGCATGGAGACACATTCCCCGGCATACTAGATGATCATATCATATGCTGTGTTATGTGCAGAGATGGGGATGAACTTAAAAATGAATAATATTTTCTGATGAATTTGGCTGATTTGTCAAAATCCTTTGATTTGTATTTGTCCTAAATGGATTCCTCCAACAAATATGAAGTGATGAATTATTGGCAATTTTGCTTTATTTATTTTTAATTTGTTGGGCCCCCAAGGCACCTAGAGACATCAAAATGGGAGGGGAACATCCCCCAACTCTCCTGTACGATCCCTCCAACTTTGGTAATTTGATGTTTCATGCCTGAGGTAGGCATCCCCAAATAGTCCCCCAGGCATCTAGAGACTTGCAGAGAATCTTCCTCTGACTCTTATATACCATGTTTTTCAACCTTTTTTGGGCAAAGGCACACTTGTTTCATAAAAAAAAATCCAAGGCACACCACCATTTGAAAATGTTAAAAAAGATTTAACTCTGTGCCTATATTGAATTGCAGTTTGGGCACTCGGTCTCTAAAAGGTTCGCCATTGCTGGTGTGGGAGAAGCAGGAAAGAGGGGCCACAGATTGAGGCAGCTCGCTCTCTTTGCACCCAGTTCCCAGGTCTTACCTGTGTTGTTTTTTTAAAGACATTTTGTCCTGCATGGACTTCTGTGTCCAGTGGAGACCTGAAAGGGGCACTTCTCCAGGATCAAAATAAGACCCAAAAGCCCATCTTGCTCTGGAAACTGTGGCCAAGGCAGATGCCTTCAACAAGTCCAGGACAGGAGGAGTCATGATGAATCAAGGCAGGAAGGAAAGAAGGCAGAAAGTGTTCTGCATGGCAGAATCAGCTTAATACCACTTCAAGGTGAGTCTCTGGGAGGTTTACAGTTTTAATTACAGTAGGCAGGCTGCTAGACATCCCACAGCCATCTGCAGCCTCTTAATGAGCTCTGTCTTCTATACCACACTGAAGAGGGAAACAATGATAGAATGGAAAAGAAAGGTGGGGGAAAAGAAGAAAGACTAAGAGAGTTCGAGTGGATACCCCAGACAGAAAGAAAATGGGAAGACTTCAAGGAACCCATACATTTTCCCCTCATAAACTTTTCCCCTCCCGGACCCTAAAGGCCGCTTTATCCAGCCATGCCAGTAGCCCCCCGCCCGCCTGCCTCCTCAGCCCAGGCGCGGCGGACTGTTTCCTCCATCCCCTCCTCCTTTGACAGCCCTGGGTGGGGCTCTTCTGGGGAGCTCAATGGGAGTCCCCTCCTCCCCTTCCCAAAACCTGGTGGTTTGTTCTGGGCTGGGGCTCCCGGGCTGGCTCAGTGTTCTCGGGGATGGCTGTCCCCACCTCTCCAGTCAGTTGGCATTCTCCCAGGAAAGGGGTGGTGGTGACCAGGGTAAAAAGGATAGAGGTCCCATGGGTCTCCAGTCCTGCTTCTCCCATCTCTCAGGCACAGGGCAAACACCCCAAGAATGAGTCTCAAGGTCCATCCGGGAGGAAGTGATGCCAGCGCCACTTCCCTCGGGGAGGAGCCAAGCTGGCCCTTGGATGCTATTTATAGGCCTCCCAGCTGTGGGCCTCCCTTATCCCCTTCCTTCACTTTAATTTCTTTATCTTTTTTCAGATTTTCCCTTGCAGATGGAGCAACATCTGGCTTTTCCTTCACACTCTTGTCCACTCTCACAATCATCAAGTTGAAAAATGCTGTTATATACCATCCCTCCAAGTCTGGTGAAGATTAGGTTTCCCAAGTGCCATTTCTAACAACACCATCCAAGGGAGATCTAATTTGTAGGTGTATAACTCAGATGTCTGAAACCCAATCTTCATCAAATTTGAAGGGATTGTCGGGAGATCTGGCAGGAGCCTCTCTACAACTTTGGTGTCCACAGGTGCCTGAGGGCACTTTCCTGGGCGTCCTCTCTTTGAACACCAACCTTCACCAGGTCTTGAAGAGGAGAGAAAGAGGAAGCATCCCTACAAATCAGGCGCCTATAGATGACAGTTTTTTTAAAAAAAAAATAGCATTTTAAAGGAGAAATGAATCCATTTGTCAATTGGTCACTGGAAATTCACTGATTGGTTGATGCATCGACTCATCAGCCGTGATCAGTCATGATGCATCACAATATTTTTTATTCGTCTCCATCTCTAGTTATATGCCATCATGGCAGAATCAGCTTAATAGGATTTCAAGGTGAGATATTGAAGGTTTTTGCCGGTGACACACACTCAGACACCCACCCGCCAGTAAGATCCCACAGCCATCTCCTGGGTCTTAGTCCAACACTCTGTCTGCCATACCACACTGGACATATAGTGCAGTACAATGATAGTAGCAACAACAACAACCTTTGAGCTGCAGAAGGATCACTGTGAGGGTTCGTTACGTGGATACCCCAGTTCCGAGCGCAAATGAGGATTGTCCAGTCTATCTGTACATTTTCCTAATAAACTTTTATTGTCCAAAACATAAGTTGCTTTATCTCGCACAACAGGTGCTATTGGTTCTGGGCGCTCAACAATGCTTTCAACTGTTTCTTCAAACACAAACGGATTTGACTTAAAAGGTCCTTCTAAGGGTGGGGGAGATCGTTCTTCTGGGGAGCTCAATGGGAGTCCTGGGACCCTCTCCTGAAACACTGGCTCCCACAACAGGGAAGCCGCACCCATTGAGCCACAGAGTTCTCTCGGGATGGTTGTCCCCACCTCTCCCTCGTCCAGTTGGCATTCCTCCACCATAATAGTGGTTTGGCCTGAACTGACCAGGATAGAGGTTCCATGGATCTCCAGTCCCGCTTCTCCCATCTCTCTCCTTCACGTCCTCCCCCAGGTTTGAGTCTCAACGTCTCTCTCTAACAGTTTTTCCCCTCTGCTTCCAACTGCCACTTCCCCTGCGCATGCATCTCATCCCCCAATAGGCCTCCTGAACATTCCGTTCCTCTCTCTTATCCCCTTCCTTCACTTTACACTATTCCTCCTTATCTTTCCCTCTTAGATTTTCTCTTGCAGATGGAGCACCGCTGGCTTTTCCTTCTTCCTCTTGTCCACTCTCACAATCATCAAGTCCAACACCTCTCAAGGAGGTGCAGTGGGGAATTGGACTCGCAGCCTCTAGCTTCACAGCCAAAGACTTAAGACCACTAAGCTATCGTGGGAATTCTTGTGTACTCTTCAAACCTAGCAAGTTTCAGAAGCCCTGACCTCTGTGACTTGGTCAAATAGATCACTTAGGAGCCATATCGGGACAGTATGCTTTATCACCATCCTAGCCAACAACTGCTCTTCCCCAGGAACACAACACACAGCAAGTGATGAATCGCTTCTCCCAGGCCCCTCTGATGAGCTATTTATTGCAGCAGAAGGCAATTACCAGAAGCTTTGGTCACACACAGAGAGAGGAAAAACGAAAATGGAGAGCAAAATAACCCCCTCTGCCGCCGTCAGTTGAGCAATGGGTAGCGAGGTGGGAGCGGGGGAAGGGCTCTATATCTGATGCTAGTAATTACTTTGTGGTGTAATCTTAACCTCCCCTGCTGGCAAGGAAGTATGTAATTTGAATAACGATGGGCCAAGCCAAAAAAGATTATGAACAAAAATAAATATGTACACATCCTGCAATCAAACACTTCAAAACAGTAATCCATGCTCTGCCAAGATGGATAACAAATGATAACTATAATTTCTTTTGCTGTAGTCTCTGTGCTGGAGAGACTCTTTGCCATATATACATATATGGTCTTCCATATGCTCTCTCTCTCTCTCTCTCTCTCTCTCTCTCTCTCTCTCTCTCTCTCTCTCTCTCTGTGTGTGTGTGTGTGTGTGTGTGTGTGTGTGTGTGTGTGTGTGTGTGTGTGTGTGTGTGTGTGTGTAAAGAGAGTAGACTAGCAAAATGACTTTACAGTATATCCGTCTCTCTGTCTAAATTTGACAGTCTACCTATAGCACATTTCAATAATCTCGGAACTGCAGAGCTGGTAGGGAATCTGTAGATCAGTATTGGCAAATTTGTGGCACGGGTGCCAAAGGTGGCACGTGGAGCCCTTTCTGTGGGCATGTGAGATCGCCCCCTCAGAAGCACAGCACTTCCCCTGCCTCTCGGAGCACAGCATTGTGCCACTGTGCTCCGTACAGCGTAGCCTGGCAAAGGGAAAGCATTGTGGACTCGTTTGTAGCTCCAGTTTACTCTCCAAACATGCTGCCCTGGACATCCCAAAAGCAGTGTGGGTGGAGAGTAAAGTGTGACTACAAAAGAACCCACAAACCACTGCCCCCCTTCACCCAGCTCTCTGCATGGAGCCATTTCAAGACCGCTGCATCTGGTGTGTGGCAACCCTAATAGGGTTTTTCAAGTTACATGGGATCTTTAAGAAGTGGTCCTACCACTGCCACCATTCCGACTCCAAGTTTCCATGGCTAAGCAGGGATTCACATCCCATCCTGCTGAATCCCACTCCATCGCTCTATCCGCTACACCGGCATGTCCAAACTTTGGCCCTCCAGATGTTTTGGACCACAACTCCCACAGTCCTTTGTCAACGGCAAGATGTTGGTTGACATCTTGCCATATGTGCTTCACCGTTATGATGGGTGAGAAGCTGCATTCATTTACCAAGGAAACATTTAACTCTTGGTAACTCAGAGATGGTGCTTCTCTCTTACCTCGGCGCCCTCTCCCGTTCAGCTGCTCCTACTACCACCGATAATGAAAGACAGGCCGTTGGCTTGCCTCCCTTACAAAGAAGGTCCTGTGCAGAAACCAAACACTGGAACCATTCTCTTTCTCTCTTTTTTCACGACAGTGTGGAATGGTCAAACAGCAAAGGGGGTGGGAGTCGGTGTCCCCACAATATGTGTGCAGCATTCCCTTTTAAAGGCCTTTTTGTTTTGCTTTGAAGGATAAGCCACCACTTGAAAGTGGCAAGCCCAGGGTGGAATACACACAAGGAAGTCAAGCATCAGATACGTTTAATTCTACTGGTAGGGAGTCTCTCTCAACCCCACAACGTTTTTAATCACAGAAAATATCTGTATCTACTGCATGGGTGGGTACCTCTCTGCCATTCATTCAGAGGCATTCCCTTGGCTTCACTGCCATTAAGATCTCGTTTGACTTTCCCCATGCAACGAAAGCAATGAAGGTTACCCACAAGGCAGCACCAGTTCAATGCGCAGGGAGCCTAGTAATAATATGGACTCAGATGGCACTGTTTGCCAGCACAAGTTAAAGGAAAATAAGAATATGTTGTTGTAGGGAAGATGGTGATTGTGGCAACTTTACCTCTCTTTGTGAGTTGAAGAAGAAATGAGCAACATTTGCACTCTTGGGGAATATTCTGATCTCTGTACAGTGCAGAGATTCTGGCAAATCTTTGGGCCTGACTCAGCGATCCAAGACCCCTAACTCTCATCATAAATTTCATATTGGGGAACAAAGGGAAACCTTAGGGGAGTATTATATCTTAAATAAAATAAAAGAAATCCAAAGAAAGGTAAAATTCAGTATTGAATCAACCCCCTTTCTCTTCTCTTCTCTCTCTCTTTTGTTTGCTTTTCTTGGTGAATTAAGCTATAAGGCAATGTCTGTACAACGGTTTGATTAATTGTGGGCAGGATCTGAGCTGCCTGTAAGGCACCACTTGACCATCCATGCTTGAGAATATACTAGTTGAAAGGATTATCTAAAGCTTAGGATAACCAAATAACTCACGTGTAGAAAGATAGATGTGGCTTTCAGGGCTTTAGCTGCCTGTGTTCAAGGAGCTACCAGTCTTTTTTACAAGACAAGCTGTGTCAGGCCCAGAACCTTAAGGTTGAAACACGCAGACATGTAGGCACACAAAGAACAAGAAGAGGAGGAGGAAAAGGAGGAGGAGGAGGAGGAGGAGAAAAGGGGAAGCAGGTATGGGCCACAGATAATCACAAATGCATCCCCTTCAAAGTATAAAGCAATAGTGAGCAGATGGGAAGAAAATGAATAGTTACCTGTGCCGGCATATTGCAAACTATAATAAAAAGGCCACCTCCATTTTAAGAAGACAGCTATAATCTATAAACAGTTGTAATCTTAGATGAGTGTAATCTGTGATTTTGGTACTCGGTGTGGTGTAATGGGAAGAGCAAAGGATTAAGACTCAGGAAACCCCACAGGGGGTGGGTAGGAAATCCATGCCTGATCTACAGATGGAGGACCTTAGGACCATGTGACATAAGTGGAGAATGTGGGATGCAATCACACTAGGAACAATAATGCATCCATTTTACTCTATTGCAGGCATGTCCAAACTTCGGCCCTCCAGATGTTTTGGATTACAACTCCCAGAATTCTAAGCCTGTATTTCCAATGGCAAAGGACTGTGGGAGTTGTGGCCCACAACATCTGGAGGACCGAAGTTTGGACATGCCTGCTCCAGTGGAAAGGCGGGCAGGAGTTTTGACAATATGTGGCTTTGGGAGATTTCAAGAAGCATGTGGATGTGCAGGGTTGGAACCAATGCCGGATAAGATGGTAGAACTTGGCTCGCATCTGCAAAGAACCTTCCTAATGCCCTTCCCTAAAGAGTAGAGCAACTAGCCCCACATGGCACACATAAGTAAAGGCCCTTCAAAATGATACTGTGTGCTGCCAAATAAAATATACAGTATAATGGTTGTATATGATTGACACATTTTAACTTTATCTGTGTTTGCATGCACATGATGAGGGATGGGCCAAAGAATCACATATGTGATCTGCAAATTGGTTTGTATGTGTCCATTTTTCAGAATGGTGCACAGGTGTAAAGCAACTGGGGGTCTTCCAGGTATTTTCAAGTACAACATCCATGTATATCCGGGGATGATAGAGGATGAAATATAATTACTTGGAAAGCAGCCTTTTGCCTCCTCCATATACATTTCCAGTAAAATGTCAAAATACATTTGTTATCATAGGGTGGTGAGATAAATCTCTCCTCCCTTTCCAGAGTGAGGACAGAAAGAGACATTAGGGATAGCCCATAATTAGGACTGGAACCATGGGCGCTTTTACACGAACCCTAAGATCTGCTGGCAACTTAAATTTGGACCAGAGATCTTGGGGGTTTGTCGCTGCTCCTGTGTTCCCACCCCTCTGCACTCCCTTGCTCCTGTCTGCTTGAGAGGAGGGAGAAAAAAGGGGGGGAAAGAATGCAGGCTCACCTCCACTCTGCCCTCCAGCTGCTCCAGGAAGCACTACAGCCTCTTCCAGTCTCTTAAAGGGGCGGGGGCAACCCCCCCCCTCAAACACAAGGTGAGGAGAGCCCGACACTCACTGCTTTGCAATCCGCATCAGAATTTTTTCACCTGCGGAGACCAGGTACCTGGAAACTGCACTGGGACATGCTTAGGGGGGCGTGGTTGTACTTTTTTTTTTAAACTCCGGAGCTGGTGGGAAAACAATTTTAAGCTCCACATCTGGGAGCCCTCTGCTTCAGATTTTAGGGGCCGTGTAAAAGCACCCCATGTTAATGTTGCAGAGACTTGAATGAGGCAGACTTTCTGTGTTTGTCAAATCAGATTTCAAAAGAATCCCATGCTTAGACCCTGATGACGAGTCACCAAACGACGCAAGCTAATCTGTATAAAGTAATCCTAGAGGTAAGAGAAGCATCTTTTCTCGCATGTAGATGCTCAGATTTATTAAGATTTCCCTTCTTTTAGTGATGAGAAACTTCCATTTATTTCCCACCCAAGTGGGTGCTTTCCTTTGCCAGAATCCCGGTTTGTGTTAAAAATTTGTTTACCATTCATATATAACAAGCAAATTTTTCTACAGAAATCAGTTAGATTCTCTGTTGCCATGGAAACTAGCAGTTTCCTTTAAAAAAAAAAAGGAAACCATTGCCCTTAAGGAAAAATTCAACCCCTGGGGTTGTGGGAGGAAGCCAAGGGGGAAACACTGAAATCATATATCACTACATAAGCCATCATCTTCCCCCTCAGCCACAGCAGGCCTGTTATGCTGCCATCGCCCCTGAGAGCGAGAAAGGGGTGTTTAATGATTCACCAGAATGATGACTCACTACAAAGCTTGGGGGCTTCCAGAATGTGGATGCTGAGATATGCCTGCCCACTCCCAGCAGAAAACAACATGGTAATGGTAACTGAATGTTAAGTAGCACAGCTCCTAATGGCTGCATAATTTCTAAAAAAGCACACCGAGACATGAACTGTTGCTGTAGACCAGTGATGGCGAACCTTTTAGAGACCGAGTGCCCAAACTGCTATTCGAAACCCACAATTTTTTTTTTGCAAAGTGCCAATACAGCAATTCAACCTGAATAAAGGTGGCTGTGAAGGGGTGCTGTTGGGTGCCCACAGAAAGGGCTCCGAGTGCCACCTTTGGCACCCGTGCCATAGGTTTATCAACACTGCTGTAGACGGTTCATTACAATATGTCCAATATCTGAATTGTACTGCGCTGGCAAGAAAGGTGACCACAGTGGTAAAATAATGCTGGATCAGAGATGGCTAAAGTATGATCCACCGCAAACGTGTGCATACATTCTTGAACCGAAATGAACTACAATGTGGTAATTGTTGCACAAACAAGGGAAGAGTCATAATTTCTGTTTGTGTGTGCTCACTGCATACAGGCATACCATTATTCTGCCTTTTCAGCAGTCATGTCAAGAACACCCCACATCTTGGCATTCCTTAAAGAATAAGTGCAAGTCGATGAAAGTTTCCTTTTTTAACACACTTTTAGGCAATTAAGCCCCACTTAGATTTCAGCCTACTTGGGAATATAGTTATTTATTTATTTATTTATTTTTATATTTATATACCGCACCAATTTCCCAAAAGGGAACTCTGGTCTCATATTGCAGATGGCGTATCTGTATACAGGTTTGAACTGCTTCCCTTGCTCTGGTTTCTAATACCTTGCCAGGCACAATTTAAAGGCCCACAACATACAGAAGCTTATGCCAGGCATGCCCAAACTTCAGCCCTCCTGATGTTTTGGACCACAACTCCCAGAATTCTAAGCTTAGATTGCCAATGGCAAAGGACTGTGGGAGTTGCTGTCCAAGACATCTGGAGGGCTGAAGTTTGAACATGCCTGGCTTATGCCAAACAAATGTGTTAACTTTAAGGCATGAGCTTTAAAGATTTGTGTACTTGAACAGACCAAAAAAATCACTGAAACCACACAACTTTTTTTGGCTTTTGCTGTCAATGGTGAATCCCATGGAAACAGATAAACAGATAAACAAACACATAGCAATGAGACGTGTTTGTCCCAGTCAGATATAAGTGTTTTAACTCTGGTTGTAGTCTAGTGGGAATTCTGTAAGATAACTGTATGTTGTTTTGACCCCAAGTTCAAGGACTGTGAGAAAAGGAAATAGATTGTTATCTTTATGCTGTACATCATTTTATAAACCTGTGTCAAGCCCACCCCATGCTACCCGAGCTTCTCCAAAACAGAATGAGACCCAAATGCTTTGGGAATGATTCTCTACATTTTTGTTTCTTCTGCTTATTTCCTGTAACTTTTTCCAGAATGATAATATTCATGTTTTTCATATATCCAAGCTAAAAACGGACATGCTTCTCAATCCAGCAATAAGATTTATGTAACAGTATTGCAATATACGTTCCCTGAACCTTTCCTTTTCAAGTACATGTAAGCTTTATAATTTCTAGCACAAAATGTGTCAGGTACGGACATGACATGTATTTTTGCTCATTCAAGAAACGGAATATACGTCATGAATTCCTAGTCGGCACGTTGGCAGGGATGATAACTGATATTTAACATCACGAAGGTGTGAATGTTCTTTGTAACTACCAAGCCCAGTTACATAAACTGCAGAAAGCTGCTGGTATTTATTTTAGTGGCACATATGGCTACCTTCACACTTGCATATAAATTCAAGACAGCTGATGCAGGCCTCATAACTCCAGCCAACCACCTCCAAAAATCTGTTCAAGTTCCCTCTTTGTACCTTTTCTTTTTGTTTCCTCCCCAACCACTTTATCCATCTTTTAATTTTTGCACCACAACAGACCTTAGTACAGTTTTTCCTACTAGCACACTGCTGCACACAAGACTCTGAAACATCCCACTCAGTTAAGAGAGTTCGGGATATTACTTGGAAGAGAACTGTAGAGTGTAGACCAGGCATGTCCAAACTTTGGCCCTCCTGATGTTTTGGACCACAACTCCCAGAATTCTAATCTTAGCCTGCCAATGGCAAAGGACTGTGGGAGTTGCGGTCCAAAACATCTGGAGGGCCGAAGTTTGGACATGCCTGGTGTAGACTGTTCAATCAAAATGGTGACCGCTGTGAAGACCTGAAAAGAAGACTGACTGAAAGGTAGAGGATCATGTAGGAAGAAACTAGAAAATATCCTTAAGAGTAAGGATATGCCACTGTATACCAACCTTAAGTTCATCCATACTATTATGTTCTGATTATTATGGATGTGAAAGAGAAAAAAAGATTCATTTGAAATGTATTCCAAGATACAGTGGTACCTTGAGATACGAATGCCTTGAGATACAAAAAGGAAGTCCGTCGGGAATTGAAGTCTTCCACAAAAACTCGAGATATGAATATTTTCTATGGAAAGCCCCAAGATACGAACAATTTACGGAAGACTTCCATTCCCAGGGTGCATTATGCCCCATTCAGATACATGATACAAAAAATTTTAAGATACGAAGCGTCCTGAGGAACAAATTTATTTCATATCTCCGGGCACCACTGTATCTTTATGGATAAAATGGACTACCAGAAAGAGAAAAAAATAGCTTGTGAATAAAATCATATCTGAACTCTCACTACCACTGTAAATAACTACACTGAGATTAGTTTATTTGAACAGACCAAAAAATCATTGGAAAAAGCTATCATATTAGGAAAAGTAAATGGCAGTAGGAGAAGAAAAATACCTATCAGATGAAGGATGAACTCAGTAATTGAAAATATAACCTTTAATACAGACCCAAGTATGGTTGTCAGTGACAGGACCTTCTAGAGCAGGGCTGTTCAACTTTGAACAGGCCAAGGTCTACTTTTTCCGGTCCAAAGTGTCTGAGGGCTACTACACTAAAACCTCTACTTACAAATTTTATCCATTCTGAGCACATGCTCATAAGTAAAAACATTTGTAAGTAGAACAGCAGTTTCCCATAGGAATGCATTGAAAACCAATTAATCTGTTCTGGAGGGAACATATTTCAATGCACCATGGCCCTTAAACTGCCCCACTCAGCTGACACAGTGGGCTGGCAGACCCAGAACTTTCCTGGGCCAGTGGTGGTCCTTGGGATAGGGGAGGGAGGGGTGGACAACTTATCCCCTCACTTTTTTATTGATGGCCAGCAGGCTACTTTTGAACGGTCTACCTGTTGGGCAGGCCTGTTCTAGATATCATTAATTTGCAGGGTCCCAATAAATCAGAAATGACATCATGGCATACAACAAGAATAAGTTATTGTACCTTATCAAGTTGGAACAAAGTCAGATATATTATCTCTAAGCCTGAGTAAGGACTTTGGAGCTTAGCTTCAAATCAGGTTAAAATCCCACAATGGTCACCCTCATGCCCATGGTCTCTCTCCACTGAGCATCCCATGCCTTTTTTGCACTGATTTCAAATTCTTTCTTCATCCTGATACTCATCGAGCTTATCCAAGAAGCAAAACTCCCACAATATCTGAGCTGAATCATGTTTCCCAGTTAATGAACATTTGGGGCCTCCAATCTGTACAACTATGGTACAGTTCTAAGCATGAACTATTCTAAACACAGCTGATCAGGAGCTTTAGAACTGTGTCCCATACAACTGCAGGTACCAAAATCTTATTAGGGGTTCCCTCAGTGACCTCTGAAGTTACATTCTTGTAGCCTATTCAGGCCACCAAATTAAAAGAAAACTCATCAGTTTTGGTGAATATCTGTATGGGAAAGTAAGCAATTTTCAGGTATGTCACAGAGCCCACCCCAAATTTGGTACGTATCTGTCCAGCGATGTGATGCATCAGCAAACAGACTGATGAATAGAAACTAACTCAGTTTTATTCATATAGATTAAATTGAGATTTTTAAACACATATAGTTACTGTTGTTATTTTTTAAAAAATGTCTACATCCTTCAAAGCCACTGACTAGTGGCACAAAAATCACTCTCTACCTGTATTCCTTTTTGTCACCTCAACACCCATACATTATAGCAACAGAAGGCAGGATATCACATGGCACATCATGCGGTCCTTCTCCTCCAAATCCATTCTTAGGTGGTGCTCCTCCCCTGTATTCCAAACCTAGAAACGTGGTTTTAAAAATCCCATCTGCTGCACAAGGAGCAAATAAATCTTTAAAAAAATTAAAACCTTAATGCAGTTCAGTTACACTTCAGTTACTGAAAAAAAGAGTACTTAGGGATATTATTGTTTTTGTTGTTGTTCAGTTGTTCAGTCGTGTCCGATTCTTCATGACCCCATGGACCAGAGCTCACATATCTGAGGTTGTTGATATTTCTTCTGGCAATCATCATCATCATCATCATCATCATCATCGTGGCTTTCTGCAGCTGACTGATGGTGACTTTGTCAACTCCAATTTCTTCTAAATACTTGCTTAGCTCTTTAGGCACCGCACCCAGCGTGCCAATTACCACTAAGTTCAATTTTCAGATCCTGATATTGGGTAATTTTTTCAAGTTGTTTCTCGGTGACTCTACTATCACCTGGTATAACATCAATGATCCACATTTTTTTCTACAATTATGATATCTGGGGTATTATTATTATTATTATTATTATTATTATTATTATTATTATTATTATTATTATTATTATTATTATTATTATTATTATTATTATTATTAAAAAATACCAAACACAGTCCATCAAAATTATGAAAACATTGACTGCTGTTATATAGCAGACACAAGTTATATAATATTTAACAGATACTTGGAAAATCCAAACACTGTGTGTGTGTGTGTGTGTGTGTGTGTGTGTGTGTGTGTGTGTGTGTGTGTGTGTGTGTGTGTGTGTGTGTGTGTGTGTGTGACCAACTCTTCGTGACTCCATGGCCATTTTTCTTGTACTGTTTTGTGTCTCTGTTCTCAATCCAAGTACTGTATAAGTATCTGTTAAATACTAGCACAGTCCACATTCTGTTCCCAATACAGTGGTACCTTGTATAAATTAATTCGTTCCAAATGAAATTATGTTAAGCAATTTTTCCTTTATACAAATTTCCCATAGGAATGCATTGAAAACAGAGTAAACCCTAATCACAAATATTTTATGTTATAAGAAATATGAAGAAAAAAAGGTTGGAGTAGGAGAGATCTATAGATATTTGGTCAGATTGGGAAATCAGAATGAAAATTTAATTAAATATAATTGGGAAGGAGATATGGATTTAAATACAGAAAAGATTCAGGCTATATTACATAAGTTGGACCTTGAAGATATTCATAAATGGTATTATATCCCACAGAAATTAAATAGAATAAATAATAACAATCACAAAACTGTTGGCACTGTAAAAAGAAAAAGGTACTTTTGTACATATGATATGGAACTGCAGAAAATACAAACATATTGGAGGAAAGTAGAAAATTGGTTATCTGTTCCCAATTTTCTTACAGTGATAGTGGACCTTGATTGTCTATAAATTAAATGGTACTAATGGTTGGATGGAAGGACCAAAAGAAATGAAATTATAAATGGAAAGATTATATACATGCATTTTTTCAAAATAATTGGATACAAAGTTTTTCCTTTAAATGGGAAGCCTACAAATTTCCATCATGAATGCACATGAAAGGATGAAAACAGAGTGAAACCTGGAAACTTATAAAGACTGGAAATAATCACAAATATTTTATGTTGTATGGATTCGCCCCATAGATCATTCTGTTAAGCAAATTTCCCCTATCTCTGGCATTTTTTATGTTGTACAGATTTTATGTTATACAAACCATTTTTATACAAGGGTCCACTGTACTGCCATTTTTGCAGCTCTGATTATGTTATTTCTGAGATCTGCAGCTGCTTATAACCCTACAAGAAATTCCATGAGGTTGTTCCCAAAGCCCCAGTGACTGTGGGGACCACTGAAGTGTGTGTGTGTGTGTGTGTGTGTGTGTGTGTGTGTGTGTGTGTGTGTGTGTGTGTGTGTGTGTGTGTGTGTTTAAGAGGAGTAGTATTAGGATGGTATTTGTGAGATATATATCTTGTCTGAGGCATAGCCCTGTGGTGAGTGTCAACATTGGCAGAAAAGTAAGACCGTAAGAAGAACAATGCTGATCAGAGCAAAAGTCTCTCTAGGCCAAAGATGGGCAAATGTCCGCAATCCAAACATGCCCGCTGTTGGGCCTTGTAAGACTGTATGTGCCCCTGTTCTTATCTTAAATATTTTTCTTTCTTTTTTAAAAAAAATTGAAAGCACCGCTTCTTTCCGTTTAAGTGCATGTTTGAGCACTATGAGAAAGATCCCTCCCTGCTTTTTTTCCACACTGCACACAATTTGAAACATTTCTGTACTGCCGGCCTTTCTTGCCATTTCTCTGTGATGAACAGCCTCCTCAAAGGCATAACCTCTCCTTATAGAAGAATTGCTCCAGTCCCTTGAGACACCATGCCAGAGTGTTCAGCTGCTGGCAAAGATGAGTACAGTGTAATACAAAGTTGCTTTGTCCGTTAGGCTTGGACTGTAAAATCCAGCCTATTGAGCCTATTATAAACCCTCACCTCAATTTTTTTAAAAAAGCCAGGGTTCAGTTTCTCTTTACTATTGATCATACTACTTGTGGAAGTCAGTCCTGGTTGCTAAAATCACTCTGTTCAATTTATGAAAGCACACTCACACAAAAAAAAAAACCCTTCACCACAGAGTCCAGGGCTACATCAATGAGACCTGGCTGGCCTTTTCCACATAGCAACAATAGCCTTTCATGATGATTTGTGGTTCACTGGTGTATACAAACTATGCTGATTTAAAAACAAACAAAATAACCAACCTGTGGTTTGTTTGCTTCACACCCATCTCTTACTGAATTACACTGAAAGCTCAGCTATGCAGAGAGTCTACCCTTCATCCCCCTTTATGGACCCTGAATGATGGACTACCATGTGTATTTTATATGAATCTATGGGGGTTCACATAGACTTTGTGTTTATGACTACTGATAACCATGTAGCTTTAATGTAATGTTGTCTATTAATGCTATTTACTCATGCCCTGCATTATTTTGTATGTCTCAATCATATCCTGTCTCAGGCACCTTTTTCCAGACTAAACAGCCCCAAAGCTCTAGTGAAGGGCATGAACCAGTTCCTCCCAGTTTGTGCCTGTTTGTAAAGGCGGCAGCACAAATACTGCTTCTCCTAACCCCTATCTTCTCAGTTGATCCACCACTCAGCCAGCCCAGCTTCTTGCTTTTTCCAACTCCACTGCTAATCTCCCAGTCATGAGCAAGAGCACAGACCTCTCTGCCCCTCCCTTTTGCCAGAGTGGGAGATCAGCCAAGAGAGCAGGGCCAAGAAGCCTGAGCTGTTGCCAGGACTGGAAGATCAATTGAGGAAGTGGAGGAAGGTAGTACACTGGACTTGGTGAGTGGATGATTGAGGCAGAGGAGGCAGGGATGCTGCTCATGGGTTTTTTGGTTCCTAGTGCATTTTGTGCCCATCTCTATTCTGGATACTGAAGTTTTCTCTTTTGAAGAAGAAGAGGTATATGCTGCAGCCCTTTTTGAAGGTCCCCTACTCTTCAAAGTAATCACAGGGATTTCCCAAAGGCTGTCTTCATCTTCAAAATGACGAAACAGAATTGATTGTATCAGTTTTCTTCCCGGTGAACTAGTAGAAAGTATTTCTATCAGGTTTCCTTGCTGTGGTTTGCTGAAGTATCTAGGCTGAGACCAACTTCTTCAATCTGTCCAGGGAAAGGTATTGGAAAATCCTATAAATACCATGCGCACAGAAGACAAAAGACCAACTAAACACATTTTAAACCCACACACCATGCTTGAACATGGGAAGCTTATCTAATTGACCAAAGCTGGCTGTCTAAAAGTCAGTAGCAGCTAGAGATGCTTGTTAATAAACCACAGTTAAAAATGTATGCAGTGCATTCAATTCCATGACTGATGAGCAAAACCATATATAGCACTACTTGGTGATCTGTATAACTCCCCATAGATTGGATAACTCACAAATTCAATATGCAACAACTAGCAGATGGGTAATTGTGGCCCATGGGCCAACTTCTGCCCTGTGTCAAATCCTGCAAGCTTTGTCCCTGCTCCTGGTCCAACTCACTTCTGCAATGCCAACTTCAACAGCTTTCAATGGATTCAGTACAAAGCTTATCAAGATAAAGCATCCTAACCCCTGCATTAAATAAATATTCTCCCAAAATGGCAACAACTGGAGAAACAGTCATCTGCTCACTAGCCAGACAGAATCAGATACAAGAGCCACGAAATCTAACGCTTGCAATTGTAGAAGAGATGTCTCAGTTCCTCCCTGGCTGCATCCACATCACTTATCCTAGCAATATAAAAATCCCCCAGGGAACAGCAGGTCTATTTTCTCTGTCTTGTTTATCACAATCATATCTAGCCCACACAACCCAATGAGTTCAAGGAATCGTGCAGTCTCTCTCCTATCCATCCTCTTCCTAATGAACCTGAGAGGTAAGTGAGATTGGGAGACTGTGATTAACTCAAGGACAGTCGGTGAATTTTATGGCCAAGTAGAGCAGAGATGCACTGATCATGGGCTGATCATGGAGGGTCTCTGCCCACTTGCCCCTCCCTCCCCCCTTTTCCATGTTGGCTTCTTTTTTGGAGAGGGGGGGACTGTGGTCCGACCCCCAGTGGTGTCTGGGTGGTGGTGGACCGGACCGCGGTTTGAAATTTTTGAGGACCCCTGCTCTACAACACCTTGTCTCACGTACCACAATTTCACCAACTTTCTTTATATTAATCTGTCTCATTCAACCCCCTACATTTTATGACTTCAAAAGTGCTGTTCCTATTATTTCCCTTCACACAGAGATGCCCATACCCAGAACCTTTTGCGTGGAGTGGAGAGGATCAAGGTCAATTCATGAACTCCCGCGAGAACATAATCTCCCTACTGTCACATGTTGGCTTTTGGCCAGAGACGGCTCCCAAAGAACTCGCAAGGACTAGTCCCAGGCATAGGAATTTGACAGCATGGCTCCTCGTACCCGCTTTACCTTCGTTGAAACTGTCATCGGCGGATATGTGGGTTAGCGGCGACTGGGGCCGAGAGTCGCCGCAAAGCGAGTAGCTGTGCTCCGCCTGGATGAGAGGAGCGGGAGAAGCCGGCGACAGCTCCACTTCCATCATCTCATTTTTGTCCGAGAGGAAAGGATCGTTCAAGAGCTGGCCCAAAACATCCTGGGAGAAATCATCGAGGAGCTCAGTGAAGTGCTGCAGAAAAGAAAGTGGGGGAAGGAGAGAAAGAAAGAGAGAATATGGCAATGTTCTTGAGACGAAATATAAACACGTTTACTCAAAGAAACAAAAATTCTACTTCTATACCGCCCCATACCACTTCAAGTAGTCTCTGGGCGGTTTACAGTTTTAATTACAGAAAGCAGGCTACACATTGCCTCCCCAGCAAGCTGGGTACTCATTTTACCGACCTCGGAAGGATGGAAGGCTGAGTCAACCATGAGCCTGCTACCTGGGATTGAACCCCAGGTCGTGAGCACAAGGTTAGCATTTTAGGGCAACATTCTCACAAAATTGGTTCATCCTCTGCCATGAATATGTACAGTAAAATAATGACCACTAGATCTGTATATATTTGAAAAGCAGCAGATAAAAAGCATATCTGAAGAAATGTATGTGAAGAAGGACTAATTTTCATGCAGAACTTTAAAAAAACTATTCACAAAGCAATGTGGAAATGAAAAAGTAACTTTCTTTGAATTTTAGAACTGCAGAGCTGTAAAGGTCCCTTTGGATCATCATGTCCGGCTTCTGTCAGAAGGGGAAAGAACTCTGAAGAGGATTAACGGTTTTTTCAGCCCCCAAGCCTTTGGGTACTGAATCTTGTGTTGACATTTCAATGGCAGTCTTGGGGAAAACTGCTAATCCATGCTCTCAACCAAACCTGCAAACTGAGGGCATGGATCTGAGCACTGGCAAGCGGGTCTAATTGCATCTTTGCATGTCTCCTATCACAACACAAGCTGTTCGAAAACAGAATTGCCTCACAGAACTGCAATTCTGATTGCAGAATTGAGATTCTGGTTGCAGAATCTGACCCCCTCCCGACCCAGAAAGCTCATAAACTAGACAGTAATGTCCCAAGCATGGCCCTGTCAGCCATGAAGCTCACAGGGTGATCATCAGCCAATCTGCCTTTCCAACCTGCAAAGGGTTGATATGAACAGAAAAGTGGGTATGAAGGAAAAGAGAATCACAACAAGGGTGTTTCAGTCTACAAAGCCTCTACATATATGACTCATGGGTCTAGCACATATTGCAGAAATGGGGGTTTCTGATGGTTTCACCCCAGATGCTGAGAGCCAAACAAGTATTGATAGGCCTATTCCTATATATTTTGATGTATGACAGATTGGCTCAATGCTTGATAGTAGGTCTCGATCCTGACCTAGTTCTGCCATATATAATCCATAGATGTGCAAATTTCTCAATGTGATCTGTTACATTTTCCTTTATATATCTTTGACTACAAATATAGTCCATACATACAGACCATCTCTATTCACACTCCAGATTCAATGAAAATGGACTGGTGGGACTGCCACTGTGATCCTGCCCCTAGTCCAAGTGTTTTAAGCATGGAAAGAAGACTTCTTATAGATCAGGCATGACCAAACTTCGGCCCTCCTGATGTTTTGGACCACAACTCCCAGAATTCTAAGCTTAGATTGCCAATGACAAAGGACTGTGGGAGTTCTGGCCCAAAACACCTGGAGGGCCGAAGTTTGGACATGCCTGTTATAGATGCAACTTGTGAGAAAAGCACCTTGTGGTGCTGGCCATCTTAGATATTCTACTTCTGTTGAATTTTACCACTTGCAGAAAGGACAATAACAAAACTGTGTGCTTTTTAAAATGTCTGGTGGGATTTGCATTGTGCGAATCAATCGTACAACAAAATGGCTGATCAAACTTGTCAGAGACAGCCCACAAAATATCACCAATCATTTCCTCATCTATCCTTCCATGCTCTGCGAGTTCAACACGATTTTGGTTCCTGAAAAGCATTTCATTTTGTCATTTCAAAATCTATAGTCTGTTTAGCAGGATGAGTCAAGCGTGTGGAGAAACTGTACTCTCTTCCTTTCACTCTTCTTACAACAGATGTTTACCATGCCAGGCTTACTTTGTGAAAGTAGAAAGTAGTGCGATAAATGCAGGTAAATTTGTGTAAGGGAAGCAATCCCTTAAATATTACACTACAACACTGCAACTCTCTGACACCTTCACCACTAGTTGAGCTGGCCAGGATTTCTGGGGTATAGTCCCAGAACATCTAGGAACCTAAGCCTGGGAAACCACTTCACTACATGACATGCATTCTACTGATTTTTTCCATGTATCCATCTCATGAAACTTCAACAAGTCCAAAATGCACCAGCCAAATTACTGACTGGGACAGGTTATTGAGATCACACTACATCCACTAAAGCAACACCACTGCCTGCCAATCAGGTACTGGGTACAATTCAAAGTGCTGGTTTTTATCTACAAAGCACTTTTTGACCTGGGTCTAAGCTACATCAAAGATCAAAGCCCACAGCATGAACTGGCTTGGGTGCTAAGGTCATCAGGAGAGGACTTTCTCTCCATCCCGACACCATCAGAGTTGCGTCTCATAAGAACACATGAAAGGGCCTTCTCTGTTGCTACTCCCACACTTTGGAACTCCCTCCCACTGGAGGCCAGGACTGCCCCATCTCTGCTGTCTTTCCAGAAACAGACAAAGACCTTTCCCTTCAGGCAAGCTTTCCCCAAATGATGGGCTACCTGATATGTGACTTTTAGATGGATTACGATGCATGATTACATTGACTGATTTCATAAGAGACATCACTGTTTTCCATGTTAGTTTCCATCCCTCATAATGGAATGTTTTGTCTTTTCGCGTGCTCTTTGTAGCTTTAATGTTATCTTTTAATGTTGTAAGATGCCTCTTCTAATTCCCTGTTCTTAACTTGAATATGTTTTAAATGTTTTGGGCAGTATATTGTCCCTCATTATTGTAAGCTGCTTTGGGTCCTTTTCAAAGGAGAAAGGTGAGGCAAAATAATCAAAATAAAATAAATACTGTAAATAAATATATGCAGTGTAATTCTCTGGATTTCATTACTGTATGCTTCACAGTCGCACATAAATATTGACTATCCTGTGATAGCAGTTATCATGCAGTATCACATAGAAATAGCCTTCAGGATATCCTAAATACAGACCTTGTAGTTTACAACAGTGTTCTGACCTTTCTTCCTTTCTCATTTGCCCTTAGTTTTCAAAATCCTTACCCGTTAAGTACACAGATTTCTGTTTAGTTAACTTTATTTACCAAAACTCCATTGAGTGTGCCCTGCCCTAACCTTCTACCAGACAAACAGAAGATGCAGCAGACCCCCCCCGCCCCCGCCCCGCCCCGGTTGTACTCGAGGGCACGAGCTAGATGAAATGGATGCAAGGAAGCTGCTTTCAGCAAAATATTAACCGAAACTGTCTGATGGCCAGAGCTGTTAACAGTGGAAAGGTTCCTTTGGATGTTCCTTTATGGGTGGTTTTAAAAGCAAAGAGTAGAGAGACGTGTTTCAAATATGACAGATCATGAGGTTGCAAAATCCCCACACTGAAGAGGGGTAGAATAGGTAAAGGCAAATGTAAAAAATGACCTCCAAAATCATATCCGAAGTCAGAATTTGATTCTATTGGTTTTTTTAAAAGAAGGGGTGGTTTAAATGCATGCAATATCAAAGACAAATTGGGGCAGGAGGGACACCAGCCAGTCTCATCCAAAAGTAAAATAATAACAATGGTATTATAAATCAAATGTTGATGCTGTCATATTGCCCCTCCCCGAAAGGACAAAAGGAATTAAAGAACACTTGTCACCCAACCAAGCAATACCAATTCTACAGAATGTGCAGCCAAAATGACCACATCCTGTACATATGCATTGTATCATACAGCTTGAGGTCTCCAAGAAGCAGGAGGATGGACATTTAGCTCTTCAGCTGCAGGCAAAGATGTGATTTTTTTTCTTGGCTGCTTATGCACTTGTCCCCACGAAGCATCCAAGCCTACCCAGTAGAGTTCAAGGAAAAAGAAATGTTGAATCTCGGACTGGTGTACAATTATGCCGGACTCACAATTTCAAGCAAACATAATTCACTCAGTGTCACAGATGCACCCTGAAATCCACACTTTTATGAATACTGTACTAAAGTTTGACAATTAGAGATATGCAAAGGAAATGAAAATATTCAGAAAGACGCACACACAAGGTTAGCATTTTAGGGCAACATTCTCACAAAAATTGGTTTATCCTCTGCCGTGAATATGTACCATTAAAACAATGACTGCTAGATCTGTATATATTTGAAAAGCAGGAGACAAAAAGCATATCAGAAGAAATGTATGTGAAGAAGGACTAACTTTCATGCAGAACTTTAAAAAAAACTATTCACAAAGCAATGTGGAAATGAGAAAGTAAACTTCTTTGAGTCTTAGAACTACGGAGCTGTAAAGGTCCCTTTGGATCATCATGTCCGGCTCCTGTTATAGAAGAACAATGAGGATCAATTTCCAATGTCTGACTCCACAGCCAGGTATCTGAACCACTGGGCTATCTAAGCAAGGAAATCTGATGAACTAGAGGAAAATGAGCTTGATGGACTGCTCTAACACCACCATAGTAGACAAAGAGGGTTTGCTTTTACTAGGGTCTAGTTAACAAACTGAAACACAGGTGCATGGTGTTACAAAGAAAAGTGGCCCCAAGTACTTCAAACTGGTTAGAGTGTGCAGAAAGGGAGAATGTTGACCATACCTCCTGCTCCGTTCAGAGGTATGGTCAGCATCCCTCTTCAAACAATAGTTTTAGTGCCAGGTATGCTTCTGTGATGGTCACCACGGGTCTAAAATTTTAACAAAGGAAAGTAAAGTTAATAACCCCAGGAGGTCTTCAAGTGAAGTTAGCCAAGAAGGCAGGAAGGAAGACATAATGGGGATATTCTTGGCTGTATGTGAAGTTTCCACGAGGAGCAGAGTATACAGTACTGCCCTCTCTAGATTACACCTCTTTTCATGTGAGTTTCACACAGAGAGAACAATGTCTGAAAGCAAGTATTATGACAAAAGCATGCACAGGCCAAAGGCTCATGCAGCCTTCAACTGTGTAAACCAAGACAGGTTCTCCAAACTGGGTCATTCTGTCTGATACTACAGATAGACAACACGTTTTGAAACAAACAACAATATCCTGTCCCCAAGATGCAGGAACTTGTTAATACTAATGTATGCAGTTTAATTAATGTTCTGGCAATTGGGGTCTGGTGAGATGCTGTTCTTAAGGGGATGCCTAGCACTTTGGGACAGCATCTTTTAAACATGCCAACATGTAACATGAGGCCAAAAAAAGAGAGATGACACAGCATGGCTGCAGGACATAAAGCAACATTACATTGTCTGGAATCCAACTGAATACATTATTGCTGTTGCTGTTGTTGTTGTTGTTGTTTCATACAGTCATGACCGCCCTTTCATGACCCCATGTCCATGGAGTTTTCTTGGCAGGAATACTGGAGTGGCTTGCCAGTTCCTACTCCAGACGCATACAGCATCTGGTATCCGCTGGTGGTTGCCCATCCAAGTACCAGCCAGGGCTGACCCTGCTTAGCTTCCGAGATCAGGTGAGACCGGATGTGCTCAAGGCATCTAGGCAGCAACTGAATACATATAATGGCAAAAATGCAGTGGTGTAACTTGGAAGGGGCAAACAGGTGCCAATTAACATGTTTCCCCACCTGAGCACCAGTTGTGTGATTCAGCACATGATTAGGAATTCATTCTAGGACTTGTTCATTAGTGGCTACTCATCCTTCCAAGTCATGCCATTGTGTTTATTCAATGTATTGTATATATTATATATATTCAGCTAGATTTGGGACAATAAGAGCCTGAGAGGGGAAGATACAGGTGTTATTAGATGTGACCCCTTTCACACATTAGGAAAGGCACACATGCACACCACTGGGATTTGTGAATGTGTAGGGCATCAAGAAGGAATATCATCCTGTTCCCTAGCAATGTCTTCTGGAGGGCTTACAGTATGTGCCTGCCGACTACTCCATTCCATTCCATAAACTTTTAATGACATTAAAACAAAGGAAGTACACAAATAAAGATGAAGCAGTTACACAGAACATCATAAAATAAATCTCATCAATGGTCTAACTAAAGTCCACAGAGGGTTGCTCTTCCCCCCGCTTTTTTTAATACAGCTGTTAGAAATTCAGCCACCCGAGCAGTGACTAGTTCAGAATTGTCCTGAAGGAGAAAGCCCCTATATCCTTCAGGAGGGTCTGGGAAATCAAGGAGGATTTGCTCCATGAAGAGTTTGTGTAGCTTATTGTGTGCCGGACAATGACACAAGGTGTGGGAGACTGTGTTGGGATCTAAGTGGCAAAAGTTACAAATACTCTGAGCAAGAGGGATATTGTGGTATCTTCCAGACAAAATTGAAGAAGGAAAGATGTTATGTCTAGCTAACATAAAGGCATGTCTCTTATTTGGGTTTACTAACTTGTGAAAATAACACAAGTCTTCACCAAAAGAGGGAGGGGCAAATTAAAATAATGTGGGGAGCAGACTGAATTAAGACTGGAGGTAAGTGATTGAGTTTCTACTTCCAGTAATCTTGTCTTTATGATCAAATGAGCTCTGTTAAGTTCAATATCTGCGAAAGATTCGAGAGTAAAATCTAAGCTTTGAAGTTTTAATTGCAAAAAGACTGTCCCAAGTGGAAGTAAAAGGGTCTTTTAAAAGATCATACAGTAAGGAGCCAGGAGTATTATAGTAAAGGCTTAACCAGTATTTAAAAGCCAAGGACCATGTCATGGTCAAAGGTAAGTGGATACCCAACTCAAGGGTCATAGTTGATTGTTTAGTCATATTAGGGACGCCAAAAACATGTCTCATTGGCCATTTTGATCCAAATTGGGACACCATACAGAAATTGGCTCATAGTCTGACTACTCAAACCTTTGGGTGGCCATTTAGTCTTACCACAAAGGAGGCCCTGCTACTTCATGAAAGGGCGAATAAATACACACAACAGTAGTTCAGACACCAGCATGTGTGTGCTTAGCAAATGGAATTCAGTACCCATTCCACATGTTCACTGAAATGAAACCCCACCCCCACCCCCGCTGGATTGTGGGTGATTGTCTGGAAGTCTCAAGAGGCCTCCAAAGCAGAGGGAGGAGAGAGGAATAGAGGTCTCCCGTACACCAGCCAGGAACAAGCAGGTTAGGGTTTTATTTTTCTTTATATACATTTTTATTTAACGTGTTTTCGACATTCTTCTTTATTCAAACCATTTCTAGTCATGAGGCAGCAAGTCAAGTGTATATAGGGCTACAAACTGCACTTTGTTATTGTCACATTAAAAATACAGAGTAAAATCCAGTTGATAGTCCCAAGTACAGCAGATTCCGCAGCCAGGTACCTAAACCATGGTTTTGACATGGACTTCCAGCCACCTTCTTTTGTGAGTTTTGGCATTTTGTGTGTAGAGTATGTGGACTATGGGATTCCAGAACAAATCACCTGAGCTTCCACTATTTCTTATAGGGAAATTTGCTTTGATATAAAAGGGTATTGGTTTACATGCATGTTTCTGCAGCGAATTATGCTCATAAACCAAGGTACTACTCTATAGTAACACCTTGGTTAATGAGTGCCTTGGTCTATGAGTGTTTTGCAAGATGAGCAAACATTTCTTCTAAATTTTGCCTTGATCAGTGAAAAATGTCTTGCAATATGAGCGCTGGATCAGGTCACGCTCTTTCTCTCTCCCCCTGATGGGTTGTGGGTGATTTTATGGAACATTCCATCTCAGGCAGCCTCCAAAGGAGAGGGAGGGGAGAAGAAGGGAAGGCAATGAGGCCAACTACCAGCTCGCTCCCTCCAGGAAGGAAGGAAGGACGGCTGGTTTGTGGTGCTGTCAGGTGAGGCAGCCTCCTCTTTTCTCCCTCACACCAGCCACAAAGGTTTTCAAAGGTCAAAGCAGGTTAGAGTTTTGTTTTATTTTTCTTTATATTTATATTTTTCTTTAATTCATTTTATTTTCCTCTATATATTGCATTTTATTTTTTATTGTATATTATATTACAGTATTTTAATATGAATATTTTTGGGCTGTAGAACCAACCATTTGAGTTTCCATTATTTCTTATGGGGAAATTTTCCTGGCTATACAAGTGCTTTGGTTTACAAGCATGTTTTTGGAACAAATTATGCTCATAAACCAAGGTTTTACTGTACTTCAGTGACCAAATAACTAAGATATATATAATTACCAGCAGTTTAATTGCCTCATTTTAGTGATGGGAACATTAAAAACCCATTATGTCTTGCTTGACAATGTCATCAAAGGTCACAAGACTAAGCAAATATCAGCACCAATTTAATGCCCTGAGATAAAGGTCTGGATCACCTCAAGCCAGTTTACACAAAGTCGGAATTAAAGTCCAGGTCAGTCTTGCCCTGGCCTGCCAACTAAAAACCCTTGGGATTAAAAAAAAAAGCATGCAATCTATATGGTAAATTCCATAAGAGATTAATGGTGATATCTCTGCCAGTGATGGTCTCATCTGTCTTAATTTCCTAGGTAAAATAGGAAGGCAACGACAGGGCTAGACTTTCTCTTCTAGAAAAGTGGGGCTAAGTAGACAAGACAATGGAGAGGAAAGGGGGAAATAAAGAAGAATTAGGCACCCAGGAAAGGAGGAAAGTTGAATTTTGCCCTCCAGATCATTCCTCCTAAACTGGCTTCCTTCAGATGCATCAAACTGCAATTCCCAGTGCTGGGGATGATGAATGCTGTAGTCCAAGTACATCTGGGGGACACTAAGTTGAGAATAGCTGCATTAGAGGAAGGAAACACCTTTTTAGAAAATGCCTTGTTTGCTGCTTCAAAAATATTTTTACATCTTTCCCCTTAAAAAAGGAACCCAAGGCTGCATACATCATTAAGAACATAACATTAAAGGCTAAAAACAGCAAATAAACCAAACATTTTAAAAATGAATTAAATAAACATTACATTTGATGGCTCCAATCAGCTATCGAGCACAATTCAAGGTGCTGACCTTGACCTACAAAGCAATATATGGCCTGGGTCCTAGCTACCTCAAAGATCGAAACTCACAATATGAACCAACTCGGGTGTTAAGATCATCAGGAGAGGCCCTTCTCTCCATCCTGCCACACTCACAGGTACGTCTTGTGGGAACCCATGCCTTCTCAACTGCTGCATCAAGACTTTGGAACTCCCTCCCACTAGAGGCCAGGACTGCTTCATATCTGCAGTCCTTCCGGAAACAGGCAAAGACCTTTCTCTTCAGGCAAGCTTTCCCTGAATGATGATCTACCTATTATGTGTCTTTTATATGAATCTACAGGATCACATAGACTTTGTGTTTATGACTGCAGTAACCCCCCAACACACACACCTATTGCGGGGGTTAGGGACCCACCCGACCTGCGATGACTGAAAATCCGTGATATGCGGATGCAGGTCAGGTGGAGCCTGGGGGTCAGCGCGCCATCACTGCTTCCCTGGGCTGCTGGAAGAATTTTTAAAAAGCTTTCCAGCAGCCCATGCAAGGGCGGTGGATGATCTGATCCACCGCGCTTGCTGCAGGTGTCATTCCTCCCCCAGCCAGCACCAATCAGCTCCCCCGCAATCTCTATTGAAATGCATTGAGCCAATGCATTTCAAATTGCGGGGAGCTGATTGGCGCATGGCACCTGTAGCAAGGGCGGTGGATCAGATCATTGAGCCAATGCATTTCAATGGAGATTGCGGGGGAGCTGATTGGCGCTGGCTGGGGGAGGAATGGCACCTGTAGCAAGCGCGGTGGATCAGATCATTGAGCCAATGCATTTCAATGGAGATTGCGGGGGAGCTGATTGGCGCTGGCTGGGGGAGGAATGGCACCTGCAGCAAGCGCGGTGGATCAGATCATTGAGCCAATGCATTTCAATGGAGATAGCCCAGGACTGGAAGGGATTTAAATAGGGGTGCACCGCTTCTCCGGACTTGCCTCCGTGACTGGAAGGCATTTAAAAAGGAGTGCGCTCCAACTGATTGGCACTGGGGTGGGGAAATAAAGGTTTTTCTCCCTCACCCCAGCGCTAATCAGCTGGAGCCCCAGCATGTAATGCGGTCCAGCGACATAGCCGGACCGCAGTACATGAACCACGAAATGGCGGGGGGTTACTGTACTTATAACCGTGTTGCTTTAATATAATGTTTGTCTATTAATAATGTAAGATGTCCCTCAATTCCTTGTTCTCAAATACTTGAACATGTCTTAATTGTACTGGACTTTATATTATCCCTGATTACTATAAGCTGCCTTGATTCCTTTCCAAGGAGAAAGGCGGGGTAAAAATACCTTAAATAAATAAATAAATAAATAAATAAATAAATAAATAAATAAATAAATAAATTTTATTATTCTAAAAGTATGACTATGTTCTTATGTTCATAAAGTACAAACCCTACAGGTTCAATATGTATGATGAAAATAGATGGTGCTCCACTTAAAGGACTACTTTTGGTTTAAGGGGAAAAATGCAAACCCAAAATGGGCTTGCCTCCCAATGAACCAACCCCACGAGTTACAATTCCAGCAGTTTAAACATCAAGGATGAGAGCCTTAGAAAGTACACCTTGGCAGTGTACCAGCTGGAGCCTCCCGCAACAGCTCCAGCCACATACCATGCCTCTCAGACAAAACATTCCTTTCACTGAGACTGCCTCTGGCATAAAAGGCTATTTATGTCTGATTGCAAGAATCCCTGTGGAGGAGACCAGGCTCTAGACTTTAGTTAACCCTCTGCTCTTGACTTCCCCACAAGACATCCCGAGAGCTGCTCGAGTCATGTTGTAATGCACACAAAGCTGATATGGATATTAGGAGTAACAAGACACCTACATTACAAATCCCCAAAGCAATGCTTCCTTAACACACACACACACACACACACACACACCTTAAGGCCCAGTTCTAATTAAAATATCTAGCATAATTACTGGGCTGTTTATCTAAGTGAAACACATGGCATTCTTTGCAATTAGAGGTGGGCACGAAACAGAAAACCAATGGTTCGGTTCGTTCTGTTTCACACACACCCCAGTTTGTTTTGTTTTGTTTCGAATGATTTTTTTAAAACAAACATTAAAAATAAAAAATAAAAAATTCGTTTCATGCCCATCTCTATTTGCAATTAAAGTAGCTTTCGTGAAGGTATTCCAATAACATTTTTTTTATTATTGAGGACCACCTTTTTGGCAAATATGCCACAGGCAGAAATGGGCACGAACCGGAAAACTAAAAGCATTCACTCCTTCCAAGCTTCTGGTTCTGGATAACTGCTTGGAAACCGTGGTTCTTATATTAGAATCCAGACATCACTAACTGGACACCCTTCATTTTTTAAATCTGTATCTTTGACAGCAGATACATGTTCTGGCAGGCTTGCTTTCACTACATCACAAAAACTGATGTCACCCACTGTTTCATCTGCTTGTGAAGCCAGAGGTTTGGAACCCAATTCCCCACTGAGCCCTTGTGACAGGGGCTTGACCCAACCATCCAGAGCAGCCATGTCCAAAGTCCAGCCTGGGGGCCAAATCCAGCCCACCAGGCCATTTTGATCGACCCAGCGGCTGGCTGGCCGCCCCCTCCCTCCCTTATTTGCTTGTTTGTTTGTTGTGAGTTTTTTGGGCTGTTTGGCTGTGTTCTGGGAGTCAATGGTGTTCTGGGTCAGTGGGTGGGGCTTGCAAGGGGTCAGTGGGTGGGGCTTGCTGTGGTAGCAGGGGCAGGTAGCAGCTGCCCCCTCCGCATTCTCAACCGCCAAATCTGGCCCTCCTTCCAAAAAGTTTGGACACCCCTGATCCAGAGGGTACCCTTCCAGCTCCGCAGTTCTCAGATGACTATTATGATCTTGATGGGATCCCAGCTACCACCCACCTTGTTCCCACAAAAGCCAAAGCAATGTGGGAGGAATGAGTGTGATGAGTCATGCAGAACTAAACGTCACCGCAAGCAGTGGGCTGACCTGAATCCCTTCGGGGATTTCTCCCTTCCTACAGATCTATGTAAAGAAATGAAATCCTATAATCAGAAGTAAGTGACACTGAGTTCAGCTCAGGAAATATGCATAGGACTGAAGTGCGAAGTTTACAAGGGCAGCAAGTTACCACTAGGAGGGTAGTAGGACCCAAGAATCCCAACCATTTCACTGCAGTTTCTTCATACAGTATCTGGATATCTGAAAAGGAAGAGTTATACAGTATACGCTACTCCAGCTGGAATCTAAGACTTCTGGACCAACAAATAAGACGCTTTTCCAACATAGGCGCAGTCTCCAATTTTCAAAGGATGATCCAAAGCTGAAGGTAGTCTCACCACGCAACACATACAGTGCCCATTGTTTATTTTTACCAGTGTTTGCTTTGAACGGGGCACACTGTTTGCTGGATAAAATTAGCATACTATTTCCAGGAATACTGCTGGCCATCTCTAGGTGGTGAGACTTCCCATTTCGAAAATAGATGTTTAATTAATTAATTAATTAATATTCTTGGAAAAGGGTTGCTGTCAAGACGACAGAGGAAGACTCAGCTTTTGAATGAAACATTTATCAAGCAAAAGGGTAGGGAGAGGCACCTCTCTAAACCAGCATTTCCTTGCTTCTGTTGGCATTTCTGTATTTCCTTGCTTCTAACAATGTTTTCATCCATGTAAAGCTAGTGAACCCATAATTCACAATCCACACGAACAGTTGTCCCAATGCCATCTGTTGCTAGTCCAGACATGTGCAAATGTATAGTATGATTACAGTACAAAACTGGTCCTCTTAGCATCAAATCCCTGTGTCGCCCAAGTGCAAGAGGTAAATCTAAGGTATGACCTTCCCATTTCACAGGTCAGTTTGGGAGATAATCGTATCTGAAAGGGAACCAGAATGGAACATGAGGCCTAATGGAAGAAATAGCCGAATTAATCTGGAAAAAAACTAATCAGATCTTTGCAAATTTTTCTGCCTTTGTTTCACTATGCAACCATAGTAGAAATATGATCCACTCTTGAGTACTACAAATTAAGGCTATGTCTTTGTGTCATCGGGAATCACATAATACGGAGTGTCAAGAAAAAGCCATGCACATGTTATATCAAAAGCATGGTGCTGAATGATCAGGTGTTGAAATTCCTGATCACATGCCAAGAACCCAGCAAAACCTTTGCTCCCAGCCTGCAGAGGTGCTGACAAAATTCAACAGCACATCAGCAAACGTCCACTGAATCGAGCTATGGCCTAGCAGACGGATTGGTTTTCAGTTGCTGACCAGCTTGAATTCAGACTTCACAGAGTCGTAAGGGAGGCAAGCCACAACTGCAGTTTTGCTGTGCCTAATTTTATTATAATTGTCATTCATTTTTCCAAAGCAAAGCAAATTTTAAAAGCAATTTAGAAAATATAATAAAAACAAACACGAGTCCTTTTCTGTTCTACAGTAGTTAAGCCTACAAAGAACCTCCCGCCCCCCAAAAAAGAGTGAGGGAAAAGAGTGAAATTATGTAAACTTTCATTTTGATCACTTTGTAGTATACCACTTATGTCACAAAGCAAAGGCAGATGGTGGGACCATGGATGGGGAGGTTAAATACTGACTATTCCCCACACAGGAGGGATTCTAGTAATTGCAGTAATTAGTTCTGAGCAAGAAAAAAGTTATAACCGATAACAATGTCTTTAATGTACTTTAATCATAATTGTGTGCGGTTGAGTCAGTTCTGATTCATGGCAACCCTTTTCAGAGTTTTTGAGGTGCCAAATACAGTATTCAGGAGTAGCTTAACCATTCCCTTCTTCTGGGCCTATCCTGGGATAGTGCCACTTGCCCAAAGCCACACAGGCTGGCTCTTCTGGGATGCACAGGTGCAGAATTGAACTCTCTACGCCTCTGAGTTATCCAACCAATTTGACATCCTTTGGAATGACATACAGTAATTCCAACCATCTACCTCTTTCACTATACTGACATCCTCATCCGATTTATAGTGTTCCCCATATACAAAAAAATCAGCCCTATCAGACCCTAACAGAGAGAAGGCATTTAAATTCTGAGAATACCACCCATAAAGCATTCTGACAGTTTTTTTCCTCCATGTCACTTTCAGCAAGACCGTCCTCTTTTACCAGCAGGGATAACTGTCAGGCAACACAGTGACTGTCTGAGGCAGCACTTTGGTTATATTAGCAGCCGCTGATCGCTAATGCCCAGTCATGAGATACTAGAGCTGTCACTGTCTTGACTAAATCTGCTCTCCTGCTTTTTTCAGTAGCCATCTTCTACACATATATGCATTGCATGTGAAAGGGTTTTCTAAGAAGGTGGAGCGTGTGCTGTGCTGTGTGTGTCCATCATTAAATGTACTGAGGCAATTAAAATGTACTATATTAAGGTAGGTCCACTAATTGTGAAGACAGTAGGAAGAGGTGGGAGAAGCAGCCCTCCTTTGACAAAGGTTGCGGCTGTCTACCGGGCCAACCTGGACCTTCCCAGTCCAGACAGTAAACCACGGCGGTTGCTAAGCAACTGTCAGATCTCTGTCCTCTCTCCTCAGTTCTCAGAACAGGCCTCAGGCAGCAGGGAAGGAAAATCAGGCATAGGAGGTGGTTGGTTGTTGTGGTTAATTCCCATAGCAAACATTTGAAGCCTCTTGGTATTTCCTGAGTGGTAGTCATCTCCCTTCAGTTTAAAAATTAGGAGGTTTTTTTTTTATCTCCTCCAGCAAGCATCGGCTATAACCAATCTGGATCAGCAAAGGACCAAAGAGCCAACTGTGGTCCACTCCGGCAATTTCTGAAACTCAGAGAAGCCTTTCACCTAAAAACTGTTGACTGCAGAGATAAGCGTGTGTGACTCACATGTGATCTATGAAGGGTACCACCCATCATACAAAGTGTAAAGACATTGTGCAACTTCACAGAACAGAATTTAAGACAGTGAGGTAGACAGATCGGAATATCAAAGATCCTTCTTGTTGACAAAGTCTGGAGTATTGTATACAGCTCTGGTCACCGTACCTCCAGAAGGATATTATGGAAATGGAAAAAGTGCAGAGGAGGGCAACCAGAATGCTTAGGGGACTGGAACACCTTCCTTACTATCTGAGGCTGCAACGGCTGGGCCTCTTCACTCTTGAATGACGGCGCCCTAAGAGGTGACATGACTGAAGTTTATAAAATCATACACGGTGTGGACAAAGTCGATAAGGAAAAACTTTTCCCTATCGCATAACACTAGAACTAGGGGGCACTCCATGAAACTTTTGGTTGCTAGATCTCAAACAAATAAAAGAAAGTACAGTACTTTTTTACCCAGAGGATCACTGGTCTGTGGAACTCCCTGCCAGAAGAAGTGGTGAGAGCTGTCAGCCTTGACAGATTTAAGAAAGAATTAAACAAGTTCATGGAGAACAAGGGTATCAATGGCTATCATTAAGGACAACCTCCGGGTTGGAGATATAGGCAAGATATATATCGATGCCATTGTCAGGAAATAATAAGCAGGTGAAGACACCTTCTTGAGAATACTCTGAAGCAAATGGTGAGCCACTGTGTGAGACACAATGCTGGACTGGATGTTCCAGCAAGGCTGTTCCTATGCTCTTAAACACCACCAACAATCACAAGTTGTGCCAAGGATGAACTCAATACAGCTCGTAAGAGTTGCTCACAAAAAAGGCACACCTTCTAAACAGGGTAAGAAAATGAAAACCTTCACTCCTTTACTAAGGAGCAACAGCACCTGGAGAGTGACTTTCATAAAAGTGATTCATGACATAATTCAGGCCTGCACAACCGGTAGCCCGAGAAGGGTTCAAAAGTAGCCCACCAGCCACCAACACAAAAAGTCAGGGGATAAGTTCTATACTCCTCCCTCCCCCATCCCAAGGACCACCACTGGCCAAGCAAAGTTCTGGATCTGCCAGCCCACTGTCTCAGCTGAGCGGGGCAGTTCAATGGCCATGGCCCATTGAAATCTGTTCCCTCCAGAATTGATTAATTGGTTTTCAATGCATTCCTATGGGAAACCGCTGCTCTACTTACAATGTTTTTTACTTATGAGCATGTGCTTGGAACAGATAAAATTTGTAAGTAGAGGTTTTAGTGTATTAGCCCTCAGGCACTTTGGGCCAGAAAAAATAGACCTCAGCCTGTTCAAAGTTGAACAGCCCTGACGTAATTCATTATAAACTGGCCTGCAGGAATGCACTAACAGTACCCTTACATTCCTAACTAGAGGTGGGGACAAATGAGACAAAAAGTTTTCCATGATGGTTTGTGGTTACAACTATCAAGAGCCTCCCGAAAAAATGAACTAATTTACAGTTCTGGGTTGTTGGGGTTTTTTTTTGGGGGGGGGGTTCATGCTGGGTTCAAACAGACAGGCACAGACAGCAGACCTAGTATCTGTGTAAGCAACCAGCCCTGTGATCTCTCAGGATGGTACTGGTGAAGGTGGTTTCAACACAAGGTAGGGAGGTGATGGAGGCGGGAGGCTGCGGGGGCATTACCCCCTTTTTTGAAGCAAAACAAAGCTGAGAAAAAATGTTTGGCATTTTGTTTTATTTCAGCAAAAGATGATCCCTAAATGAACCAGCTCAGTTCATGGTGGTGGTTTGTTTCCCCTGGTCTGTGGTTCTGTTTGTGTCCATCTCTATCCCTGACCACTGGCCATGCTTGCTTGGATTGATGTGAGCTGCAGTTCAACAATATATGGGGGGCCACCCTTTGCCCACATACTGTAGATGTGTTACCTGACCCAGGGCTAAGAGTCCTTGGAGCTGTACTTTTTGGCTCCAAAGTGTTCTTGTGCATGTCTTGATTGCAGCTACATGTCTTCTCACATGCCTAAAAAACGAGGGCTTGGGATCTTTTGAGAGGGCTTCAGATGGAGGACAAAGAAACAAGAGTCCCAAAGAATGAGTCCAGAAGGGAAAGACCTGGGCCAGCATGAGGCTTCAAAGATGCCAACAGGAGAAGCCCCATGAGAGTACAAAACAGGGAACCACTCCCACTGATCTATTACTGAGTATCCCCAAACAACTTGAAACATGGTTTTGCAAATAACAGGCCTCTTATCATTGTCCCTTCCATGACACAGTTACTTAACATGAGTCATTTCTGGGCTGAAAATTAAAAACAGCAACTTACGGGATAATGTATTATGACACGCTACATTTATTTGCTGATGGGACTCAGGCATGGGAACATTTCGAAACCTGCTTTGAATGGGCCACAAACCAAACACAGACACTATTGATTAATGAGCCCTGGAACATGGTTCAGGTTCCCATTGTCCACCTCCCCCATAAGGCTTCTAGAGGAACATGTATTCCTCTTCTCTCTATGACCTCACTAGAAGAAACATCAGGTGGCAAACGGGTCTGGCTGCAAATAGGAAATACTGCTGGAGTCTGTGTATATCTATGTGCAACAGTCCTTTTGATATCATGATCAGTCATGCACACCGGAGAGAGAAGAATTTTGGTTAAGCTCCCCAGTTCAGTCCCTCTGTTCTTCCATTCAAAGTCACCGCAGGTTTCTTCACCCACCAGACATCAAGGAGACAGACCATCATGTCTACCTGCTAATTTGAGACTCATACCAGGCTGAATAACAACCAGAGAAGAACACCCAGCCATTTCTGAGGGTTAGGTTGATTCTGGGCCTTCTAATAAAGCTTCCCGCATTCTAAAAAAAATACAGCTGCTACAACATGTGTTTTAAAAATATCCCACACACTCAAAGACAAAAAGGGGCACCCTGTACCCTTTGCGCGCGTGCGCGCGCACACACACATGCCACCATCATCATAATCATCATCACTGGATCATCTCTGATTCAAAAATTGCCCACACTAATAAGATAAACCAGTACCTTCAGAAATTCAAATCCACAACGAAGATAATTATAAACATAGAAAAGAAACCACTTTAGTCCATTAAAACAGGCATGTCCAAAGTCAGGCCCGGGGGCCATATGCGGCCCGGTTCCAAATTTTGAGTGGTCCGCAGCCTCTTCTCCCCACCAGCTCAGCCTGTCACAGCTCCCCGCCAGCTGGCCCCTCCCCATACCAGATAGAGATGTCAGCTTGCAGTTTTATGGTTTGCCTGCCCTCCCTACCTCTGTCCATTCCCCTAGACACCTGCCCAGCCTACCCTCTCCTGGCTCCATTGTTGCAGTGTCCTCCCCACCTCCTTGCATGTCCTAGAGGCTTGTCCAAAGTCCGGCCCAGGGGGCAAATGGGCTGAATGGTCGGCACCCACACATTTTCACCTCACCAAATCTGGCCCTCCTTGTAATAAGTTTGGACAACCCTGCCTTAAAACAGACTAACAACAGGAAAGCAAAGCAAAGTGTTCTGCTTATATAATGCCCCATACCACTTCAAGTAGTCTCTGGGTGGTTTACAGTTTTTTAATTATGCAGGCAAAGACTCTAACAGTGATGCAACTCAAAAAGCATTCCCCCCTCCCCTTGCGAGGAGGGAAATAGAGGAAAAATCCAAGAATGCTTTTCTGACTACTCTTCCAATCACAGTCTGTGTGACGAGTAGACAGAATGCATTCCATGAGGCGGGATAGCTGGCTGGCTTCCAGGAAGAACTTAAGCAAAATACTTATATCACCAAGGGGGAAAGGGGGAATGTCTCGTCATAGGCATATAAACCTCCCTATAACAATGTACTTTTTCTTTTCCTATTCCAGTGTATCCATATCTTTCATTATTATCACCAATTACACTCTACTGGTACAGAAAGTTTGATCCAAGTTGACTAGACAATTCTTACGACTTTTAGGTCTGAATTTCATTTGAAAGAGAAAGCCTGGATGACCTAGAAATTTTGCATACCCATCCATCTGCACAGGACAATTTTTTTAAATAAAACTCTCTAATTATACTGTTCTGTGACTAACATTTTGGAAAACGATAGGCTGCCGTTTCTGTTTTAGTGCCTTATGAGCAACAGGCAGCCAAGTAGATACGGGGGGACCCCACTCATAAATAACTTGATGTTAACAGCAAAAGGGGCAACGTTCTATTAAAGCAGGCAAGCAGATAAGACTAGCAATGTTTTGAGCTGGCAAAACATTTTTAGTAGGTAGCCAAGTATCTAGTACTCTGCTTTTCCATATGAGTTGCGGTGGAAGGCAGGGCTCCTTCTCTCGAGCCAACATAGGGAAAAAAACAGGCTACAAGGCTCTTAAACAAGCCTGTTAACAAGTTACCTTCCCCCATGTGGACAGATGGAAAAAGGAGAGAGCTGGGATTTGTTTCGGTCTCAACTCACTTATACTGATACTTCACGTCCATCTCATTGCTGTTCGCGGTCCTGCTTGGGACTGGTACGAAGTCACCTAACCGCAAGTCCATTGCGGGACGAGGGGAGTTCGTCCCAACCACGCCCCCTGAACTGTGATTTAAGCGGGATGAGAGATTCCCCTCCCTGGCCTCGGGAATCTGCTCAACACGCTTCTCGTTCCGAGATGACAGCCCGTGAGGTAAGGCTCGTCAGGCAACGTGCCATTCTCCATCTAGTGGCGGGAGTGCGAAGTGCCATTTGCCAGTACATTCCCTATGGAGTCAGTAACACAGTGCAGAAAGAGTAAAAGACAAATGCCTCAAACTTAGCTTCATAACGCATTGAAGGCAAGGCTTCGGAGAATCGAAACATCAAAAAACGGAAGGTCAGGCTGGAAAAAAATGGAGAACAAAGACATGAAATTTCACATCTCATCACGGAACGAGGACGTGCAGTAACAGTCATGCCGGTATCATCCATCACACCCATGCGTACACGGGAACAGGGACAGAACCGAAAGAAAACCACGTGAACGAGACTGACATCAACACGCAATGAACTTCCTCCTGGGACGAGAATGGATGTGAAGTAACCGTGTGTACTGTCTGTGATTTCCTTCCTATTCTGTTGGTGCAGACTCCCTGTTTTGACCTCTTTTGAGGCCAGCAGACTCTCTTATTTCTTCCACAACACAGGAAGACTGGGAAGCCATGCTATATATAGCACAAAATGTTGCATGCTAGCCAATTAAGAGTGTTCAGGATGATGGGGTTCAAGGGACTGCCTAGCTTCACACACCAGAAGTCAGGTGTGGAACGGACGCTGGAACCAAGTATGAGGGAAAACTGTGAGTCCGTTAGCAAAATCTGTTTCTTAAATAACTGGAACAAGATACAGCTGCAGTAGACAGCAGCAATACCTGAGAACAGATGGCAGCTCAGCAGTAAAGCATCTGCTCTGTATGAAGACACTGCCCAAGACCCAAGTTCAAGTCCTACCACCCCAAATTAAAAGAATGAGAAAGCAAATGTGGAAAAGATGAGAACAGGGAAACAATTCACCTCCAGACTCTGGAACAGGAATGTGAACCTCACAGCCTCTTGGTGGAAATAAACCCTTAGTTCCCTCTCAAAAAAAATCCCAGGCTGTGTAGGATTATCACATTTCCTTCGAAAAAAGACTTGTTTTCTGTGCAGGATTCACTTGGAAAGAGTATTAAGGTATGTGAATTTGGCATTTTTCTGCACACAGCAACAGATAAGAAAGGAAGAAGGGGAAATTAGGCTAGGGATCTCAGAAAATCGAATTACATTTACCAGGTGTCCAACATTTTCCATGTATCATACAATTTCTCAAAGCAACACAATTGTGTGGTCATAATAGCTGCCACGGTTAACTTGAATTATCTTACATTCCTATATCCAGAGGCTCCTAAACAGAGAAGTGGGGAGCGGATTAGCTTTCTTCTAACCTCTCTCCATTTTACAGTTCTAGTCCATGAAGAAAGCAGGAAATTCCTGATCCTCATGCACAGGCAACCCAGAATCTGAAGCCAATCGTTTGGCTGCAACCCTAGGATAAATATTATGCTCATTCCTTGCAGCTTTCACCATTTAACCTCTTGGACTCTCCTTGCCCGAAGCAGATTCTGAGTTAATAAAAGAACTGGGTGAACAAGTGTCTGAACTAAAAGCCAGTCTGAACTACCTCTGAGAGGTAGAAAAGAAAGATGATAGGGGAAAGGGGATGGTGGTGGGAGTAATACTTGACTCTCTGGTTTGGTTGCACCAGTTTAGCTTGCAATTCCGGCTTTTCAGTATTCAGGGTCAGCTCAATATTTTTGATGCCTGAGGCAAAACAGCAAATAACACCCTTTCTCACCCTTATTAGAATCACTGTGATAAATAACCGTGTGGTGTCAAGGCAATTAGGACTTAGAGTGACTCTTTCCAGGGTTTTACTCATAAGTAGGGATGGGCACCAAATGGAAAAATGTTTCATTTCATGCTCACCCCCGTTTTTTCATTTCATTTCTTATGAATTTTTTTTAAAAAAAATCTTACAAAACAAAATAAAACAAAACGAAATAGCTCCCCTGTGTCCTAGAGGCACCAGATGTGGTGCCCGGGACTCTGGGAGCCATTTTTAAAGGGCTCCAGCCATTGACAGCTCGGCACGAGCCCTCAGAAAATGGTTGTGAGGGCAGTTCCGGTGATTGCTCTGCCCTCCCCACCATTTTCTTAGGTTTAGGGCCAGGTTAAAAGGGCTCCAGCCATTGACAGCTCGGCAGGAGCCTGAAACAATGGGACAAAACAGTTTGTTTTAATGGAAAAACCACTGTTTCATTTCATGTATAACGAAATGCTGCTTCCTTGTTTCGTTTTGTTTCATTACATAACGAAATGATGAAACAGCATTTCATTTTTCCTTTCCTGCCCATCCCTACTCATAAGTGGTTTACCACTTATTTCACTTCTTCTGAGGGGAAGCACGCAGCTTGCCCATGACTACACCGGCTGGCTCTTCTCCCAGAAGGCCCAGTGAGGAATAAAACTCCCAGCCTCAGGCTGTGATCTCAAAAGTAACCTGTCCCATTCCTCGCAGCAAAATCAAGAAATGTAATCATAAGTTAAACAACTAATGACATGTGTTGCTTACTCTGGCTAATGATAGAGCTGGTGCTGCTGAAATCACAGCGTTCAAACAATCTGCCTACAGGGATGCCAGAAAAACTATGAGACGTCTGACCTGAGGAGAATACAAATTCAGAATCTTCTTCTTCAGGAGCATGAATGATATTTGAAAACATGTTCTAAGCATACAAAGAACACATCTTCAATTTTGTTGTGCCAGATGGGGACATGCCCTCCTTTATTTTCTTTGGCATTTAAGTCCCCTTTGACTCATTCACTCCATTCATTTCCCACCCTGTTCCACTTGATGGGACAGAAATACTCCCTGGGTAAACTAAAACCAACATGACAGCAGCATTATTTGCCGATAGAAGGAATCAAATCATTCTCTCCCAATTGCATTACTTTGTTATGTTAACAAATATGATAGCATGCTATGTGAATGAAGGCATTGCCACTACTCAAGTTGAGTTGTTCTTACTATGTGCAGTCAAATCCAAACCAATTTATAGCAAGTCTAATAAGATGAACAATGGCCTGAATAGGCTCATTAGCTGGACAATAGTCTCAATAAACTCAAGATTAGGTGGACAACAGCCCACCTTTACAACCTTTACAACACCCATAAAATTTGAGTCGTTAGCCATGGCCTTGTTGGTGGAGGTGTGAAGTATTCTTGATTTGTCTTGGAATTTCAATACTCACAACCCAGGAGCCGGCATATCTGGTCTGGGTTGAAGTATTAGACATAGAAGATAGATGGTATGAAAGAGGGGTCAGGGAAGCCATTCACGTGAGTATTGAAAACCCATCTCTCAACAGAGGTGGGGGGCTCAGGCACAATCTGTCTGCTACTTATGAAGTGGCCACTTCAACAATCCCCAGACAAATCAAGAATACTTCACACCTCCACCAACAAGGCCATGGCCAACGACTCTTACTTTGCTGGGAAGGTTGTAAAGGTAGGCCATTGTCCACCTAATGAGCCTATTCAGGCCATTGTTCATCTTATGAGCCTATTTCAGACCAGGGTAATATGGGGTCAAAGTGAACTATAAAATGGAAGACTTGCAACTAGCTTTTCTCAGACTGATGAAGCTGTTTGGATGAGCAGTGAAATGTTTTAGTCTCTTAAGAAAAGAAGCTCAGTTGCCATGACTAAAGTTCCAGATCCTACCCAGGCTACTGAAAATGTCCAAAGAGTGGCTAAAGTAAATTAAAAATCTATCTCAATTGAGTGAACAGAGCAGATCAGGACAACACCACTGCCACACAATGAACTCGGATGGCCAGCTGGGTGGCCATAAACATGGACAGCTAATTCAGGCCATCTTCTAATGCCCTTTCTCAGGCTCATATTTCAAAGGCATATTTGGCGAACCTGGAAGGTTTTGAGGCCTTGAGGCTCCATCTAGCTCTCAGCTAGCTCGGAGGCATGAACAGAAAACTTGGGCAGAGGTAGACCTGGCTAATCCAGTTGTTTATAAAGTGTGCAAATGTAAGACAGAACCCTCAAAATGGAGAAATGTGGGCGACGTAGTCAAATAAATAATTTTAAAAAGTCCTATTTTCACTCAACTGCCCCTCTCTTTTAAGTTAAACCATCCAGATCATGTCTTCACTTATAGTGAGTCTTGTCAACCTAGGCTGAGCCCTCACTTCTATGAAGACTGATGTTTCAAAATCTTCCTCTGCAAGATATCCGTATGTCTATCTATAGTACCTTTGGACGTCCTTCTGCTATGTACAAGGGCTGATCACAGGAAGGTACATGGAGTTATTTAGTTCTTGGAATGATATGCATCAGCAAAAGAGGAAATACACCCACCCTTCCATGCAGAGCTTGGAAAAAATATTCTTGATGGCATCTTCCACCATTTCCTAGCCAGTATTATTCCACACCCATTCTCATTGAAGGAATCTGGGAACTATAGTAAAAAGAAGGAACTTTTCAAAGCTCTGCTTGTGGACCTTAAAATTATCCTCCTCAATAAACATCAAGATAAGAGAGAGTGCAATGCCATGCACAGATTCAACAGATGTTTTACCCATCATGTAATAGCATTAGGAAAATTTCTCCACTTCATGCATGTCTTAATCTAATAGAAGGAAGACACAGCAACCCGATCAGACAGACCTATGTTCATTTAATATAAAATATTCCCAAAGCCTTTTAGATCCCAAGAAAATAAAAGTGGTAGAGTTGAATTTACATCATCCTATGCTATTTGTAGAGTGAGATGGAGGGACTTTTCTGGGCACGAACCAATCATTCCTTCCAGCTTCTGGAATTCAGAGAGTCTCATATCTCTGCTGTATGTTTTACCTCTCCTTTTCATTGGTTGGTGGCAGTTGTTTGTTATTGTTGTTCAGTTTAGTTGGTTACTAGCATACCGTATATGAAGTAAAGAAAGCAAGATACACAAATCTGTAATTACAAGCAACTGAAAGCAAATAACTGCTTTTTATTCTCTCTCCTCCTTTCTCAGAATGAGTTACTGAGACTCTAAGCGCCAGTAAATGAATAAGGGGGTGGACTCTGGGGAACTCTGTACTGCTAATGTGTAGCAAAAATAATTTTTGATGAGAAATCCAAAACTGCAACAAAAGAAACATTACAAAATTCATAAGAAAAGCAGTCAACAGTCACAAATATCAACACAGGTCACTGAAAATAGCAAATCCCAGCTGGCGTGAAAAATAAAATACAATTAGCAAAATACTGTCAGTAGAATCACATATGCTATCTCAAATGATGCAACTTCGAAGAAGTCAATTCTCAGAGACTGCAGCAGGAAGAAAAAAATATACAGGGATATATAGATAGGGGAAAGCCCCATAAGTGTGGAACAATCACGAAAAGGATGCTGCTTTGATGTTCAAATCAAGCTGACTGGGGGACATTTGAGACACTCCCTCTCCCCCATGTAACCTGCCTACAATTTGTCAAATGGATTAAATGGAGCATAATGGAAGAAAAGGAAGGTCCTACTCTTAGTCATAAATAAAAGCTATCCACATTTCCAAATAAAAGGATGGGGACACCGTTTTGGGCAGGCTGAAATTTAAGGCAAAAGTTCATACTCTACCCAGAATGTGTATGGAGGTTTTTATCTGAGGCCTACATCACACTTGAGATAACTAGTTTTAAAGTGAGTCAAGAAATAAGATTTTTATGGCCAAGATAGGACTGAGGGCCAATGAGGACAATTCTTCCAGTGTGCAGTTGTTTCAGCTGTAAGAAATGCCGATTTTGTATAGCATTCTATCTTTACCATTTCCAATGTACAGTAACCCCCGGCCTATTGCGGGGATTAGGGACCCACCTGAGCTGCGATGACTGAAAATCTGTGATATGCGAATGCAGGTCGGGTGGGGCCTGGGGGGGGGTTGCGATCAGATCCACCACCGAGCTGGAGCCTGGGGCTTGGGGAAAGGGGGAAAAGGTTTTAAATGCCCAGGCTTCTAAAACCTCCCCCCCCCAATTCCCCACACCCCGGGCTCCAGCTCATTGGCGCTGTAGTGGGGGGGGACTTTTATTTCCCCACCCCAGCGCCAATCAGCTGGAGCCCAGGCATGGGGAAGGGGAGGAAAAAGGTTTTAAACCTTTTTTCACTTCCCCACGCCCCAGGATGCAGCTGATTGGTGCTGGGGTGGGGATATAAAGGTTTTTCTCCCCCACCCCAGCGCTAATCAGCTGGAGCCCCAGCAGGTACTGCGGTCCCGCGATATAGCAAGACCGCAGTACATGAACCACAAAATGGTGGGGGGTTACTGTAGTTTTGCACCATTAATTAACACAGCTATGTACAGTGGTAGCTGCCTAGATGCCCTAAGCACATCCGATCTAGTCTGATTTCGGAAGCTAAGCAGGGTCGGCCCTGGCTAGTACTTGGATGGGAGACCATCAGGGAATACCAGGTGCTGTAGGCACCTGGAGTAGAAACTGGCACACCACTCCAGTATTCCTGCCAAGAAAACTCCATGGACATGGGGTCAGGAAGAGTCGGTCACAACTGTAACGATGCAACACGCACACTTACAGTGGTACCTCTACTTACAAGTGGTTCAACTTAAGAGCAATTTGACTTGAGAGCTAAAAACTGTTGCCGTTTTAATTGCTGTCTTACAAATTTTAGATGTGGTTTGCTCTACTTACAATTTTTTTCAAGTTATTTATTTATTTATTTATTTTTAAATAGGGCTCCTTGACTTAAGAGTTGTTCGACTTAAGAGCATGCATTTGGAACAGATTAAACTTGTAAGTAGAGGCACCACCGTATTTGAAAAAGACTGGCTGAATGGAAGTGTCCAAAACAATCCATGGATGAGAAGCACAAAGATAAGTTTCTCCACTTCAGACCTCGAAAGGCCAGGAAACAGCATGTAGCACAGAGAGGGTTGCCTCAAAGACATCAAGTTGAGCCTTTTAGCTGACCAAGACTAGGAATCCTAAGGAAGGATTAATGTGTTTCAGTGCTCACTAGCAACATCAAAACCTGGTAAAGGTGATATCCTTTGATCTTCAAACCTGCAGGGGAACAGAATGCCCTTGGGTGCATCATGAACTTGGCAGAAAATTATTTCTGACTGGCAGTGGCATTGAGATGGACAGTTATCAACCACTACCTCCTTAACACTGCTTCTGTTATTAAATAGACAGTTCCACAACTTAGTTTGCAGTTAATGGCAAGAGCTTTTGAATGGCTCCAGGGCTTTTTTCCAGACACAAAGGCTCAGTTGAGAAATGATGTCAGCATGGAACATCTAAATCAAGTCTGAATCAAGTTTAAAAGTTGCCCCTCCTCTGTGAGGCAAACTCCTCAGTGATATGGAATCCTGGGATAACCCCCATGGAGCTTTTAAAATGATCTAGTCCATAAGAAATTCAGGTGCATGCCAATTTCGGCTTGGGGTGGGAATGGACAACCAGAGTCCAGATACTGATGGCCTGAAGCCAGAACTAAGAAAGCTGCTTTTCAAAAAAAAAAAAGTAGTTGTTCGATACAGCCAAGGTTTGAAATCCTCAAATGCAGCTAGCTGCTATTACAATGTTAAAAGAAGCACTTTGTTCATGGATGTCAGAAAATTAAATGTAATTATAAGCCTCAGAAATGGGCTACATCCATGAAGCCTGACACCAAATAATACTTGTTAGCCTTAAAGGTACCAAGCTTTCTTAATTACTTTATTATTTCTTTTGAAATCTTAAATGTTAAAGCCACGGACACACATTTCCTTAATACTGTATAAAAAACTAGAATTACTTTTTTTCACTTCAGCATCCCACAACAGAGTATGAATCACCATTCACTGGTCACATGCCATGGTGTTGTATCCTTACAGTTGTGACCAACTCTTCATGACCCCATGTCCATGGAGTTTTCTTGGCAGGAATACTGGAGTGGCTTGCCAGTTCCTACTCCAGGCGCCTACCACACCTGGTGTTCCCTGGTGGTCTCCCATCCTGCTTAGCTTCTGAGATCAGACGAGATCGGATGTACTCAGGGCATCTTGGCGGCTTGGTCCCATGCCATACTTCCACCATTTAGTGAAGCCATGTAACATGCAAGATTACAATTTCAGCACAAAAGGGGATACTGTAGTGTGCCCTTATTACATTACAGTTATAATGTGACAGAGCTATCTTTGATATTGGGGAAAGGAGTTAAATACCACTAATTGGTTACTTGCAACAAGATTGTTCCAAGCTCTCTTTGCTGCTGCTGTCGTCCTGGGTTATGTCGGCATAGGTCAACAAGTTGTAATTCAACATCACCTGGGGGCTAAAATGTCTAAATGCTGTATTAGGTGATGCGGGACAACAACCCTAATGCTTGGAATAGCTTCTCCCAATTCACCATGACAAATGGCATAATTATCATATTCTTTCCAGAACTTAGCCTAATTCCACCAACATTATGGGGACCTTTTTAGGCCAGATGAGCAGTAAGTAAGTAAGTAAGTAAGTAAGTAAGTAAGTAAGTAAGTAAGTAGCACTTCAGACAACAGATAGAACACATGAACACTCTTTACCAAATACCCCTGCATGCATTAAAAAAAACTTTATTTAAGAAATGCTAAATAATCAAGATGCTGAAAATATAATACTTGAGCTCTGAGAGGACATGCAAGGAGGCGGGGAGGATGCTGCAGCAACAGAGACTGGGCAGGTGGCTGGGGGGTGGGGTGGGGACAGACAGACGGAGGCAGGGAGGGCAGGCAAACTGTAAAACTGTAAGCTGACATCTGGTATGGGGAGAGGCCAGCTGGTGGGGATGCATGGCAGGCTGAGCTGGCAGGGAGAAGAGGCTGTGGGCCACTTTAAATTTGAAAATGGGCTGCATTTGGCCCTCAGGCCTGACTTTGGAGATGCCTGGATTAAGGCAAATGGCATTTCCTTCCCTTAGATACCTCTTCATCTAAGCTGAAAGATCTTTCACAGTTATGTGCCTGAAACATGCAAACAATATCCTGCTATCTCTCAACTGACCTAGTGCAAGACAAACAAGACTCATTTGCCAAATGTGGATTGAGGGTATGGTTGGATGGTTTCCTCTTAAGAGGGTGGTTTCCCCTTAAGGGTGCACTGTTTCTGGATGTGGTATCAGTATCTCATCTACTGCATCTTTAACCTGGATAGTGAGGTAGAAGGAGGTTGGAGATTAGCCACTATCCCTGCAAATTTTAAAAAAAAAAAATTACTAGCCCTCAAGAATTTTGACTTTTTGAGCCCCACATCTGTGATAGATTAGGTTCACATGTTTAAAAACTTGGATTAAAATTGCCTATTCATCTGTTCAAATAACAAAGGGCTTCAAACTTGTTTGTGAGTCAACCCATCTCATGTCCAATCATTTTCTTGTCCTGCTCATTTGAAAGTCCTCAGCATTATTGTCTTTTCCAGTGAATCTTGTCTTCTTGTGATGTGTCCAAAGTATGATTGCTTCTGATGAGTAAATTTTACTTCCGGAGGAAGTTTGGGTTAGATTTGAACTGGCATCCACTTGTCCTCAACAGTACCAGTACTGGAAAGATTGCTCACTGGTTTCTACCCCAACAGAACTCCACATACAAACCCTGCACAGTGCAGTCCAGTGGAAATTCAAGCTGTCCACAACAGAATAGCGTGCCTGAAGGCAACACATTTCCTTTCCTTAAAACAAGGTGTAAGAATGAAATAAGATTTAAATATCGAAGAAAATCTTAAATGTAGTAGTCAAGCTTTGATCGTGATCATGCCTCCGTGCTAATGGGAGACATTACACCAGGGGTGCCCAAACTTTTTGTAAGGAGGGCCAGATTTGGTGGCTGAGAATGTGTCAGGGGCCGGTTGCTCCCCGACCCTGCCACCCCACTGCAAGCCCCACCCACTGACCCATAAGCCCCACCCACTGAGCGCGCGTGCACCCAATCTCACAATGTTCCCGGCTATGCCGGTGGCAGCAGCCTGTGTATGCGCCCAGCCCCACAAGCTTCCCGGAGGTGCTGGTGGTGGTGCCCCCCTTGCCCGCCCTCCCCACAAGCTTCTGCTCACCAGCCGGCCGGCCTGCCCAGCCCCTCAAACTTCCCGGCGGTGTCAGTGTTGGCAGAAGTATTTCTTTTAAAAAAAAATGGGGTGAAGGAGGGGGAGGGAGGGGCTGGCCAGCCAGCCGCGGGCCACTCAGAATGGCTTGGCGGGCCAGATTTGGGCCCCAGGCCAGACTTTGGGCAGGCCTGCATTGCAATGTAGCATTTTATATATGTTTTTCCATCATGGGTTCAAGAGGCCAGCTGGAGTCCGAACCTGATACATACAATTCTATCTTGATAATGTATATATGGAATTGTGATTTATCAGTGTTCAGAGGGGAAACTGTGTTACAAAAACAATATGTCAACAAGCGAGGTAATTCTTTTTCTCAGTTTAATTACATGTTCTCTCACAATTTTAAAGATACTGTTTATGATTTTGATTAGGCTATACTCTCAGGGGAATTATGGAAGTTATAATCTAAAAAACACAAAAGTGACACTAATTTTAATTATTTTGCATCAGAAACGGTCACCTTCATCTCCAGCTGGAAGCAAGCATTGAATAATTAATTAGTGAGGGTTTGTCATAATCTCCCAGACTGCCCTACAAGGATTTCCTCAGTATGAATTATGGCACATGAGACTTGGGGCCTACTAAAATAAACGCTACAAATCCTCTCCCAGTTACAAGTGCAGTACATAGTTTCACAACATTTTATTCATGCGAATGAACAGTAATGTAGCCATGATTCCACAGGTGGGGTGCAACAGAAGGGTAGAAGGTAGGCCTGTTGCAGGCAAGGAACCAAACACAGCTGTTGTTTTGAGAGTACAGAAATGGGGCTGAAATGTCTGTGAATTTTCTTAGTGCCTTCTTTGATATAGATCTAGAAGTTCATGTGTCACCCATAACTAGCCTTGCATTGCTTTCCGTAATGCAATTTTTCCTATATATTTTTCCTCTGTTGAATCCCCCCCACACACCCCAACCGCCGCCACCTGGAACAGTATTATAATTTTGCAAGCTAATTCTGCGTGCATGACCTGCCAATGTTTCTAGTCCTTTTGGGATCAAAGCAGCAATTCCTGTTTTTGAATTACATTTGCCGCTGTTCCTCTGCATTCCATTTCTCAGCAAATCCCCAAAGAGGAGAGGCCATCTCACTGATGCATCCAGTGGGCTTCTGAGAATGACGAGATTCTTTCAGACTAGACAGCTACATCCGTCCAAAGACTGGCTTTTCTGGGTCGCAGCAAAATGGAAAGAATAAAGATTAAATTAGATCAAGTATTTTCCTCTAAAAGCCCCAGGCTAATCTAGATGTGATTAACCTAAAACGGAAGGAAAACATCCTAAACTCATCTTGGCAGCTGCACTGGAACAAAGGTGGGTCTTTATCCTTTATAATGCTTCACTGGGATAGTCAAGTTTGGGGGTGGGGGTCATTAGCCAGTTATTTTACCCTCAACCTTAATAACGCCCAATAGATCAAGTGAGAAAAGCCACATTTTCCTAGGTTTTTGCAAAGATTGGGTGCAGCTGGTTAGGGTCTCATTCTGGAGCCACCATCCTTTGCTTCCATGAGCAAAAAATGATAACGAGGTGGGGAGGGAGAAAGAAGTGGAATCAGTAGGAGAGACCATAAAAAGACTCTGGAAACAGCATTTTGGTAAATTGTGGCTAAGCGTCACCACCAGGTATGATTCCCTCCCCCACCCAAAATAAATCTAGAAGGGCCAGAGCTACTGCCACACAGGGCCTGGGAGCCACATGGCTGCAATTTCTCATTCCTTTATTTGGGAAAACTGCATGGGAGGGAGGGCTAGCATTCAGAAAATATTCTACCCAGTTGCTGACGAAGAAGCAACAGAGTTAACTCGATGTAAATTTATTTGGGGAAGCTGCCGACCTTACTCCCCACAGGCCTTCTCTTCGCAACGTTTCCAGTTCTGGGCCTGCCCAGGCCCCACCTAATCCCAACACATTTGCTCATAGGAGAGCTCCCCCCCCCCTTTTCTTTCCCCTACCAAAACAAGGAGGCTTATTTTTCTGCTGCTGAGTTCTGCCTTGAGGGAGACGCAAGCGAGTAAGATTTTCCAGCTGCTAGTGGAGAGAAGGCGCAGGGAAGGCTAGAGTCTGGTGCATGTGCTCACAATGGAATCTCACATCTGGAGGGCCAGCAGGCGCCAGGTTGCTACCTCCCCCCCTTTGCTGAGTGAAAAGGTCCTTTGTTACTGGCTGAGCATAACTTATGAATGAAGTATTTTTCTATATCTGGGGGTGGTCTTTGGATTTAAGGCGAGACAGGTCTGGGCATTGAGAAAGTTAAAGCCAGAAACCAATTCATTTTCATATTTTTTTTCACCAAATCGGTTGGGCCCTGCATATTTTGCGGGGAGGGATGGGGAAAAACCTCCTCCTGACACACACAGAAATTTATCTTTTTTTATCCATGCTCTTTTTTTTCTCTTTTAAGAAAAGGAGAATCTGTACAAGATTAAGGTGCAAGAGAAATACACAGTGTGCCCAGTTCTCAAAAAAAGGGAAGGCCTTTTAAAATATATACAGTATATAAAAACTCCAGAACGTGCACACCACACTTTGTATGGAAAGCAAGCGAGCATGCACACAGTTGGGATCACAAACGCAACTGTGAGGAAAACGGCAAGAACACAAAGGCACAGCATATGTCAGAGAAAGGAAACTTTAGCTATAAGAAACCAGAGGGACAGAGAAAAACAGAAACGCAACTGATACACGTAACTGGCTTGTTTGAGATACAGCTACCTCAAAATGAGAGGAACAGATGTTCCTCCAGAAACCTGCCAATGCTCTGATCATACATATATCTATTTCTGGGAAATATAACCACAGTATTCGTATTCCCCTCCTCCACTCCTAACCCTACTTAAATAATAATAAACGTAGTTGTGACAACGACAATTTGCCTTCAGGTCAATTCTGACGTGTAGCAAACTTTTTGGCAAACTGAGAAGTGATTTATCATTTCCTTCTTCTGGAAGAACCCTGGGACTATATAACATGCCCAGTCTGGCTATTCTCCCAGGAGGCCCAACTGAGGAATCAAACTCCCAAACTCTGTAGTCAGATGCCTAAACCACTAAGCTATCCTACCAGCTTCTGAGAGTATCTGAATGGTGATGGTGGTGGGGAATGACTATTTCCTTCACTGGAGTTTGCTCCAAAATGGCTACTTCTCCTTCATCATTCTAAAACAGGCCTGGTGAACATCTGACCTTCCAGTTGTAGTGCATCTGCATCTTCCATCAGCCTCAGCCAACAGTGAGGGAGGATGGGAGCTAAATATTCCACCCTTTCGCCATGTGGCAGTAGACTTGGGCATATCTCCTATGCAGCAATGTGGAAGGTAAGCCACCAAAAATAAGGAAGACACATGTAAAAGCCACAACAGTTGTTCCAGTTGTGGGTACCCTTCTAGGCCTAATCTTAAATTCAGCGGAAAGAAAAAGAGTGAAGATGGAAAGCCCTCCTGAGTCCGAGGTCAGAGTGAAGCTGCATTATCTCCCTTTCCTCTCAAATCATCCCTGAGCAGTTCTGAAAGAGAAACAGCTCCTGAAACTGCAAATGAGGCAATAATATTTTTCTGATAGGAATAAGGCATCAGTTCATCTGGATTTGGGTTTTCCCCTCCTTGCTAAGCAAAATGTGCTCTGTACTCCCATTAGGGGTACTAAAATCTCACTACATTAATTAATTACCAATAAAAAAGGCTGAAATTCACATATGTTGATTTTTTTAATCTCTTGCTGAACATTTAGAAAGTACAGCTAATTAATTTAAATAGGGAGGCAATGTCTCACAACAGGCTGGCTGCTGCTGCTGCCTCTTGCTTTGCCATTCTTTAGATCCAAGGGGCTTACCTGGTTCAATTCTGGAGAGAAATTCAAACAATGCAACACTTACGTTCATGCAATTTATGGCCCACCATGTGTACAAAAGAAAATCTGGCAACTGTCCAAGATAATGTTACTGAAACAGCCCACCTCTGGTTAAAAACAGTCTAATTATCTGAGCACTGTAAATTGTTTTTAATTTTACCTATACGTATTACATATGCATCCATTTGATAAACTCGTGCCACATTCTGTTGTAAAGAAAGATAGATTCTGGTTTAAAGACATGTAAACTAATTTGGCCTGGACTTATAAATTTATACAGAAAACTATATTCTGCAACAGATGTCAAACAGAAGCTTAAACATGAATAATCTTGTGCTGCCAAGTCCATTCTGATTTATGGCAACCCTTTGCAGGGCTTTCTAGGTAGAGAATGTACGGTTTGCCATTCCCTTCTTCTTGGGGTGCTCTGAGACTGTGCAGCTTACCCAAGGCTACACAGACTGGTGTTTCTCCTGAAAGGCACAGTGGGAGAACTGAACTCCCAACCTTTGTCTCCCTGGCGAGATACCTAAACTGAGCTCTCCAGCCAGCAAGCCTTAACAAGGGAACTCAATCATTTTGTTACATTTCCAAGTAGCCATGCCTAGGATTGCACTGTTAAGAACTGTATGGCCAAGAGGCATAGGTCAAGGAAAACACTGCACAGATCACTTGGAAATCTCACCAGGAACTTTGATACAAAGGCGTCTAGATCCATAGTTCCTTCCCAAATGATTTTTTTAAAAAAGAGAAGATTCCACAACAGCCAGAGCATGAAAAGAAATGCACTGGGTATATTAAAAATGAGCTGTACGTTGGAGAAGGAATCACAAAAGTTTCCAAACTACATTTTCAGGAAGGGAAAAAAATAAACTTGTAAACCAGAGGTGAGCATCCTTTGACCCACTCAATGTCTTCATCTAGGACTCCAAACCTTACCACTGGCCAAGCTAGGAGGGGCTGATGGAGGGGGGGGATCGTAAACTCCACCTGGACAGCCGAGAGCACCCCTTATGTTAAAGCTTAGCAGAAAGTAGAGTTCAGAGTATTATAGGAAAAACAGACAAGCAGGGTGAGCCAGGAGCAAGCTCGTGGTTTCCTTTTGCTATGGCTTCTGAATAGTTTATCTGCAGAGATAAGGAGAGCTCAAAGTTTTCCCAGCTCATCCCGAAGCACAACCTCCCTACTCTGTCTGAACTTTATTCACCAAAACATCTATGACAAGAAAAGCCATGTGGCGTGCTGGAAGCTGAACCATGGACTGCTTGTCACATGCACCCTGGCTGTGTAAGCTCCTTCGTCCAAACTACCAAGGGATGGATCCAGATTTAGGCATACACAACTACACTGGCAGAAATAGACTTCCATCACCCCTTCTGCCCTATAGCAGCCTTCTGAAAATACTACACAAAGAATTCAGCTAGCAATGGCAAGAAAAAGTATTTCCAAGCTTTGGGGCTCTGGGATGGAAGGAAAGACCTTCCAAAACTGAGCAGACACCCCTTACACAAGTAAAGAGCTTCCATCCATGGAATTTGGAGACTAAAACTGAACTAGTGCTGGATTTTTATTTACAACCTTGCTTGCTGTCTGCAGTTTGGGTGACTCAGAGGGTTTTTTTCTGGAATGGAGGGATTGTCTATCCATCAAGCAAGAATCAATTGTTGTTTCCAGGTTTTGAATTCAAGAGAGCCCCATCTCGCGGCCAAATGCTCTATCCCTTTTGTTGTTGGTGGTGGTGGTTGGTTGCAGTTTTTTTTTTTTTTTTTTTTTTTTGCTGTTGATCTGTTTGGTTGGTCGCCAATGTGTGCAGTACTGTAATGAAAATGGTATATACAAGTCCATAATTTCAAGCAATTGTAAGTAAAGACATGTTCTTTTATTCTTTCTCCTGCAGATTTTTCCGAGTGAATTATTGACACTTCAAGTGCCAGTTCAAGGAAAATGGAAAGACTCTGGGAAATTTGAAGCTATTCACCTCTGTGGATATCTATACCTCTATGTAAAAAAGAATTATTTTATAAGAAATTTCAAAACTCACAATAGATATTGAAATAGAAATAGGAATAGATATTGATACATGAAATATTCAGTGTGGTGTCATAGGTAGTATGACAGAGCAGGATTCAGGAGATAAGGGTTCAAATCCCTGCTCAGCCATGGAGATTCAAGGCAAGAGTGGAGACAGAACTGGTAATACGGCTCCTTAAATGTCTGACTTCACAGTGTTGTCACAAGTCAATTCTGATTTTAAAGCACATACAATAGGACCCCTGTATCCACTGATTCATTATTCATTGATTCAGTTATCCATGGCTGGCAGAGGAAAAAAATTAAATATTTCAGCAGCCACAAAGCAAGCTATAAAGCAAGCTGTTGTCACAAACAGCATCTGTAAAGCAAGCTACTGTCACAAACAGTGGCCATAAAGCAAGCTACTGTCTCAAAACAGCAGTCATAAAGCAAGCTGCTGTCAGGAAACAGCAGTTTGGGGGTGGGCGGGCCGTCATTCTCTCTTATCCACGGTTTTCATTATCCACAGGAAGACTTGGAATCAATCCCCAGCGGATACTGGGGTCCCACTGTAACATAACGTCCATAAAAGCATACATACAGACACATACACAATATAAAAATTCAGACAGACAGATATTTTAGAACATAGTTCAGCTCTAAGAAGTAACCCTGAAGTTTACTTATGAGCTTACAAAGAAAATGAACAGACCAGTGATGACTTCACTTGCCACCGTAAGTCAGCAAACATAATTTTCAGAGGCAAATTGTTGCTAGTTAATTGGTGGCTCAGGCATGGGCCACAGAGCCAGACGCTGGGGGTTTGATTCCCCACTGTGCCTTCTTGACCAGGGCTGGACTCAATGACCCATGGGGTCCCAGTTCTATGAGGATGAGGGGGAGGATGTGATTATGATGACTCGGCACATCTATCTCCTATTACACCCCAGTTGTGCAACTTAAGAGTGTGATAGGAACTACGTTCACTGATTTCTGGCCTTATAGCAGTTTACTGGTGATTCAGGCCTAGATGCCCTAAGCACATCTGATCCTACCTGATTTCGGAAGCTAAGCAGGGCCGGCCCTGGTTAGTATTTGGGTGAGCGACCACCAGGGAATACCAGGTGCTGTAGGAGCCAGGGGTAAGAACTGGCAAGCCCCTCCAGTATTCCTGCCAAGAAAACTCCATGGACATGGGGTCACAAAGAATCGGTCACGACTGTAACGACACAACACACACACACAAGGGAAGGTTCATATGGCTGGAAATGATCTGACAATCTAGCCAGGAGCTGCTGTCATGTTTTCCTCAGGCACCTCATGGCTGTAAAATGCTTGACAGGGATGGCCCTAGTGATTGCTTGCTTGATTACATTTATATCCGGCTCATCTGGCTGAAGGCCACTCTGGGCAGCTAACAATCCTTCAAAACTAGAAATAAAACCAAGACACAGCATATATAACAGCAAGAATTGTTTTTGCGATGAGATCCCTTAAATTAACACACCAGAGTCCTCCTCCCAACCCCAGAGTTCCTGTTGTCCTATATTGGTGATGGCAAACCTTTTAGAGACTGAGTGCCCGGACTGTGATTCAAAACCCACTATTTTTTCACAAAGTGCTAATACAGCAATCTAACCTGAATACAGGAAGCTGTGAAGGGGCGATGCCAGGTGCCCACAGAAAGGGTTCCGAGTGCCACTTTTGGCACCCATGCCATAGGTTCGCCAACACTGTCCTATACTGTCCATCAAATGGATAGAACTATAAACTGGGCTCAAAAGGAGATTTAATTATTACAGCCCATGTCACAAGGAAGAGGTTTGACTCATGCACGTCATTGACATACACAAGTTCCTGTTTAAGAGGAACATGCCTTTTCTACAAATAATGAAGCCTAAGAAGTTTCCCATCAGAATCAGCCTGTTGACATTGGCTGGCCCAGGGCCGTGAACCAGGATAAGATCAACACTGTAAAACGGAACAGGATGTAAAGGCAGGCTGTCTCTTTACTTTACTTGCCTAAGCAGAACTAGAAAGAGACACGAACTTTGCTAACCCACAGGGTGTATCCACATGAAAAATTTAAAACTGGTTTAGATAGGCCTTTCTCCTCTTCAAGGCAGCCTGAAAGCTATAATTGTTCTTAAGGTGGAGAAACTGAACAATCTTGAAACAGATGTTGCATTGTTGCAGAGGTTAGCAGTGCCAACTTTTGTGTTAGAATCCAAAAACTTAACTTTCACATTTTCTGCCAACTGATGTAAAATGAATGCAGGGGACCCTCGTATAACAAACGGTTTGTATAACATAAAATCTGTACAACATAAAAAAATTCATGAGATAGGGGAAATTTGCTTAACAGAATCGCCTATGGGGCGAATCCGTACAACATAAAAATGGTCGTGATTAGGCATTACTCTGTTTTCAATGCATTCCTATGGGAAATTTGTATAAAGGAAAATTTGCTGAACAGAATTTCATTTGGAACAAATTAATTCCTTTATGCAAGGTACCACTGTATAAGTTGACAGAAGTAGATACTGTATAGACAAATTACTAACTCAGGGACAGCCACTGTTTTGCTCAGTCTTCAGTGCTCAATATGGCACTGAATATTGCTATTAAAATTTCTTAGCTATAACAATGGGGTTTGGAATATATGCTCTCGAATCGGTGGAGGAAAATTCATAGTGACCCAAGATATAATTAATTTTATGAATAGTCCCTAGTACCTATTTGTTTGAAGTGTACAGAGCCCTTACAAAGTACAACAAAGAGAAAATACATCATAAGGCAAACCTTCACATTTTTGGATATTCAAAAACAAACAAACAAACTCATTATTCTTAAATATTACAAGCAAAAACGTCCTAAAAGGATCTGTGCTACCAAGGAAATTGCTTCCCTAGATGTCACTCATAATAATTTGCCTTTTTACCATGCTAATAAACTGCTTTAAACATATACATAGGTGGGCCATGAAATTAGGTCAGGCCATAGAAGTCATAAAAAATAACAAGGAGAAAGTAAGGAGGGAAAAAGGATTAGTCATAGCAGAAACAGGCCTAGTACCTTCGTCTCTGACATTTATGGCAGACAGTCTACAAATTAGGGCAGTAGTCTTCATGATTGCAAGAAAGGGTACTGGGAGAGGTTGAAAGAGGACAAACAGTGTCAAATGAATGCTCCAGGATTCTGTTCAAGGCTGGAGATTAATGTGCCATCATTGAGTCCTGATTCCAAACGGATCCTTCCAATTCTCCCCAGCACTAAAATACTTACATTCCAAAATATCTGACTTCTAGGAACCATGGTGCAATTTTATTTTTATACAAATCAAGAAGGTTTTCAACATCTATCTCAGTGGCTTCTTCGGGTTGCAGAAAAAGAACAAAGTGCAAATTGTATTGTAAAGAAATACAAAGAAAATCTCTCTGACCCATTAAGGAATTCCTCTTTTACTGGTTATTCTGAGATAAACTGCAGAAACGGTCAAATACAGAGCCCTCTGTCAATAATTTGATTTTAAATTATGCCTTTGGTCTTTATTTTTAAAAGTTTTTTTCCATTGATATTTCTGTTTGTTTGGGTTACCTGTGGGCCTTTTCACACGACCCCTAAACTCCGCGGCAAATGGCTCCCAGCTCCGGAGCTTAAAATTATTTCCCCACCAGCTCCGGAGTTTACAGATAATTAAGTGCAACCATGCCCACCTAAGCGCGTCCCAGCGCACTTTTCATGTACCTGCTCTCAGAGGGTGAAAATCCCTGATGCAGATATAACAGTAGTGATTGCCGGGCTCTCCTTGCTTCTGTTTGTTCTTTTTTTGGCCCCCGCCCCTTTAAGAGATCTGAATGCAGTGCCAGGAGCAAAGCGAGATGGCAGAACGGAGGTGAGCGGCATTCTTTTCTTCCTTTTTTTCTCCCTCCCCTCACGCAGCCAGCAGCCAGGAGTGCGGAGGGGGTGGGAACGCAGCAACAGCAACAAACCCCTAAGATCTCTGGTCCAAATTTAAGTGGCCAGCGGATCTTAGGGATCGTGTGAAAAGGCCCATTTTGTGTTTGAACAATCAAATAAGATGCTTTTCTTAATTGCTGCCCTCCCAAGTACTTACCATTGTACATCTTTACCTTGCCAATGAAAGCGCCAACACCTGCAGCATTCTTTTAAGTTCTGAACCCTTGCAACACTGAGCAGCACTGCAGTTTATAGCATTATGGCATTGTTTTCCCATTTGTGAAATAGGCCTGTGTGCTAGGTTTAAATGACACACATCCCGTGCACTCAGAACAAAGCAAAGCAAAGTGTTCTGCTTATATGCCCCATACCACTTCAAGTAGTCTCTGGGCGGTTTACAGTTTAATTATGCAGGCTACATCTCCCCCCAGCAAGCTGGGTACTCATTTTACTGACCTCAGAAGGATGGAAGGCTGAGTCAACCATGAACCATCTACCTGGGATTGAACCCCAGGTCGTAAGCACAGTTTTACCTGCAGTACAGCATTTAACCACAACTACCCAAACCTGAGAAGACTTTTTAGCAGAGGAGAAAAAGAGGACATTAGCAATATCCCAAGGCACATCTAGATTAGAGATTGGCAGGAACAGAACAACAAACCAGGGAGAGAGAGAAACAAACTCTTCTAGTTCCACTCATTTCCCACCTCCCACTGCCCCACTGCTTCCTTTCCTTGTCTTGCAGCCGTTGCTATCATCCTGAGACACAGCAGGCCAGGCCGACTGCATGGAAGCCATGCGCATATGCACCCACCAATCGGTTGAGCAGCAGGAACATACACACTCTTTGCATGGAAGCCAGGCCTCCTGCTCAGCTGACAGGCAGATGAACCAGTTCATTTATCAGGGGAGTGATTCATGATAGTTTGTTGCTCATGGGCAGCCAGGAACCATCATGAGGCATCGGTTTTGAAGCTCAAGCCTATCTCTGATCTAGATACAGTGGTTCTTCTACTTGCGAACTGCTCTACTTACAAGCAATTCGACTTAGGAGTGGGAAACCGTTGACATTTTAACTGCTGCCTTCCAAATTTTAGACGTGGTCTACTCTACTTACAATTCTTTATATATATTTATTTAATTATTTATTTATGTTTTAGATATGGCTGCTCTACTTAGGAGTTGTTCGACTCATGAGCATGCATTCGGAACAGTTTGAACTCGTAAGTGGAGGTACCACTGTAAAGTAGGATCCCCCGTATCCACTGATTCATTATCCATTGATTCAGTTATCCACGGCTGGCAGAAGAAAAAATTAAATAATTCAACACCCACAAAGCAAGCTGTAAAGCAAGCTGTTGTCACAAACGGCAGCTGTAAAGCAAGCTATTGTCACAAATAGCATTTGTAAAGCAAGAACTGTCACAAACAGCAGCCATAAAGCAAGCTACTGTCTCAAAACAGCAGTCATAAAGCTAGCTACTGTCAGGAAACAGCAGTTAAAGGGTGGGTGGGCAGGCATTCTCTCTTATCCACGGTTTTCATTATCCACAGGAAGGCCTGGAATCAATCCCCAACAGATACCAGGGTCCTACTGTATCTTAAAAGCACTGGCATGTGCAGCATGCACACAGAAAACCACACGGCTTCTCTCACTGAGACCTCTTATTTTCTTTCATAAACTGTATTGAGGTTGCAGCCCCTGAAACCAGATGCACAAGCGGGGCACAGCTGGTGCAGCCTGGAGCAACGCACGCAGACACACACGCACATAGCTAGGGATGGGAAAACAGACATCATACAAAAGAGATGCATAGGAAATGGGGAAGTTTCTCTGGAATTCTGGAAGCCAGGGAGCAGCATTTCCCCTCTCAAAGCCCAGCTGATGGGCTCATAGAGCATGGCCAAGAGCTGATGAACTTGCACATATTTACCTGGGAGGAAGGCTCGCTGAAATTAAAGCCAGCTACACGTAAAAAAGTAAAGGCTCCTCCTGCACATGCATGCTAGTTGTGTCTGACTCTAGGGGTGGTGCTCATCTCTGTTTTCAAGCCAAAGAGCCAGTATTGCACAAGTCCATGGTCATGTGGCCGGCATGGCTGAAGGCATTTCTGCGCACTGAACACTGTTTACCTTCCCGCTTTTTACGGCAGTAGCCATTAATCTACAGTACTTGCATCTACATGCTTTCAAACTGCTAGGTTGGCAGGAGCTGGGGTTATCAGCAGGAGCTCACTCCACTGCGTGGCACCCGGGATTCGAACAGCCAAGCTGCCGACCCACAGAGCATGGCCAAGAGTTGTACATGTTGCAATGATCCGGCACATATTTGCCTGGGAGGAAGGCTCTCTGAAATTAAAGCCAAACGTACTAGTACTTCATTGTAAATATGCCAAAAAAGGCTCGTTCTCGCCTAAAATGGCTTTCACCTACACCGTAGCAGGCAGAGGTAGAACACGAAATCGCCCAAGTGCTCAGGAGACGTACACCATGTACTTTTTAATGCTGTGTGAATGTACCTAGTTACCTAAGTGCCACGCTACCCTCCTGCACCTGGCCTCATCCCCTCCAGGGATTAGTGAAGGCGGGGGGGCTGTGCAGCAGCAGAGACTGCAGTTTAACATAAAGGGCTCTTTCTCCTTCTGACAGGAGCATCCCGCTGCGAAAGGGAAGGGAAACGCAATCCAGAGATCGTGCAGAACTTGGTCTTTGTTTCCTGAGGCCCACATGTGTGTGTGTGTAAAAAGTCTGGAAATCCTCAGTATTTATAGCCTCTGTCTCTCCATTTTGTAAAATACTAGCTGCCAGCTAGCTACAGTAAATGACACCAAGGGTTTCCAGGTACAGAGCAGAATTGCACATTTCTACCAACTTTCTCTAGCAGACAGTGTCCAACTACATCTAAAACCTTATCGGAAAATGTTTCTAACACTTTCCTGGTTGGCACGTAGCCTGCTATGTACCACATGGGCTGATGCCAAAGGCAAGGGATCTGTACAAGCCTCCGAACCCAGACCAGACCTGGACAAGGATGCATAGACTGATACCCAACCTGTCCTGTCCCTCTGGGGACACCTGGGCGTGAGCCCTGCCCAGATCCAAAATGGTACAGTATTTCAGAACTGCCAGATCTCCATGGGGGAGGGGGGAAATTCTCTTAAATAAGGAAACATAAATGTTTATGACTTGGAGTGGCATACAGAACAATCACTTTTGGGGATGTGACAGACAAACGCTCCGAGAACAAAGATAGGTGCATTTTACTCAGGTCCCCAACACCATTCTGGCAAAAGTGAAAAGGCCACCAAACATGGCATTGGCACCACCATATCCTCAGTTTACAAAAGAAGGAAAAGATGGGGTAGAGAGAAAGAAAAACTTAGATCCCTAATTCTGACTTAGTCATTCAAAGCCCATACAAGATGGCATTCATCCCTAATCACTCACACATACACACACACACACACACACACACACACACACACACACACACACACACACAGAGAGAGAGAGAGAGAGAGAGAGAGAGAGAGAGAGAGAGAGAGAGAGAGAGAGCTAAACTGGATAAGAAAGAGGAAAAGAAAGATTCCAGAATGCAAATACAAGTTTAACGGTGATGGCACATGTTTTTCACGTATTTCTCTTGGCCAAGAAACAGCTACACCCTGTGACCTCAGTCCACCTAGTATCTCACTGGTTGGAATGTTGAAGAAAGGTCTGGGGTTTTATTAGAAGTTTCAGTAGTCACACATCTCCTTGATTAATCCTGGATGCTATACAGTACACTACTTTCTATTTCTCTTCCTCTCTTGGAATTATAGCACACCTTATTTTTAATATATATTAATACATTCTAGGAATGCCAAATTGAACACAAAGGATCCAAGGGGACAGCCACTCTTCCCCATGAACTATCAACAGCTACTGTACTTGTTCTATCCTACGGTCATGCCAAAATTTCAGAAGTAGACCTGATCTGGTACTTGTCTGCACGCTCCTGTGAAACACAAGCTTGGAGCTATTCTTTAGATCACAGCCATAAAAAAGGGCATAAACACCAATATATTCCACAGATCATCTGGTGTAATACAGCTACTGTATTATCATCAAGACCTATTCTTTGATTATAGTGGGCCTACTTTAAGAATGAAAAGGCATGAATGCAACATTATTTAGAAGAAATCTATCATTGCCGTAGATGGGCTAAGAGTATAGTATTACAAATAATGTATTCTCAAAGGCTTTCATGGCCGGATCTGATAGCTGTTGTGAGTTTTTCGGGTTGTTTGGCTGTGTTCTGGAAGTTTTTCTTCCTGATGTTTCACCAGACTCTGGCCAGCATCTTCAAGAGGACAAGGAGCTCAGGGAACTAGGGGTTACTTACAAATAGCTGCAAACTGAACTGTTCTGACTTTATAACTAAGAATTAGGTAGTTTTGACTTTGTCTTTTCCAGAAACACAAACCCTAATATGGCTACTGTTGGCAGCACCTTGAGTGGTCTCCCTTATAAGTAACTTGGTCCCTCTTGTTTCAGCAGGACTGTGTCATGACTCATCTTAGCTGGGTTTGGGCCAGTGTCTCTTATGAAATGGCTGAAGCATCTGTGTTTCATTGTGGGCAGGTTTTTATCTCTAGTAGAAATTTGATTCAGAACATGAGGGCAGTACAAAGGCCTGAGTCAAGATTGTCTGTCAACATTGGCCCACCGTGTCTTTTCTCACCTAGATTTACCTGCTAAGGAGGTATTGGAAGACTGCCTTCATTCCCAGCAACCTGCAAAGGCTGTTCAGATCACCTTTCAGAGGCATGCCAAGATGGTCCAACTGCTAAGAAAACAAGGTGCCTATTCACAACTAGGTTTATGGGCATTTGTGCACCTGCTTTAGCAGATCCCCTGAAATTAATGCTGCCCAAATGTTTTGGACCTACAATGATCATCAGCCCAGACATTCATGGCCAGTGACTATGTCAGGGGCAATGGCCATTGTAGCCCAATACTACTAGAAGCCAGATCAGCAAAGACACCCCTGTTGTAACTTACCCTAAGCACATTCAACTGAAATAACCATATGCTACTTCATTGTCTACTTGTACCTACTTCTATTAAGAGCCTCGTGGTGCAGTGGTTTAATGCCTGTATTGCAGGTAAAATAGCGCTCACGACCTGGGGTTCAATTCCAGGTAGCAGGCTCATGGATGACTCATCCTTCCGAGGTCAGTAAAATGAGTACCCAGCTTGCTGGGGGCAGGGGGCAATGTGTAGCCTGCATACTGTAATTAAAAACTGTAAATTGCCCAGAGACTACTTGAAGTGGCATGGGGCAGTATATAAGCAGACCACTTTCGCTTTAATGTGTTTTTCCCCTCAAAACGTCACGTATTGGATTTTAAGCTGCACAAGGCAGAAACCAGTACTCTTGACTTCCTTAAAGCAAAATGCACAAAGATATTATTCCATATATTATCCTCGCAAAAAACACTAACAGAATCAGAAAGCTCTGTTGTTAGCTGGTGCTGATGATGACTCGCAGGCCCAGGTGAGCAATGAAAGGGAAGTCAAACTCCACCAGAACCCTCTGAACCCTTTCAGGGATAGACAACCACTGATCCTGCAGATGTGGGTGGAAAGCGAGTCAGCCTATGTCTGAGATGAGAAGAGGTTAAACAACATCTGGAGAGGTACCAATTGTCCAATTGTGGTTTAACGGAAGATGTTACAGACTAAACCCTTAGGCCTGGTGCATACGAGCCCAAAGAAACTAAGTTTACCGTGAATGGTTGAACCCTGCTCAATATGCACTGCCTTTTTAAAGAAACAGCTGAGGCTGCCACTGCCAAAAATACTCCAATTCCGCTCTGTTGAGATTTGATTTGCTAAACTTGTGATATCAATGCTCCTGGAAAGATTATCTAGCACTAGTTTCATAAATGTAAAAAGTTTTTTTAAAAAAAAGGAAAAAAAAGAAAAACAAAATATGGGAGACAACCAATGGAAAGAACATGGGGGCAAGCGTTCTCATGGTCCTGAACATCACACCCCAATTGCCTACATGACCAAAATGCCACCCACAGACACACACAACATGTTTACAAGAACAAATAATCACATGGGAGGTCCATTCAAAGGATTCAAGCATGGAAAAGGTGGAAGCCCCTAGCAGCAGAGGGGAAAAGCCAGGTAGACAGCAAAACAGGGCCCACCAATTCAAAACAGTTGTGTAGTGTGATCATAAAAAACACTTCAAATCAGTATTTGATCATGCTCTGCCTGAGCTGAAGAGAATATGCCATGTGCCTTCCTTTGCTGGAAACTGTCCTTAAGCAACAATACAGGCTGGCCATTTATTTCTAGGTGTTTGGCAATCCTAGAAATCCGAGATCACCCAATTTCCAACAAGGCTAATCTTGCCATCTCGGTGTCCTCCACATGTACTGAACGACACGTCTTGTCATCCTCAGTGGTCCTGGTAATAGCAAATGATGTAAGCTGTAAGTCTCAAACACCTGGAGAGCATCAACTGGGAGACAGATGCAATTGACTACATTTGAGGGGAAAGTGTGATTAAATATTCAGAGTACTGGACTGGGAATGGGGAGAGCTAGCTTCACATCCCTACTCAGCCATGAACCTATTCTGTCTGTCTAGTGGTTCTTATTTGTTTGCCATACTTAATGGGTATTGGGAAGGGTTGCATATGTGTGATTTTCACAAACCCTGGGCCACTGTCCACCCAACAAGCCTATTCAGACAAGGGTGAGGTGAAACCAAGGTGAACTATAAATTGGAAGCCTCCTACCAATTTTTCTCAGACTGAAGAAGCTACTTGGATGAGTAGTGATACGTTTCAGTCTCAGAAGAAGTCCATTTGCCATGACTCAACCCCAAGTAGTAGTACCGAAGATTATCAAAGTGGTGGCTTTGTGGGCCCTGTGCACAAAAACAATCTAGTGTTTTTTATCAATCTTAGGATACAGAGAACTGGACAACAGAACTGCAACTGGTGCACCCAACCTAGAAATTCTTGTCCATAACAGAATTTGAGAAAGTATCATCACATTTTGCCTGCAAAATTAGATTGCACAGTACCAGATGAAGAGCATTCATGAGAAATGACAGGCTAATCTCATGAGACAACAACACACTATCAATCTCACAGTAGCCCCATGGCTCAGCATCTCATGGAGAAGGAGGATGTGTACATTTACAGTTTCCTCAAGAAGGCCAATTCTGTAGTTAAGAGATATGAAGGGTGAGATACCTTTGCAATGTTATCTTAGGGACAGCTTTTCCATGTCTTCATAGGAGACTCAACTGTATGAGGGGGGAAGGATAAAGGACTGAGACAGAGTTTATCTTTAGCAACCCTAGCTCGGGGTTTAATTCCTAGTCATTCTAGCAATTGACAATGTTGCACGCCAAGGATGTATTAAAGGGTTTGGTGTTAAACCCAGATGGAAGTTTAAGTTAATGCACACCAATCAATGATCATACAAAGAACTAGTTGCATTTCTATAACACTGTCCCATTTCAGGATCTCAACAAACCCCGGATGATGATTCATTGAACTTAAAACAGCTAATGCTATACTCAACATTCTGAAAATTACCAGAATAAACATCTGCCAGGCAGCACTGAAGCTATTACATGTAACCACATTAGTTTGCCTTAATTTTACAGAGCACATCCATGCCATCTTAAGGAAGCCCTGCCTTGGTCTCATTGCCATCACATTTGATGGGGACATGGGGAAGGGCCTTCTCTCTTTCTGGAAGGTGAGTTGTGGCAACTGAACTTCTTTTCTTGAGAGACTGAAACGTTTCAATGCTCATCTAAACAGCTTTCTCCCATCTCTGATGAAACTTCTTGGAGGAGCAGTGAAACATTTCAATCTCTCAAGAAAAGAAGTTCAGTTGCCATGACTCAACTTCCAGATTAACTCACCTGGATGACTGAGAATCTTCACAGGCCTTCTCTCTGGCAGCTCCCAGAATGTGGAATGTTCTGCCTTGGAAGATTAGGTTGGCCTGCTAATTTTTATCTTCCACCAGCTACTGAAGACCCATCTTTTCCAATAGGCTCTTAACAATTGAATCCTGCATGGGTTTTGATCTTAATAAGTTTGTTTTCAAAGTTTTAAATGTTTTTTTTAACCCAGTGCATTTTATTTGTGTGTGTGTGTGTGTGTGTGTGTGTGTGTGTGTGTGTGTGTGTGTGTGTGTGTGTGTGTGTGTGTGTGTGTGTGTGTGTGTGTGGTGTCGTTACAGTCGTGACTGATCCTTTGTGACTCCACATCCATGGAGTTTTCTTGGCAGGAATACAGGAGTGGTTTGCCAGTTCCTACTCCAGGTGCCTACAGTACCTGGTATTCCCTGGTGGTCGCCCATCCAAGTACTAACCAGGCCTGACCCTGCTTAGCTTCTGAGATCAGGCAAGAACGGATGTGCTTAGGGCATTTAGTAGTACAGTTTAATTATTTTTAATGCATAATTTAATGTGCCTTTTATTTCTACTTGTATTAATGTGGTGAGCCACTTTGAGTCCCCTCTTTGGGGAGGGGAAGGCTTCCTACAAATTCTACTAAATAAAATAAATAAATTGTCAGAAATGAGCACCACTGATGTGGGGTTCTTCATATGGCATGTTTTCCTAGTACCACTGCAGCTGCACAGAGGATGTCCCCATCAACTTTTCGGTGTTGTTCTTATTGTTGAAGAACTAACATGGAGGAATTATCTTTCAAGAGAAAACCAGCATGGGCAAAACTGGCACATCATTTCTCTTCACCAGAGCAGAATTAAATGATACATTTAATCATTTATCATTCCAGGACAACAGAATAATGATGTTTTCTGCTATGTTCAGGGTTTGCAAGATGTCAATGTGCATTAGCATATCCATGCCCCCCCTTTCAGCACACTGCATGACACCATAGTTGTGGATGATGGGACCTATAGTCCAACACACAGAGGAAGAACCAGTCTGGGGAACACAAGTATTGCAGAATGAATATGGCATGCATATGTAGTCCACTTAGATTCTGAAATGTATAGTCTCACAATGCGTGGGAGAAGGCCATGTATTCCTTTATATTTTTTAAAGAGTTATTTCTCTCCATAGAGAAAAATCATCCAACATACAGTACATAAAAACTCCCTTCGCCTTAGAATTTTTTTATTCCCAAAATAAACAATGCATCTTGATTTCTTATACCAAAAGAGGAAAAACTCTTCACATACTTGGGGTTAGTCATGCCTTCATGTCAGGATTCTTTTTTTAAAGACATCACTTTGTTATCTTAAGTGTTATTACTCCTTTACAGACAATCAGGGGAAAGACTTAGTCAAGTCAAAGTTCCTTCTTGCACCTGGCAACCAACAAAGAAGAATCCAAGCACCTAGCAGAAATTCCTGAAATTTCTTTCATAAATGGGACTACAAAATAACCATAAATCTTAATTTGGAAATGCCTTCCAAACTTGCTGAGCTAGTAAGTTTATGACAGAAAGGATGGTAAAGGGGAAATGTTATTGCAGTTCACACAGCAGCTTTTTTTCTTGCTAACAATGACCAAATAACTTCCTAGTTTACAGAAACAGGACGGGAAACTCCAATCAAAAGTTACCCAAAACAGACACTTTTGAAGAAATAGGAATTAGTAGAGGCAGCCAGCTGTAAAAAGGCTCTGGGATTTACACTAAAAGCCTTGGAGTGACTGAGAAAACACTCATGAAATTTTCCCCCATGGCATCAACTGCTCCACTTCCTCAGGAATTCCAAACCCAACCCTCCATTTTTAAAGAGAAAGATGTTTTCATTAAGCAGTTCTCCACACACTTTTTCTCGGGCCCATGATCAGAAGGGCCCTTGGCTTTGGAAGGGCAAGGGGTGACCTGCCCTGAAATCATGGGGATGAGGAAAAGAGATGCCAGTGCCCCATCTACTCATGAAACTCCACCTACATAATGAAAGACCAAGAAATACTAATAGCAGGGTAACTTTCTAAAACCAGATGTTGTCTGCTAACCCAAACTGACTGCTTTTCCGCCCATCAGGAGGAAAACTCCTCCTTTTTACCTCCACCCTCCAAAACTGCTTAAAGGATTCTGTCTCCTTACTCCAAAACAAATGTTAAAATAAAATAAAGCAAGACGCCTCAAGCCAACAGCCCTGCTAATTGTTGACGCCAAAACAGGCATATAGTTTTTCTTTGTTGCTTCCCCTTTCTTTTCTTTCTTTCTTTCTTTCTTCTCTCTTTCTTTCTTTCTTTCTTTCTTTCTTTCTTTCTTTCTTTCTTTCTCGATGCGATCCCCCTCGCCCCCTGGTTTTCTCACCGTGTTGTAAAGCAGGGCATCGGAATCTCCTGGTTCTGACAGCTCGCTCAGTTTCCGATCCCAGTGCAACAGGTTCGGTTCCCCGCTTTCCAGCACCTCCATGGCCGGTTCGAATCACAGCCAAAAAAGTCCCCGTGAGAGAGAGGGCCAGGGAAGGAGACACACACTCTCGGGGGCGGGGGCGGGATTCCCACGCACACTTTTACCAGCAAGTCCCGGGAAAGCAATCCTGTTCCATAGAGCAAAGAACGAAGACGACAACGATGATGATAGCAAGTAACGCCAGCAATCGCTTGCAGCACTTTCCTCTTATCCAGTGATTATTTATCCCCCGCTCCGGGAAAGTGCTTAATTTTGGGGCAGTGGGGAAAAAATCTAGAACAAATTTGCAAACTTGGAAGAGGCAACCGAGTTACTCTCTGCCCAAGAGGCAACAGCTGGAGCGTGCCGCATCTGCAACCCGACCCGCCGCCTCCAGGGGATGCACGAAGCGTCTCATGTAGAACGGCGCTCCCTACCAACTCCGCTAGATCCTGCCCTGAGATCCGCCAACCTCGGAGTTGACACTAGTTCCTGCCTCCCCCTTTCCCCCCTCCTTGCCAAAGCCGGGTTCCATCCCCGGCCAATCAGGAAAGCGGCCCTCGGTGGCCTCGGCGCGTCTCGCCCAATCAGAGCCCAGGAAAACCCTTCACGATCCCCCCTCCCAACCCTCTTCTCCAAAGCCGCTCGGCCGTTCCGACGCTTTTCCCCAGCTGTGGAATGTGGGCGGGGAAACCGTCCCATTGACGTCACCGAAAGGGGAACGGCCGCGGGTTGTTTTTAATCGGGAGTTGGCGTGCGGGGGGGGGGGGGAGTCCCTTTGCCCTGGCTGACCAATAGCCTTTAGCCTTGAAAGTTCCACAGGCTCGCCAGGGGCTTGCCACCTACGGAGACCGGCAGGCGCGGAGACCAATGCGTTAGCGACAAGACGGCAATTTTGAGGGAGAAGTCCCGCCCGCTGCTTGGGAGCGGCGATCCAAACGGGCGGGAGAGGGGGCGGGGCTTTGCGGTTGCCCGCTGGATGGGCGGAGCGGCTGCCTGTTTGCAAAGGCAGGGAGGAGGTTGTCCCGAGCAAACAGTGTTTGCATCGCCCTTTTATTTGAGTTTATTAGGGACGTGGTGTCTCAGCGGGCTAGAGCTCTGAAAACTGTCAGTTATAAAGTCTCAGGTCGGCAGTTCGAATCCTGGGTGCCATGCAGTGGGGTGACCACCGCATTGTTAACCCCAGCTCCTGCTAACCTAGCAAGCATGTAAATGCAAGTACAGTGGTATCTTGTATAAAGGAATTAATTCGTTCCAAATGAAATTATGTTAAGCCAATTTTCCTTTATACTAATTTCCCATAGGAATGCATTGAAAACAAAGTGATCCCATTTTATGTTGTACAGATTTGCCCCATAGGCGATTATGCTAAGCAAATTTCCCCTATCTCCAGAATTTTTATGTTATACAAATTTTATGTTATACAAACCGTTTGTTCTACAAGGGTCCACTGTAGATAAATAGGTACTATGAAAAAAGTGAGACGGTAAAACTGTTTCCTTGCAGCCATGCCAGCCACATGGCCATGGACTTGCACAACACTGGCTCTTCGGCATGAATATGGAGATGAGCACCGTCCCTAACGTTGGACACGACCTTTACCTTTATCTTCCTTTGAGTTTAATTCCCAGGGTGTGGTGGCGTCAGCATCGCTCGGGGGATCTGGGTTGACAAACCCTGGAACTGAGGCCAAAAGTCCTTTCCTCGGAAAGCAAGCACGCCGGCAGGGATTAGGAAAGCGGATGTCCTGGCCAAAGGCAACTGAGCCGGATCCTGACTAGCAACAGGGTGGAGGAGGGACAGCCTGCCTGCCTGCCTGCCTGTCTGCCTGCCTTCCCAGCCCCTGAAGACGTGGATCAAAGTTCACTGATAATTCATTAGTATTGACTTCCCTTGAATAGTCCACCTTCCGGCAGGAAGAAGACGAGTAGCACCCACTCACTTGATTTGTTGCAGCTTTGGGCTGCTAAATGTCGTTAAATCCATGACGCAGCATGCAAACAATAAATTGTTCAGGAATGGCACAAAAATAAACCTAGCAACAAAGGAGACAAACAGTGCATCGTCACAATGCAATGAGAGCGAGATGGCAAGTGTTGTAGTCACATGGGAACACGAATTCCACTGTTTGTGACCTGCCACCAAGACTGAGGGCAGAAAGGAGCTGCATTATCCACGCATGTTTATGTGGCCTTTGGAAGGGACTTTTTTTTTTTAAAGAAAACCATCACAGCTCCTGGGAATGTGAGTCCTTATGCTTGGAGTAGTTGTCAAACATTTCAACAGCAACAAAAAAATTTTCCCATAAAAAGTGAAGAAGGATGGTCACAAAAGCACAAACATCCTTTGAAAGAACAGGAGCATGGCTGCCTTTGTTCCCTGTGTGAGAGGCAACTCTAGCGCTGTTACAACCTTTTTGTTGACACCTGCTGTCATCCTGGACTTTGTGGCTACTCCATGAAAAAGTGATCTACATAATGTCCAGTCCTGAACAGCTGTTGAAATCTCAAGTCTGTGGCTTCCTTTAGGGAGCTAGCCAATCTTGTGTTTGATCTTCCTTTTTTCCCCTGCTGCCTTCCAATTTTTGGAGTGTTGTCTTTTCCAGAGAAATTTGCCTTCTCATGATCTGCCCAAAGTAGAACATCCTCAGTTGGAAGATCTTTGCCTCCAGAGCTTGCTCAGGCTTGATTTAATCGAGAACCCAGTTGTTTGTCTTTCTAGCAATCCATGTTATCCAAAGCTTTCCTCCATCACCCCAGTTCAAATGATTCAATGTTTTCCTATCAGCTTTCTTTACTGTCCATCTTTCACAGTCATAAATGGTGAATGGAAGAATGATATTGCAGATGATCTTGGTCTCCGGTGAGACATTTAGCTGCCTACTATGAATGTTGAGATCTGGGGCACAGGAAGTCTGGTCCTCCAGATGTTCTGGAAATGATGTGGTCTTCAGCTCTAAGGGCCTTTTTACACGACCCCTAAGATCCGCTGGCCACTTAAATTCGGACCAGAAATCTTAGGGGTTCGTCGCTCTTCCTGTGTCCCCACCCCTCCGCACTTCCTGGCTGCTGGCTGCATGAGGGGAGGGAGAAAAAGAGAAAGAAAAGCATGCCGCTCACCTCGTTCTGCCTCTCGTCTCTGTAAAAGTAGCTCTTAAAGGGGCGGGAGCCCAAAAACAACAAACAGAAGCAAGGAGAGCCCCGCACTCACTATTGTTACACCGGATCAAATAATTTTCACCTCCAAAGAGCAGGTACCTGAAAGCTGCTCTGGGACGCGCTAAAGTGGGCGGGGTCGCACTTAATTTCCTGTTAACTCCGGAGCTGGTGGGTAAACATTTTTAAGCTCCGGAGCTGGGAGCCATTTGCTCCGGAGTTTAGGGGTCGTGTATAAACGCCCTAAGTTACTTAGTGAAAGATAAGGAAGTCTCACTCTAGCCCCTTCTTGAAACCGTATTTCCCCCATTTTTGACTTAGACTGTGAACTTGTGATACCTGAAATGAGCTCAGCAGCCCTCGCCCTGGGCAGATCAGGAAAAACCTTCTTACTTAAGGAATGTAGGAATTTGGCTGATGCCCTTTACAAAAGAAGAACAGGTTGCAATCAGCTAACAAACATGAGTATGGTGTTGATGCAGTCTGTTCCACAGCACTGCAGGAGAGACTTCCCAGCTTTGGATTTTTCTTGCTATTCTCATCCATAGCAATAAGAGAAAAGGTAAATGTTTAAATTTTCTAAAAATAAAAACTTATTGCATAGAACTGTGTTTTGCAGCAGAAACATGCAAAAGATTTGAGCCATCCTTTCTGGTTTTGGGAGGAAATGTCCAAACGGGTATAATTTGAATTATGGCCAGTTAGTTTGGCCCCACTTGGTCTGTCTGAGCCTCTTCCCTTCCCTGATTTCCATTTATTGCTGAAATATATCCCCCAAGATACTTCTGAAATTCTACATTGTCTCCTGGGGTGAAAAAAAAGAGAGACTCCCTTGCATTGCCATTGAAATGCTATTTCAATGCATTTCAAAAGTTTGTTCTGTTTAAACCAACCAGCAGGTGTTGTGGAGTCTTTTAGGTCAGAACTGCCTGGGGTAAAAAAGCGAACCTGTTCACAGGCCACAGCTCACCAAGCTGGAACAGGGTCAAAGTATATCTGTAAAAAGAACACATCTCTTAAGACAGTGGTGCCCAATTCAGGATCTTTAAGAGGTAGCTGTATTCCAACTCCCATTAGGCGCAGTCACAATAAATGATGGAAGTTGCAAACCACCAACACTGTAATGTCACAAATTAATCTCTCCTGCTCTGAGGTTTGCCCCAGCTGAAGCAGAAGGTAGGAAACTGTTTAATATTGTTATTATTACAATTCTAGGAATATACGAGATAGCATGGCCTGGTAGCAGTAATACAAAAAAGTAGCTTTTTATCACCTCTGATAGAAAACTAGGAGGAAATCATTAATAGAGCCATTTTGTGCAGCCTGATCCATTTGTGCTCCTGTGGAAGACAAATCCATTCAAAATTCATTGTCTCCATCCTGTGCATGGACAGGATTACATTGTTAAATAACACTCCCTGGTTTTTATTACCTACGGAAATAAAGTTGATCTCAAAGATCTTCCTATACAGGTGTGCTAACATTGCAGGCATTCACTGGGACTAAATGTACGTGGAGCCTTTATTTGATTTTTATATATCACATTTTCAAAATGCTCAATAAGCCAAGTTCTCTGGGTGGGGTCCCAATTAATGCTGGTAGCTCTCCCGATGGCTGCTAGGGCTGAACCATCTTTCTTTAATGCTTTTTAAAACACAAGTCCAGTTAAAGGTCATGTGAGCACAGTTTAAATGTTGTTTGTGCAAGGATTCCAAATGCAAACTCTTCTGGGCTGGGGTTGAGCTTCACAGAATTAGTTCACCACCAGATTTCATGCTCAGCTGCTAAAATCTTGGCTTGGGCAAAGCACCTTGAGAGATTGTTGGCACCTTTGTCCTTTTCTGAAGTCAGGAAACGTCACAGCTGGGATTTCAAAGAGGCAGCTCTTCAGGGTCTAAACTTATGTATGTAAAGTTTAAGCACAACAGGCCCTACCATTAGGCAGAGGGAGTTGCACACCCTTGCAGAAGGTGCTGGAGCTAGTGACTAACGTGTCACATCCCCACGTCCTTAGCTGCCCCCGCCATCTTGAAAGGGGGCTCCAGTGGCAGCAGCAGTACCCATAGGTTGCTAGCCTGTCCGTGCAAAGATCAGGCCCAAATAGAGACTGTCTTAACTATTTATTTATTTATTTATTTATTTATTTATTTATTTATTTATTTATTTATTTATTTGACTTGTATACCGCCCGTCTTCCCGGAGGAACTCCGGGCGGTTCACAACAAAGAAATGTAAACACAATCAGAAAAAGTTAAATATAAACAATTTAAAAACACTTAAACAGGCAATAAAACCGAAATAAATGGCAGATGGCAGATGGCGGGGGGGGGGAGTCACCAAACGCCTCTCGGAAAATCAAGGTTTTTAATGCTTTCCTAAAGGCTGGCAGGGACTATGCAAGGTGCAATTCTCTGGGGAGATGGTTCCACAGGGCATGGCCAGCCACAGAGAAGGCTCGAGTTCAGGTGAATGTTTTTCGGGCCTCCCTGGGCGTGGCCACCCGCAGCGAGTGCGCCCATGACAACCTGGTTGGTCGGGCCGATGTTGACCGCTGGGCGATGCGCTCTGCCAAGTAGTCAGGTCCCAGGCCATGGAGGGTTTTATAAATTAAAACCAAGACCTTGTGCAGACAGCTGGGATGCCCATCTGTTATGATGGGTGACCAGAGGCAATGCATAGGCAGCACTGACACCTGGGACAAAACCCTATGGACTCTCCTTTGGTTTGCACCATCATCCATCATGCAAACCACTGGACTCTTTCAAAGCTTGCACAAAGCGGCCTCCACCCACTATCCCTTTCCGCAAGCAGAAGCCCTGTTTGTTTGAAAGAGATGGCTCTTCTCGGCTTGGTCTCAAGCTTGCTGCTATGCAGGCACAGAGGGTGCCAGAGCTCCCTCTTGGTCTCAACAGGAAACAGGCTGTTCCCCCACTTTTCTTTGGAGGGGGGATTGCAACCCCAAATCCCCCACAATTAGTACATCCATGATCAATTGAGTTTCTCTGAGTTGTAGTCTAGAAAAAAAGCAACTTTTCCGGACTCTGAATCAGAGTTCCCTGATGCCTTTTGCATGGTCCAGAAAGAAGAAAGAACTCTGTCTCCTCTTTGGATTTCATCGGGTGGGTTTCTTTTTCCTTTTTCTCTTCTGACAAATATTCTTCAGAGGAGCAGTTTTCTCCTTCCTTTGTGGGAATGTAGTAGCAGGCAATAGGACACAGAGCTGTTTCATCCTGCCTGCCTCTCCTTCCTTAAGATGTTGGGCCTTGCTGCCTTTTCGATCTCAGGCACAATCTCCTCCCTGCCTCCTCCAGCCAGCCATTTTAGGCCAGCCCGACTTTTACAAGGCTCCAAATGGGCATCATTATCATTACAAAGAGGACTAGAAGAGTGCAGTGCTCCACAGATGAGGCAAGAGCTCACTTGGGTGCCTAAGCTAAAGTGATTCTCTTTTTGTATTGTCCCATGTCTCCAATAGGGAGGGGGGAGTGCCAGCCTAATTTTCAAGTTTGCTGCATGATATAGTTTGGATCCTGCACTAAAGGAACACCAGGATTATTCGGGGAAAGAACTGTTCCTGACCCCAGCTCCTTTCTGCAGCCATCTGTGTCTTCTTTGGGGGAGCCATGGTTGGAAGCAACTTCGCTTTCACTGTATCCATAAGGAGAAATAGAAGGATCTGCTTGCATTTCCTGCATCACCTTTACCAGGTCTGACCTTCCTTCAACTTGGTGTGATAATCTTAAAGGGCGTTTATACACGACCCCTAAGCTCTGCTGCAAATGGCTCCCAGCTCCTGAGCTTAAAAATGTTTCCCCACCAGCTCCGGAGCTAACAGAAAATTAAGTGCGACCCCCCCCCCACCTAAGCGCGACCCAGCGCAGCTTTCAAGTACCTGCTCTTGGAGGGTGAAAATTTCTGATGCGGAGAGTGCCGGGCTCTCCTCACTTCTTTTTTTGTTGTTGTTTTTTGCCTCCCGCCCCTTTAAGAGGAACCAGGAAGTGACCAGGGCTCGGAGCAACTTCCACCGGCACCGGAGGTAAGGCTTTATTCTTTTGTCCCTTTTTAAGGAGTTTTTCCTCCCTCCCCTCACGCAGACAGAAGCAAGGAAGTGCGGAGTGGTGGGGAGGAAGGAAGAGCAACGAACCCCCAAGATCTCTGGTCCGAATTTAAGGGGCCAGCGGATCTTAGGGGTTGTGTGAAAAGGCCCAAATTTGCTGTTATCCCTTCCTTCTTTCCTGCAATTTCTTTCTGACTTTTTTTGAAGAAGACAAGGAGATGCTTGGCCCATATTATGACTGCCTAGACCTGGGGCTGCTTTTATGTTTTCTATTGCATTTCCTTAGTTCTTTCTAATCTTCTTAAATGTATTTCCCAAGGGGGAACTATGCACTGCTAACCAAGACAGAACCCAGAAGATGAATGCTGCTTGTTCTGCTAACAGCCAATTAATTATTGTTGTTTGTATGCACTGTCAAGTCATTGTTATGTACTGCTAAGTGACTCTTCTGGGGTTTTCAAGATAAGTGACACATTTATAAAGTGGTTTTACCAGTTACAAACCTCCCCCTCCATCCCAGTCTGGCATTTCTGTGGCCAAGTGAAGTTTCAAACCCAGGTCACCTGCATCTTAGTCGATCCTTCTATCTACTACAACAGTAGTTTCCAGATGTTCTTGGACTAAAACTCCAGGAATTCTTCACCACTAACTGTGCTGTAATCCAAGGATATCTAGGGATGCAGGGTTGGGAAATACTGCACTACACCCATACTATCTTAATTAATTACGTTTATTGATCCTTTGAAAAGCTCCACTCTTGAATCATTAGCTTATATGTAGGATCAAGATCAGCCTATGGAATGCTGCTACCCAAAGCAGGACAATAGGCCTTACCTCTTCCATGTCAAGTGGAGAATACCCAAAGCTGTCTGAGAGTATTAAGGCAAATGAGGCAAAACAAAACTCCATATGGCTGTCTCACCATACTCTGCATTAAAAGTACATTAGGACCTTCTATTCCGTAGGTTAGAATCTGCAGATTCACTTATCCATTGCCTGAAAAAATCTTAAAATTAAAAAAATAAATAAATAAACAGAAATACAGTAGGACCCCAGTATCTGCTGGGGATTGGTTCAAAGCCTTCCCATGGATAATGAAAACCGCAGATAAGAGAGAACACCAAAATGTCCCCAAAACTGCTGTTTTGTGATAGTAACTTGCTTTACAGCTGCTGTTTTATGACAGTAGCTTGCTTTACAGCTCCTCTTTGTGACAGTAGCTTGCTTTTATCCTCTGCCAACCGTGGATAACTGAATCAGTGGATAATGAATCAGTGGATACGGGGGTCCTACTGTACATAATTCCATGTTGTATTTACCAGAACTAGCCACTAGATGGAGCCAGATACAATACTCTATTGCAGTGGTGGCGAACCTTCAGCACTCCAGATGTTTTGGACCACAACTCCCACAGTCCTTTGGCATTAGCAATATAGGCTTGGAATTCTGGGAGTTGTGGTCCAAAACATCTGGAGTGCCAAAGGTTCACCACCACTGCTCTATCGTGTTTGTTGGTAACTGTGGAGATGCTTCGAACCAATCCCCCACGGATAGCGTGATTCTGTTGTACAATAATATGAATGCAAGAGACAAGCAAAAGCCACCTGTTCCTGGCACCCAGGATCTGTTGCCTAAGCAAGGCAGATGCCTCACTTTCCTTAGCAGCAGGGCCAGCCCTGTGCAGTGTCCAGTCTAGTATATCGGTAGCACTCTGTGACATTTCGGTGTACAAAAGCCAACTCCGTTGCTTGAACTGCTCCGAAGGTTACACTGGGCACAAGGGCTGCAACGGAGACATTCCCATCAAGAATGAGAAGAGTGAGACGGGAAAGGAAGGAGGGACCGTAGCAAACAGTTTTCCTCATCCCTTGTGCTGGGAAAAAAATCAGAGAATATTTGGATAGATGCCAGGGACTCCAACTGCTTCAAAGCTCTGTGAAATCTTCTCTGGGAAAAACATTGCAAAACAAAAATCTGGTAACGTCATTTTGCAATGTCTAAAATGCTGAAGGTGCTCACTGTTTTCTACCCCCCCCCACCCGCCTCATGGATTAGGCGCTGTGAGTATGAATGCAGGCCCCGTTACACGTAATGTTGATTGTCAGTAAATAATTGGCCTGCACACGTTTTAAAACGCATGAAAGTTGCCGAGAGGTGGCATAAGGACAGTGAAGTATATACACAGCATGCACATGGAGAAGCTGTCTGGAAAATCTGAGGAGTTATAATGCAAAAAAAAAAAAAATCCCCACCCCAAGGTCTGTTATGTACAGTAAGTCAAGTCGAACACATTCTTGTAAAAAAAAAATTCAGTGGACCCATCAGAAAGAAAAATGTGGTGTCCTGTCAAAAGAAAGAAAGAAAAGATTTTTTAAAAATGGATGTGTTAATTTGCATATACAGTAGGACCCCCATACCCACTGATTATCATTATCCACTGATTCAGTTATCCATGGTTGGCAGAGGGGAAAAATAAACAATTCAGCAGCCACAAAGCAAGCTACTGTTACAAAGAGCAGCTGTAAAGCAAGCTACTGTCATAAAACAGCAGCTGGAAAGCAAGTTACTATGGGCCTTTTCACACAGCCTAAGATCCGCTGGTCCCTTAAATTCAAGAGATCTTGGGGTTCGTTTCTGTTCCTGCGTCCCCACCCCTTCCTGCTCCGAAGGGAGGGAAAAAAAGCTTTACTAACCTGCTACTGTTACAAAAAACAGACAGCTGGAGAGCCCGGCACTCTTATCCACATCAAATATTTTTCACCTCCAGAGAGAAGGTACAAGAAAAGTTACTATGACAAAATTTCAGCAGTTTGGGGGGGTCATTTTATGACAAAACAGCAGTTTGGGGGACATTTTGGCATTCTCTCTTATCCACGGTTTTCATTATCCATGGGAAGGCTTGGAACCAATCCCCAGTGGATACTGGGGTCCTATTGTACAAATATTTATTATATTTATTTGATTTATTAGATTTATATGCCACCCATCTAGCTACAAGGCCACTCTGCGCAGTTATTTAGAAACCATTTTAGCAGAAGTAAGTGATAACTGTGCTCTCAGTTCTGACTAACAGTGACCCTTTTCAGGATTTCCATGGTAGAGGGTGCTCAGAAATGGTTTATGATTCTCTTCTTCTGGGGACACTCTGGGACTCTGCACCGTCCGCCAAGGCTGAATGGTATCAAACAGAATTACGAGATCTGTGGAAACAGTGACTGGATTCTCTGCAGGCAACCTCAATCTGCTAATCAGGGCATTTTTGAGATGTTTAGCTCTCCATTTTTGGAATTCATCATCTTTCAAGAGGATGTGAATTAGATGGTACTTCAAACAGGAGATGTTGAGGACCTGGCCACTATATGTTCCCTCCACTCCGAAGGCAAGCTGGATGGGACCAGCCAAACTATTATGACACCGGAGGAACAAAGCATCTTTCCACCACCCTTGCATCAAAAATCCATTAGGTGTACATTGTACAATGAATGGCTTCCTAGTTTGTCATAGCACCTAAAATCTGACAGACAAGGGCTGAGGTCTTGCTCTACCTAATCACAGAGCCAGCCCATGCAACAAGCCATGTCTCTCAGTCTCATGACCCCTAGAGGCTTAGACAATTGTTATACCTCAGACCCACCAGAGCCTCGCAGGCATTCTCACTCCAGGTGGCCATGTGTAGAGAGGCCTGGAAAACAATCACCAGGAACCAGGCATTCTCTGTGGTCGCCCCATCATACTGGAATAAACCTCCCAGTGAGATTTGCCTTGCAGAGGCCCTGCCTGCCTTTAAGAGAGCTGTTAAAACGTTGCTCTTTAAAGAATCGTTTAGCACCACTAACTTAATTTACTCCCCCCCCCCCCCGTGCTTTTGGACCAATGGAACAAGACTGCCTGCTGGTGCATGTTAAGAACATAAGAACCATGCTGGATCAGGTCGAAGGCCCATCTAGTTCAGCTTCCTATATCTCACAGTGGCCCCGCCAAATGCATCTGGGAGCGCACAAGAATAGATATCTGTCTCCTTGATACCTTGAAGTACCCTATTTTTAAGCCTGGAGATTACAGATCTCCATTATGGTTTGTAACCTGTGATGGACTTTTCCTCCAGGAATCTGTCCAATCCCCTTTTGAAGGCATGCAGGCTAGATGCCATCACCACATCCTGTGGCAGGGAGTTCCACAGACTAACAACATGCTGGGTGAAAAAATAAAATCTTTTGTCTATTCTCACTCTCCCAACTCTCAATTTGATTGGATGCCCCCTAGTTCTGGTATTTTGTGAAAGGGAGAAGAGCATCCCTCTATCCACTTTACTCATGCCCTGCATAATTTTATATCCCCCTCAGGCGCCTTTTCTCCAGTCTAAAGAGTCCCAAATGCTGTAGCCTTTCCTCATAAGGGAAGTGCCCCAGCCCAGTAATCATTTTTGTCGCTCTCTTCTGCATCTTTTCCATTTCCGTTATGTCTTTTTTGAGATACAGTAACCAGAAATGTGTGCAATAGTATTGTTTTCTACAATGGCATTATAATATTGGCTGTTTTATTTTCAATCCCCTTTTTGATGATCCCTAGTATGGAATTGGCCTTCTTCATCGCTGGCACACACTGGGTAGACACGTTCATTGAGCTGCCCACCAGCACACCAAGATCTCTTTCCTGATCCGTCACAGATAGCTCAGAGATGGGCACAAAATGATTTTTTTTCATTTTGTTATTCGTTATTCGTTTCATTACATAACGAAACAGATAACGAACCTAGGGGCAAATCTAACATGAAACAACCCGAACCGAGAAAAATTGGTTTGGTTAGGTTTGTTTCATTAATGGGGGGTGGAGATGTCTCCTACCTGGTGATGGTCCAGAGGGCCTTTCGCGCCGAGCTGCGTGGAGGGAGCACACACCTCGTCGGTGCCATCGAGGGACGTGGCAGGCTTGAGCCTCAGCCCAGCCCCAGGAGGAAAGGTAAGAAGCAGGCCACGTTTAGGCAGCCAGAGCAGCGCGGCTTCGAAGCTGGCCCCTTGTGCCTCCCTCCTGTGGCCCGTTATCGCAGGGCCGATCGGGAGGGGAGATAAGGAGGCCGTGCTTAGGCGGCCAGAGCAGCACGGCTTCAAAGCCATAGCCCCTTGCGCCTCCCTCCTGCGACCCGTTATCGTGGGGCCAATCGGGAGGGGAGATAAGGAGGCTGCGCTTAGGCGGACAGAGCAGCGTGGCTTCAAAGCCGCAGCCCCTTGCACCTCCCTCCCGCGGCCCATTATGATAAGAAGGAGGCCGCGCAGTGGGTGCTGGGAAAAAAGAGGGTAAAAATGAGTAACAAAACAACGAAACAACGAAATGAATTTTTGCACAAAAATTCATGAAAAATAAAACAAAATGAACCAAAATCCTTAACAAAATGAAACGAAATGAAACACCATTTTTAATTCGTGCCCATCTCTACTCAGAGCCTATGAGTTGAAGGATAAAGTTTTGATTGTTTGCCCCAATATGCATTATTTTACATTTTCCTATATGTTGGTTTTCTGTTGTTTTTATTGTGCTGGTTGAAGGTTTATAGATATACTGATCTATTGTTGATTTTTATTCTATTGTTGTAAACCACCCGGAGTTCCTTCAGGAAGATGAGTGGTATATAAATAAATAAATAAATAAATAAATAAATAAATAAATAAATAAATAAATAAATATTGTTCTTAACAAAATGGAAGAGACTAACAACGGGAGCAGCAAAATCTCTTTCCTGATCCGTCACGGATAGCTCAGAGCCCATGAGTTGATAAAGCTTTGATTTTTTTGCCCCAATATGCATTACTTTATATTTTCCTACATGTTGTTTTATGTTGCTTTTATTGTGCTTGTTGAAGGTTTTTATATATGCTGATCTATTGCTTATTTTTATTCTACTGTTGTAAGCCACCTGGAGATCCTTCAGGAAGAAGGGCAGTAAATAAATGTATAAATAAATAAATACATAAATATTGTTCTTAACAACATGGAAAAGACTAACAACAGTAGCAGCAGATTTGCTTGAGGGAATTATTTTAAAATCCTAAATGCCAATATATGTATTGCTTCATTATGAAAAGAATAACATTATAACCTGAAAACATTTGGCCTTTCCTACAGATATGGAATATGACATTCTGCAAATTATTGATGTAACTTAAGATTTCTTTGTCCAAGTAAGATTTTTCTGGACATGTGAGTTGCTCTATCAATATATATAAATCCTGCCACTTTTAGGATGATATGGAAAGTGTTTAACATGACACATTGCTTCAGGCACGCATGGTTTCTAATCTTAGTCTGTATAGATGACCCAGACAGAAGGGTGAGCGAGATAGACATGCAAAATAACTGCATGATTACATTCCTCCATGTTGTGATCTTCAAAGACACAATGTTAATGTATTTATAGATGTACATCCTGCCGTTAAACACAAGCCCTCTGTAGCCCGAAAAACCCGGAACAATGGAACTATAATAGATTGATTAGACATTGCAGAACATAATCCCGTAACCCCCCCCCAAGTGGCTTTTACGCCATATGGTGCAGTATATATGTCAAATAAATAAATAAAATCCTTGAAACTAGCAAAAATGTGCAGTTCCATCTTAAAACGGTAGTTTCCATTAGGGTCATTGGATCAAACAGCTGGGTTCATATCACTACTCAGATACGTTGTGAGATGGAAAGTCAGCCTTATGTCATTCTGACCTTCACTAGGGAGAGGAGAGAAAGGTCCATGGGAGCCCCATAGGAGGGATCCACTCCTGTCAAAAGGGGGCCACCCCATTCTGGAAGAAAGGAGATTAGAAGGAAGGCCTGCAACCAAGCAACCCAAGATGGGCAACAGTATTGTTGGAGAAGGTGGGGCAGTTTTAAAGGAAACAGGGTAGAATCCAAGGATAAGGAGGAACCAGGGATGGAAGATTTGAGGGGACAGTTAGAAAAGACTGGGAGGGGAGGAGGAGAAAGGGCAGCGGCTAAGAAAGAGGAACTTAGGAAGAGTGGGAATGGATCTGGATGGTACCCACCTGGGCTAAACAGTTGGAGAGGTTGATGGTCCTCCGCAAGGAGGCTGGAGAAGAAGAGAGGTGTGCCCACAGAAACCATCATAGTAGGGTGAGAAGGAAGCTGGGGAGTCAGGAAGGAAGATCTGGAAAGAGAAAGCCAAGGTAGCACAGGAGCAGAGAGAAAAGGCAGGATGGGAGAGTTCAGCTGGGAAGGGTTTGGTCAAGAATGTGGAGACATCCCGCCCAGGTTCATCCCTTGGAGTACAGGTGTCCTTGTGGTCAGCATCACCAGAACCAGAGTTGAACCTCCTGATCCCTCAGACCGTGTCTGGGGATATGACGTTAGGAAACCCTTTTTCTCAAAGGAGAGCTTAACCCCTATTGGGTGAGGAGGAGCATTTGGGTATTGTTGTGGATGTTAATTAGATAGATAGATAGATAGATAGATAGATAGATAGATAGATAGATAGATAGATAGATAGATAGATAGATAGATAGATAGATAGATAGATAGATAGATAGATAGATAGATAGATAGATGTTGATGTTTTTAAATCATCTCTCCAAGCTGTCTGGATTTAGTATAAAGGAAGAGGTTGATGACAAACGAAACTCAGTAATAGGCAAACTCTCACATATATGTACTGTGTTTTGATGCCAGTTCCACTTTCGTTAATACACAGTGGATGTGTGTGAGGATTAGCTGGAATGAACCCCTGAATATCCCTGTGAATGCACGAAAGTACAAGATGAAATCATGTTTTTTAAAAATGGATTCTCAGTTAGACTTTAAAGTATGGTAGTGTTGGAGAGATGTGCTAGGGGTTGTTTGTATCTGAGAGATCACACTTCAAATGAGGCCTAAAAACCTGATCACAAATAAAGCCAGCTAATCTATGAAGTCTGGGGAGTAAGACCTACTCTGGCAATCAGCCTTTAAGGATTTTTCTCTTCTAATAACATCTGTTTCTACACAGAAATGCCCAAAGCATTAACCACGTAAGCCAAGAAAGAACTGTAGTCCAATGAATCATGTTCATTTTACTTTGTCCATTTCCACTCACATTCCAGTTTCCCTGGTAAGGAAGCTGCTGGGTGTATTTTTTTAAATGGCAAACATTACAAGTATTTTGGGAACGATATAAATGTTTCTACAGAAACAAAAAAAATCATTCAGCCTCCGAGTACCTACCTGCTGCTTCATCATCTTGCAAAAAGAAAGAAAGAAAGAAAGAAAGAAAGAAAGAAAGAAAAAAGAAAGAAAGAAAGAAAGAAAGAAAGAAAAACACTTTCTAATCCCTTCCACATTAAGTTGATAAAGCCTCACAGTACCATTCTGCCATTATGAACTTAAAGCAACCACAGCTGAATAGGAAACTTTGATCCAGGCAATGAACGAGTGACTGTGCTGTTTACATGGTCAACAGGTGTGGAGTTGTTGACAAACAGAAAGGTTTCTCTTTCTTCCCATCTCCCTGCCCCTACGCTAGTGGTTTCCAATCTTGGGTTCCCTGATGTTCTTGGACAAAAATCCATAGAAGCATGAAATTGGAAGAGGCCTATAAGGCCGTCGAGCCAAATCCCCAGCACAATACAGAAATATAAATCATAGGATATCTTCCAGGTGGTGGTCCAAATGTCTGTTGAATGCCTCCAGTGTTGGAGCACTCACCACCTCTCAACATAATAGGTTCCATTGTTGTACTATTCTGACAGTTGGGATATTTTCCTGGTGTTCAACCAAAATCTGGCTTCCTGTTACTTGAGCCCATTGTTGCATACCCTGCAGTTTCAGTTGATTGAGAAAAGACCCTGAAGCAATTACCAGAAGCCTTTACCACTTGTTGGTATTTTTGGAAGTTGTAGGCCAGGAACATCTGGGGACCCCAAGATGGGAACTAATGTCCCACACATTCTCTCTCTCTCTTCCTCCCTCCCTCCTCTCTCTCTCTCTCCTCCACTCAAGATATTTACTAGCGAAAGAGCAAACCATTCTTGCCAGTGGATATGCATTTGATCTGAAACATTTTGCTGGAGGAGAGTTTTGCCGATACCCTGGGCTGCCAGAAAGACAAATAAGTGGGATTCTAGAGCAGTGGTGACGAACCTTCGGCACTCCAGATGCTTTGGACTATAACTCCCAGATTGTCAATGACAAAGGACTGTGGGAGTTGTGGTCCAAAACAACTGGAGTGCCGAAGGTTGGCCAGCACTGTTCTAGAGCAATTCTAAGATATCTCTGGAAGTAAAAATCATATAACAGAGACTGTCCTACTTTGGGCATATCATGAGTTATCAGGGCTCTCTCAAAAAGACAATAAATGCTGTGAAAGGCTGAAGGCAGCAGGAACAGAGGAAGACCAAATATGAGATGGATTGACTCTCTAAAGCAGGCATGTCCAAACTTCGGCTCTCCTGATGTTTTGGACCACAACTCCCAGAATTCTAAACTTAGATTGCCAATGGCAAAGGACTGTGGGAGTTGCAGTCCAAAATATCTGGAGGGCCAAAGTTTGGACATGCCTGCTCTAAAGGCACCATTTTGTGGACAGGTTCCAAGCCGTGCTGAACCTAAAAACCCTTGACATAAAAACCCTTGACATAAAAACCCTTGATTTTCGAAGGGCAAACTTCCCTCAGATGAGGAAACTAGTTAGAGAGAAACTGAAGGGGAGGGTTAGAAGAATCCAATCTCTTCAGAGTGCATGGAACCTGTTTAAAACAACAATAATAGAGGCCCAGCACAAGTGCATACCACAAAGAAAGAAGAGCTCATTTAAGTCCAAGAGGACACCGGCATGGTTAACGAGTGGAGTTAGAGAGGCTCTAAAGCACAAGGAGAGGTCCTTCTGTAAATGGAAATCCTCCCCAAATGAGGAAAATAAAAAGGAACACAAACTCTGGCAAAAGAAATGTAAAAAGATGATAAGGGAGGCAAAGAAAGACTTTGAGGAACGCATGGCTAGCAATATAAAGGGTAATAATAAAAGCTTCTTTAAATATGTTAGAAGTAGAAAACCTGCCAGAGAACCAATTGGGCCTCTGGATGGTGAGAGAGGAAAAGGGGAGGTTAAGGAGGACTTGGACATTGCAGAGAAATTGAACGAGTTCTTTGCGTCTGTCTTCACGACAGAGGACCTTGAGCGGATTCCGCTGCCTGAGCCGCCCCTCTTGACTAAAGAATTAAATCAAATACAGGTTAAAAGAGAGGAGGTTTTAGGACTAATTGATAAATTGAGGATTAACAAGTCACCGGGCCCAGATGGCATCCACCCAAGGGTTATTAGGGAACTGAGAAATGAAATTGCAGATCTCTTAACGGTAATATGCAACTTGTCTCTTCAAACGGCCACAGTGCCGGAGGACTGGAGGATAGCGGATGTCACACCAATTTTTAAAAAGGAAGGAGGGGGGGACCCAGGAAACTACAGGCCGTTAGCCTTACATCTGTCCCAGGAAGATGGTGGAAGGCCTCATCCAAGAGAAAATCTTAAAACACATAAAAGAACAAACCTTGATGAGAGAAAATCAGCATGGCTTCTGTAAGGGTAAATCTTGTCTTACAAACCTTTTAGAATTTTTTGAAAAGGTCAACAGGCACGTGGATTTGGGTGAACCGGTGGATATAGTCTATCTGGATTTTCAAAAGGCTTTTGACACAGTCCCTCACCAAAGGCTGCTGAGAAAATTGCATAGTCAGGGGATAAGAGGGCAGGTCCTCTTATGGATTGAGAACTGGTTGAGATCCCGGAAACAAAGAGTAGGTGTCAATGGGAAATTTTCACAATGGAGAGAAGTGAAAAGCGGTGTGCCCCAGGGCTCGGTCCTGGGACCGGTGCTTTTCAATCTGTTCATAAATGACCTGGAGACAGGGATAAACAGTGTGGTGGCCAAGTTTGCAGATGACACAAAACTTTTCCATGTGGTAAAAACCAGAGAAGATTGTGAAGAGCTCCAGAAGGATCTCTCCAAACTGGGGGAGTGGGCTGAGAAATGGCAAATGCGTTTTAATGTAACCAAATGTAAAGTAATGCATATTGGGGCAAAAATCCAAACTTCATCTATCAACTCATGGGCTCTGAGTTATCCGTGACGGATCAGGAAAGAGATCTTGGTGTGTTGGTGGACAGCTCCATGAAGGTGTCTCCCCAATGTGTGGCAGCAGTGAAGAAGGCCAATTCCATGCTAGGGATTATCAAAAAGGGGATTGAAAATAAAACAGCCAACATTATAATGCCGTTATACAAAACAATAGTAAGGCCCCACCTGGAGTATTGTGTATTCTGGTCACCGCATCTCAAGAAAGACATAGTGGAACTGGAAAAGGTGCAGAAGAGAGCGACTAAAATGATTACTGGGCTGGGGCACTCCCTTATGAAGAAAGGCTAAAACAATTGGGCCTCTTCAGTCTGGAAAAAAAGGCGCTTGAATAATTGAGACATACAAAATAATGCAGGGTATGAGTAAAGTGGATTCTTCTCCCTCTCTCAAAATACCAGAACTAGGGGACATACACTCAAATTGAGTGCTGGGAGAGTAAGAACTGACAAAAGAAAATATTTTTTCACCCAGCGCGTTGTAAGTCTATGGAACTCCCTGCCACAGGATGTGGTGATGGCATCTGGCCTGGATGCCTTCAAAAGGGGATTGGACAGATTCCTAGAGGAAAAGTCCATCACGGGTTACAAACCATGATGGAGATGTGTAATCTCTAGGCTTTAAACCAGGGTACTTCAAGGGCCAGATGCAGGGGAATGGTATCAGGAGACAGATATCTAGTCTCATGCGCTCCCAAACGCATCTGGTGGGGCCGCTGTGAGATACAGGAAGCTGGACTAGATGGGCCTTTGGCCTGATCCAGCATGGCTCTTCTTATGTTCTTATGTACCATAATCTACCCATCTCCAGCCAATATGGATTGGATAATGGTCACTAAAGTTCATCCCATTTGGCAGCAACATGTTACGGAAGGCTTTTCCTGTTCTATCATACAAGAAGACAAGTCTCTGACCAAAAAGAAAGCACAAGGAGAAAAATAGATATTGTTTATGGGGTTATTTTAGGATTGTGGGTCCATACTTCACTAGTTCTCTATCTTTAAAAAATATTTTATTCATTTTCTCTAACAAAGAAGAAAGTACAGTGGTACCTTGTATAAAGGAATTACAGTGGACCCTCTATAACAAACATTTTGTATAACATAAAATCTGTACAACATAAAAATTCCAGAGATAGGGGAAATTTGCTTAACAAAATTGTCTATGGGGTGAATCCATACAACATAACATAATTTCATTTGGAACGAATTAATTCCTTTATACAAGGTACCACTGTAATTCGTTCCAAATGAAATTCTGTTAAGCAAAATTTTCCTTTATACAAATTTTCCATAGGAATACATTGAAAACAGTGTAATCCCCTAATCACGACCATTTTTATGTTGTACGGATTTGCCCCATAGGCGATTCTGTTAAGCAAATTTCCCCTATCTCCAGAATTTTTTATGTTGTACAGATTTTATGTTATACAAACCATTTTTTATACGAGGGTCCACTGTATATAGATCTGTTGCACATCATGCTACATGGGTTTCAGTCATTGTGTTATAACCAGCTTTTCTCATATTCTTTTTTCTTTTTTCTAATCATTGATAAAACAGATTCCATACTTGGTAATATTGTGAGTCCTCATTTTCTTTGATTCTTATTGTCAGTCTGTCTAACTCTCCGCATTCCAAAATTTTCTTAATAATCATTTCATCTGTTGGCATTTCTTCGCTATTCCAGTATTGAGCCCAAACTATCCTCAACGCTGTCAGAATGTGCAGTATGAGATAAGTATTTTGTTTGTCTGAATTTCCTGGTCGCATGCCTGGTAAAAACAGCTCTGGGCTAAAGTCTACATGTATTTTTGTCATTCTAATAAGCCAGGTGTGTATTTTAATCCAATATTTTTTTGCTTTATCACATGTCCAGCATGCGTGATAGTAAGACCCCGCTTCTTGTGCACATTTCCAACATTTACTAGACAAATTTGGGAACATCTACTAGATCTCTATCTCGACACCACCCCCACCCCGTATACCAGTTCTAATTCAACTTGACTCAAACATTCCAAGCTTGCAACAGGCCGGGACCTGATTTTGACTTTGGAATGCCCTTTACAGAAACATAACAAGGGGGGGCATGGGTAGCTATGCTGCCTATTTCAGTCCTTCCTGGAGATCAAGAGCTTTGCATCAGCACTTACTAGCAAATGAAGTGAAACAGTACTAGAGTAAATAATGATGGGGGAGAGAGATAGCACCTGAACTTGCTTATCAGTCTAATGTCCCCAATGGCATGTTGTTCATAGATTCATGCATTTGGGCGTGTAGAAATCCAAGACACTGTCCGAATAAAAGAAGAGAACATGCCCCAAACCCGAGTCTGGAAATTTTTATTTTAAAATTGTAACTCCCAGAATGCCAGGACCAATCCTTTCCTTTTCAATCTTTGAGTAATTGGTTGCTCCTGAAATGTTCAAGTCCTTATCTAGGTGGGCTTCCACAGTGCCAGTTCATTCTTAAGATCAAGCAGACATTTGAACCACTCTTTAAAAAATTAATTCTTGCACTGGCATATGCATAACCAATAAGCTGGCTTTTTAAAGAAAAAGAATTATTCCTTAAAAGAGCCATCCATTACTATGGATTTTTCTTGATCAAGAGTAGCCCCAGGATCACAAAAGGTGGGGGGGAATGAGATGGAGACCCTTAAGGTGAAGAATGAGGAAAGCTTTCTTGAGACATCTTACAGGCCTCTCTTAGAAACCAGACACACAAAACACAAGTTTTGACTCTTGGGACTGTAGGATCATGCAAATGAGCATCGCCCTAGTGATGTCCCAGCTGGACTACTGTAATGCGCACTGTGTGCGACCTCCGATGAAAAGTCTCAAGAAACTTCAACTGGTCCAAAATGCAGCAGCTGTATTGCTGACTGTGGTGGGGCACAGATATCACATTACACCCTTATAAAAACAGTTCCACTGGCTGCCAATCAGCTATCGAGTACAATTCAAGGTGCTGACCTTGACCTACAAAGCACTGTATGGCCTGGGTCCAAGCTACCTCAAAGATCGAATCTCACAGTATGAACCAGCTTGGGTGTTAAGGTCATCAGGAGAGGCCTTTCTCTCCATCCCGCTACCCTAAAGGTGCACCTTGTGGGAACACAAAAAAGGGCTTTCTCGGCTGCTGTGCCCAGACTATGAAACTCCTTCCCAGTGGAGGCCAGGACTGCCCCATCTCTGGTGTCTTTCCGGAAACAGGCAAATACATTTTTCTCTTCAGGCAAGCTTTCCCTGGATGGACTACCTATTATGTGTCTTTTATATGAATCTACATAAACGTTGTGTTCATAACCACTTATACTGTAACATTGTGTTTATACCTCCCCTTGTGTGATTGCATTGACACTGTTTCAATCTTACTTTCATTCCCTCATAACTTTTAGGTCATCTACTGTACATGAATACTTGGAATTTTTACTCTTCTCTTTAACTGCTCGCATTTTCTTGTAGTTTTAATGTTGCCTCTTTTTGCCGTCGATATGCCCCTAAATTCCCTGCTCTCAAGTTTGAATATGTCTTAATTGTAGTGGACTGTATATTGTCCCTCATTACTGTAAGCCTCCTTGGGTCCTTTTCCAAGGAGAAAGGCGGGGTAAAAAATACTCAAAATAAATAAAATGAATAGGGGAGGTGCTTCAACCCCCTTTAACAGTTGGGCTCCCCTCTTCCCCAGTATCCTAATGACTTAGACAGCATGTGTTAACTAAAGGAAAGGTGGTCACATCAAGGTGCTTGGGGGCACACTTGCCTATTGCTGAACCTTGGAGTGCTTAATCTGCTCCTATAAGTCCCCTTCTCCCAAACCAGTGGTTCTCAACCTATGGGTCCCCAGATGTTCCTGGAATGCAACTCCCAGAAGTCTTCATCACTAGTAGAGCTGGCCAGGATTTCTGGGAGTTGCAGTCCAGAAACATCTGGGGACCCATAGGTTGAGAACCACTGTCCTAAACCCTTTCTTCCTTTTAAAAAAATTATTTTTTTAATTTTTTTTTTAAAAAGCTGCCTTGTACCCTCTAGTGGTCATAAGCATTTGTGGGGGGTCAGTCTTTGCCCAGGCGTCCCACCCTTTCCTCGGTAAAGAAGGCATCTCACGTAACAAGGAAACAGAACTTTTATTTGGTTCATCAACAGACAACGGGGCTTTTCTTCTAACAACAGAATCAACTTCTTTGGCATCAGACAGAAACGGGTTCTTGCCCCCATAGGTCGGGGTATCTAGAAAGTGATCAAATTCCCCACCGCCACCTCCGGGTAATTCGGTTCCACCACTGCTCTCTTCCTCCCTCTCCGAAAGCCTCAGCCCCTCTACCTGGGTTCCAATCTCCTTCAAGGAGATTTGGGGGGTGCCCACTTGTATCCCAACTTCCAAAGTGTATCTGGGCCCACGTGGTCTCAGCTTGGGCGTACGAAAGGGAAAGTCGGGCCTCTTGCTCAGCTCCTCCCTGGGGTCCAAGGTCCCGGCCTCGATCTCCTGCCGGATCTTTATCAGCCATCTCTCAAACTCCAGATCTTTACGTATCTCTTTCAGCTTACGGTTGTACTCTCTGTATTCTCTCTCGCCCCAGTAAGAGCACTTCTGGTGGTGAGCACGACGTCTGTAGCTCTCAGCTTCTTTGTGTGGCATCATCATCTGCTCCCATTTCCCCATGTCTGGGTCCTCCATCCATACCCATTCCCATCCTTCTGGGAGCACCCTTGTCCCTCCCCTTTTACATGCTGCAAACCCCACCTCCACGGAGTGGATTGGTCCCCCTTTCCCGCCAAGTCCTTCTTTTTACTTTCCTCCGCCCTCCGGGCCTCCTCCTTCTCCTCTGCTCTAAGGGCGTCATAATACCCTTTCAGGGCCATGAACCTCTCCACTGGCGAAAGGTTCATCAGATTTTCCGGTTTCTTTGGCTCGTCCAACACCTTGGCAGGGCGTGCAGGGGTCCCTCTTGACCCCTCAGAGAAGTTCCCCACATTTTTTTTTTTTTTTTTTTTTATTGGAGGCTATGGAAGGACAAGACCTGTTAGGGCTTCTCAAAGCATAGCAAAATTGCCCTCAACCTCCCCCCCTTTAAACCCAAACAACACGTGATGGGTGCTGGCATGGGTTCTGGCATGCTACATTTTGGGCATCGGGGTGCTCGCATCTCAAGGACATCACATGGTCCACCGGAACATAAAGCTACAATGGTACCTCTTAAAACAAATGCCTCGTAAGACAAAAAACTCATAGGAAAATTTCTGGGAATAGGCATGCTTTGCCTGACAAAAATTTCCCATGGGATGCTTTGCAAGACAAAAAACCATTCCACATATACCCAGGGGGAAAACCCCAGTAATTTTTGCCTTTATTTTAGCCTAATTCAGAATGGATTAATCAATTCCCAATGCATTCCTATGGGAAACTGTGTTCCGAAAAACAAAATTTATATGTAACAAAGCGACCCATAGTCTCCGGAACACATTAACCCATTTTCAATGCATTCCTGTGGGAAGCTGCGTTTCATAAGACAAAGTTTTCTTAAAACAAATTGATCCGTAGAACGAATTAAAATTCATTTTAAGAGGTACCACTGTATTTGGATCCTAGCACCTTATCGGCTCCTTTACACTTCATGATTCTATGATTCCCATCAGCCTCTCCACACCTGCACGATTCTGCATCCAGCAACTAGGCCTGTGAGTGTCATGTCTGAATGTTTATTTTTATTTTTATTTTTAAAGCAAGAGAATCTCTGCATTTACTTTGGAATAAAATCCCCCTTTTTATCCTTTGTCCATGATGATGCCTATAGACCCAGTCACTCACAAAGGGAAGTAGCCTAATTTCGCCAAAGAGTTAAGACCAAAACCATAATCAGAAGGCCGTACAAACATACCATAAAGTATGCTTTCCAAAAGCCTTTGTATTCGTTGCTTCCAGCAATTAAGCTCTATTTGTGTAAGTTTGGATTTTTTTAATGATTGCTTACTTACCGTATCTTTTGTTTCACTGACTTTGCAGGGACGCACCCCATTTGCTTTAAGGCATGTCTTATATCTCAATATGTGAACCCATCAGGGATTCCATTGAAGAGATAGGCAAACCTCCAAGAGGGAAAGCATAGGCTTATATTTGGCAACAGAGCTTTGCAAAAACCAACCAGAGTGGACTCAGAACCTGAATGTCACAGTTTCTTTCCAGCTTCAACAAGCCCTTTACCATCTGCATGGCTCCTCTGTAGTATTCAGCCAAGTTTCAAATGTGAATCCTTTGCTGGCCAAATATGCACTTGCTTTAGAGACTAAGGAAGGGCATGACGCCAGTCAGAGAGGTGTTAACGGGATCCTCTTCTTGGATGCCGCCTGTTGTTTCAGCCTAACACAGTCACACACACTCAGCTACGGAACACTATTAGGAAGGGGTGGGGAGGGGGATGTAGCACTTAGGGGACATCCTAAGGGCTGCAAAACTATCATTCAGGGTCGATAAAAATCAACAATTTTTAAACATCAAATTGATCTAAATCCAAGGGCGCCTCTAATTTTCAGCCCTGCTGGGCTGGGCTCCACACACACACACACACACACACACCCATACGACTCTATTCCCCCGTATAGTGTTTTGTTGTGCCCGGAACTAAAGGGGCTGAAAACAATTATGCAGAGGTGGGGGAAGATCTCTGTGTGGGGGAAATTGGAGATATGTGTGCATCTTAGAGGGAACCTTATTTAAATCCACCCACCAGAATGGGAAAAGCAGTTAATAGTCAAGGAAACAACAGAATATGAGTAACCTACCTTATAACCACTTGAGAAATCCACCAAAAAAAGTCCCAAAAAGTCCCCAAAATGGTGCCAAATATTTCCAAAACAGGCACTTTGTGCAGGTCATTGAAAAACAGAAGCCCCAGTTCTCAGCTTCCCTTTTCAAAATGGCTCCTCCTTCTTCACAATTGCCGCAATGTAGTCAGGTGGCCACAAGATGACAGTATTGCTATCGCAAACAAGCAGGAGCCATTTTGAAAAAGAATTTTTACTTTTGCCTTTCGTAACTCAAAAAAACCAAGCTTTTTGTAACTTGAAATTTTCTTATACCTATTGATTTCTATTCACAACTTGATTTTTTTGTAACTTGGGGTGTTCATAACTCGAGGTACCGCTGTATATCTACTATGCTATTAATTGGTTATATAGGAGCATCTATCTGAACTGTGGATTTTTTTAAATAACCATTTTCAATTTAGCCTTCATACCAGGTCACAAGCATAGCACCAACTGAAGATGGGGAAATGACAGATGACAGCTCCAAATGCAATAATGTGGCTATCAACTTTGGCTCTGTGCTGTCATTTTTTATAGTCACCACACCTGTGTAAGCCACTTTCCCCACAAAACAAGTCAAATTCTCCAAGTCCCCACATTACCCATTTATAACCCACGGCTTTCCTTAAGAGGAAAAAACACAAAAATATCAAGAACATGAAGGAAACCATAGAGAACTAGTGTGGGAGATCCAATATAAACCCAGATCATTCACATATTCCATCCAATTTCTACAAAACATATTTTTAATCCTGGCAAAGAAACTATCAGTAGATACATGATTGGAAAAGTAAGGAACACTACGGAGGTGGGGGAAAACAACAACTGAAACTTCTCCAGAAAATCTGCACCTCATTCCTTTTCTTTCACCAAGTCACTCAGGAAAATAATATTATCTAAAGGAGAGAACAGAAGAAAAATTGAGAAGTCACACATTGAAAGATGTATGTACACAAGATGCTGAGTCAGCAATGCTCACTCTGGTTACCAGTGATTTTCTGGTTAGTTCCCAGTTCAGGGAAGATTCTGGTTGGAGAAGGAAGAATTTCATTTGTTAAGGTATTTCTGGCCTACTTGGTATCAGGTGATTTCAGGGAGAGGTACGATCCGTGAAATGCGCAATGCAAAACCTGTTCATCAACCCTCAATTCAACAAAGCAAAAAAGAAAGAATATGACCCCCCACGCTGGCCGTCCTGTACTGGCTGTCGATCCATTGCCGCATTGACTTCCAGGTTCTGATGATGACACACAAACCCCTAAAGAGTTTGGGACCTTGTTATCTATCAGAACGGCTCCTACCTCAGAACATGGCCCATAACACTCGTTCCTCGCAAGAAGGTCACTTGGGGGTGCCAAGGCTGAGGGAAGCCCGTTAGACCATGAGGAATCGGGCTTTCTCAGTGGCAGCTCCTCGGTTACGGAATCAACTTCCCCCAGAGATCTGCCTGGCCCCATGTTGTTGGGTCTTCAAAAATCATCTGAAGACCTGGCTCTTCTGAAGGACTTTCCCTGATTATTAACTTTTCTGTACTGAGCTGTAGACGATGCCTTTTCTCTCTATCTGTCTGTAGCATATTTTTAGATCTTTGATTGATGATTGATGCTGCTGATTTGACCTTGCTTTTATACAATATACTTAAGAACATAAGAAGAGTCATGTTGGATCAGGGCAAAGGCCCATCTAGTCCAGCTTTCTGTATCTCACAGTGGCCCCACCAGATGCCTCTGGGAGCACATGAGACTAGATATCTGTCTCCTGATACCACTCCCCTGCATCTGGCCCTTGAAGTACCCCGGTTTTAAGCCAGGACATTACACATCTCCATCGTATTCTGTAACCTGTGATGGACTTTTCCTCCAGGAACCTGTCCAATCCCCTTTTGAAGGCATCCAGGCGATGCCTTCACCACATCTTGTGGAAGGGAGTTCCACAGACTAACAACACACAGGGTAAAAAAATATTTTATTTGTCTGTTCTCACTCTCCCAGTCCTCAATTTGAGTGGATGTCCCCTAGTTCTGGTATTTTGTGAAAGGGAGAAGAGTGTCCCTCTACCCACTTTACTCACACCCTGCATTATTTTGTATTTCTCAATCATATCCCCCCACTTATGATGAAATCATTGTAAACCACCCAGAGTGGCCTTGCTGTCAGATATGCAGTATATAAATCCAATAAATAAATAAATAAATAAATACATTTCTATTCGTAACAAACAAACACACAAAAGAAACTCTTTTCTACATTTTGTGGTCTGATATCAACTTCCAAAGAAAGGCCTTTTAAACACAAATACTTTGTTTTAACAAAATAGTACTGCGCACAAATGTTGTGTCTCTTTTCTTTAAGCTTTCTTTCATCCTCTGTGGATCTCTTTTCATCCTGTGTTTTCAATTTGTGATAATGCTTGAATTATACCTATTTAAATCATACTATTGTTATTGAATGATGGTTTATTTATTTATTTATTTATTATGGCAAAAGGTGGTGGGGATAGAACTTTGACTAATGAATCAAATACTCATCTCCTGTTCTAAAGGGAAAAAAAAAGCAAAGAAAATCAACGTTCCCGGTCTGGCCTTCCGAAACCCACTGAACCCACTGGAGACAAAGCCAAGGCTGAGCCATACCTCGTCCTGGAGAGAACGGACCCACTAACCCAGGCCTGTCTGTCAAAGGTCAGCCCGGGAGGGTTTTGTAAATCAAAACCAGGACCTTGAATCTGCCTGTCAGGACATTCTGAGTGGCCTCAAACCGCAGCTGGCTGGCCGGCCCCGCCCCAAGGGCCCCCATTTTTCGTCCCATGTGTTTTTGTTCTAAAAATCCAGGTCTTCTGCCAACACTAACAGCCCTGGACACAGCGCTGGGAAGCATGGTGAGCGCTGGGCAGGACTACTCCCAGGGACGGTCTGCTGCCACCGGCACCGCTGGATGGGTGTGGGGGTGGGCAGGCCATCTCCTGCAGGCCTCTGCCACCGCCAAGGCTGAGCTTTGGGTGGGCTGGCCTGGGCCCGGGGACCAAATCCGCCTGTCAGGACATTCTGCTGGGGAGCTTGGGGGGAAGGGTGCAAGGTCGCACAGATCACCTCTTCCAAGGGGCTCCCTGTGGCCACGGCTCCCTGTGCTTCCCTTGGTCCCCACCTTCCTTCTTTCCTCCCTCCCTTGGTCCCCACCTTCCTTTCTCCCTCCCTCCCTTCCTTATTCCCCCCTCCCTCCCCACCTCCCTCCCTCCCTTGTTCCCCACCCTTTCCTTCCTTCCTCTCTTGGTTTCCCCTCCCTCCCTCCCTTGGTCCCCACCTTCCTTCCTGTGGGTGGGGTTGCAAGGGGTAGTGGGTGGGCCTTATGGGTCAGTGGGTGGGGCTTGCAGTGGGGTGGCAGGGTCGGGGAGCAACCGGCCCCTGATACATTCTCAGTCACCAAATCTGGCCCTCCTTACATAAAGTTTGGGCACCCCTGCACTAACCAAAAGTGGAGCCTCTTTTCACCCTCTGTCTTAGGGATGGGCAACCTTGGTGGAACTGAGTGTCAAACATGTGCCCCACTGACCATACTGTGGGGTCAGAAAGTATGGGGTCCGATATGGCCAGAAAGCACTCAGACAGACACTTCCAGATTTCTATTTTGGGGGCATGAAGGGGGGATTCTCATTAAGCTGCTAAGTAAAAATAGTCACCTAGAAACGGTTCTTTCAGGGTTTTTTTTTTAATGTATAAAGTAGGTCTTTGTGCTGGGTGGCTCGAGGGTGGCCGTTAGGTTTGTAAAAATGTCCATAGGCTGCATTGCTACTGCAGATTTTTGGTCTCCAACTCCTAGAAGTCTGAGCCAGCTTTGCCAATGAAGAGAAATTATACAAAATGGCTGCTCACAACAGCTGGTGGGTCAATGATGAATGATTACTACACCCTTTTGCTAATAACTCTTCCATTTAGCCTCAGCCTCGAAGTACTGTAACTGTGACACCTCTGGCACTGCACAGAGCTTGGAAAATGAATTGTTTGGATGACAGTTTCCCACTCATATTCCAACACATCTGGAAGGACTCTGCTTGGCGCATTAAAGCTTTTGTGGCAGCATACTTTGGGGGATAAAATAACACAACACACTTACTGGCACTTGCTTTCTTTCATTTCTTCTTACCTACCCCTTTTCACCTCCCTGCAAATCCTCCCTTGTAACAACAAACCAGGTAGAACAAAAAGGCGGGAAGTGGAGAAAATCTGTAATGAGTACCCCAGCCAGAAATACAAGTATTTCTGGTGCTTTAAAGCAAGGCCCACTTTCAGGAAGAAAGCAGACTGAACTTGATACACCTCTTCTAGCAGCAAAGAGGAGACCGATTGCTCAGTAGCTAACTTTTTGCAACCTATATTAGAATACCTAAACCCAGACTGCTATCCCAACATATCTGGGGGATGGGGGACATAATGCCCTCTATGGACGGCTTTCATCACTCATTTGCCTGGGGACGATGGGGCTTGCAGTCCAACCCATGTGGGTACACTTCTTCTACCAGTTTGGGGAAAGCTGTGCTACGAGGTCTGCACAAGAGCTCCTGGTTCACAGGTTCCTCCTTATCTACTTCCTCTGTTTTTGATCTACCTGGTTTATTATTACAAGACAGTACATGAAAACCTACAATTTTCCTCTTCATCCTGTTCCTTAGCCATCCCGGTTGAGTTCAATCTTTCCCTTCCCTTTGGGTGTGACAATTGGGGCATATTTTCCGATACCTTTTCTAATGTACGTATTTTAAGTGCGTGTTTAACTTGGACAAATTTCTCCTTTTCCAACTGATTAAAATGCTTCTGCACATTCCTCCCACCTCCAAGTACAGTGGTACCTCGCATAAAGGAATGAATTCATTCCAAATGAAATTCTGTTAAGCAATTTTTCCTTTATACAAATTTCCCATAGGAATGTATTGAAAACAGAGTAATCCCTAATTGCGACCATTTTTATGTTGTACGGATTTGCCCCATAGATGATTCTGTTAAGCAAATTTCCCCCATCTCTGGGATTTTTTTATGTTGTCCAACTTTTACGTTATACAAACCGTTTGTTATACGAGGATCCACTGTATATACATCTTCAGTGATGCACGTGCATTATGTTTAACTCTAAAAACAGAAAGAACAGAGGGAACAAAGAGCATGATGCTCGTGGCGTCCTCCTAATGATGTGTAACTGAAAGTTATATGTATTTTTTTTTAAAACAGGAGGCCACAAATCCCGTAAACTCATTAACCAGCTCGGTTAAGACAACGTTTTCCTTGTTCCCGTCTCTCCACTTCCTGTACCCAGCGGTGACACCTAGTGGAAGTCGGTAGGAACTGAGGCTCCTGCTCTTGCAAACTCCAACCTGTCATCCAAAAGAGGAGGGGGCTTGGATGCCAAAGCAACCCTGGCAGCTTTTAGCACACTAAGCTCTTACCTGCAACGATTGTTGTGGCCTGTCGCCTCACGTTGTTCTTATCAACGTATTCGCCATAGTCTATCTTGCCTTCCACAAAGATCCGAACCCTGTCGGAAGCCAAACAGAGACGACGGGGAGATGAATGCTAACATTTGCTTTTAATTCCGCAGTTCCTTCTTTCTAATTAAATTTGTACTTTGGCATGCTGTCCTTAATAGATGCTGCTCGCCAGTTAATACAGTAATCACAGAAAGGTTCATCAGAAAAGGGAGTTTTTAAAAAGCCTGCTGTCGAGGCTAACAGAGGGCACTCTGAAGCAGAATTCTGAAGCAGATCCTGCTGGGTCCTGGCACGCTGGTTATTCATCGCTGTGAGGAAGCTGGCACTCACACAGAAAAGGGCATCACATGTAGACTATCTGCTGACTTACTTCCTTGCCCTGCCACGCTCAGAGCGCAATAAGGAAGAAGCAGGCGGGGGAGGGCTTTTTTAAAAATTGCTCATATACCAGATTATCCTGAACATGCCTGTTCTCATAAGATTTCAGAAGCTAAGGAGGGTCAGGTCTGGTTAGAATTTTGTGGATGGGTGATGATCAGGGACCAGCAGGGAAAAAATTCTGCTTGAAATCTCCACGTCTGAGCCAGACCGGGCTAAGTGGACCAAAGAGGTGGGTCAGAATGGAACAGCGTACTGTTTTCTTGAAGCCAACCTTCAAGGTGTGAGATTTGGGGGGGGGGGCAGGGAGGGAGGGAGAGAGAAATTTTATTTCATAGAGCATAAATTAAACAGTGGAATTCACTACCACAAGATGTTAGTGATGGCAGTCAACCAGAACATATGATTGATTTAGGGAAGATATAGCAATCAATGCCTACTAATTGGAAGGGCTATATATCGTCTCCAATAACAGAAGCAGTCGATGTCAATACCTCTCAATTAGGTGGCTGGAGAGCTCAACAGTTTAGGTCACTGGGTGCTGAGCTTGAGGTTGGGAGTTTTGATTCCTCACTGTGTCACCTTTGAGTAGAGCCAACCGGTGTGGCCCCGGGCAAGCTGCCCACTCCCAGGATGCCCCCAAAAGAAGGGAATGGTCAACTGCTTCTCATTGCTCTCTACCTAGAAAACCCTGAAAAGGGGGTTGCTATAGGGTCAAAACTGACTTGACGGCACATGCTTATTATTTTAGACACCAATTGTTTGGAAGCATGAGCTGGAAGGTATAGATGCGCTCATGTCCTACTTGTGAGTTTTCTATGGGCAACTGGTTGGCCACTCTGTAAACTAAATCTCTGACTGTTGTTTTGAGTTTTTTGGGCTCTTTGGCCGTGTTCTAGAAATTTTTCTTCCTGACGTTTCGCCAGACTCAGTGGCTGGCATCTTCAGAGGTCAAGGAGCTCAGGGAACAAGGAGTTTTTCTCTGTGCTCTGGGACAGTGAACTCTTTGTTCCCTGAGATCCTTGCCCTCTGAAGATGCCGGCCACAGAGACTGGAGAAACGTCAGAAAGAAAAACTTACAGAACACGGCCAAACAGCCCGAAAAACTCACAACAACTATCAGATCCTGGCTGTGAAAACTTTCGAGAATACATTAAATCATTGACTACTTAGACCATCAGTCTGAACCAGTACAATTCTTCTCAGGCCCTTAAGGAGAGGACTGCATAAAGAGCATGTTGAATTAAGAGAGAAGCTCTTAGCCAGACACCTTTTTAGCAGAGTTTGTATTAGAAATCTGCTAGAAGGCACTTCCAGGGATCATTAGTCATTGTCTTCCTGTCTTTACCACATCTGCTCTTCCTGACCTTTCTTACATTGTCTCTGTACGTCATTCTTGAACTTTATGACGAACTCACATGCCCCAAAGCCGACCAGGCACAACGGCCTTGCAGGTGTCTTCTCAGCATGCCGCCTGGTGATAAATCTACGATGATGCCAGTTGCAGGGATCATGCAAACTCAAGTCCAGCATACGCACAGAACACAGGGTGGGAAAGACTGACCAACAGGCTTTCAGGGCAAGATGTAAAGCATTAAATCGAATGCCTGCCCATGGCTGCTCCACAGAATGGGGCAAGTTGAGTACTAACATGCAGAAAAGTGTCAGCAACATGAGGAATCACACATAGAGAGCAACCTAGGCAGGACCTCAGATGATCAGCTTTTGTGGCTTTAGGAACTTAAGCTGAAATGGGTATCAGTTCCTAGAATGATAGAATAGTGAAGTTGGAAGACACCTAAAAGGCCATCAAGTCCAACCACATGCTTCATGGAGGAACACAGATCAAAGGACATCTGCCAGGTGGTTCTCCAAATTTCTCTTGAATGCCTCCCAAGCTGGAGCACTCACCACCTCTTGAGCTAAGTGGTTCTGTTGCTGGACTACTCTAACAGTTAGGAAGTTTTTTTCCTGATATTCAGCTAAAAGCTGGCTTCTGTCCAAATATCAGGAAAAACATCCTAACCCTTAGAGGAGAAACCCAATGAAGGCAACATGGCAATGATGGGGAAGGTGTACACTTCACATGTTGCTAGATTCCAAACCCCATCATCCCCGATTCCTGGGTATGATGGCTGTGACTGCACGGGACTGGGATTCCGCAGGAAAGACAGAAGATAGGAAGATGGAAGATAGGAAGACCTCTCAGAGAGGTCAATAGCTATATATGGGCCTATCTCATAGCAGGAATACTTGTGACAACGCCTGACTTGTGTGATGGGCTTGATAAACAGGGAACTCTGTCCACGCATGTGACCTAATTCAACTCACCCCTTCCTCACATATTGGTAAGCTAAGTCTCTTAGGCCCGGCCTAAACACAGAAATCCTGTGCCACGTTGTCTTCTGTGAGATATCCCCTGAAAAAAAGGGAACAAAGTACAGATTACAAACACAAACAAACCATACTTTCCAGATCTTTTCTAAAGGAAGTGTGGACAAGTATTGGAAAATATGCGGCTATCTAGCTATTGTTGAGCTGGGCTTCCCCATCAGACTTCGCCAGCATAGCTAAGGTTGAAAGAACATGGTATTTGTAGTTGAAACGTATTTAGAGCACAACCTATTCTTGAGTTAGATTTCTTCATTAAGGCCAGGGAAGTGTTCAATGAAACTAAGCATTTAGAAATTACATTTTAGCTTTAAGGTGCTAAGATTAAACTCAATTTTTTGTGCTTTAAACAGGTGGAGAAACAAGCAGGTGCTTCTGCCCTTCTGAAATAAATCATTACTTTAAAAGGCTATTTTAAAAATATTAGATGCAATCAGTTTTCTTTACTATTTTAAGTTGTATAATGAGTTTTATTATACAGTATTTTGTTTATGTTTGTAAATCACCCAGAGTAGCTTTCTGCTAGATGGTCGCAGTATATAAATAAAATAAATAGTCATCCTGTCTCTATCCAACCATTTTGACAGTAGCATCTTAAACCTGACACATCATTTTGAAGCTATGCTCAACCCCCCTTGCATGTTACAGTGACCCCCAGCCTATCGCGGGGGGGTTAGGGACCCAACCCAACCAGCAATAATTGAAAATCCACAATATGTGAATGCAGGTTGGGTTGGGCCTGGGGGCCTAACTGGGGGCTCTTGTACTTACCCCCAGCTTGGCACTGCCCCAAACAGGCCTGAGAGGGCCTTTTCATGCCTTCTGGAGGCCCCAAAAGGGGCCCCTTGCGAACCAGAAGTGACTTCTAAGTCGCCGAAAATCATTTCTGAGGCCTCCGACAGGCCTAGAAAGGCCCTCGGAGGCCTCAGAAATGATTTTTGGTGACTCAGAAGTCACTTATGGTTTGCAGGGAGGCCTTTTTTGGACCTTGCAGGCCCATTCGAGGCAGCCCCAGTCCTGGGGTAAGTATAGGAGGCCTGAAACAGACCTTTGCCCCTTACCCCAGGGGGCCTTTTTATATACAGTACTATGATCCTGCGATACAGCGGGACCACAGTATATGAACCGCAAAAGGGCAAGGGGCCACTGTACTTCACTATGAGAGGGGAAATTGCAGAGTCTTATCATGGCCAGGTTTCTCACTTATGAGGAGCAGAGCAAGTACAGGTACTGATTTAGAGAGGACAGGTAACCCAACATGACCATACACACAGCGGCCAATGCCTGAAAGGTGTGTTCATCTGAACATCCCTAAGGTAAGCCTTCTTCATTGGGGCAGAGTCGCTATAACAAGAGAGTTGTGGGATCTTTATAACTAGTCCCGGTTAACAATCTGGCTGCGGTGTTATCAGATGCAACTTATCAGTATTAGACAGATTAAGGGCTGCAGGGCATGGAGAACATCAAGTGATACTACTCGGGAAAGATGATGAGGTGCTCCAGAAAGAAATGCGTAATGTAGCCTACCTTGAACAGATATTCCAAAACCTACAGGACGTGATAATGAGAGAGAGATTGTGGAGAAGTAGATTCAATACAATTGGGGCCTACTGGAGTGAAAAGCAAGAAAGAATACAGGGAAGATTGAGGGATAAAACCTGAAGAGCTAAGCACCTTTAAATGTTATGAAAGAGCAACACAAGATCAGGAGAAGAATCAGAAGAAGTCCAGGGATCCAAGAAAACCTATGGAGGCCTCCTGAGACTTCAAAGAACCTTTCTTTCTTTCTTCTCTTACTTAAAACTAAGCCAAGAGTAAAACACACTCCTCGGATCTTGTGCTATGGGGAGTATCTCTGAAGGGTATATGAAGCAATGGGAACAATGTTTTAAATATTTTCCTTATAACACAGACTTTCATCAAGCTATAGACCACTGCAGGAGATGAGACACCCCAGTGCGAGATCAGCCCTCTTGTAACTCATCCTTATGATTCTTCCCTCAACAATCATCCATGCACACCTCCTTGGAACGCTTCACTTTCGCCCGATCGCCACATCTCATTGGTTGCGAGGCTGAAAATCGTGACAGGATTTTTCCCTTCCGCTTGCCTCATGACCGGGTCCTGGCCGACACGGCCCAGTAGTTGGACGCGATTCAATGCTAAAATAAAACAGGACCAAGAATGAAACTGATATTGGTTTAGAGCAGACATGCCCAAAGTCAGGCCCGGGGGCCAAATGTGGCCCATTTTCAAATTTTGAGTGGCCCACAGCCTCTTATCCCTACCAGCTCAGCCTGTCAGGCATCCCTGCCAGCTGGCCTCTCTCCACACCGAATGGAGAAGTCAGCTTGCAGTTTTAGGGTTTGCCGGCCCTCCGACTCTGTCCATCCCCCCAGCCACTTGGCCAGCCTACCCCCTGGCCCCATTGCTGCAGTGTCCTTCCTGCCTCCTTGCATGTCCTAGAGGCTTGTTCAAAGTCCAGCCCAGGGGCCATATGTGGCTGAATGTTCGGCCCCCACAAATTTTCACCTCACCAAATCTGGCCCTCCTTGCAAAAAGTTTGGACACCCCTGGTTTAGAGCAATGGTTCTCAACCTGTGGATCCCCAGATGTTCCTGGACTGCAACACCCAGAAATCCTGGCCAGCTCAGCTAGTGATGAAGACTTCTGGGAGTTGCAGTCCAGGAACATCTGGGGACCCACAGGTTGAGAACCACTGGTTTAGAGTCAGCACAGACAAAAGTGATATACTCCCTGTTCTATCAGTGGAGTTTGACAGGTACACAGGATGATCTTCCATTGAATCATTAGATCCAAGGAAGAATGCCTGATGTTTGCAAGGATCCAGTTCCACTAGATCTAAAAGTACACTAATAGAGCAACCCACTTAGCTTACAGTTCATCCAGCATAGGTCTAGCTCAGATTAGCATTGCACATAAGAGTTGGTGTGGTCATGGGAATGCTTCCACCAGGTGTAGAAACCCGAGAACACACACCCCAAAGTTTTTCACATGGTCAGAGCTTCTGGACCAAATCTAGTGCTTAGGTAATATCTGGGTTAGAAAATTTGTATATCTGTAAGGTATACAAAGGCATTTGAGAGTACGTTATCTTCTGCCTTAGGTCACCAAAGCAACTGAAATACCTATTCTTGTTGCTACTAAATAATCAACACCCATCCTAACCCACTGATGCCACATTGCTGGCCTAGATCACAGAGGATCGTAGAATTGTAGAGTTGGAAGAGACCTCAAGGGCCATCCAGTCCAACTCCCTGCCATGCAGGAACCCCCATCACAGTATTTCCAACAGATGGCCATCCAGCCTCTGCTTAAAAACCTCCAAAGAAGGAGACTCCACCACCTAGCTCTCATGGTTAAGGAGTATACAATGTTATGATGGGCTTACCCCACTGAGTTAGCCCTCTATGTGTATAAAGGTTAAATTCTCTCTCTATGCTATCTGTTCAGTTGTAATGATAGGTGTATATATATGTGTGTGTGTGCGTGCGTGTGTGTGTGTAGCTCCTGGAGATAATTAGGGATGAGGGCCAGACAGGCTGTATTATAATTAAATATGCAGGGACAAGAAAAGAGCCAGATAGGTTTTAAACAAGGAGGATTATTAAGCCACATGCTACGGTCATGTCTGGTCATCCCCCCTTTTTTTGGCAAAAAAAAAAAAAACCCTGACTGCAACACATGACCTTTGTATTTGAAAGTGCACTGGACTTTTCTATACATATCATAGCCATAGACTATATAGCTCCTAAGGGCAGCATTACTGGTTAAACAGAGCCATCTCCAGAACCAGAAGTCCCTTACCACACCAAGTGTTGAACATGCTGTCTCCCTACCTTGACAGCAGGTTCTTAAGTTACTTACATCTTTCAAGCACTAACGACGTCACCGACTCAGACTCATGTCTCACAAACTGACGCAACACCTGCCAAATGAAAACAAATGGCAACCATTGAAAAGCAGGCTTTGCCTACAGGGACATTTAAGAACATGAAAAGATGTTCAGAGTCCTGGCCTACAGGACTCATCTGCATATGATTTGCATTTGCTCTTTTACATTAATAGATATGCATTTACCAATAATTAGAGTGCACCATTAACATTTCTACAGAAGGCAAAAACCCAGCCAAGCTAACGTCTCATCCGAATCGCCTCAGACAAAATAAATTATTCAATTAATTTGCAGCCTGTGCCAAATCATCCCAAATTGGTAGCGCTTCTTTAATTATAATTAATCTGCAGAGGTGCAGGGGAGTGAGAATGCAGGGGGGCTGTGTGGCTAGCAGTTCCCTTCCTGAGCTGCAATTAGGGCAGTTTGTACAACATATCAGGGAAGAGGGCTCATAGAACATTCACAGCAGTGTTATAGCTAAGAATGCTAGTCTATCTAGCCGCCCAGAGTGGCCAGATGGCCAGGGTATAAATCTAATTCATCATCATCATCATCATCATCATCATCATCATCATCATCATCATCATCATCATCATCATCATCATCATCATCATCATCATCATCATCTGCAGTTCAGTTCCAAGGCAGTAAGCAGCAAGTCACCCTCCATAAATCTATCATCTTTGTCGACAACTAACTGCACATCAGGGATTCAGGAACCGATGTTTAGTGTTGTGTGCTATACAACAAGGCTCACGTCTCTCTCAAAGGTCTGGGCTGTGATCCTGAGGAGGACATGGAATTCTCTCCTGTCCACACTCACTTCTTCCACCACAACATCTGGGCTTCTCTTGCTTTCAACCTTCATCTCTTAAGCTTCCCTGCTTCTGCCACTTATACATAAATCTGGGCATCCCTACTTTACCCAAATTTTGACAGCTAGAGAGGAGAAAACATGGATTAGCATTAAGAAAGAGGTGCGACCAAAGACTGTATTCTCCAGCACGGAACAGATTTCTGTTTTTTGTTTGTTTTTTTGTGACTGCCTTGGACAGTCACAATATGTTAATATCTCACTTCCATTCACTTCAATCCAGTCCCAATTCTTTTAAAATTTATTTGTGAGACAATTTCACACTGTTTTTGAATGGATTACCTTTTTCAAATTAAAAAAAAACTATATGGGAAACCTAGTAGCACATAACTATATAAACAAAACTCAAAAGCAACTCCAGTTCTTCATCTTTGTTCCTCCTACTGTCAAACAAGCTCCATTTTTCAAAAGTAGCAAAAGCAAACAGCTTTTTACCTGCTGCAGGGGCCTGCGCAACATTGTGATGATTTTCTCCAATTCTCTTTCTCAAAGGAAAAAAATTGTCCTGAAAGAGGAAACATCTATTAGGAAAATTAGTTACAGCTGTCAGACTACAGATCACTGTCATTTCTGCACTGCAATGCATTCCACCAGGAAACAGAAACAAGACACACTAGATAAGTAGCAGGAGGTGGGAGAAAGTGGAAACAACAGCAAAAATGAAACAACTCACCAGAAAAGCTATAATGTGGCCAAGTTTTCTTTAAAAAATATAAAGGTGTGTATGATACTTGTTATTTCTTTTGTGATTTATTTAATAATAAAACATTTATTTACATTCCAAAATCAACATACAAAATTTAAAAATCTCAGGTAAAACTTTTCCCAATAAAAACCTAAACAATACAGCCAAATTATTGCTTACAAATTCCCGTCTCTGGAGGAATTTTCACAACAAAAACCTAAACAATACAACCTAATAACTTCATCAAATGCAGTGACTCATCCAACAGCCAATGAACATTTGGTATATAACTTATATTCCATTTTATATTAATTGTACAATAGCCAATGAACATTTGGTATGTAGATTATATTGCTTTGTATATTAATCGTACATCTCATTCTGCTGCTATATGTCTGAAGAAGTGGACATGTCCACAAAAGCTTACATTAAAATATAATAGTTTTTAAGGTGCTGCATGTTTTTGTCTTTTGTTTTGTTTTGTTTTGATTTTTGCCTGGAATTCTTGCATAGACTAACACAGCTACCTCTCACAAAACTACAATTTAAAAATCTGTATCAGTAGTTATGAAAGTTCATAAACACCAGTTCCCCAGTGGGGTAGCAGACTCTTAGGTAGCAGGAAGCTGAGGCTCCAGTATTTTGGTCACCTCATGAGAAGAGAGGACTCCTTGGAAAAGTCCCTGATGCTGGGAAAAATCGAAGGCAAAAGGAAAAGAGGACGACAGAGAATGAGATGGTTGGACGGTGTCATCAATGCAACCAAAATGGATTTGACAAAACTCCGGGAGGCAGTGGAGGATAGGAAGGCCTGGCAAGCTCTGGTCCATGGGGTCACGAAGAGTCGGACGACTGAACAACAACAAAGGTAGCAGGACCAAAACATTAATGTAAGGAAGACTGTGGTTGACAATGATCCCTCCCCTCCAACACTATAACTAAATCAGCCTTCTCCAGCTGGGTACCCTCCAGATTGTCTTGCAGACCATTGCACAGGCTATCAGCAAGAGATTGTGGGACATACAATCCCACACATCAGAAAAGCACCAGGCTTTTAAAAAGCCGAATTAAACAGATGCTCCAACAGAACCCGGTATTTTGCAATTTCATCAGGAAAGAAAGCATTGCTACACCTGCCCTGCTTTGGTATTTCTTTGGAATACTGCAGAAGTTCCATTTGAAAGAATAGCACTCAGACATACGGTGCCCCTAACAGGGGTTTCAAAGATAGTCAAACATTTTAAAGAGTGTTTTTATCATTTCCATCACTCCTATTGAGTTTCCATGGCTGAGTACGGATTGGAGCCCAGTCCTTCCAAATCCTAACGGGTCATTCTTTCTACTACACAACAGTAGGCATCCAACTTGAAAGCACACCCCACTGAATGCAATGGAACTTCCCGTAGTTCCAAGGAAATAAACATAAAAAGTCTTTCTACAGAAACAGCGCCCAATTGTTTTGCAAATCTCGGAAGAGAGGCACCAATTAAGAAGCCAGGCGGGAACCCGGCTTCATGCTTTGTAAAACAAGGGGGTGAAAACGGAGGCACGTTCAAAATCGGGAGGAGTCTTGTTCCTAGGGATAGAAACTGCCCGAGTTTTCTAAATCAGAACTCAGCCAAATCCTCAAGAAGAGCGCTGCAAGCAGCAAAAAAAAAAAAATATTTTTTAAACTCCTGGATTAGTCTGATCGCTTCGAAGAGGTGGGCAGAGAAAGAGATTCCCTTATCCTCAAATTTGGTAGAAACCTCCCCCCCCCAAAAAAAAAAGAAAATAAGCAAGGAGAAGGAACACGTGCAGAGGTCCGGTGGAACAAGTTACTCGTCCTCTGAAGGGGAGCCGATCCTGCTGCAGAAGCGAGGGGTGGGTGGTCTGAAGGGGTTCACCTGCAATGACTGGAGGAAAGCATTACACCTTAAAAGCGTGCTTTCCTAAAGGGGGTGAAATGGATCAGGGAAATACGGGCGGTCCTACTCAGGGATCTGCTCTCCTACGGAGTGCTGCGCCCAGCGCGCACTCACCTGCACGGCGACCCGGACCACCTTTGCACGTGGAGCTCCTCGGCGTCGCTCCTTTCCTTCCGCCTGCCCCACCTGCAGCCAGGAGGCGCTACCATAGAGACAAAACCCTGAGCGGCCACCGCTCGGTCGGTCCTCGCTCACTTCCGGCCTTTGGTTCAACTCCTCGCTCGCCTTCAACTTTTTAACCCTAGGAGTGGGCGAGAGTGGAAGGCTCACCATGGAGCTGGCAAAGGATAGAGAGACCCGCAGGCATGTCCAAACTTCGGCCCTCCAGATGGTTTGAACCACAACTCCCACAGGCCTTTGCCATTGGAACTACAGGCTTGGAATTCTGGGAGTTGTGGTCCAAAACATCAGGAGGGAGGTGAAAACAAATGACGTCTCCCCCACACAGACCATAGACTTATTAATTCTATGAATTAATAAGAGAGACACAAAGCTCTTTGTCCATTTAAGACAGCTGTCTTTTTCTCTCGTTTATTTTCTTTCCCAAGACGGGAAATTCATTATTAATAATGAATTAATAAGAGAAACACAAAGCTCTTCACCCATTTGAGACAGCTGTCTTTCTCTCATTTGTTTCCTCTCCCGAGACGGGAATGAGGGCTGCCCTTGATAATGAAATGGACTGCTCTACTGATGGCGATTTATGCAGATTGCTCTTGTCCTTTATGCAGATTGCTCTTGTTCTGCTTTGAGCTGCCTACTGCTCGTCGGCTTACAATTTACAAAGGACTGAGAGAGTGAAGGAAAGATTGCTTTTATTTCTGGAATTCCCACTTACAGTATTCCAATACATCTCTGGACTGCACTTGGTCGCTTTTCTCTGCCTAGCCCTAGGAGAAATCCAAGCCAACCTCTGGCCCAACTCAAATCTCTAAAATTATCCCTGGATTATCCTTCAGGGTTTCTGCATGCTACTTTTGCCAGATTCCAGTTCCCCAATTAACAGCATTTGTGAGAAGTGGTCAGACTTCAGTGCTGCAGCCAACCTTCTACTCACAACCTGAGTTCGATCCCAAGGGGATTCAGGCAGCCAGTTCAATATTGACTTAGGGCTCTATCCCATGGTCTTTAAAATCAGCATCTAATTTTCTGATAAACCAGCTCCAAAAAATTGTGTCCCCCACAGTCAGCAGGATTAAAAAAAAAAAAACAGTAACGCCCACTTAACTGGGTTTCAGCGAGTTTTTCAAGAACCATGGTGGAGGGTGGGCATTTTTTTCTCCTGCTGCGAAGATCGAAGAACAGGCTTTTGAATCTCCTAGGGCAACAGCACCCTCACCATGGCTGGAAATTCAAAACCCTGCTCTTTGATCCTCACTTTCCCGAAGGGTGCTACCCTTTAGGAAAGTGAGAATTGAAGATCATTCATTCTTTATTATGAGGTCATAGACCCAATTTAAAAGCACAGAAGGAAATTTGGTAAAAACAAATAAATAAAAAAACCAGGACGTGTTAAAAGCACAGAAGGAAAATTGGTAAAAACAAATAAATAAAACCGATTTGTAATACAAAATGTTAAAATACAAGCTAAAACCAGGACGTGTTAAAAGCACAGAAGGAAAATTGGTAAAAACAAATAAATAAAACCAATTTTGTAATACAAAATGTTAAAATACAAGCTAAAACCAGGATGTGTTAAAAATGCAGAGAACCGAAAGACCCAGTGCTAAGGGAAATCAGTAGCATAATTGAGACGTTGCTTGTTTTTAAACTTGATCACGGAAGCAAAAAGTTTAGCCACAGATTCTGTATTTGGTTGATTTTTGCCCACCAATAATTGAGACAAATGCTGTGTTTTGGATCTTCCAGGACATTTCTTCAAAATTGGCACAATAAATCTGATACATTCTTCTAAGTAAAAACTGTATTCAAACAAAACATGATCCAAAGACTCAACTACGTTATCACCAAAAGCACATAGTCGCTTAGCATAGGGAATATTACAATAGCGACCTTCTAAAACTGCTGAGGGGAGGCAATTAAACCTGGCTTTGGAAAACGCATAACAATATTTTGGGATAATAAGTTTGTCCAGGTATCCTGCATATTTAGGGAACTCCCAGTTTAATTCAAAAAAATTAGGTGAGCAAGGGCCTTGAGCCCTTGATAAGGAATACTGGAGATCATTATCTCTAATTCTTTGCTCGATAATTGGTTTAATTTTGTGAAAAATCCGTTTGTAAAGAAACTCAAGGGAAAACCCTAATAACTGTAGTTTTGGTATAAAACCCTTAAACCAAATGCTAATAAAAACATCTCTACTCAAATGATAAAGATATCCAGATGTTGGGTCAGCATACACCACTTTTAACCAGTAATGAAAGGCAAAGGAACAAGCTCTACATTCTACAGATATGAGTCCTGCCTCTAGACGCAAGCCTGCAGATGATACACATCTTGGCATACCAAAAAAGGGAGCGTAAAAAATTAGAGAGAACACTCTCGATAGCTGAATTGAATCCATGGATCCATATTGGAATACCATACAACAGCTGACTTAAAACCTTTGTTTTAACTACCTGCAAAGCAGCAGGAATGAACTGTCCCCCTTTAGAGTAAAAAAAACGAAGAACTGTTTTGCTTGTGTTGTGAGCTCTTTGAAGAGCTGATTGTCTTTGACTGTTCCAAGATAAAGTGTAGGAAAACACCATGCCCAAATATCTGAACTCCCTAACCTGTTATGCAATTGTCCAGTTGTTTACCTGGTGACATCTAGAAAAAACCATGATTTTAGTTTTCCCATAGTTAATTGTCAATCCGTTGTCTTTACAGTATTCTGTAAAGACTCGGAATAGCCGCCTAAGTCCTACCCTTGATGGAGGCATAAGGACAGCATCATCTGCATATAATAGCAACGGAACCCTGGTCTCTGCTAATTTGTTAAACTACCATCTGGTCCGCATCTTACTCTAATTGTATTGTGTAGATATAGACATCTAATAAGATGAAGAAGTCTTTTGCCAATAGAAGACTGAAGTAATATGTTCCATAACTTGTCTCTCAGGATTGAATCAAAGGCCGATTTTAGGTCAATAAATACTACAAACAGCCCATTTCCATAAGAACTCATATATTTCTCAGCCAAGTGGCTGAGTACTAAACAGTGGTCCAGGGCTGAAAGACCCTTCCTGAAACCCGCTTGTTCCTCCCCCAAAACTTTCTCCTCTTCAATCCATGTATTAAGTCTAATATTTAAATAGCTAGCATTTAATTTACCAACTGTGGACAGAAGACTAATTGACCTGTAGTTTGTGGGATCTTCCCTGTCACCTTTTTAAAAAATTGGAATTACGATGGCCTCTAACCAGGTCAAAGGAAGTTGACAGGAATTATTAATATGAGTAAATAAATGTGCTAACGGGTGTCCACCAGTCCATATTAATTTTCAACATTTCAGATGGAATTATATCAGGGCCTGGGGCCCTGATATTAAAGATCTTATTTCAGAGACAGTTACTGGCTCCCACTTGGGAAAATTATTTAGATTGGGTGAAAATGAATTTTGAGATGGTTGCAGACTAGATTCACTGAAAATTTTTGAGAAATGGTGTTCCCAAATGTCAGCAGGGATATTACATTAAGCTGCGCCCGAATGATCACCCAGACCACTAGTAACTAATGTCCAAAATTGCTTAGCATTATTATTCAGAGATGAATCTATTAACATCTCCCAGTGCTTCCTTATCATTTTCTTTTTTTGTACCAAAAGTTTTTTATATTGTTTTTGTAGCATAATATTCGTGAGGTAGGACAGCCAAATTGTCTTTCCTGTATTGGTTGTATAACTCCCTCAACTGTTTTTTTACACCAATGCATTCCCTGTTGAACCACTTGGGAGCCCCACTTCTTAATGTTCTTCTTGACAAGAACTGTGTAGGATTTAGAGCCGACCTTATCATGGGAGCCAGAGTCAGATAATTTTCAAGAACTGAAGTAGTATCAGTGGCTATCAAAATTGAGCTTTTCAATTCCTCACCCAACCTAGATCCTAGTAAACGAGTAGCTTTAATATTTGCTTCTTCTGTCCAATATAAGCGTTTGTGCTTAAATGTTAAGGTTTGATCTCTAAAATGGGTTTCCAAGGCCCTATGTACTGGGATAGTGTGACGTCACCCCTTTCACAGGCTGAGTTTCCAGAGACACAACCGGGTTTATTTCGACATCCCACTGCTGTGCCACCAAATTGTGACAACACCTCCCTTTTACACACTGAATTGTGATGGAAATGGTACTGCTGCCACCTTTTATTCACTTAATAATGCTGCCACCTTTTAAACTCGTCGCCTCCTGAATTGGGACAGACTCAGATGAATAATATAAAAATAATAACAAAGTTTATTGAGAAGATAATAAATATAACAATATCTGAGGATGGTATGCGTTGCCTTTAACATATAATAGATTTAATCAGCTCTACAAGCCTCCCTGTCTTCAATAACTAGTAAACCGTTTAGCCCTCACTGCCTGACAGAACTCTCAGAGAACAGTGTTCTCTTCCAGCACTCACTCTCAACTGAACTCAACTCACTGAACTGAACTTCCTAGGCTCCACCCTTTTTATATCATACCATTCCCCGCCCTCCTGCTGGGATTGGCTGATAATTTGTATATTCATCACTCCTGTCTGCCGGGTTTGTCACAGATAGATAATGTCAGAGTTAATATAAGTGGTAGATGATCACTTTCAGTTTGGGTTCCCACTGAAAAATCCTTATCCATGCTAGCTAAAGAGGAGGAAATTAGAACGTAATCTACTACACTACTTCCTCGGCCTGATATGTAAGTGAACTCTGCACAGTGGTCAAAAACCTGGTTTCCATTTAAAATGATTAAACCTAGGCGGCCTGCCATCAATATCAGACATATACCACCATAGTTGACTTTAGAATCTTTTGAACTTCTGTCATAGTTGATTAGATAATTCTCTAGATACCCAAGTCTCCATAGACTAGATGAAAAAAGTACATCATTGTTGGGACCTATTCTTGTGTTGAAATCTCCCATTACAATAACATGAGCTTTAGGGACCTTAGATTCAAGCTCTATGATATATTGCTCCAGCTGCTCCCAGAATTGTTTGACACCAATACGTGAGGATGTTGGAGGGATATACACACTAATAAATAAGAATTGAAGATCATGGATGCTACCCTTTAGGAAAGCAAGGACCGAAGAGCGGGTTTTTTAATTTCTTGCAGCTACAGGGAGAGTGCATCTGGGCATCCCAAAAGTGGCGTGGCTGGAGACAAACTGGGGCTACAAAGGAGCCCACAAACTTCACCCGACTCTGCACGGAGAGACCTCTGAAATGGCTCCATGAAGAGAGCCGGGCAAAGGGGAGTCAGTAGTTTGCGGGTTCATTTGTAGCCCTAGTTTACTCTCCAGCCATGCTGCTTTTGGGATTCCCCGAATGGCATGGCTGGAGAGTAAACTGGGGCTACGAACAAGCTCACAAGCTGCTGCCTCCCTTCTCCCAGCTCTCTGCACAGAGCAGTGGCTGTGAGGGGCCGATGTTGCATGCCCACAGAAAGGGCTCTGTGTGCCACCTTTGACACCTGTGCCACAGGTTTGCCAATTTAGGCCATAGGTATTGTATTTATTTATTTATTTATTTATTTATTTATTTATTTATTTATTTATTTATTTATTTAACTTATATGCCGCCCACTACCCAAAGGTCTCTGGGCGGCTTACAATCCAAAGAATAAAACAATTTAGAATAGTTAAGAGTAAAATATCAATAAATCATCAATAAAAACCTTACACTAAAATCATTATTCTAAAATTGTCATCAGCGGACCCACAATCTATATTATATCAATTAAAAACCTTCTGGAACAGGAAGGTTTTTACCTGGCGCCGGAATGTAATCAGTGTTGGCGCCAGGCGGATCTCGATCGGGAGGGCATTCCATAGCTTGGGAGCAGCTGCCGAGAAGGCCCTGTGTCTACAGGCCATCCCTCTCACCTCCTTGAGGGATGGCTCTTTCAAAAGGGCCCCCTGGCTAGATCTTAATTGCCGGGTAGGTTCGTATGGAAGGAGGCGATCCTTCAGGTATCTAGGTCCTAAGTCGTTTAGGGCTTTATATGTCAGAACAAGCACTTTGAATTCAGCTCGGGCAGCAACTGGTAACCAATGAAGGTTACGCAGAATTGGCGTGATGTGATCCCTGGCGGCCCCACCACTTACCAGCCGTGCCGCACGATTCTGAACCAGTTGCAATCGCCGGACCGTCTTCAAAGGGAGCCCCACGTAAAGCGCATTGCAGTAATCAATACGGGATGTTACCAGTGCATGCGTAACTGTCATGAGGCTGTGCTCGTCTAGGTAGGGGCGAAGCTGGTATATTTTCCGCAGCTGAAGGAAGGCACCCCTAGCCACCGAATCCACCTGGGCTTCCAGAGTTAGACCGGGGTTCAGAAGCACCCCCAGGCTGCGGACCCTGTCCCTTAGGGGGAGTGCAACCCCATCCAAGACAGGAAGATGGCCCTCTAACCTGTCCGGCAAAGCACCCATTAACAGTACTTCCGTCTTGTCTGGATTGAGTTTCAATTTATTAACCCTCATCCAGTCCATTATCTGGCCCAGACACAACCTCAGTACAGAAATCGCCTCACCTGGATTGGTGGAAAACGAGAGGTAGAGCTGAGTATCGTCAGCATATTGCTGACTCCTCAGCCCAAACCTCCTGATGACCTCTCCCAGCGGTTCCATGTAGATGTTGAACAGCATGGGAGACAGTATGGAGCCCTGGGGAACCCCGTGACGTAAACGCCACGGGGCAGAGCAACTGTCCCCCAGCACCACCTTCTGGACACGGTCAGCCAGGAAGGATTGGAACCACTGCAGAGCAGTGCCTCCAACCCCCAACCTGGCCAGCCTATCCAGAAGGACACCATGGTCGATGGTGTCGAAAGCCGCTGAGAGGTCCAGGAGTATCAACAGGGTCACACTCCCCCTGTCTCTCTCCTGGCAAAGGTCATCATACAGGGCGACCAAGGCGGTCTCTGTACCAAAACCCGGGCTGAAGCCAGATTGAAATGGATCCAGAAAATCAGTTTCATCCAGCAGTGCCTGGAGTTGTCCGGCCACCACCCGCTCCAACACCTTGCCCAAATAAGGGAAGTTCGCTACTGGTCGGTAGTTAACCACCAGCCCTGGGTCCAGGTTTGGTTTTTTTAGGAGTGGTCTAATCACCACCTCTTTCAAGGTGGTGGGGACCACTCCCTCTCTTAAGGAGGCGTTAACAACCTCCTGGACCCAGGTGCGAACCCCCCTGGCAGATCTTTCAATTAGCCAAGAAGGGCAAGGGTCGAGTGGTGTAGTGGTAGCACGGACAGATCCAAGCACCCTGTCCACATCCTCAGGTCTCAATAATTGAAACTCATCCAATAAAACTGGACCTAAGCACGGCACACTGGATACATCCCTTGAATCTGCATCAATAGTGGAGTCCAATTCCCTGCGAATCTGAGCGATTTCCCCCTCAAAGTGAGCGGCAAACTGGTCACAACAGGCTGATGAGTTGTCCAGAACCTCCACCATATTTCTTGGTTGAAGAAGGTCCTGGACCACCCGAAACAGCTCTGCTGGACGGCACTCTGAGGAAGCAATACGGTTTGCGAAATAATGCCTTTTCGCCAACCGTATCGCCACGGAATAGGCCCGATAATGGGCTCTAAGCCATGTTCGATCGGACTCACAGTGATATTTTCTCCACTTGCGCTCCAGCCGTCTCCTCCTGCTTCGTTGCCCGCAGCTCAGATGTATACCAAGGAGCTGTCTGGGCTCTGCGTAAGGGGAGAGGGCGCTAGGTGCGATCGTGTCAACCGCCCGGGACATTTCCCTATTCCACAGGGTGACCTGAGCTTCGACAGGAGCGCCGACCATATCAGACGGATAATCCCCCAGAGCTTTCAGGAAACCATCTGGATCCATTAGTCTCCGAGGGCGGATCATCTTAATAGATCCCCCACCCTTGCAGAGGGTCGGAGTAGCCAATAGCCTAAACTTGACCAGAAAGTGGTCTGACCATGACAATGGAGTCAGAACCAACCCCTCCACATCCAAACCACCATCTCCCAGTCCCGTTGAGAATACTAGGTCCAGGGTATGGCCCTTCTCATGTGTTGGGCCGATGACATGTTGAGACAGCCCCATGGTTGTCATGGCGGCCATGAAGTCCTGAGCTGCTCCAGTTAAGGTAGCCTCAGCATGGGTGTTGAGATCCCCCAGTACCAACAGTCTGGGGGTCCTCAACACCAGGTCCGAGACCACCTCTGTCAGCTCAGGCAGGGAGACTGTTGGTACGCAGCAGGGTGGGCGGTACACCAAAAGAATCCCCAATCTGTCTCGTGAGCCCAACACACAATATAAGCCCTCCAGACCTTTTCCCAAAGAGACAGGAAGCCTGGTCAAGGGGATAGAACTCCTATAGACTATGGCAACTCCCCCCCCCGCCCTCCGGGCGACACTGGTGCTGAACCGAGTACCCAGGTGGGCATAGCTGGGAAAGGGGGACTCCACCCTCCTCTCCCACCCAGGTCTCGGTAATACATGCCAGGTCAGCACCCTCATCCAGAATAACATCATGAATGAGGGCAGTTTTATTCTGTACTGACCTGGCATTCAACAGCAGCACCGTGTGGCCCGTGGGCTCGCTGATATGGTCACCTGATTCCTTTTGGCTAGGGGTGGAACCAGAAGAGGGGATAGGTGTAAGATATCTAACCCCTCTTCTCCTATGCGGGCACGTTCCACTCCTACCGCCATACCTTCCCCTACCCAGCACAGTTTCAATAGCTGCCCCCTCCATTGCCCTCCCCCCTTCCTGTTCCCTTAGTTCTATTTTGGGTTCCTACTGTCAATACCTGATTACAAGAAAAAGAAAAAACAAAGCAAAAAGCAAAAACCAGGACAGAATAGAACAACCATCCGCCCATTCTGCTCCATAAGCACTTCATCAACTCTACCTGGAGGGGGGGTAGCAGCACAGTATCAAAGCTTAAAATTGATCAGGTGTCCCTCCCCCATCCCCACCCCTTTGATGGTACATTAGCTGGCTGCCTCTGACGTCTGCCACACGTTCAGAGACAGCTTCTGCAGGCAAGTGAAAACGAGGGGGCTGCTTCCTGAAGCAGAGTCCGGCATTTGCTGGCAGATGGCAAGGCTTCAGCAAGGCTAGGAGGCAGCCAAAATAGCTGTGAGACCAAGTCCCTCCCCTGTAGCCACTCCCCTTCAAGGCCCGGATGGCTGGCTGTCTCCAACTTCTCTCACCAGTTGAAGACAGACATTGCAGGCAGGTGAGAACAAGGGGGCTGCTCCCTGAAGCAGAGTCCGGCGTTTGCTGGCAGATGGCTCTTCCTCCAGTCCTGACTTGCCTCAGGAGTCCAAGAGGCCAAACTCCCCCAGAGAAGCCACAGAAAGGTCCCCTGTCTCTCACCCAGGGGTGGAGGGAGCGGCAGATGGCACTGGACTCTTGGTTCAGCAGGAGCGGTGGTCTTCTAGGTCCCAGGCAGCTCCCAGGCTGCTCTGCTTTTCAAGCCTTCCCTCCCTCAGGCAGGTGGTGAGTGTTGAGGTGGAAGGCAGCTTGAGCAACAGAGCAAGGGGCCCAGTCCTGACTTGCCTCAGGAGTCCAAGAGGCCAAACTCCCCCAGAGAAGCCACAGAAAGGTCCCCTGTCTCTCACCCAGGGGCAGAGGGAGCGGCAGATGGCACTGGACTCTTGGTTCAGCAGGAACGGTGGTCTTCTAGGTCCCAGGCAGCTCCCAGGCCGCTCCGCTTTTCAAGCCTTCCCTCCCTCAGGCAGGTGGTGAGTGTTGAGGTGGAAGGCAGCTTGAGCAACAGAGCAAGGGGCCCAGTCCTGACTTGCCTCAGGAGTCCAAGAGGCCTAACTCCCCAGAGAAGCCACAGAAAGGTCCCCTGTCTCTCACCCAGGGGCAGAGGGAGCGGCAGATGGCACTGGACTCTTGGCTCAGCAGGAACGGTGGTCTTCTAGGTCCCAGGCAGCTCCCAGGCCGCTCCGCTTTTCAAGCCTTCCCTCCCTCAGGCAGGTGGTGAGTGTTGAGGTGGAAGGCAGCTTGAGCAACAGAGCAAGGGGCCCAGTCCTGACTTGCCTCAGGAGTCCAAGAGGCCAAACTCCCCAGAGAAGCCACAGAAAGGTCCCCTGTCTCTCACCCAGGGGCAGAGGGAGCGGCAGATGGCACTGGACTCTTGGTTCAGCAGGAACGGTGGTCTTCTAGGTCCCAGGCAGCTCCCAGGCCGCTCCGCTTTTCAAGCCTTCCCTCCCTCAGGCAGGTGGTGAGTGTTGAGGTGGAAGGCAGCTTGAGCAACAGAGCAAGGGGCCCAGTCCTGACTTGCCTCAGGAGTCCAAGAGGCCAAACTCCCCCAGAGAAGCCACAGAAAGGTCCCCTGTCTCTCACCCAGGGGCAGAGGGAGCGGCAGATGGCACTGGACTCTTGGTTCAGCAGGAGCGGTGGTCTTCTAGGTCCCAGGCAGCTCCCAGGCTGCTCTGCTTTTCAAGCCTTCCCTCCCTCGGGCAGGTGGTGAGTGTTGAGGTGGAAGGCAGCTTGAGCAACAGAGTAAGGGGCCCAGTCCTGACTTGCCTCAGGAGTCCAAGAGGCCTAACTCCCCCAGAGAAGCCACAGAAAGGTCCCCTGTCTCTCACCCAGGGGCAGAGGGAGCGGCAGATGGCACTGGACTCTTGGCTCAGCAGGAACGGTGGTCTTCTAGGTCCCAGGCAGCTCCCAGGCAGCTCCGCTATTCAAGCCTTCCCTCCCTCAGGCAGGTGGTGAGTGTTGAGGTGGAAGGCAGCTTGAGCAACAGAGCAAGGGGCCCAGTCCTGACTTGCCTCAGGGGTCCAAGAGGCCAAACTCCCCCAGAGAAGCCACAGAAAGGTCCCCTGTCTCTCACCCAGGGGCAGAGGGAGCGGCAGATGGCACTGGACTCTTGGCTCAGCAGGAACGGTGGTCTTCTAGGTCCCAGGCAGCTCCCAGGCCGCTCCGCTTTTCAAGCCTTCCCTCCCTCAGGCAGGTGGTGAGTGTTGAGGTGAAAGGCAGCTTGAGCAACAGAGCAAGGGGCCCAGTCCTGACTTGCCTCAGGAGTCCAAGAGGCCAAACTCCCCCAGAAAGCCACAGAAAGGTCCCCTGTCTCTCACCCAGGGGCAGAGGGAGCGGCAGATGGCACTGGACTCTTGGTTCAGCAGGAGCGGTGGTCTTCTAGGTCCCAGGCAGCTCCCAGGCTGCTCTGCTTTTCAAGCCTTCCCTCCCTCGGGCAGGTGGTGAGTGTTGAGGTGGAAGGCAGCTTGAGCAACAGAGTAAGGGGCCCAGTCCTGACTTGCCTCAGGAGTCCAAGAGGCCAAACTCCCCAGAGAAGCCACAGAAAGGTCCCCTGTCTCTCACCCAGGGGCAGAGGGAGCGGCAGATGGCACTGGACTCTTGGCTCAGCAGGAACGGTGGTCTTCTAGGTCCCAGGCAGCTCCCAGGCCGCTCCGCTTTTCAAGCCTTCCCTCCCTCAGGCAGGTGGTGAGTGTTGAGGTGGAAGGCAGCTTGAGCAACAGAGCAAGGGGCCCAGTCCTGACTTGCCTCAGGAGTCCAAGAGGCCAAACTCCCCCAGAGAAGCCACAGAAAGGTCCCCTGTCTCTCACCCAGGGGCAGAGGGAGCGGCAGATGGCACTGGACTCCTGGTTCAGCAGGAGCGGTGGTCTTCTAGGTCCCAGGCAGCTCCCAGGCCGCTCCGCTTTTCAAGCCTTCCCTCCCTCAGGCAGGTGGTGAGTGTTGAGGTGGAAGGCAGCTTGAGCAACAGAGCAAGGGGCCCAGTCCTGACTTGCCTCAGGAGTCCAAGAGGCCAAACTCCCCCAGAGAAGCCACAGAAAGGTCCCCTGTCTCTCACCCAGGGGCAGAGGGAGCGGCAGATGGCACTGGACTCTTGGTTCAGCAGGAGCGGTGGTCTTCTAGGTCCCAGTGTCACAGTGGTCACAGTGCAGGGACTAGATTTTTGTGATTGTTGCATGATGCATCCTTTCAGTTACTTAAATAAAGTGCTTCGGGAAAGTATTCAAAAGGTCTTGACTCTCTGGGCCATTTACAATTTACATTATGCAAACTACACATTGCTGCCCCATTGCCCCCACTCACAGTGAGCTGGGTATGCAGTTGACTGACCATGAAAGGATGGAAGATTGAGTCAGTCTTGAGCCTGCTACCTAAGTCTGCGATTGAAAAAAAGGCAAAGTGTTCTGCTTATAAACTGCCCCATAGTGCTTAAAGCACTCTGGGTGGTTTACAATTTATTTATGCGGGCCACACATTGCCCCCCCCCAGCAAGCTGGGTACTCAGTTTACCAGTCTCAGAAGGATAGACGTCTGAGTCAACCATGATCTGGCTATCTGGGATTGAACCCCAGGTCATGAGCAAAAAATCTTCACTGCAGTACAGTTTAACCATATTGCCATTGAGATCCTGGGGCTCAAGGGGCAGAGAGTGTGCCTCAAAGTTTTTCTGCTACCTTTTGGGAGTCTGATACATTTCCTTAATTTTATTATATGGGTGGGGGGGGGCCTTTGGTCCTAAAGAGATGGTGCTTCTTCATTTCCTTTCCAGACAGACTTAATAAAATCTAAGTAGACTTGTTCACAAAATCTCATATTACAATATAACTGACTTTAAGTCTGGAAGTTGAGTCATGGCAACTGGACTTTAAGGTGTCACAACATATTCATCTTATTTTTCATACCACCCCCACACCACACCACACCACCCCCGATAATTAGTGGTACCTTACCTGCCTTCAATTCTCTTGAAGCAGTTTATTGAAACAATATAAAAGCATGTGCCATGGATGACTTTGGGAATGAAGATAACGGAGACTGTAAAGTCAGAAGGGGCCAAAGGATCTGATTATAATACCACTGATGGTGGTTGTGTACTCTTGAAATACAACACTGTGTAGTCCCTCTCCATTCAGTCACCTTTTCTCCTCAGCGGACATGAGCTGGGCAGTGTGCTTTGGGTAGCAACTTAACAACTTAGATCAGCTCTGTAAAGATGATGTTTTGGAGAGGGTAGCCATGTTAGTCTTTTCAAGAATTCTAGGCAAAATCAAAGAAAAACAAAACAAAAAGACACAAAACATGTGGCACCTTAAAGACTAACTTTTATATTTTAATGTAACATTTTGTGGGCTACTCGTCCACTCCTTCAGACATGTAGCAGCAGAATGAGGTCTGCAATATAATATGTGATGGGATATACATTTCATACCAAATATTCATTGGCTGTGGTATCTGTATTTGCATGTCAGTCCGGTTGTAAGTTCCTATATAGCAGCGATGGCGAACCTATGGCACGGGTGCCAAAGGTGGCACTCGGAGCTCTTTCTGTGGGCACCCAACATTGCCCTTTCACAGCCACCTGTATTCAGGTTAAACTGCTTTATTGGCACTTTGCAAAAAAATTAGTGGGTTTTGAATCACAGTTTGGGCACTCGGTCTCTAAAAGGTTTGCCATCACTGCTATAGACAGTGGATAGGGGAGGGGGAGGGGTGATGGAAACTGTGTAGAGATTGACACATCTGGAAGGCACCAAGTAGAATTGAACTCGGCTACTTACTTGCATCCTTGAATCAGTCCCAAATGATGTGTGCATGTGGCTAAGCAAAAAGTCACGACCCTTCCCTTGTGCAATCTCAAAGAAACTTTTCCACACAGAGACTTTTAAATAAAGAAGATGAAAAGCTTTATTCACACAGGCATCATGTTCTTTTTTTTAAAAAAAAGCCTGGGAAATCAGTCTCAACACCTTAAAAAGTTTATGCTGTCCAGTAGCTAGAAGTAAATCTGCATTTAGTCACGCTGGGAGATTTTACATGGTGAAGAAAATGGTGAAATCCCACTCTTCTATCCAAGGGGACCACCCCAAAAGCCAAGTCTAGCAAATAGATTTGATGAAATGGTGGGTTTTGTTCATAAAACTGTACCAGAAGTTAACACTATTGACAGGGACAAAAGGTTTACTTTATTTTATTAGGAACACTTTACATACTGTAATCCCCAGAAAATGATGGCATTCTAAAAAGCATGTCTACTTCCCTTCCAGTGTTCTTTTAAAAAAATCCCCACCCTAGACATTTGTAAGTAGAAGAGCCTTTACCTGTCAGATATGTGAGCCATCCACCATCTGATTAAGAATAAAGCAGAGAACTTTATTCTAGATCTAGACCAAAACAATGTACTGTACCCAAGGCCAGGCTATATCTTGCCTGCTGTTACATCAGACGGACAACCTGTTTCCAAAATAGATCATTTTTTCTTCAACACCTATTGTCAACCGTTCTACTCTGTTAATTTCAAGATGATCTTCATTTAGGACTGTTTACATAAAATATATTTTGCTCCAGGTATTTTGCTTGGCTCTTTAGATAGGTCTGAAAGCATAGACCAGTGGTTCTCAACCTGTGGGTCCCCAGATGTTCCTGGACTGCAATTCCCACAAGCCTCCACCACTCACTGTGCTGGGAGGGGTTTCTGGGAGTTGCAGTCCAGGAAGATCTAGGGACCCACAGGTTGAGAAGCACTGGCATAGACCTATCTAAAGAGCCTGGTGGCTTAGGTTCTTTTTTCCAGCAGCTAATTACCAAATATTTTCTTCAAACAGTAATTTTCAGGACTCCCCCTCCAAATAAATGAGCAAAGATGTTGTTTTAAAAATAGGTGGGTTAATAGAAAAGCTAGAGAAAGGAAATTAAGCCACACACACTTTTGAGAATCCGAGAGACCAAAGACAACAATTGAGGTTTTTTTAAATATATATATATATATCATTTTTAGAGCCACAGCCATGAGCCCCTCTGCAGTAGGATCTCCATGATTCCATGGCCTTGCATCTACCCAGCTACAGATGCCAAGTCCAGAGGGCTAAAGGGAGGAATAGGCAGACTTGGAAAAGGATTGTTTCAACATAATGGAACACGATCATTTTGTGGCAGTTAATATTCAGCACAACCAATGTATTTGCAGTCATGACGAAACAGGTAAAAGCCATTTGTAATGTCTTTGCTTGGAACAAGATAGGCTTTAGTAACTTGAGAGAACCCCCCACCCCACCCCATAGCTTGGCCCTCAACAGCCCGTGGAAGTGAAACTGAATGACCGAATGCTTTTCCCGCCCACCAGAAGTTTCTTTCTGTTCTTTTGGTTTGAGTGAGCTCCAGATCCTTGAGGTCGGATGCATTCCAAAAGTGGGTCCTTTTTGAAGGTCTGGGCGAGACGGGCTGCTCGCAGCTCCCTGCGAAAGAGAGATCCAGTTACCTAAACAATCATGAAGAAATGCGGGAAATATAAGAACATAAGAGCCATGCTGGATCAGGCCAAAGGCCCATCGAGTCCAGCTTCCTGTATCTCACAGTGGCCCCACCAGATGTGTCTGGAAATGCATGAGACTAGATATCTGTCTCCTGATACCACTCGCCTGCATCTGGCCCTTGAAGTACCCTTGTTTTAAGCCTGGAGATTACACATCTCCATCATGGTTTGTAACCTGTGATGGATTTTTCCTCCAGGAATCTGTCCAATTCCCTTTTGAAGGCATCCAGGCCAGATGCCATCACCAAATCCTGTGGCAGGGAGTTCCACAGACTAACAACACACTGGGTGAAAAAAATATTTTCTTTTGTCTGTTCTTACTCTCCCAGCCCTCAATTTGAGTGGATGTCTCCTCGTTCTGGTATTTTGTGAGAGGAAGAAGAGCGTCTCTCTGTCCACTTTACTCATATTTCTTGAGACAGCCTGTTATGGATGGTAGAGGATTGTCAAATGTGCTCTGAACAAAGTAAGGTGTCACAGATCAAGGTAAATATCTGCAACACAGCTTAAAACACTTACCTTTTTCGCCACAGCGCCCATAATTACCCAACCAGCATGGCCAGTTGGTTGGGGAATTGTGGCAACTAGGGTGCCCAAAAGCACCCCCCCCCCCAACATTCTTATCTTAGTGTTTACAGACACCACACAAAATCCGACAATTTTTTACGCCAGAATGCAAGTGTATATGCAGAAGAAAAAAGTCTGTCTTTTTGTCAGCCTGGCAACTGTGGTGGTAGTGCCTAGGAGTGTTGCTGGTTCCTAAGGAAACAGAGTGACTTTTTGGAATGCTTTCAGTCTCTGGAAGCTTCCTTTCTGAACAGGAAACTAGGCAGAACTAGGCCCAGCTAGTCTACCTGTGTAGGCCTTGGTCCCAGGTGCCACAGTTTAGGTATCTGTATCTCAGATGGAACTCTAGAATACAGAACTATGGGATGTCTAGTACTAGTTCCATGCCCAAGAGTGACCAACACATCCCTCTTAGCCTTTCCGACAGCAATCAAAATATTATCAGGGATACAGAAATATCTGTGCTACCTTTAAAAGAAGAGAGTCAGTTACTGTATATTGGCCTAGAATGGGAATCAAGTGAGCCACTGCGCACTCCCAAGGTACTTCTTTATTTCCATTTTCTCTGTGCGGAGGAAGGCAAAGTTGCTGCCATGAGACTCCTTTGCCTTATCAACTCATTATATTGGCCTCAAGACAACACTAGCTATGGCTATGGAGTCCTGAAGGAAAATAGGCGAGTTGGAAAAAGCTGGTTTTTACAACTTCCCGAGGCTCGTAACCACAAGTAACAAAAAGTAACTGCCCCCAGTCTGGAAGGGGAACAGAGTTCCATCTTTTATTGGCCTTTACAGTAATACAATGACCCCCCCCCCAATTATCGCGGGGGTTAGGAACCCGAGCCAACCCGCAATAATTGAAAGTCCGCGATATGCGGATGCAGGTCAGGTCAGGCCTAGGGGGTCTAGCTGGGGGCTCTTGTACTTATCCCCAGCCTGGCTGTTCCACGAATGGGCCTTCTGGAGGCCCCAAAAGGGCCTCAATGAGAACCGGAACTGACTTCCGGAAAACTGGAAGGGACTTTTGGATCACCAAAAATCATTTCTGAGGCCTCCCGGGGACTTGCCCCATTACCCCAGGGGGCCTTTTTTCATATACTGTGGTCCCGTATTATAGCGGGACCACAGTATATGAACTGCAAAAGGGCAGGGGACCACTATACCCCCATATCCGCTGCTTCCGTTATCCACGTTTGGCCACCAAAAATAATTAAATAATTCGTTGTCACAAATAGCGCTCGAAAACACGGCTGCAGATCATTCTTGCTTGACATGCTTCACATTTGATTTTAGGGGGTGCTGACAAATGGTTCGCTCTTATGCATGGATTTCGGTATCCACGGGGAGGCTCGGAACTAATCCCTGCAGATTAGTTGGGGGGGTACAACTGTATTCATTACAGACCCCAGGGAGGGGTTCTTACCTTTCAAGCATGGCAGTCTTGAACCTCTCCATATTGAGCTGCTTCTGAAGCTGGGCCGCTTTCCCAAGAGAAGGTCGGAGGACAGGGTGCTTAGTAAGGGCCGTGGCGGATGGCCTTGCAACAGGGTCAGGATGAATCATGAGCTGAGGCCCCGTACAAAAACAAAGAACAGAGGTAGGTATAGTAGTCCTGTATTACCCCTGAAACAACCCAATGCTGCCCTTCCAAACCCCCCACCTGGAAGCTCACCTTGAGCAGCTGGGTAAAACTGTGCGACAGCAGCTGAGGGATTGGTGGCAGGTTGCCCTCACGGATGTGGTGCCACATGGTGTCATTGGCCGGCAGAGGTCCACAGCCAGCTGCTTGAGCGATTGTTAATGAAAGGGCAAAAATATCTGCCTTGGGCAGATAGCAGTATTGCTGCGAAGGCAATTAAAGAAGAAAGGGGGGAAACCTTGAGATTTAAAACACCATCACAGCAGGAAAGCACTCGGATCAGGTCATGTTCAGCCAGCTGGGAAAAACTGAAATTTCTGTCCAAGGCATCTCTGTGGCAGAGGCATCAGGTGGGCAAAAGTGATCACACAGGAGCTTAACGCATTAAACTCCTCCTCCTTTCCTGTGTCGCAGGTGCCCCATGTGGGATGCTAAACCAGAAGTAGCAAGCAATCGTTCTCTAGGGGAGCTCCTCACCTGATCAGAGAACCTGCAAGGTCAGGGTCCCTGGCTGCACTGAGGCATAGCCCTTCGCAGGAAAGAGTTCGAACAGAGAGGGTAGAACTAGTTTGCTGGTGAGATTAACCCTTATTTTGAATATCTGAATAGTGTTAGCGTTTTACATGAGTCTCTCATGTTCAAAATTAAAAGTACAGTATAGGTTTAGAATATGCAATTCCTCAACACATTTTTAGCCAACCACATGCACCAACCAGTTAAGATCACATCTGGTTGGAGTGAAATGGCTGAAATCCTGTTACTTAGCTTAGTACAGTGGTTCCCAACCTTCCTAATGCCACAACCCTTTAGTACAGTTCCTCATGTTGTGGTGACTCCTTGCCCTGCTTGGAAGAAGCCACAAGCCCCCCCCTTTGGCAAGCCTTCCCTTTACAGGCAACCTCAGCCAATTGCAGCCTCCAGTGCCATTGAGTGACATCCCCTCTGACCTATCAAGCTGCATCTCACTCTTGCCCCCCTTCCTCCCCCACTCCTCCAGACCCAAGTCATTTGTGCCTTTTTCTTCACTGGCTCATGGTGACCCCTGTGAAATGGTCCTTCGACCCCCAGGTTGGGAAGCACTGACCTAGTAGGTCGCAACCAGAGTAGGCTCATGGAACCAGTGCGGAGATCGTGAGTCAAGCCCTTCATAGGTTTCATCAATTGACTGAGCATCCCCTAGTTGTGGCTTACTATGGGCTAAGCCAGGGGTGTCCAAACTTTTTGCAAGGAGGGCCAGATTTGGTGAGGTTAAAATGTGTGGGGGACAACCATTCAGCCACATTTGGCCCCCGGGCTGGACTTTGGACAAGTCTCTATAACTTGCAAGGAGATGGGGAGGATGCTGCAGCCACAGAACCTGGGGCAGGTAGGCTAGGCAGGTGGCTTGGTTGATGGACAGAGGCAGGGAGGTCAGGCAAACTGTAAAACTGCAAGGTGATTTCTCCATCCAGTATGGGGAGGGGCCAGCTGGCAGGGATGAGTGACAAACTGAGCGAGTGGGCAGAAGAGGCCATGGGCCACTCAAAATTTGAAAATGGGCCACATTTGGCCCCCGGGCCTGACTTTGGACATTCCTGGGCTCAGCCATACGATATTAACCCAATATTTAGTAAGTAACTGCCAAGTACAAATAACATAATCAGAACTGACATCCTTCCCCGTATTTTCTACAAATACCTGGAATGGTTATTTGATGCCAAACAATACAAATATTAAGATTTAAAGGAAGAATTTCCCGCCTTCCAAATTAGATCTACATTGAAATAAATAACAAACATTTTTGTTATGTGTACATTTGCCTCAAGCTGATTCATACCCATGATCTCCATATCTGGAAACGCACAGTATGTGAACAATGCTTGCAACATTGGCTCTGATTAAGGGATCAGGGGCCTTTGGCCTTTTCCATGTTGTCGGGTTCTGACTCTCATCAGTCCACACCAGTATGGCCAATTCCAGAGGTGACCGGAATGAAAACCTAACAACCTCCCCACTGCTGCTCCTTAGTAGAGCCTCTAAGCACAGATGACATAGAAGCCTTGAAGACAACGAGAAAGGCATTTTCAGGAAGTGTCAGTGTATATTATTGATTAGCCAAAGTCCTCTGTGCCAGTCCCAAAGCAAAACCACCATTTTATCAGGAAGGGTAAGACTGTTAATGGTTACTAGCCAAATAGTTATCTATGACCTCCAGTACCACAAGCAGTATGCCCCTAAAACGAACTATTGGAAAACATAAGGAGAAGGATGCAATTGTAGATGTGTTCTGTTTCTGGGTTTCCTGGAGGGACGCATACTCATGGACCACATAGACCTTGGTCTAATTCAGCAGGACATGTACAGTCTTACCTCCTGCAAGACTTCATTGGCCAAGAAGCGGCAATCGCCCTCCTCCACTTGAGGATTGGTTATGGATGTTACGTGTCCGAGGTCCCCTAACACAGAGAAACAGGTGAGCCACAGAACACATAATATATATGCCAATGATTTTCAGGTTTCAGAGAGATGTTCCCATATCTGGAACTCAACTGCCGAAGATCCCCTGCATGGTAGTTACAGGAATCTATTGGCTTGAATCTTGCTACAGACGCAGACTGGCATTAACTCCATTAATGTAAATTTCATTGATGAATGGTCACAAGGCAAAAGTCAGTGCAGATCTTTCATTGGTGAATGGACACAAGGCAAAAGTCAGTGCAGATCTAGACACTGACTCATGCAACCAGTGTGTGCGATAACAAATACTTCCATTTACTTCTTAGTTTGCAGCAATTCACCAGTGACATTTCACCAAGAGAGTTGGGTCAACAGGATTCTGGCATCCGAGTTCTTGGATGAGACATCTCCAAAGGGATTCTCTGGGAGATGAGACATGGCAACTGGACTTCTTTTCTTGCGATTGAAATGTTTCACTGCTCATCCAAACAGCTTTGTCATTCTGAGGAAAGCTAGTTGCCAGTCCTCCAGTTTGACCTCATGTCACCCTGGTCTGAAACAGGCTCATAAGATGAACAATGGCCTGAATGGACTTGTTAGGTGGACAATAGTCTCAATAGGCCATTAGGTGAACAACGGCCTAAGGTGCTGAAATCCATAAAGTATGGGTTGTTGTGTTGTGTGTTGTGTCATTACAGTCGTGACCGACCCTTCGTGACTCCATGTCCATGGAGTTTTCTTGGCAGGAATACTGGAGTGGCTTGCCAGTTCCTATCCGGGTCGTTAGTTATGGCCTTAATGGTGGAAGTGTGAAGTATTTTTGATTTGTCTGGAGATTGTTGAATTCACTGCCTGATAAGTAGCAGATAGACTGGGCCTGAGCCCTGCACCTCTGTTGAAGGAGGGTTTTTCTCCTTCACATGATTGATTTCCCTGACCCCTCTCTCAAATCACCTATCTGCTCTGTCTAATATGTGTACATCTTCATTTTTGAATGAGTGCCCTTTGTCCTTCAATATAGTATGTGTGGTCCAATGCAGTGAGGAGTGTGCAGACCTCTACGTTGGAGAAACTGAGGGCCTTTTTACACAACCCCTAAGATCGGCTGGCCACTTAAATTCGGACCAGAGATCTTAGGGGTTCATCGCTCTTCCTCTGTCTTCCTCTGTCCCCACCCCCCTCCGCACTTCCTGGTTGCTGGCTGCCTGAGGGAGGGAGAAAAAAGAAAGAAAAGACTGCCAGTTTACCTCCCTTTTGTTCCTGGCAGCATTCAGATCTCTTAAAGGGGCGGGGCACAAAAAAAGAACAAACGGAAGCCAGGAGAGCCCCACACTCACTATCCTTACACCGGATCAAATATTTGTCACCATCAAAGACCAGGTACAAGAAAACTGCTGTTTGGTCACGCTAAAGTGGGTGGGGTCGCACTTAATTGTCTGCAAAGTCCGGAGCTGGTGGGTAAACATTTTTAAGGTCCGGACCTTGCAGCCATTTGCGGCGGAGCTTAGGGGTCGTGTATAAACGCCCTAAACAGCCATTAAACAGGAGGATAGCCCAACATAGATTTGAACCCAGATCTCCTCAAGTCTCCGTCCAACACTTTATCTTTCCCATTGCTCCCCGTGTGAGCTGAATTTATTTTTGTGATCTGCAGGCACTTTCCTGATGTTGTGCACTAATCAGGAATTTGACAGTGGTTCTCAGGATTCTTACTGCCTATATTGAATTCGAACCATCATCTTGCACCCTCATTTGTTTAATAAGTCTGATTGCCACCTTCTGTGTAATCACCACCACCACCAAGACTTTGGATATATTAACTCATACGTAACAGAAGGAGGTCAACATATGAAGCTCTGGGCCACCCAAGAACCAAGGAAGCATTTTGAACCATGCAGTTCAAAGATAAGACCATGCTCAAGCTACATACCAATCTTATACACCACACTAGAAGAGGCAAATCCTTCCTCTTCACCGTCACTCTCCTCCTGACCAGCAGGTCCAATCAGCTTGTGGCATATAAAGATATTGCCTGTAATCAGGGAGAAACAAAAATATAGATCCTTGTAGAAAAATTCTACAATCAACAGCCATTGGAGCTTGAATTTCACAAGCATCTATCTACAGATTCATAGCCACCAGCAGAGTTGCATTCTGGGAAGAAAAATGGGGAAACATCGGGGAACAAATGGGGAAACGTGACCTTGCCTCCTGTGCTCTGGCTGCAGCCATCCTCCTCCAAGTGTCACATCAAACAGTTTTCTAGCGATCAGAAATAATGCTGTAGGTAGGCCCTCTATTATTAGATTTCATACAATAACAAAACCAGGTTGTGACCTTGAGGCTGATCTACCAGGTTGATGTAAGAAATCTGCAGCTGCAATGTTGTTAACAGATGATTACCCAGACTCTACCTGGAGATACCCAACAAGGCAGAACATCTCCATGCCTTTCTAGATCTTCCCGAATTTCGAGTAACCCAGGTGTTCTTGGACTGCAACTTCCAGAAATCCCAGGCAACACAGCTGGTGGGGAAGGTTTCTGGAAGTTGCAGTCTCAGAACATCTGGGTTGCCCAGGGTCAGGAACCACTGCTCTAGATCATTGGATCTACAGTATTCTTGAATTTTCTTCTGATGTTCAAACAAAATCAACCCTCCTGTAACCTAAGCCCATAAGAGGTAGCTCACAATGAGGAGGAGAGAGCAGATCTTCGCTCTTCAGTCCTATGATGTATCCTTTTGTTTTCCTTTCCCCATGCTGAACCTATAGGCAATTTCTTCATTCTTTTCCTCACAGAACTTGCTTTAGCATTTTATGAAGTGGCCAAATAACCCATCGGTGGAAGAAGAGGTCCAAGATTTCTTATGATTTAGAAGTGATAATCCTACAGTACTCGATCAGTTCAATAATCCTAACAAGGGTATTTTTAATGGGAACATTCTTTTCAGTGTTTAACTAGTTTTATTATTGTTGTTCTTATTATGAGTTTTAACATGATTGTTGTTTAATGCTTTTAAAATACTGTAACAATTTATTATTTGTCTTTTTCATTTTGTTTCTTTTAAATGATGTAAACAACCTTGGATCCTTTGAGAGAAAGGTGGCATATAAGCATTTTAAATAAATAAATAATAATGGGTTGGTGCAACCTCAGTGTAGACCATACCTGTCAAGTGTCCCGTATTCGCTGGGAAATCCCGTTTTTACCCTTATTTCCCACCATCTTCCTGGATATATTATTTTCCCAGAAATGTCCCAGATTATAGAATTTTTTTAAAAATCCTCTGAACGGCATTGGCGCCACTATGTTGGGGACAGCTATTGAACCTGCTCAATGCATCAAGCATGCTCAATAGGTGGTAGGGGCGGAGTTACTGCAACCATGTGACAAATGGTGGCAGCCATGTTAGGGATCACTGCATGGGCGCCACCATGTTGGGGACAGCTATTCACCATACTCGAAGCCCCGTGCACTCTCAATAGGTGGTAGGGGCAGTGATACTGTGACCACGATTCCTTATTTTCAAATCCAAAACTTGACAGGTATGGTGTAGACTGAGCAGGAATTTTTAACTTTATACAGAAAAAAAGAAGGCCAAAGAATTATGTGTGTTTGGTACACCCATGCCCTCAATCTGTGACAGCCATATAAGGTGTCTAGAAATGGAACCCAAACCTTGACAAAATCGACAGACTTACTGGGTTTGATATCCATGTGAACCAGGCCAGAAGTGTGAATGTATTTCAGCCCCATGGAAACCTGGAGCAAGATCTCCTTCAGTTCAGATTCTTTGAAATAATCTCCTGTCTTTAAGTTCTCCAGAATCACATCCTGAAGGCTCCCACCTGTGGAAAAACCAAGCATGCTCACGTACCACAATCATGCTGCCCTGCCTTACATGTTCACAGCAATGTTCTTCTCAGAGAGAGAGAGAGAGAGAGAGAGAGAGAGAGAGAGAGAGAGAGAGAGAGAGAGAGAGAGAGAGAGAGAGAGAGAGAGAGAGAGAGAGCTAGAGAGAGAGAGAGCTAGAGAGAGAGCTTCAGATATGTCTGTAAAGGTTCTCAGTCATCCAGGTGAATTTATCTGGAAGTTGAGTCATGGCAACTGGACTTCTTTTCCTTGGGAGATAGAAACATTTCACTGGTCATCAAAAGAGCTTCATCAGTCTGAATAAAGGTAGTTGTTAGTCCTCTCAAAGTGGACTATAAGATGGGGGACTCACAACTAGCTTTATTCAGACTGATGTCAGAGGCGTAGCTAGAGTTTGGAGCACCTGGGGACAAAATCAGTCCCCCCCCCCTGCAACCATGTCTCACCCACCCAGCATGGCCCCTGTACTCTTGCTCGGTCACTTGGTCACTCTCCAGGGGCTGAGGCCTCACGCTGGGCTCCCTGGATGGACAGGTGCTGCCTTCACTCTGCCCGCATCGCCGGGCAGGCGGGTGGATGGACGGAGGAGGAGCACCCGGCTGCCATGCCCAGGGAAGCCCCAGTCACTGAGAGCCTGCCCGCCGAGGCCACCTGAAGGCAGAAATTGCCACACCTCTCTCTGATGAAATCAGGCACTGGGTCTGGTCCAACAGTGCGCTGCTGCCAGCCCCCAAGAAGCTCCAGACCCACACCTGCTTGCCTGCTGTTCTCTCACACACATGGAACCCCCAGCCTTAGCCGGGGAAAGGAGGACTGCTAGTAGGAGGGTGCATGGCTTCCTCCCCCTCCTCCCCCTCCAGGTGCCCCCACATTGCTGCGCCCGGGGCAGATGTACCCTTCCGCCCCCGCCCCCCAGATACACCCCTGACTGATGAAGCTGTTTGGATGAGCAGCGAAACATTTCTATCTCTCAAAGAAAAGAGGTCCAGTTGCCATGACTCAGCTTTCAGATAAGTGTTTCAGATATTCACCTCTTTTTTTCCCATTTCATTGGGGACCTCACTGTTCCGCTGGTCATAAGCCAAAGAGCAGCAGGGTTGTGTGGCGGGAAGGATTGGCTAAGAGAAATACTTTTCTGTCAACGTTCCTGTAATATGGCTTGAGAACTTATGCTGCACACTGGCTACCAGCCATTCCAGGCTCCTGAACTTGATGTCAGCTGGAGCCAGGTGCAAAATATGGGCTCAAAGAAAGCAGAGATAAAGTCAATGTCCTTTGGAGAACATGCTTTGACCAGGTATGTTTTTTTTTTTCAGAGACAGAATTCACATGCAGATTTCTTGCACAGACTCCTGTGTTCCTATTTTCCCCAAACACATGTGATGGAAGCTGTATAATTTTGAAGGGGAGGGTGCACGGAATAGGCCATGCTACTGTTAGTTGGAAACCTTTGCTGATCTGTTGCAAATCAGCCAGAAGTTGGCCCACTGATCCCAGCAGCAATATATATCTTTTTGTCCACTGGAGATGGAGCACATGGAGTTTCACCCCATTGTTTTTTGTTTCTTTTCCTTATGAAAACAAAATTGCAAAAGTATTGAGAGCCTTGTTATCCACTCAATGGACTCTCACTGCATTTACGCGAGCAGATCGAGTTCCCATGCATTTTATATTTCACTTGCTCCAGAGATGAATGCAAATCTACCCTTACCATTGCAGTGTTCATTCTGAATGATCATGTGATCGTCTTCTGCCCAAGCAGAGTAGTAGCGTACCACATGGGGATGGTGGCCAAGCACTGCATGGGCATAAACTTCCCGCAAAGCCATTTGCCTATAGAGGGAAAGACAAAAAATAACAAGAGAAAGGTCCCAACATCCAAACTACTTTATTATGGAATTGCAGATTCGGACAGGAAGCAATCATTGCAGCCAGACATACTGCTGATGGAGACTCCCCCCCTTAAAATTTTTGGCCATGTTGGCTGTAGAGCTTAAAAGTAACTAGTTACAAATAAAATAATTAGTTATAACTTGTTACTTTTAAATTGAAACAAGTAACATTTTTAATACTTTCCAGGGAGTCAACTAATCACTTACCCATATATTTTCCGTCTATAAGGCACCACCTTTTATTAGATACCCCCACTTTTTAGAACCCCAAATAAATAAATTTAATAAATCCTACTAGTGTTCTCCTCCACCTCCACTACCCCTGCTGTTATCTTTAACTTCCCCATTCTAAACACTCATCTTAGGGTTTCCTAATTTCTAGTGGGTTTGTTTTTTTCAGGATCAGGCTTGAGCAGCTCATTAAGAAATGGCTTTTCACGCTAAAAAAATGGTGTGGCTTTTTCCTATTTTTCCTATTGTTTTATTGTATTTTTTATTTATTTATTTTTATTTTTAATGTTTGTATTATGTTTTTGATATTTGTTCTTATTATTATATGTATCACTGTTAACTGTCCACAGTTCCTTTGGGAAGACGGGTGGTATAGAAATAAATAAATAAATAAATAAATGAATGAATGAATAAATAAATAAATAAATAAATAAATAAATAAATAAATAAATAAATAAATAAATATGCTTTCTAGAGCGCATTTCTTAATGGGCCCAATCCTGTAAAAAACAAACCACAGAGGGGGGAAAGCAAGGTAAGTTTGGGTTCTCCTCTACCCACCCACCCAGAAAGGCTTACTGCTGTGTATACGACACTCCTTAATTGTTTTGTGGTACAATTTTAGAAAGTAGCATGGTACACACGGAAAAATATGGTACATGGTTACATAAAGGCAGCCATGTTATTATCTACCCACAATCTGAGCTACCGGGTGCATTGGACATCTCATGATCAATAATGCAAAGGAGAGCTGATCACAGAGGCAAAAGTGCTCAGGTCTCAACCTTTCACACACAATTTTCTTAATAGGATTTTAGCCCCATGTTTATTTTTAAAGGGCAGTTTAAAGCAAAAAGCAAAGCAGTTCTGCTTTTATACTGCCCCATACCACTTCAAGTAGCCTCTGGGCGGTTTACAGTTTTAATTACAATATGCAGGCTACACATTGCCCCCCCCCAAGCAGGCTGGGTACTCATTTTACCGACCTTGGAAGGAGGGAAGGCTGAGTCAACCATGAACCTGCTATCTGGGATTGAACCCCAGGTCGTGAGCACAGTTTTACCTGCAGTACAGGCATTTAACCACTGTGCCACAGGGCTCCTTGACAGGAGTTCTTAAGGGCAGCTACATCGTTTTAAGAGTGCAACACTAAAATGGGCCACTAGAGAAAACTACAGAGCAAACACCTTCACAATGGGGAATTGGAACTCCCAACTAGGGATTGGGCAGTAGGTTACAAAACGAACCATGCGAGCCCAGATGGTCCTCGGAACTGACTGATATATGCAGATCCAATTGCTTTACCTTTCACTGTCTAGCGCAGGGTTAAAATCCAGTGAGGAAGAATGCTGTGATGTCATATTTCCTGCTTCGTGCTGCTGGCCAATCAGAGAGGGAGGCGGGATGATGCCTGTCCCTGCACAGCTCCTGATTGGCCAGCATCACAGATCTAGCACAGATGACGTTGCAGTATGCTTCCTCGTTGTATTTTAACCCTCTGCGAGACAGAGAAATGTAAAGCAATTGGATGTGCATGAATCAGCCATTCCAAGGACCACCTGGGCTTGCGTGGTTTGTTTTGTAACCTACTGGTTCTGAAACGAAATGCCCATCCCTACTCCCAACCTCTAGCTCAACTGCCAGACACCTGGTTGATCCAGGTTCTCCTGTGTGTGTGTGTGTGTGTGTGTGTGTGTGTGTGTGTGTGTGTGTGTGTGTGTGTGTGTGTGTGTGTGTTGCGTCATTACAGTCATGACCAACTCTTCGTGATCCCATGTCCATGGAGTTTTCTTGGCAGGAATACTGGAGTGGTTTGCCAGTTCCTATTCCAGGGCAGCTCCAGGTTCTCCTACCATTACACATTTCAATAGCTGGCTCCAATATCACTAACCAACATACAGTAAGGAGAAATTGTACGTTTCACTTACTCATCGGAAGATCCAGCTAGGGGCCTCTTTGAGCGCTTGAGAGCATAAACACAGCCATCCAGCCTTTTGATGCATTTGTACACAGATCCAAATTCCCCTACACCAATTTTCTCCAGTTCCAGGAACTCATTCATGTATCGGGAGACCATGTTGTTCTCCCGCAAAAGAAATCTCTAGGATTGAGTGAAGAGGGGTAAAAAATTAAATAAGGGCCGCTTTGTATCCAACAAACTATATGCATGACTGGTAGAGATTCCACAAACAGTCACATTTTAGATTCCTCTGCAGTTGTGCTTAGTGTACACAAATACACACATAAATCCAACATCATGATCTATTTCAACTGGAAATTCCCTATTATTTTCCTGCTTTCCTGGTTATTCATCTTCAAAGGGAAATTCCCTGCTGTTTTCCTTCTCTCCTGGTTATTCATCTTGTGAAGAACCAACAGAGTGACAGTTGTAAGTCAGCTTGACTTAAGTATACCCATGGGTTCCAGGTTTTTTACAACGCCATGCCTCTGCCCTATGACAGAAGACTAGTACGGCAAACACCAGAACTGGGTCAGGAAAATCTACACAGCAACACTGAGCTGAGTCATGCTTTGCTGTGGGAGAACCAGAGAGAGAGAGAACCAATTGGAGAATGCCAGAAGTAGATATATACAGTATGTGTTTGAGATGTTAGAGCAGGGGTCCTCAACCTAAGGCCCCAGGGCCAAATGCCCCCCCCGAGGTCCTGAATCCAGCCCCTGGGACCAATTGCAACCCCTCCACCTACCCCCTGTTTTGGGAGCAAGCCAGCCTCCGCAGCTGCTTTTGGACTGTGATCCGGCCCCCAGTGGTGTCTGGGTGGTGGTGGACTGGCCCGCTGTTTGAAAACTTTGAGGACCCCTGTGTTAGAGGGATCGGAGAATAACAGAATTAGAAAAACTGTTGGAGGGAGATGGTATGGTAGTCTGAATCAAATTTTGAGCTAGGAGTCTGACATGAGAGATGTCATATGAAGAAGATTAAGGGGAAGATAGTGATATAGTGACAGGGGTTTGAAAAATTTACTGTAGCAGAATGAGAGTGAATTCAGTTGGCATGACTTGTAACAGATTGTTTTGAGAAAACCTGACTGACATTGTAAGATCTAAGCTTAAAGAAGAAGTTGCAACCATACTCATGTTGAACTGTTATGAGAAACCATTATGGTTTATTAATAAAGTCGACATGTACGATTCACTGAAATATCTCACAGTGCAAATTGACGGGGCTTAAGAAAAGACTGAGAAAAGAAAATGCTGGGTGACACCGTGTTTACTTTGTGGCTAGCTCAGTGGTTTCCAAACTTCCTAACGCTGCAACCCTTTAATATGGTTCTTCATGTTTTGGTGACCCCTTGCCCTGCTTGGAAGAGGCCACTGACTTATATTGAAGATTATTCTCGAAGGCAGAACGTCAAACTGATTAATTTTGTTATTCCAAACAAGGGGGCATCATTAAAACAGGAAGTTTTAACCTGGTTTAACTCCTTTCTGCCCAAACAACTAGAGGACGACGATTTAGAGAGAGTTCACTATCTGGGCAAGTCAAGAGATGGGGCCCCAAAACCAGTGATAGTAAGATTTGCCCGTCTTATGTCTTCAATTAGAGCCAATCCTAATATTCTGAAGAGAGGAGGTGCAACTGTGCAAGTTTTTCAAGATTTTTCTAAAGGAACTGCTGATTGGCAAATCGGAGACCAGTTACAATCATATTAAGGAAGAACAACTATCGCTATTCTTGGGGTCACCCCTATTTTTGAAAGTTTGGAAAGGCTCTGTTCAACACACTATCTACTCTCTAGAAGAAGGCCAACATCTTCTTGAAGCATGGAACATACAGGATGACTCAGGTTCTGCCTGTTCTCCCCGGGAACTTCAGTGGCAACATCAGGACAGTGAATTTCTCTCTTTCTACTCCGACTCCAGGAATCTTCGATGAAGATGAAGAATATTTGAAACTCATTTAACTTACTCCTCCCTCTTTCCCCCTCTCTCACCTCCTATCATCCCCTTTGTTTTTCTTCTTTTACTCTTCTCCCCTTTTTCCCTTCCATTTCCCTTTCCCCCTCCCCCTTTTTTTCTTTTTTTTTTCTTTTTTTTTCCAATTTTAATTTTTGTTTTTGGGAGGTTTCTTTTTTTTTTCTTTTCAATCCCTTTTCTTCCCTTTTCCCCTCCTCTCCACCCTTCCCTTTTTTGTTTTTGTTTGTTTGTTTGTTTGTTTTGAGGGGGCGGTGGCGGTGAGAGGGTGGTTTAGAGGGGGGTAGAACAACTTATAGAATTTTCAGTAACACGCTACTTAAGAGTTAAGGAGATCTAGGCTGGCTAATGTCTGTGGACAACTTCCTCCCTCCCATCCCCTTGATGCACATGCTAAACAGTATGATAGCTGGTGGGGTGGGAGAAAAGAATAGTTTTTTAGGGTGGAGGATTAGATTTATTTTAGTTTATTTTTTATTAATTGATGGTGTTTTTACTTTTGTATGCACAACGGGACCATTCCAGAATATTGAAACCAAAAGAAATAGGTTATGGGAAAGTTTATAAAATTAGCAACGTTGAATGTGAAAGGTCTGGGGTCATTTTCGAAGAGAAATAGAATCGAATCAAAAGGCACAAAATAGATATTGCCTTTTTGCAAGAGACTCATCAAATAAGAGATGGTATTAATGAATTAAAAATTCCAAATGTTGATATTTATGAAAAAAGCTTTGGCACATCTAAAGCAAGAGGGGTTGCCATTATAATTTCAAGGAATTGTGAATGTGTTGTTGAAAATGTGGTAAAAGATTCAGAAGGTAGATATATAATATTGCAAGTTCTAATGGGGAAAGATCATTATACTTTGGTTAATCTGTATGCACCAAACGTTAAAACTCCTTTGGGATCAGATTGAATTGGTTAAAAAGGGTATTTAATAATGGCAGGGGATTTCAATATGGTCTTAGATAAAATTAAAGATAAATCGGTATGTAAAAAGGAAGAGTGGAGGACAAGACATACAACTCTAGCAAAGTTTATAAATACAACAGGATTGAAGGATGTCTGGAGAGAACTGAAAGGAGATGAAATAAAATACACCTTCTACTCACCAGTGCACAAAACCTATTCTAGGATAGATTTTGTGTTTGTTTCAAAAGCCTAATACCCAAGATAAATAATACCCATAAAAACATCTGATCATGCTTTAATGTTTGATTTAGCAACAAATAAAAATTATAGAGAAGCTAAAAGGTGGAGAATGAATTTAAAAATATTTCAATATCCAGAAGTGCTGGAAAAGGTCAAAAAGATTGGTTGGAAACTTGGGATATAAACGAAAAGGCAGGTAGCCAAACGCCAATCATATGGGACACCCTGAAAGCGGTAGCTAGAGGCCTTATCATAAAAGAAAATATTAAAACTAAAAACAGGAAGAACTCAATAAAAGAAAATTAGAAAAACTAATAGCAGATTTAGAATCCCAATTTTTTTCTTACTAAGGATAATAAGATATTGAGGTTGATTGAAGCAAGGAAAAAAAGAGTTAGAAGATCTAGATTTACAACAAACACAAAGGAATCTTCTGTACCTAAAAAGAAATTTTTTTGAATACAGCAACAAGAACTCAAAACTTTTAGCCAGATTAGCACAGAAAAGACAAGACAAGAATACAATAGGGATTATAAAAGACTCCTCAGGTAAGACATGCACACAAATGAAGGAAAAGTTGTCAGCTATACAAGAGTTTTATCAGTTGTTACATACTACAAAAAAATAAACCTAAGGAGGATATAGAAAGGTATATCACTAAGAATTTAAAGAGGGTCTTGGAACAGGAAGATATGCTGGAAATGGAAAAGCCTATTACAGATCAAGAGATAAGCGAGGTAATAGACAAATTAAAGAATAATAAAAAACGCCCGGAGTGGACGCTCTGGGACCTGAATTTTACAAACTTTTTAAAGCAGTATTAATACCTAAATTAAAGAAGCTATATAATGAAATTTTGAATGGAGAACAAATTCCGAGATCTTGGACCCATTCTTTAACTATTTTAATTCCAAAACCTAATAAAAATTTAATGGATATCGGGTCATACAGACCAATATCCTTATTAAATCAAGATGCTAAGATTTTCACAGCAATTTTGGCTAAAAGAATGAATAAATTTATAGCTAAATATATTAAAGAGGATCAATGTGGTTTTATCAAAGGTAGACAAATGGCAAATATTATTAGAAGGAATTTGAATGTTCTTTAAAATGAGTAAGAGTACTACTAAAGCTGGGATGTTATCTCTAGATCTTTATAAAGCTTTTGATTGTGTTCAATGGCCCACATTAAAAATATTGTTAAAAAAAATGGGATTTGGAAAATCCTTTTTGGGAGTAATAAATCAACTATATTCAACGGGCACTTCCTCAATAATAGTTAATGATGGATTGACTGAACAAATCACTCTAGGCCGAGGAACTAGACAAGGATGTCCTCTTTCTCCAGTCCTTTTTGTATTGTTATAGAGCTCCTGGCAAATGCCATAAGGGACGACAAATTTATTAAAGGTATAGGGAAAGATGGGGCAACTAAAATTAGTTTATTCGCGGACGATGCTCTTTTGACTATTGTAAACCCAATAGAGAATATTCAAAGAGTAAAAACTCATTTAGAAGAATTTGGAGAAATAACAGGATTATGTGTAAACTGGCAAAAATCAGAGAGTTTATTCTTCAATTATGGAAAACATGACTTAAAGATGATTGAAAAATCTGGACTTAAACCGGGAAAAAGCATTAAATATCTAGGATTAGAACTCCATAAAGAATTTACTAAAACTAAAGAAAGAAATATTTCAAATTAGAAGAGGAGATGAAAAACAAATTAATATCCTACTCTAAACTAAAATTATCGTGGTTTGGCAGAATTGCATTGATAAAAATGAAAATACTTCCAAAAATTAACTTTATTTTTAAAATGTTACCGTTCAGTTTTTAGAAAAGGAAATTAAAACTCTCCAAGACATGATAAATAGGTATTGTAATGCAGGGAAAAAATCAAGAATAAATAAAAGTCTATGGTATAGATCTCAGAAAGAAGGAGGAATAGGTATACCCAATATAAAAAATTATTATATAGCCAATCAACTTAGTTCTTTGGGGAAATTCTTTTTAAACCACAGAAGTTAATATGGTGGGAGCAAGAGTCTTTGGATATAAAGGGGGAAATAAACACATTTTTATTCACGGAAGTTAAAAACAAAGTAAAGATTGACAACCCCCTATTGAATAGTTTAATTGCTACATGGAGAACATATAGGAAAATCTTGTCTCCGAAGGGATCCCCACTGGCTTTAGTTACTGACTTGGAAAGCTTTCCAGACAACTTGAAGCATTATTTGGAGTTATTTAAAATTAAGAAAATAGCTAGACTAAAGGATTGGATGCTCAAGATTAAAACAATTCAGGATATAAAAATATTTTGCAACCCAGTGATCTAACATGGTTAAATTATATTCAACTAGGAAAATGGATAAAGGACTGGGGAAAGAGAAATAATCAAATCAGAGAATGCACAAAATTTGAACATTTCCTACTATCGCTTGAGTCTGAACAGGAAAATTCAGAGAAAGGAATAACACGTAAAATATATAAAATACTAGGGGAATTATCAGAAATGAAGGAGTTAAACACCTTGAGAGAAGTTTGGAACCAAGACCTTAATGTACAGATAGAGAAAGAAGACTGGAAAAAAATTTGGAATATGAGAATTTTGAGATCATTGTCAGTCAGGATAAAAGAAAACTACTTCAAATTGGTTTCCAGATGGTATTTAACCCCAGTAAGACTAAATAGAATGAATCCTGCTTACTCTAAGATATGTTGGAAATGTGAAAAAGAGCTTGGTACTTACTTGCATCTTTGGTGGGAATGTGAAATAGTCCAAAGGTTCTGGAAAAAGTGTTTTTAGAGCTAAGTAATATGATTAAGATGGATATAGATTGTAATCCAGAGATAGCATTATTATCATTGTTAACAAGTAAAGATTATGTTGTTACAACAAAGGAATTAATAGCAAATTTTATGACAGCTGCTAGATTAATTATAGCAAAAAATTGGAAGTCAAAACTAGAATTCAAGATGGAAGACTGGTATAATGAACTTTGGGATATAGCTATAAACGATAAACTCTCCTGCAGTTTAAAGGTTAAACGAGGAGAAATGAAAAAAGACATTTTCTACGATATCTGGGGTAAATTTTTAGATTATGTACTAGTCGAAGGAAAAGGGAAAGAGTCCACGAATATCTCACAACAATTCTGGAGAAGAGAACTTTAAGAAGACTACTAGAAGAATAGAAGATGGAGCAACGAATAAGAGTGTATGGATGGACCCGTGGGATGGGGGTGCACTTGTATTGTTTGTTGTAGTTTTTTTTTACTTTCATTTTTTATGTCGTTGTATGTAGTTTAAAATTTAATAAAAAAACATTAAAAAAAAAAAAAAAGGAAGAGGCCACAAGCCCCCTTTGGCAGGCCACTGCCCTAGGTGCCATAGGGAACTTCCCTCTACAGGCACCCTCAGCCAATCGCAGCCTCTGGTGCCATTGACTGACATCCCCTCCAACCTACCAAGCTGTAACTCACTCTTTCTCCCTCCTTCTTTCCCCTCCTCCTCCAGACCCAAGCAGTTTGTGCCTTTTTCTTCACTGAAATGGTTGTTTGATCCCCAAGGGGTCCCGACCCCCAGGTCTGGAACCACTGGGCTAGCTGGAGACAGGAGTGGCTACAAAAAGCACCATCCCACTGTTTTTTCCCAAAAAAACCTGAAAGTTGCTTTTCTATACAGATCCAAACCCGCAAGTTAAGAGTAGCAAACAGCAACAAAACACACTCGTGTGTGATGTCAACAAAGTCCTTTTCCAGTTTTCTTCAAGCTAGTGCCTTCCAGGTGGGTTGGAAGATCCCCTTAACACTTAATATTCAAGGCCCACACTGGTTGGGGAAAATGGAACTTGTAGTGCAACTGAGCTGAAGGGCAGCAAGTTGAGGAAAGTTTCCTAATTTCTGCTTCTTTGCATGCTTTTTTCCAAAAGGGGAAACCGGCTCGCTTTTCACCAGAAGAGGGCAATGTAGCTTTTCCCCTTCAAAATTCCTACTAGGAAAGCAGAAATTATAAACCCTGCTAATTGTGCACAGTGACTTTAGCAGGGGAAAGTGGCAGAAAAGAGCTTCACACACCAGAACGCAAGGGCAGGCAGCAGGAAATATTCATTTAACACAAAGTATGGTTCTTTGTTTTCTCTACTACAGGCGTATGATCAAAGTCTAGTACTCCGTCTCTGCCCTGGTCATTTTGATAAGGATAAAGATAAAGCAATTAAGGCTAATCTACACATGCAATTAAAAGCATGAGAGGTTAACCCATCCTAAGTAGGACTGTGCCACTGGTGAAGGCTTTCGCCACCTTCCTACATTTGAACCCAAACTTGTTGCAAATGGTTGCATGCATAAAGCCAGCTCTACAGTGTGTTGCCTCTTCCAGTTGACTGGCCTGGGAGACACTAGTCATGTGCCTCTTTTACAATCAGTGCAAACCTGGGGACAACCTGCTGGAGAAGGGAATTACAGTGATCCCCTGCCTATCGCTGGGGTTAGGGACCTGACCTGACCCATGATAATTGAAAATCTGCGATATGTGGATGCAGGTCAAGTCAGGCCTTGGGGGGGGTAGCTGGGGGCTCTTGTACTTACCCCCAGCCTGGCCCTACCCCGAACGGACCTGTGAGAGCCTTCACGTGCCTTCTAGAGGCCCCAAAAGGCCCCCTGTGAACCGGGAATCATTTCTGAGGCCTCCGACAGACCTAGAAAGGCTCTCGGAAGCCTCAGAAATGATTTTCAGCAATCCAGAAGTCACTTCTGGTTCGTAAGGAGGCCCTTCTGGGGCCTCCAGAAGGCCCAGAAAGGCCCTCACAAGCCTATTTGGGGCAGCTCCAGTACTGGGGTAAGTATGGGAGTTTTGAAACAGGACTTTCCCCCCTTACCCTAGGGGGCCTTTTTCATATACTGCGGTCCCTCAATATAGCAAGACCGCAATATATGAACCGCCTAAGGGCGGGGGACCACTGTACCTGAATTACTACCTTTGAATTCTGTTTCCCCCAACAGAATTTTGGTGATGGAAAGATACTTTCAAGGCACAGGGTTTCAACAGACAAGCTTTCTCTCCAACTTGCTTGGCTCCTCTTCTTCCTTCAAATGCCATAATTCATATTTATTTAAAATATTTTTGCCCTGCCCTTCCGCAAGGCATCTAAATGAAATTCCTCTCGAAACATACACATAAACAAAATTGTACTGGGCCTCATTCAGACTCAGGCCCAGTACAATTTTGTTTATGTGTATGTTTTGAGAGGAATTACATTTAGATGACTGCCAGAGCATTTACAATGTGTGAAGGGCACTGGATGGCTGAATTGTAATTACATGTTATTTTGTTTCACATCAAGAATCTGTAAATATCAAAATCATCCGGCATTCTGAATCAGTAGATCAATGGTCAATGGTTATCTTTGTGAATCATGCTTCACTATTTTTTATGTCACAATAGGTTGTTGTTTAGTTCTGGAGATGGGAAGGAAGGAAGGAAGGGAGGAAGAAAGGAAGGAAGATAGATAGATATACTGTATGATATACAGACAGACAGACAGAGACAAGCCACGGTTCCCAACAACAAAAAACTTAGTTTAAACAAGGCTGAATATATATGCCAATAACAAATCATCGCTTCTAATTGTGGGTTTTTTTTTTGCTAACAAACTATGGCTTGTTTATCAGATACTCCCAGACACAACAATCACCACCTAATAAATCACAATCTGGCTCATTGTGTGTGGCACCTGACCTGTGCAGACTTCACATGGAATAATATGAAATATTTAATTGCTCAGAGCAGTAACATTGTGGTCGTTACAGACTTTATGCCGGGTAATTTAATCTAATTTTAACCCTTCCAATATGCCATTGAATAGATGTGGTCTGATTAGTGCTTGAATAGGAGAAAGGCTTGTCTTAAAACATTACATTCTATTGATTTTACCAGAAGAGCTTACAGCGGTTGAAAGCAAGAAGGTTAAACAAACAAACAAACATAATCTTAAAAGCTGCAGAGAAAAGAGAGATTAAAAAAAATCAGGCATCTGGCAGCAAGGGAGAGGGAATGCAACCTTCCCAGTTTAATCTACAATGGACCTACAACGGAAGTCACCAATTCAGATTACCGGTGTTTTTTTTTTTTAAAAAAAACATAGGTCACCTGAAAGTTCATCAAATCTGGATCCAGGAAGTGTGTCCAATAATGCTGCTCTTCCAGATGTTGTGGTCATTGGGATATTGTTGGACTACAGTTCCCATCGTCCTTCACCACAGGCAATATTATACAGTGACTAAAGGGAACAGCAGTTCACCAATAGCTGGAGGGTCACAAATGACTGCGCTCAGAAGATTGCCTGAAACACAGCTGGAGCCTTTATACCTTTAGGGAATGGAATTAAGCAAATAACAGGCAGTCCTTCTGCAACCAAAAGGTTCTGAATGTCACTGCTATTGAATTTCTTGGTGAACGTATACCTTCCAACCAACATATATGGCTTTGTTAAAATATAATTACAACTTTCTTTGAAATTTGAGCATTAAAGAAAAAAAAACAGAATTACAGAATAATGATCTGTCTTTTGAGTAGGCCTTTAAGTTGACTCATGTTGTACCCACACTGCTTTTGTTTGTACCTGCAGGCCTGTTCATTCTTTCTCCTTCAAACAAAGAATCAAACAGCACTGATCTACCTGTGCTCCTCTTACCTTGGCTGGCAACCCCAGCTCCATCGAACCCTCTTGTTGGTTGGGATCATCCCTATAAGAATAAATTCAAGTCACATGCAGTGGCACCCTAGTGCAAATGAAATAGTCAATAAGCCTTTCGCTTCACCATTTAAATATTTAAACATGAGCTTCAGGACAACTCAAGCTTTATAAAGTATTCATGCAAGCACGTCTGCGTGGCAGTGTACAGAGACCACTGGAAAATTCACTCTATGACCACAAAAGGCTACAGCCTTCAGCTTGGAAGATTCATATTTTAGATTACGATCCATTTAAGGGTCTCATTAATGCACCAGGCCATGATACCTTGAGACACCGGGCCTAGCGATGTGGCATTTTAGTCATGGAAAAATCCACGCCCAGACTTGGGAAACCCAAGACTTCAGAGCCAGCCTGAGAGAAAGCAATCATCCAACTCCAACAGATGCACAGAGATCAATGCAAGCCTTTTCTTTCTGTGTTATTAAAATGAAAAACAGTACTCTGGTGCTCAGAAGAAGAAAGGAGAACAGCTTCTCAGCTGGCCTTTGGCATCCTAGTTCCTGTACTAGTGCAATATTCATTGCGTGTCAACAAGGCAAGTGATCGGCAGGCTTCTTGAAGACTCAACTCCATGGAGAGCTGTCACACTGAATACTCCACACTATGTTTTCCTTGGTTATTTTAACATTCTCCCTTTCCTCCAATGAGCGCAGGCTAGCATATATTAGTACATTCTTCCTACACATTATCTCCATAACAACCTGATGATGTAGGTCAGACTGGGAGAGAATAAAAGACCTGTCATCCCCAGGGATTCTCCTGGCTCAGCAGAACCTGGGCCTTCGAAGTCCTAGTCCAATGTTTCAATTTCAACCACTACACCATGCTGGCTCCAACTGTCACTGCTGTAACTTGCAGTGGTGTGTAAGTGTTTCACTATTATACTTTTCCTTCCGCCAACTAACCACAGGTTTTAGAACAGCAGGCTGTTGTTTCTCTCATTTCCTGTCCTGCGATTGGTCAGTGAGAGACAAGCACAGGATTCATTTATTTTAAAACATCTGGCATTTGTTGTATAATACAGTGCATTTTTACTATTACAGTGGTACCCCAACTTAAGAGCAGCTCGATTTAAGAGCAATTTGACTTAAGAGCAGAAAACTGTTGGCGTTTTAACTGCTGCCTTACAAATTTTAGATAGGGTCTGCTTGACTTACAAATATATTTTTTGATTTTTTTATTTTTAAATTAATTTTTGATTTTTTAGATAGGTACCCTGACTTAAGAGTAGTTAGACTTAAGAGCATGCATTAGGAATGGATTAAATTCATAAGTTGAGGTACCACTGTACTTGTTTTAACACTGAGCTGCCTTGGGCCCTCACATGAGGAAAATGGTGGCCTACCAATGAGACAAAATGAACGAATTAACTAATTAATTACAGGCACACTTGGCTTCCAAGCAATTTGTATTTCGGGGACACAACAGGTGTCTAGGTATGGCCTTTGCGATGAGCTCCACAAGACCCACATTCGCTACGAACTCTTAAGCACCCTAGGACACAGACTTTGAAAGCTAACTAGGTTACTTTGGTGGGTAACCCAGTTATAAAGCATCTTATCTTATCTTAAGAAATAAAAAACTCACCGCTCTCCTCTCACTTTCCTCTTGCCACTGGGATGGAAAGCCATCTGCCGATAGGACTCAGGTGTAAACGGGTTAATGTTGACCAAAGGAGCGGAAGGGGGCTCTTCAAGATCGCTGCAAGAAGTGAAGCGCAAATTTCGCATCTCTTTTGGAGGGAATTTCCCCACAGGTGAAGGAAAGGTTGTCTTACTCAAGAGACTCTACATCAAAACAAACAGATGCCAAGTCAGAATGCTTTGTAGACCGCCAGCACGATACAACCACTCTACTTCCAAAGAGAAAGGCCAACAATAAGTATTATTGTTGTTGCTCTTATTATGTACTTCTTTTATTTACAGGCCGCCTTTCTCCTGGGGACCCAAGGCACCTCACAATACTAAAAGAGCAAAATTGAAACATTTAAAAAAATTCAGAGGTACACTAATTAAAATACAATTGAATAATTAAAAGTGAGTTGACATTAATTATCTTAGTGCTAAAAGGCATTCAGGGACTCAATCATGACTGTTAAAAGCCTGCCTGAAAAATATGTACTTTTTATTATTATTTTTAAAAAAACCTATTCCCCCCTCCCCCAATCTCCTACAGTAAGAGACCGAAAACTATAACGAGACAGTCCCTGCCTTCAAGCTTATGGTTTAAAGATATGACAAAAAAGGAAAAAAAATGAGGAGGAGGAAAGAGGAAAACAAGCAACACTGCTACTTGTTTTTAGTGTCATGTGGCTCTTGTGTCAAACCAGCTAATACAGTTCTAACTTGTGATTTTTACTCCAGACTTCAATGATACTTCCCAAAGCCATTGCATAATCTGGTTATGCACTCAAAACACAACTGAATTATGGGGGGGGGGGGGAGATTGTAAGTATGACCAAAGGCCATCCAACCTGGTGGGGGGGGAGGGGGGCAAAATCCTATTACCTACAACTGCCAGGGTTAAATCCAACTGCATACAGTGAATTTCCACCCATCACAAATCAGCAGTTATACTGCCAGTCACACTTCAGTCACTTGCACTGGCACACAGTGAGAAATACATGCATTGGCTTCTTAACTGGCAGCAATTCACCACTGTGTTTGACGCCACTGGACTTATGCCTGCATAAGTAAATAATTCTGGCTAGTGTTCTTGTTCCAAAGAGAACAGTGTTGCTGAGCCAGATGTGCCTGGAAAGCTGATCAGCAGGGAATGAAGCAATATATATATATATATATATATATATATATATATATATATATATATATATATATATATATATATATATATATATATATATATATATATATATATATATATATATATATTATTTTTCGTAGATTTTCACGGGTATAGGTATGCATGTTAGGGTGGATTCGGGTTTCTTCCCGTGTAGAAATCTGGTTGTTTTGGCGACGTTTCGACGAGGTCTCACTCGTCATCTTCAGGCTGGTGTTCTGGCTTCTTTCTTCTTGAAGCAAAGTGGTCTCAGTTGAAGTCCTTCTATAAATACTGCTGGGGGTGTGTGGTTTGCTTGCTCTGTTGCTGATTGTAGGTTCCTTTGTTCCTTTGTTCTTTTGTGATCTGCTGTGTGGCTGAGGCGATCGTTAAGGGATTAACTGCTGATGGCTGTTTAGATGGCTGTTTACATGCTGGTGGGTTAGATGGCTGGTAGGTTCTGGCAGTATCCTGGGCTTTGGTGGAGTGGGGTCCTGTGTCTTGTGAATTCATTTTGGTCTGGCTACGTGTCTGTGGTCTCCCAATGTTTTTTTGGGGTGTGTGAGTGTGCTCCATGTGGTGACTGGAGTGGGGTGCCGCAGTAGATGGTGCAGTCGTGGTTTTGTTATTGGATGGTGGTTTCGTTTCATCTGTGGGAAGGGTCTGGGTTTGTGTTTGGTGTGGATGGAAGGTGGTGGCATCTTGTGTCCTTTTGGACCTGGTGTCAGTCTTTGTGACAGAGGCTCGTCTGTTGACCAGGGCTAGTTTCCAGATGTCAGGCAAGCGGGAGGTGTCATCACGTTTATTCATGTTGTTTGGGTGTTTCTCTATTTCAATGGCTTCCATGATTATTCGACTGTTGAAGTGTTCAGTTTTGGAGATGAGTTTGGTTCTTTCAAAGTCAATTTCATGACCTGTTGTTTTTATGTGCTGGAAGAGAGAGGAAGATTTTTCTTCTTTTTTGACTGCGTTCTTGTGTTCTGCGATGCGTGCGCTTATTCTCCTGTTTGTTTGTCCGATGTATGTGGCTGGACAGACTTTGCATGGTATTTCGTAGACTCCTTGGTTTTCTAGCTCAATCTTGTCTTTGGGGTTTCTTAAGATGTTGGCTATTTTTTGGTCGGTGCAAAAGGCTGTCTTGATATTGTGTTTGTGGAGAATTTTGCTGATTTTGTCTGTGGTGCCTTTGATGTAAGGGAGGAGGGCGGTGCCGTTGTTCTCTTCTGTTTCTTGGTTCTTGGGGGTGTTTCCTTTTGGATTAGTTTGGTGATGGTGTTTTTTGGAATCCGTTCGCAATTAAAACATTCGAGAGAGTGTGTAATTCAGTTTTTAGGTGGTCTTTGTCAGCGAGGCGTTTGGTTCTGGAGATGAGGGTTTTTGCTACGGAGTTGATCTGTGCAGGGTGGTGGTGTGATTGTGCATTTAAGTAGCGGTTTGTATGTGTTTTTTTCTGGTAGATGGTATGTCCTAAGGAGCCGTCGGGTTTTTGTAGATTAGGACGTCCAGGAAGGGAAGTTGGTTGTTGGCTTCTATTTCCATAGTGAATTGTATTTTGGGGTGTAGGCTGTTGAGATGTGTGAAGAAGTTGTTCAGTTTATCTTTCCCGTGTGGCCAGATAACAAAGGTGTCGTCAACATATCTGAGCCAGAGTTTGGGTTTATGTTCGGACTTCTGTAACGTTGGTTTCAAAGTGTTCCATATATAGGTTTGCGATGACCGGTGAGAGGGTGATCCCATGGGTGCTCCTTCTATCTGTTTGTATCTTTGTCCATTGTGGATGAAGTATGTGTTGGTTAGGCAGTGGTTGGTCAGATCTAGGATGTGTTTGGGGGGGTTGTATTTGTTGTGGATAGCTGTCAAGGCTTCTTGAATGGGCACTTGTGTGAAGAGCGAAACAACATCGAAGCTCACGAGTAGGTCATTGGGTTGTAGGTCTTGTTTCTTTATAATTTCTATGAAGTGGAACGAGTTTTGTACGTATGAAGTGATGGATTCTGCATAGGGCTGGAGTTGTTTGGCAAGAAATTTGGCGAGGTTTTGTAGAGGTGAGCCTATGGAGCTGACTATGGGTCTGAGAGGTGTTCCTTCTTTGTGAATCTTGGGGAGGCCGTAGAGCTTGGGGCATCTGGATGATTTCTCTCTGGGGATGATGCTTGGCTTGATTTCTTCACTTAAGGGAGAGGCTTTTATTTTGGCTTTGGTGGTTTTTTCCAGGTAGGTGGTGGGGTCTGTGTTCAAAGGTATGTAAGCAGGGTCTTGTAGTAGGTTGGATAATTTGGCTTGGTAGTCGGATGTGTTCATCACCACTGTGGCATTGCCTTTGTCTGCTGGGAGAATGATTATGTTGTTGTCTTTCCTCAGGTTGGAGAGGGCTTTTTGTTCTTCTTTGTGTAAATTGCTTCTGGGTGGTTTGCTGGAGCAGAGGACATTGGTGACTTCGAGTCTGATTTTGTTGGCTTCATCTGGGTTGATTTTGGTTAGGCTGGCTTCCACTCCGCATATGATGTTTTCGGTGGGGATGTGTCTGGGGGCGATTGCAAAGTTGAATCCTTTGGAAAGGACTTTGGTCTCTGCGATGGTGAGTGTCCTGTCTGATATGTTGTGAACTGTTTGTTTCATGGGCTGTTGTGTGGGGGGGTTGGGCTTCTGGCGTTTTTCCAGTTTGTGGAGTTTGTTGGGCTAGTTTGTACTAGCCCTGGTCAACAGACGAGCCTCTGTCACAAAGACTGACACCAGGTCCAAAAGGACACAAGATGCCACCACCTTCCATCCACACCAAACACAAACCCAGACCGTTCCCACAGATGAAACGAAACCACCATCCAATAACAAAACCACGACTGCACCATCTACTGCGGCAACCCACTCCAGTCACCACATGGAGCACACTCACACACCCCAAAAAAACATTGGGAGACCACAGACACGTAGCCAGACCAAAATGAATTCACAAGACACAGGACCCCACTCCACCAAAGCCCAGGATACTGCCAGAACCCACCAGCCATCTAACCCACCAACATCTAAACAGCCATCTAAACAGCCACCAGCAGTTAATCCCTTAACGATCGCCTCAGCCACACAGCAGATCACAAAAGAACAAAGGAACAAAGGAACCTGCAATCAGCAACAAAGCAAGCAAACCACACACCCCCAGCAGTATTTATAGAAGGACTTCAACTGAGACCACGCTTTGCTTCAAGAAGAAAGAAGCCAGAACACCAGCCTGAAGATGACGAGTGAGACCTCGTCGAAACGTCGCCAAAACAACCAGATTTCTACACGGGAAGAAACCCGAATCCACCCTAACATGCATATATATATATATATATATATATATATATATATATATATATATATATATATATATATATATATATATATATATAGAGAGAGAGAGAGAGAGAGAGAGAGAGAGAGAGAGAGAGAGAGAGAGAGAGAGAGAGAGAGAGAGAGAGAGAGAGAGAGAGAGAGAGAGAGAGAGCAGACGAACACCATGGATGCCACCCTGAGGAAGAGCCAGGGAGGTCCTAGAGCAGTCGTGGTGCACCTTTGGCACTCCAGATGTTTTGGACCACAACTCCCACAGTCCTTTGTCATTAGCAATCTAGGCTCGGGATTCTGGGAGTTGTGGTCCAAAACATCTGGAGTGCCGAAGGTTCACCACCACTGTCCTAGAGGCATTGCTGGAAGACCAGCACTGATTCCTTCCAGGGTCTGCTGCCTCATATGGTGGCTTCAGGGTAGGAACCGACTCTGGTTTTTAAAATCCCATCCTGTTTCAAAGGAGGGAAACCACTGGCCACCCAGCAGATTTGGACTACAACACCCATGGCCCCTTATTTTAGTCTTCTATACACTAACATCCAAAATACTGTGCTTGGAAGGCCAAAGATTCCCCATGGTTATCTGGGAGTTGAGTCATGGCAAATGGACTTAATTTCTCGTGGGACTGAAAGGTTTTGTGCTTCATCCAAGTAACTTTGTCAGTCTTCCGTCTCAAAAAGCTACTTTAGATGAGTAGCTTTTTCAGACGGCCCCGTGGCACAGTGGTTAAATGCCTGTAGTGCAGGTAAAACTGTGCTCACAAACTGGAGCTCAAACCCAGGTAGCAGGCTCATGGCTGACTCAATCTTCCATCCTTCTGAGGTCAGTAAAATGAGCACCTAGCTTGCTGGGGTGGGTGGGATGTGTAGCCTGAATACTGTAATTAAACTGTAAATCACCCAGAGACTACTTGAGGTGGTATGGGGTGGTATATAAACAGAACACTTTGCTTTTAGTGTAACATTGTGATCCTACAAGAAATGAAGTCCAGTTGGCATGACTCAACTCCCAAATAACCTCACTTGGATGACTGAGAATCTCCACAAACATGTTCCCCATGGGGGCTGTGTACACAACTTAGGGGAAAACCAAAACCCAGAACTTGAGTCCATCACGCTTCCACAGCTCTTATGAATCTCCTCAGATTTTGGCATCCTTAGACCAGGCTTATGAGGACAGTGGAACCACCATCCTCTTGGTGCTACTGTCCTCATAAGCATATGTGCGGAGCGTACAAGAGAGGGTCCTTCAGGTGGCTGGTCCAAAACTATAAACCCTCTTCCTTTGGAAGCTAAGTTGGTCCTGTCCTCAACTTGAAAAGACCTTTCTCCTTCAGTTTCACTGCTTTGGCAACTGTATGGCCTGTGGAGAAAGGTAGTTCTAATGAGGCATGCTGCCCTATCTGGGGATTTCCCCAAACGATTTTAAGTTAGTGGTTGATGTTGATCACAATTACATGTTTTATTATATCTCAATAATGAACGCAGAATTCCTTTTAAATCTTTTTTTAAAATCTGTATTGCCTCCCTACATTGGGAATAAAATGAGCTATATTTTTTTCTTAAATTAACTTCTAAAAGAACCAGCACAATGCAGTGAGCGAACCCCTTTAGATGACAACAGCATTACATTTGCCCTGTCTTCAGTGTACATTTGTCAAGCAGCAGGCAAAATCCTGTGAGTGCAGTCCCAACAGTGCAAACCAGATCAAGAATCGGGGAATACTTAAATTACATTTATACAAACTTCCTAGCCTGTTTCAACTTTGGAAGTTCCCCAAGGCTCTCTTCCCTCATACTCACAAGCAGAGAAGCCTTTGGGAGCCTCAGGAACTTGGGGGAGCTTTTAAAAGTTAAAAATTGCTGCTGGGTCACCACCAGTAGCAATTCATCATTTTTTTTTTTTACTATTAATAGCTTCCTTCCTCTGCCCAGAGGTTCCCTGTGGCAAAACAGGGAGTCTCCAAAACTGAAATGAGTGGGGATGGGAAGAGAAGCTTTAATTTAAATAAAATACTTCCCAGGCCTTGATCCAGTTGGTGTCCGGGGAGGGCATAGAAAGTGTCAAGTTACTGTAATTTAAATTAATTATTCGCGGTGCCCTGATCCAGTTTACACCCACAGAACTGCACCAACAGGATTTGGGCCAGAATATTTAACAATGTAACAATGCTAAATTATGCACCACACAAGTGCCTTTTACTCTTAAAAACAACTATTCATTCATTCATTCATTCATTCATTCATTCATTCATTCAGTCAGTCAGTCAGTCAGTCAGTCAGTCCGTCAGTCCGTCCGTCCGTCCGTCCGTCCGTCCGTCTTTCTCCTTTATAAAAAGGACCCAAGGTGGCTTACATAATTGAAAGTACAGTATTATAAATATTAAAGTAGAATTTAAAGCATTAGGTTTAAAATATTAGGTAAAAACACTGCGAAAACTGGATTTAGAAGGGAAAAAAACAAATAAAAAACCCAACCCTTTATTGTCTCCAAGACAGTCATGTCCAGGGGTCTCAAATTTTTTAAACAGGGGACTGGTTCACTATCCTTCAGGCACTGCCGGGGGCCAGACCCTGCAGCTCCCTGGCATGGCTCCGAGGAGGAGAGAGGGAAGGCCCACCAACCTGCTTTGCCCAGCCCCCCGACCAATGCCACTCTCCTCGCCTGCCAGCCTGCGTGGCAGCCCCCTTCTCCCGCGGCTCCAAGAGAGTAGGGGAGGGCCCGTCCTGCTCACCCCCCCAGCCCAATGCCACTCTCCTCGCCTGCTGGACCGCGGACCGCGTGGCATCCCACTTCTCCCACAGCTCCAAGGGGGTAGGGTAGGGCCTGTCCTACTCACCCCCCCACCAAGACACTACAGGCAATGACATGCTTTGCCCTCACATTGGTGGCTGAGGCTGTGTCAGCTGCTGCTGCATGACAAGTTTTTGGCTTAAGGAGGGGAACAAGTGGAGAGGGTTCTGCAATGGCTGGCAGGCCAGATTGAGGACCCTAGTGGGCCGGATCTGGCCCGCGGGACGTAGTTTGAGGACCCCTGATCAATTCATTAAAGAAAAGATTGCCTGTGTCTCTGGTTGTTGGAAGTCATGAGTACATTAGGTCTCAGATTACAGTACTCCATATGGTTAGGGATTTAGACCTTGGACCCTCCTCTGCATGCAAAAACATTGTCTCTTTCATACTGTGGCGAGATCTCTATGAATTTCAGCTGGGACAGTGAGAGTCAATCATCAGCCTCGATTATCTGTCATGGAGAATCTCTGTCAGCCCTAGAGATTTAAGAAAAGGAAGAAAGCCTCTGGCTTTCGCTAGGCCACAACAATCGCAGTAAGATATTTTTGTCAGCAAAGCCGGCACTGAGCTGCAGACGTGGAGTTCTCAGCCGTTCCTCTGAACAAGCAGGGGGATGAAGGGGATTTTCTAAATTGCCCCGTTTCAAATTTTAAGAGAGCAAAACACAATTAAAGAATCAATCAGGATTGTGTCTTTAAAGCCCACAGAGATTCCATATCTGAGCCCGGGACGAGGAAATGACAGAAGCTGCTTTGAAGAGAAGCTGTTTCTGAAATACATTTTTGATGGGGTTTGATGGCTGGAGAGGGAAAATGCACATTGTACTGTATGCTCAACAGAGAAATTCAGCATCTCCTCTTGGTGCTCAGCAACTGACATGTCATTGCATGGCACAAATACAAAAGTGAGGAGGCATGGCAACATTTTACACACATCTTGGACTCACCCTTGATAGCTAGATCAGAGGTTCCTGTAGAGTTGGGCTTTTTGTTTCGGAAGTGGTCAGTTTCTGAAATGAAACGCGGGAGCCTAGCTGGCATTTGGAACTGGAGGAACGAAATCAACCAATCCCCTACCTTGCCCTGGCATCGCACGGGGCTAAAATCCAATGAAGAAGCAGCCTCCAACATCATCTTTCCTTCTCCCTGGCCTTCGCCAATCAAGAACTGTGCAGGGAAATGCATCATCCCACCTCCCTGTCTGATTGGCCAGTGCCAGGGAGAAGGAAAGATGACGTCAGAGGCTTCTTCCTCGTTGAATTTTAGCCCTGCGCGACCCTAGTGCAAGATAAGGGATTGGCTGATGGTGCTCCTCCAGTTCCAAACGCCAGCTGGGCTCCCACGTTTCATTTCAGAAGTTGACCATTTCCAAAATGAAAAGTCCATCTCTAGTTCCCAGCCCTCAGTTCCCAGATGTTATTGGAATACAACTCCCAGAAATCCTGGCTAGCACAGCTAATGGGTGAAGACTACGGGGAGTTTTAGTAGAAAGCCAAGGAAAGCCAAGTTGAGACTAATTGATCTAGACTTCCATCATTAGACAACTCTAAGGGTCTCCCAGCTAATATTGGAAGGGAATGCAGGGAGCACCTACTAGACCCAAAGAATGTAAGAGCTTGGGCAGATGCTCAGAGATACCAACACCAGTCCACACTTAAGTGCAAGCTAAATCGGAGCACCCTGCTTCCCTTAGGATAAAGTCATTGTCCGTATATTGGTAGAGGAAAATGTACAGGCTTTCCAAGAGGAAAGGCGAATGCCTTCAATGGGGCAGCTTCATTTGAAGTCATGGGACATGTGGTCAGGCTTCATACTCCTGGATGGGCTGTACAATGACTATTTTGGCAAAGGCCAAAATCCCATTTTCCCTTCTCCCCACCAAGGATAAATGGAGTACAACAGTGAGAAAAGCAACCTAGTCAATAATTAATAATTAGCTACCTTTTCCTGACATCTCATTCTGCCATTAGGGGCAGTGACCTCACTATTCATGATGCCTGGAGCATTGTGAGATTTGTAGTCCAGAAAAGTAACTTTTCTGATCAAGTTTAGCACAGCATAAACCCTAAAATACTTGGCAACATTGAATTTCAAGCAGCTCAACGGTACTTTTAATAGAAAGGGAGGAGACAAATTCATTGAGTGAAGCCCAATATTAGTCAAACTTTGAATAGATCGATTGAGATTGGTGAGATGTCTAGGTCCCAACTAAAATTCCATGGTTTTCCCTGGTTCTATTCAGGATAGAGCTCGGCTCCTTATTTTTGTTCCCATCACCTTACCTTTGGGGTGTTTGGGGTGTCACAGAGTTGCAGTTTTTGCCAAGTCACATAATGAAGAGGAGTTCCTAGATAATCCTTTAAAGGAGATACGATGTTTATTTGAGATTCCTTTCCTCTCCTTGTGGGACTTGGCCAAGATGTGGACACAGCGGCTGAGGGACCATCTGGCTGTCTTTGTAGGGTTACTGGGACAGTACAATTCATTCTCCAGCTCTGAGACTCCCAGCTTTTTGGTGGGGTGAGATATCTTGGCTCTTCCTCCTGGATGGTGCTGTTCTCATCCAGCTCTGTGTCTTCTCCACAGCTGGAAAAATCCAACTTCTGGATGAAGTTGCTACTGTCATTCCACTCATCCATAGTAGCTGTGAAAAGAGAGAATGCCTAACATGTATACACACCACAGGGGCCAGATTCCATCTAAACAATGGCCGCAGAACAAAATCAGCAACACCAGAAATCTTAGAGGGGCATATCTGCACCTAACCCCCCCCCAACACAATATATTTTACACGACCCCTAAGCTGCACTGCAAATGGCTCCCAGCTCCGGAGCTTAGAAATGTTTCCCCACCAGCTCCGGAGTTTAGAGAAAATTAAGTGCGACCATGCCCCCATAAGCGCGACGCAGCGCACCTTTCATGTACTTGCTCTCAGCAGGTGAAAATTCCTTGATGCGGATAAGAGTGCCGGGCTCTCCTCGCTTGTCTGTTGTTTTTTTGCCTCCCGCCCCTTTAAGAGCCCCTTGAGAAGGAACCAGGAAGTAACGGGGCTCATGGCAACTTCGACTGGCACAGGCAGGTTAGTAAAGTTTTTCCCTCCCTCCCCTCACGCCGACAGGAGCAGGAAGTGCTGAGGGGTGGGGACGCAGGAACAGAAACGAACCCCCAAGATCTCTGGTCTGAATTTAAGGGACCAGCGGATCTTAGGGGTCGTGTGAAAATTAACAAATATTTGCTCCTTCTAGCATTTTATTTTTAAAAAATGGAAGTGTGGGGAGAAAGGGTGTTGGAGGCTTCCTAAACTATACCAAACTTGCTCCCATGCTTCCTTGAGGGTACAGGGACGTTTTGACCCCCTACTTTAAGAAAAAACCAAGGAAGGGGAATGGGGACCTGTATGGAACCCCCTAGGGCAGTGATGGTGAACCTTTTAGAGACTGAGTGCCCAAACTGCAATTCAAAACCCACTAATTTTTCGCAAAGTGCCAATACAGCCATTTAACCTGAATACAGGTGGCTGTGAAGGGGCAATGTTGGGTGCCCACAGAAAGGGCTCCAAGTGCCCTCTTTGGCACCTGTGCCTTAGGTTCACCAACACTATCCTAGGGGCTACAGATGGCCTCGTGGCCAAATAGTCTCCACCCCTGCATGAGAAATTATACCAAACCTACTTCCTAAAGTCCTGTTGCTAGTCCCAGCTAAAACACCCCCACAGAAGCAATTACTGAAGCGCCAGTCAACACAAAGGTAAAACCCTTTGACGAAGTGGGTCTACCCCGGTTGGGACTGGATCTAGTTTACACTCTTTGTTGCTAGAATTACCACTGTTGGTGATGGTAACGAGAAAATGCTACAAGAGAAAACTGTAACAGAAAACACTGCATTATAAAAGAACATTCCTTTTTTTTTACAAGACACACACACAGAGACACAGCCTAAGGAGATTCCTCAGAAACAAACAGATAACGCTAAGCCTGACATGTTATGCCAGTTCGTTGGAGAGGAAAGTCCCACTAAACTCAGTAAGATTTGTCTCCAAGTAAATGCAAACAGAACAAGCCTGTACACAGGTTTCATATTCATGAGGGGGGAAAGCATTTAGCGTACAGCTGGTCTCACACAAGGGCTGAAGTCAGTCTATACACACACCAACTAGTCAGAGAAAGGTCCAGCATAATGACTCCTTTATCCAGATCTCCAGGCCACAGAAAGGAAGGCCCTCTGCAGGTGCAAAGGCCCTCAGCCAGCTACCAAACATTGTCCACCAAAACCCATTCAGTATGTGGAGGAATATATTTCTAAAAAAAAATCATTAAATGTCCTGTGCAATTTATAACCATTCCACTGTGGCTGCACTCTTAATAAAGGGAAATTATAAAAAACAAGCATTATATCTTAAAATTCCCCCTGACCATTTCCTGCTATCTTCTTCCTCTTAATATCACTGCTGTGGAGTCAGGACCTTAATGGCTTGCTGGAAAGGAGGTTTTGTAAATGCAGGAAGAACAGCAACTTCCTCCATAGCCTTGGCTTTTACCTTGTTCCATCCTGCAAGGACTTACTAGAACAAGAGGGAGGGAGTCGCAGGGCTTGTATTAGAAGGCATCTTGTTAGAACCCCCCACCCCCCAAGAGAGATTTGCAGTTGAGAGTTTGGCCACAATTAGCATGTGTAATGCTCTAGATTTTTTTTTAAATATCCACACCACTTGGCTCAACATCTTGGCCACATCCTACAAGGAAAGGTGCCTTTAAGACAATCCTGCCGTATTTGGCATGAGCTTAGAGGGACCTAATTCACTTCTGAAGAGTGCAATGGTCATTCCACAAAGCTTTCCTGCTCATTGGTTCCCGATCCTGGGGGTGGGACAGAATGAAATGAGATACAGAAAATGGCAACTGCATTATTATCGCTTTCAAAGGGTTGGTTAGAATAAATACAGTATCCTGGTAGCTTGGCCTCTGAGGTGTTAAACGCAGTAGTGTGCTAAGTTTGGCCCTCCAGATGTTTTGGACCACAACTCCCACAGTCCTTTGTCATTGGCAATATAGGCTTGGAATTCTGGGAGTTGTGGTCCAAAACATCTGGAGCACTAAAGTTTGGACACCTATGTGTTAAAGCAATGGTGAATGTATGCAGGGTCTTGAATTGCTTGCATTCTTGTTCAGCTGTTTCACCTTGGTTTGTTTGTGTGTTTGTTTGTTTTGAAGTCCTTTTGGACCAGACTGGCTAACCCAAAGTCAGAGCTGGATCAATTCTTCAAGGCAGGTTTTTGAGTTATGTTTTTGTTACCACAGATTTACCTGCTTTCTGTGGAGAGTTATGTTTTTGTTACCACAGATTTACCTGGTTTCTGTGGAGAGTGAGGGTGGGGAGAACATTTTTTTTGGAACAGAACTTTATCCCAAGCAGGAATGAGGAAATGTTAAGGCGTGGGGACCAGTATTTTAGATGCACCATTTTTGACAACACAGATTTGATGATGCAAGAGGAATCATTAATTCAAGTTTCTGAACCAATGTTGCTGTGCAGTTATTCTACTATGGGGTAGAATGATGAACTAGGACTTAGAAGAGTTGGATTCAAAGCCACACGTGGACATGGAAATGGGGTGCTGGTGGAACTGTTAAAAACACTCCTTAAATATCTCACTTGTCTTGAAAGCCTTATTAGGGTCGCCATAAACTAGTTCTGAATTGAAGGCACACAATATTAGCAACTACAATAGTTACTCAGCTAGAGTAACTAGGAAGTATACACTCCTATGGAAAATTTACCAGCAACAGAGAGTATAAACAACAATAATAAAGCTTTGCAATTGACATTTTCTTATGGGAAGGGTGTCACGTAGGGAGTTTGACAGTGGGAGATCTTATGGAATGTCATTGGAGTTCAATTAGGAAGTGAAACCTGTTGAACCTAATGGATTTCTTTTTACTCTGAAACTAAAGAGCTACAAGTCTAGGTTTTGAGAACATGCAGCATCAACATTATGCTGCTACAGTGCAAAGCTATGTTCACTTACTTACATCGGATGCTACTTAACATGGCTAGGATTTGCAGGTCTATTGTTCATGTTGACTCAGATGCCTCTGCATTGCCCAAGGGATCTTACCTGCACCCCCCAATGAACCCCTACTAAAATGCACCTGAAACGCCCAGTGCAGTGATTGGAGTGCCCGTCCTAGCTTCAAATCCTCACTGGGAGTTGGAAGCCCACTGTTCTCACACTTCTACCTCATCTGGTTGGCTATGCTTCTCCAGGAGGGGGGGGCGCACATTAAAGAAACCTCTAGCAGATCTACTCAAGAGGCAACCTTGTCTCATTTTCAGCAGCAAACCGTATTGCCTAGTGGTCAGGGATGGAGCCCTGCCACAGGGATGCCCTGAGAGGGAAGCCTCAGAAATTCCTCCTTCCTCAGAAACGAACCCCTGTGGGCAAAACCCAGCTATTCCTTCTAGCTGGAGAGGCCTCAAAAGCCCCAAGAAATGGGCTTTATAAGGGAAATCGTGATGTATGTTTCGATGATCTCGTGGATCTGCTCCAGTTGGGCGCAAAGGGAGATGAGCCCCCTTGAGCTCAGTGGGGCTTTCTCCCCAGAAGATGCTTGCGTGTGTGAGAGAGAGTGTGTGTGTTGTGTTGTGTTGTGTGTTTTCGGCACCGCAGTCCAACGCACAGCTGCTCGGGAGCTCAGTGGGACTTGCTCCCCAGAAGATGCTGGTGTGTGTGTGGGTGTGTTGTGGTGCGTTTTTTTGTGTATTTTCGGCACCGCAGTCGAACGCACAGCTGCTCGGGAGCTCAGTGGGACTTTCTCCCCAGAAGATGCTGGTGTGTGTGTTTGTGTGTGTGTGTGCGTGCGCAGCGTGTGTGTGTGTTGTGTTGTGTGTTTTCGGCACCGCAGTTCAGCGCGCACACACACCTGCCCGGGAAAGCGAGCCCCGTCAGGGAACGACTTCCGAGGAAACAGGCATTTCGGCAGGCTCCCACCCACTCGGTGCGCACGGCTGGCCACGGCACAACCCCTTTCCCCCCGGGAACGTGGAGAAGCGCGGGACGGACGGCTGGCTGGCTGGCTGGCTGGCTGCCTGCCTCCCTCCTCCTCCTCCTCCTCGGCGGCGGCGCGGGGCGACGTCAGCTGACCGGAGCCGGCCCGCCAGGTCTGCCTAGTTCCAGGCCGGGCCCCGCTGGAGCCAACCAGCGAGGCCGGGAGGCGGAAAGCGGGCGGGTCCGGAGCGCGCCAAGCGCCTCCCCATCTCTCCACGGCGCGCCGCAGCTGGCTGGGGCCATGGGGGAGCAAGCCGACGACGCGCCGCTCCTCATCTGGGCCGAGGGCCCGGCCGTCGCCTTACCGGAGCCCGCCGAGCCCGGCTCCTGGCGGGGCTCCTGCCCGCCGCCCACGCCCTGGGGAAGCGGCGGCGGCGGCGGCGGGCGAGGGGAGCCGGCGTCTGGCTCCGTCGTCCAGCCGGCGCAGGTGGAGGAGGACCAGATCGTGGCGGTGTTTGTGGTCACTTTCGACCCCCGCTCGGGTAAGCGCCGCCAACGGGTGGGTGCAGAAAGCCCCAGCTCCTCGGCCCTTCCCTCCCTTCTTTTGCTGGTGGGTGGTGGAGGGGTGAAGGAGACCCTTTGGTTTTCCCAGCCCGCGTTTAAAATCCGGATTGGTTTGGGATGGAGAGTTTGCTGGGAAGTAGAAGCAACTGCCCCCTTTCCTTCCCCGTTTGCTCAAGGTTCTAATCGGAGGTTAGGAATTCGACGTGTGACATGTTTTGGTGGGTTGCTTAGAGCCGGACATGCCTGCGATGAGAGAACCGTGTCCCTCGGGCCATGTGCAGAGTGCATCCCCCTCCCTCGTTCTCCTGGAGGGACTGCAGCTCGCGGTCCTCTGAAACGCCCGGCCACGGTTTCCAGGTCGGACGAGGCAACCCACCTGGCGTTTACCTTTTCGCCGGAAGGAGACGAAGCGGGAGGGATGCGCCAGGCTTTTTTCGTTCGGAGGTTTGGGCCCGTGTAAACAGGAACTCCTCGGCCTGGGGAATAAAAAAGATTTACACCTGTTTGTTTTTCCTTTGCTTGCTGAGCTTTGTTTTTGAAGGCATGGCCCGGATGCAGAGCTAGAGGGGCATCCTTTCCCAACATGCATCCCGGGACTACAACACACATCGTTCCTACCCAAACTTGGTTATCATATCTATGTCCTACCTTTTGTCCCTCTTGGCTGCTTTTGCCCCTCAAGAAGACCTTGGGAAAAGTTACTTTTTACCTCTACAGCTCCCAGCATCCTCTAGTCAAGATGGTCCAGGATGACTGGGAACTTTTATGACTGGTCGTCAAATAAAAGAAAAGAAAAAGAAAATAAATAAAAGTAATGCTTTCAGGCTGCTTCTATAGACAGGATACAATAATATTTTGCAAGGATTTTTAAAAGCAGCCTTTCCTAACCCGACTCAATAGGGTACAACTCCCAGCAGCCCAGACCTGTTTTTCTAGGGATGATGGAGGTTGTAGGGATTTAAGGTTAGGAAAGGCTGTTGGAAGATGAGAGATAGTGCTGTAGTGGAGATTCTCTCCATTTGTCAGGAAGAGGGTTGAAGATCAGACACATGTGCAGGAACATCTTTTGTGCACCATCCCAAGAGCAGCAATACTAAATCCTTATATAGAGGCACCCTCCTCCTTCAATTACACTGTGGTCCATTAGGTTTAATGGGGACTTGCCTTCTCAAAGTTTGTTAGAAGAGGAATACATTATAGGAAACCGCCTTAAAGACTCTTGGGAACTGTCTAGTGCTAGCAAAGCTCTCTTGAAATGAATGTGTGTTCATGATCTTGGTGCATTTTTGTATTAATTACTGCGAGCTCAAGGCTTTATTGTCACAGCAGTCCTGCAAGGTAGGACAGAGTGAGAAAGCATGACTGTCCAAGGACACCCAGTGAGCTTTATGATGCCATAAGAACATAAGAAGAGCCATGCTGGATCAGGCCAAAGGCCCATCTAGTCCAGCTTCCTGTATCTCACAGTGGCCCCACCAGATGCCTCTGGGAGCGCATGAGACTAGCTATCTGTCTTCTGCAACCACTCCCCTGCATCTGGCCCTTGAAGTACCCCGGTTTTAAGCCTGGAGATTACACATCTCCATCATGGTTTGTAACCTGTGATGGACTTTTCTTCCAGAAACCTGTCCAATCCTCTTTTGAAGGCATCCAGGCTAGATGCCATCACCACTTCTTGTGGCAGGGAGTTCCACAGACTAAAAACATGCTGGGTAAAAAAATATTTTCTTTTGTCTGTTCTCACTCTCCCAACCCACAGTTTGAGTGGATGTCCCCTAGTTTTGGTATTTTGTGAGAGGGAGAAGAGTGTCCCGCTATCCACTTGACTCATGCCCTGCATTATTTTGCCGAGGGGAGATGTACCTGGGATTCTCTAGTTCCCATCTAATATGAACCATCATATCACATACGGGAGGTCTCCCTCCATTCCACCACCTCTGTACCTTATAAATGTGCCTGCGTCTCAGAGGTTTAAATAACAAGATCTCATTGGGCAAGATGTCCCAGAATCGCAGTAACCCCGTTAGGTGCCATCAAGTTGGAACCAATATAGAGACCCTTAAAGGACTTTCAAGGTAAGTGAGATATCAAAGGACTGGTGAAGTTCCATGGCTGAGTGGGGACTTGAACCCCGATCTCCAGAATCCCAGTCTGTCGCTCTACCAGCTGCACCACACAGAGTACCCCAGCAATCCTGTTGTTTTTATGGGCTATCAGGTTGTCCCTGACTGATGGTGATTGTCTGAATGAGCAACCTCCAAAAGTGCCCCCCCCACTGCCCTGCTCAGTTCATGTAAATGTAGGCCTGTGGCTTCCTTCAGGGAGTTGGTCCATCTAATACTTGGTCTTCCTCTTTTCCTGCCATCCTCCACCTTCTCCAGCATTTGCATGTAACCCTGTAGCACTCCAAAATTATTTATCGTTGTTGGCTGTCTTGCTAAAGGATGCACATTTCCTCAAACTAGTAATAAGATTCCCCCTCACCCCCTGAGACTGCAGCAGGTTTTGGAGATGGAGTGTCCTAGAGAAATATGCTTCTTCCAGAGTACAGAATGGAACAGAAATGGTGGACATTTGAGGTCTTGCAGTGCACATATGAATTCTGTCCAACCTACTTCTGTTTTTTGAACTCTTAATTATATAAAGAACATGCATTGTTGCTACTTGGTTGGCAACCTTCTTGGATTTTATCTCTGCGTTGCTATTTCACTTATTTCTGAAATAAGGTTCAAAACAGGATGAAAGCTAGGATGATGCAGTGCAGTGGTTCCCAACCTTGCATTCCCCAGATGTTCTTGGAGTAGAACTCCCAGAAATCTTGGCCAGAACAGGTGGTGGGGAGGGCCTTTGTGAGTTTTAGTCAAGAACATGAGGACCCATAGTGGAGAACCACTGGTGGAGTAGGCTAGGAGTGCTGAATAGACTCAGAAGATATGGGTTCTACTCCTTGCTCAGCCATATACATGGAATGCCACTCCTTGAAATTTCATATACAGTATCTCAAAATCCATGTTAGGGTTACCATAAGCCAGAACTGACTTAATAACTCATAGTAACAGGTGAGAAAATTGAAGTAAGCCTGGAGTCGAGACTAGCCCAAGCTTTCTTTGGAAAGGACAATCAGAGCAGAATACAGCATGGAAGGGGGATTTTGTTCCAAAGTTTTTAAACTAAAATTCCCACACCGTCCTTTACTGTTCTTGGTGCTGGAGGCGGCCGATGGGAGTTGTAGGCCAGAAACCTACCAGACCAAAATTTTCTCACTGCTCAAGCAGAAGGATCGTTGCAACATTGCGACTGCTACAGTCTGTTGGTTAATCTTTGGTACATTTGACACTTCCTTTTCCTTGAGTAGCTTCCTTTACTCTTTGCGCACCCTGTTGCATGATCCTGTTGTAACAGAGCTGTGCTCCCAGTTGCAACACACACACACACACACACACACACACACACACACACACACACACACACACACACACACACACACACACACAAGAAATACACGCTGCCAGTAGGTAGTACAGTTTGAAATGGAGACCTTACTCAGATTAGGTGTTTATTCTAAAGGTGTATGGACACCAGTCCTCTTGAACTCTAGTGGACATGCAGAGGAGTGGAACAGCCATCTAGCAACCATACATTCAGTAAGTTAAGAGCAGTCATTTGTTTCCTAGTTAGGCCTGATTTTTACATCTATAGATAATAGTCTTGTGTGCTCCCAGATGCATCTGGTGGGGCCACTGTGAGATACAAAAGCTGGACTAGATGGGCCTTTGGCCTGATCCAGCATGGCTCTTCTTATGTTCTTTTGTAATCCTCTCACCAAAAGCAAGATGTGACGCTGCAGGTGTAGAACCGCAACTGAGTCCTCCTCACCATCATAGCCAATGGTAAGGAACGATCTGAGTTGTAATCCAGAAATCTTTGTAAGCCTTATATACTGTACTCCTCAACCCTGCCCACCGCATTTTGTGTGTGTTTGCCTCTTTCTTGTAATCACTGAGGTTCGCCTCAGTTGGGAGCCTGTTGACGAAGAAGCCTTTTGCTCCCTGAAGCTTGCTGTACAAACAGTTGGCTTTAAGAATCCTTATTTTGTGGATTTTTTAACCTTTGCCACCTGGCCTGACATCACCCTGGTACAAAGTCTGCTCAGGTTGGTTTTGATATCTACAGTGAATAATAGGGTCATTGCCCATCAGCTTATGGTGACTGTTTCTTTTTTTCTTTTCTTAAGAAATTGCATCATCTTTGTGGAGTGGCTTGAGTGTTTGAGTTGTCCGCTTTATGGAGGGTGGAGTGAAGTGGAGGTGAGGTAGGATGATAAGTATTTTCAAAGAGCACAATCTTCCTGTGACGATGTAGGGCACCGAGGCTGCCTTTTTCTCTCCCGGAGGCACTGGAACGGTGACTTCAGACTTCATATTTGTCCATCTTATTGACATTGATAAGAGGCCTGTAAATAAGCCCACAAGCCAACAGACTGCTTATATGCTCCTTGTGAGGCTTGCAGCCTACATTTCCATGCTGTCTGTCATCCAAAGGGGGAACCCCATCTCCTGTGGTCCACCTGGATATGTAGGCTTATTTTTAAAATTTATTTTAAGAGTATTTTTACCTCACCTTTCTCCTTGGAAAAGGACCCAAGGTGGCTTACAGAAATGAGGGACAATATGCAGTCCAGTACAATTAAGACATGTTCAAGTACTGCATTGAGAACAGGGAATTGAGGAACATCTTACAGCATTAAAAGACAACATTACATTAAAGCTACAAGAGAACGCGAGCCGCTAAAAGGAGAGTAAAATTCCATGTAAAGTTATGAGTGATGGAAACTAACATTGAAAACATAGTGTCAGTGTAATCACACAAGGTTATAAGTGGTTATAAACACAAAGTTCATGTGATTCATATGGAAGGCACATAATAGGTAGTCCATCATTCAGGAAAAGCTTGCCTGAAGAGAAAGGTCTTTGCCTGTTTCTGGAAAGACAGCAGAGATGGGACAGTCCTGGCCTCTAGTGGGAGGGAGTTCCAGAGTCTGGGCGCCACAGCCAAGAAGGCCCTTTCATGTGTTCCCACATGACATATGTGTGAAGGTGGCGGGATGGAGAGAAGGGCCTCTCCTGATGACCTTAACACCCAAGCCTCTGTGGCTACCATAGAAACTAAGTAGGCATTTAGAAGAGGAATGGAGCAACCCAGCCCACTTCCGCTCACTTTCTCACTCTGGAATGTCTTGAAGAGTTGTTAAATATAAGGCTGATTTAGCAGGAAGCACAGGTAATGGTTCCTTTGTTGACAAATTCTTTGCTAATTAGTCCATCATAATTGATGGTTGCGGATAACCCGACTGCCATCTTCTGCACTTCTGGTCATTTTTAGGGCATGTGCTGAGGACAGCTGATGCCCTTGTGAAGGGTGCCTTTGATTTATTTACAATATGACAGCATCTGTACAAGGGCAAGATAGATAAAAACAGTAATCTTTTAAAAACGTATTGATTTAACTCACAATTTAATATTTTATAGAAACATATTAAAAATTTAAATTGGGGCTTAAATCATAATTAAACTAGGGGTCTAAAAGCAATGATGGGCTCCAGATGTTGTCAGATTAGAGCAGTGGTGGTGAACCTTTGGCACTCCAGATATTTTGGACCACAACTCCCAGAATTCTGAGCCTAGATTGACAATGACAAAGGACTGTGGGAGTTGTGGTCCAAAACATCTTTGGGTAATGGGTGTCATATAAGTTGTATATTGTGTGTGTGTGTGTGTGTGTATCTATCTATCTATCTATCTATCTATCTATCTATATCTATATCTATATCTATCTATCTATCTATCTATCTATCTATCTATCTATCTATCTATCTATCTATCTATCTATCTATCTATAGATATAGATGATATAGATATAGATATAGATATAGATATATAAACATCTAGAGTGCCAAAGGTTTGCTACCACTGGATTAGAGTTTGCAGATGTGGCATCATGGAGCTGTCCTGCGCAGAAAAGGAGAAAGGTTGGATGTCTAAGGATGGTGGGTTTGGGGAAGCAAAGATGGCAGCCGGAAATCACAGGGGATGGGAGAACAGAAAGTTTGGTGTAAAAGCTGTGAAAGGGGCTTTGAGGGTAACTTTGGAAGGTTTCCACATTTTTGTTTGCTTTTTTTTCCCTGCAGATCTGCAGAGCTATAATACCCAAACTATTCCATGAGCTATAGTGATACATAAAGGAATGGCAATCTAAAGAAACGACTGGTCTCTCATTAACTCATCTTTCCTTGTGTCTTTTGCATGTTTTTTCTAAACTAATGACAGTATGAACTTGTGGTCTCCCCCTGTTGCCATCTGTTATATTCCTAATAAAGGATGAGTTGGCTTTGTCCATCTTTCCTTGCCCACAAGTGTGTGGTTAGTTCAAGTTCTCCTTTTTAGCTTAATTGAAAGTCCTAGTGTCACAAATTAGTCACCACATGGAAGGAACATTCATACTGTTCCACAAATATTCCAGCTCAGGATTTAGTACAGTGTGACTTCAGTGGCAGGGTAGCACTCTATAACATTTATTTGAGGGATGTGAGAAAGAACGATCCGACTTAGTGGCCCAAGTCCTGTTGCTTTGTGTAGTAAATAGCTCTAGAGTAGGCACATTTAAATCCCTAGAGATTTCTTGAGTCAACTTTTCCATAAATTCAATTGATTGTTAGGGGCCTATTCTAATGGTAGCTTACTATGCTACAGTAAGTCACAATTAAGAGCTCCATTAGAATCAATGGAACTTATGGAGGAGTTGACTCAACAAAATCCCAAGTGATTCATTGGGGTTGCTTTAGTGCAACTTACTATGTTAAGCAACAGGATTTTGGCCAGTCTGTCTTATGCATGAAGTGTCCAGTCATTAACATGTATGTTTCTCAGAATCTGGATATCTTAGGTAAAACTTACTGTATTTTCCAGCACTTAGGGCCTTTTCACACGACCCCTAAGATCCGCTGGCCACTTAAATTCAGACCAGAGATCTTAGGGGTTCGTTGCTCTTGCTGTGTTCCCACCCCTCAGCACTTCCTTGCTCCTGTCTGCGTGAGGGGTGGGAGAAAAAAATAGAGGAAAAAATGCATCTCACCTCGGAAGCCACCCGGCTTCCTGATTCCTTCTCTTCCTGATTCCGCCCGGCTTCCTGGTTCCTTCTCTTAAAGGGGCGGCAGGCAAAAACAAAACAAACAGACGCGAGGAGAGCCGACACTCACTCCCTTAAAACCGTATCAGGGATTGTCACCACGGGAGAGCAGGTACACGAAAAGTGCGCTGGGTCACGCTTAGGTGGGCGGGGTCGCACTTAATTTTCTGCAAACTCCGGAGCTGGTGGGGAAACATTTTAAAGCTCCGGAGCTTGCAGCCATTTGCCGAGTTTAGGGGTCGTGTATAAATGCCCTTAGATGACAAATGGCCTTTGATTGCGAACCTCTTAACTTCCTCCTAACAAAATCTGTGCGTCAATAACCAGTTTCACAAATTTGGTGCCCTCCAGAGGTCTGGGCCCATCACCCAGAGACCTTAGGGCTGTTAAATCCTATTAGCTGTGGATGATGGAAGGTGAAAATCAATGTACCTGTAGGACACCAAGTTAGAACAGGCTGGCTTATAGTAGCATTTACTGTTACAATGGCAGTTCCATCATGATAATGGGTGTTAGATGGAATGTAGCTGTGCAAGTGGTGTGGGGGTAATATGTGGTTGCATTTTCTCTGTGAAATGCTTAGCACTCGTTTAGTGGCTCTTGTTTATTTTATTCAGCTTATGGAGAGGCACTCACTCTATCCTTTTTTTCTGTGTTCAGTTTATTTATAAATGTCCCAGGAAGAGGCATGATTCACTCTTTGAAGGGAATTCAGTGGTTGAAATCCTATTGCTTAGATGAGCATAGGTTGCCATCTTGAGAGGTTGGGATATCTTGAGGGGTTGGGACCCCTCAAGAGCATCATGAAATGTTTTCGGGGGATCACCGTGGTTATTTTTAGTTGCATTCATTTTTGTATTTATTATGTTAAATATGGTATACACACAGTGCTGTTTTAATTTAACCTTCTCGTCCCAATGAGAGATGGTTTTAAGCTGATCCTGAACTGCAGGCAACCTAGAGTTCCTAGTTCAGGCATGTGCAAAGTCTGGCCTGGGGGCCAAATGCAGCCCGTTTTAAAATTTCAAGTGGCCCACAGCCTCTTCTCCCTGCCGACTCAGCTTGTTGTGCTGGCTGGAGACATCAGCTTGCAGTTTTATGGTTTGACTATCCTCCGTGCCTCTGTCCGTACCCCCACCCACCCACCCAGCATAACTGCCCCCAGTTCCATTGCTGCAGCATCCTCCCCGCCTCCTTGCAAGGGAGGGCAGCATATACGAGCAGCGGTGTGTCTTGGGTGCGCGCCTGCCAATTCCCGGGCTGTGCAACAGCCACCTGGCCCTTTGGGCGCCTTGAAACCGGAACGTTTGTGGCTGTTGCAGGTAGGCGCGGGCCTGCACCCTTTCTCCGCCTTTCAGATTGAATGGTCGCCCCCCCCCCCACATTTTTACCTCACCAAATCTGGCCCTCCTTGCAAAAAGTTTGGATACCCCTGTCCTAGTTATTTCTGTACCCCTTTGGGTGGATTTTTCTTTTATGCATGCTCATCACCCTCACCCCCTCTGAAAGAGCCACAACCCTCTCTGTTCCCCCACATCCACCTTTGGAGGATTGATGTCAGCCGTTTGGACTGGAGTAGTTTGGGAAATACTGGCTCAGAGTATTAAATTATAATAGAGTAACCCCACTGAATGAATCAGTGGGGATTGATTGAGTCAATTCCTCAGTAGGTTCCATGGATTCAAATGAGCCTGTTCTAGTTGTGGGTTACTTTAGCACAGTGACGGCAAACCTTTAGCTCTCCAGATGTCCTTTGTCATTGGCAGTACAGGCTTGGAATTGTGGGAGTTGTGGTCCAAAACATCTGGAGTGCCGAAGGTTGTGCTTTAGTATAATGAGTCGCCACTGTTGTTGTTATGTGCCATCAAGTTGCTTCTGACTTATGGAAACCTGTATGAATGAACAATCTCCAGAATGTCCTGTCCTCAACAGCCCCATTCAGCCCTTGTAGATTCAAGCCTATGGCTTCCTTTAGAGCAGGCATGTCCAAACTTCGGTCCTCCAGATGTTTTGGACCACAACTCCCACAGTCCTTTGCCATTGTCAATCTAAGCTTAGAATTCTGGGAGTCGCGGTCCAAAACATCAGGAGGGCCGAAGTTTGGACATGCCTGCTTTAGAGAGTCAATCCATCTCATATTTGGTCATCCTCTTTTCCTGCTGCCTTCAACCTTTCCCAGCATTATTGTCTTGTCCAGAGAATCCTGCCTTCAGGATGTGGCCACAATAGGACAGCCTCAGCTGTAGCATGGTTGACTCTAGAGACAGTTTGGGCTTCATTTGTCCTAGTACTCACTTGTCCATCTTTCTGGCAACTAGAGAAAGCCTATTCAAATCCATGGAGTTTATGGAGGAGCTGACTCACCAGCCCACTCCCCCCCACTCCGATTTAATGGGCATACTCTACTGCCACTTAACTGTGCTAAGCAACAGGATTTCAGCCTATGGTTTAATCCAGACATTTGCAGTTATAGTGTCTATGTGAAAAAATAACAGAGGCATTGGTCATTGTGTGTGCAAACAGAGGTGGTGGTGTTGATCATATTTTTGTCGATTTGCAATTGTTTTTTTTCCTCCTATAGCAGTCAGTCATTGGATTTGGTAGTTGCATTGATGATCTTCTTTTTGAAGGGCTGTCCAGTTATTTATCCCTTGTCCTATGGATAGTTAAAACAGATTGTCACATGCAAATAAAGTTTGTTGAAAATACCAGTTCCTTGATGAGTTTAATGTTTACATGGTGAATGGGGACACTTGGTTCTATGTAAGCCACACGTATTGCATGTCTATAACGACTGTACAGGAGCCACTGCTGTAGATTCTACCCAAAACAGAAGGGTGCAGTGTGTGGCCCATCAGGTGTTGTTGGCTTCCAGTGCCTGGCTTTGTCATTGTTGTTGCAAAAGCCAAAGTAGAAAGTTGCTAACCCCAATGCATGAGATGCAGGAGGAAATTAAAAAGCCTGGTGCCCATTCACGTCATGCTCAAAGATTAGCGGGGTTGCTTTTGAAAAACCTTAGTGTTACTTCTCCTGAACTACTTGGATTTTTTTTAACGCTTAACATGGGGTGGGGGCTGCCTAGATGCCCTAAGCACATCCGATCTTGCCTGATTTTGGAAGCTAAGCAGGGTCGGCCCTGGTTAGCACTTGAATGGGAGACCACCAGGGAATACCAGGTACTGTAGGCGCCTGGAGTAGGAACTGGCAAACCACTTCTGTCCCCCTGCCAATAATACTCCATGGACATGGGGTCATGAAGAGTCAGTCACAACTGGAACGACACAACACACACATACATGCAGTGGGGGCTGAGGTACTGGCAACAGTCTAAATAACACCTTCCCTACTGCTTAATCAGTTCTGAGAGCCTGTCGACAGTAGCATATAGTCAGGGTATACTGTATGATTCCCTGATAGCCGTGTTCAACATGGGAATAAAGACTTTGTTTGTCTTTCTACTTAAAACCATTCATCCTTCCCCCTTAAGAGGGGTCCTGTATTTTTCTGTCACAGGAGGACTAGGGCATGAAGTCTTTTTGGAACAATTCATTAAGATGCACAGTCGTTCATTGTTTTGCCTTCTTGGTCAGGAGCCAAGAATTAGTAAAGACCACACTGAAGATAAGGACCTTTTTAAACATTAGCCGGATTGCACCAAATTTCACAGTGTGGACACGTCCTCTCCTCAGCGTCAAAGAGCTACAGCACTCCAGTCCTACGAAGTTTCTAATTAAAGTGTGATCTTACGTCACACATGGCACCTCTTTCTGCTTGGCACTGCAAGGCATGGCAAGATGGCACTTCTCCTTGGATGAGGCTGGCCATCTGCTTAAACCCATTCACCCAAATCACCTGGATTTGTCTGGCAGGCGAGAGGAGCAAGAAATAGGTGACGTGGCTAGAGAGGAAGGGAGAGCAGATAGGGATCAGTTCAGCAAATTGCTAGAGCAAACAAAGGAGTGACTTCATGTGGGCTTGGGTGGGGGTGAAGAGGAAGAAGAGGCAGGCAGGAAGGAAAAACGAGACTGCAGCTCATTCATTTTCTTCCAGCATAATGTATCTGGCACTTAGCAGAATTTACAGCCAGAAACTGGTGGTGAATTTTTTTTTAAAAATGGGTTAATTCTTAGGATGGCCAATCTTAAGAGACTTGAGTGAGTGTCCAAACAGTAGATTTATTTCTGTAGGAGTATGCATGCTAGTATGTTCCCAGGAAACCAACAAAATCCACTTTAAAGACTAACCGTTGTAGTATACCATACGTTTTTGTAAACTTCAGACAACTCTTGTCAGACCGATGAAGTGGTACCTAGAAGGTGGAGTAGATGTAACTCCAAAATGGCTGAAATCCTACAGGTGAAGTATGTGTGTGTAAATGAAATCATGTAAATCACAGTGGCACACTGTCCCTAATTGATGAGAGGGAGCACTTAAATAGAAAGGTGAGCTTTTAAAAATGGTGAAAGAAAGTTTGCCTGTTTTTACATGTTTATGTTATAAAAAGTAGCCTGCAAGATGGCACTAATTGTCTCCTTAAAACTTGTACGGTGCATCACTTGTACAGGCAGCCACCAAGGGCTCATAGGTAGACCTGAACATCTTTGACGCCCACCACTGCTCCAATCCTCCCAAAATTATTTATTACTTCATTTATTTATTTTATTCTTTGGGGGGGGGATAGTCGAGCATCTGCCCATGTGCCCTTTAGGGAGTTTGCAAGGCTAGCATTGCTATGTCTTGTGGGTCCCCAGTACTCTTTGACCCTCTGCCCCCAAATTTAATCCCCCCCCCTCAGTAGAGGAATATGTAAGAAAATAGATGGCCATGTATGGTCCATCTGTGTACCCTTGCTCTGCTGCAGTATACCATCTCATTGAATGCCATAAGAGTACCCATGGACCTGCTTCCTGTAATTTATTGAAAATGTGGACATCTGGAGACTATGAAGCCTAATTTCCTTTCCAAACACTACTCAAAATCAGGTTGTAGCAGAAATATTAGATACTGTACTTAAGATTCAGCGATGAAACTAAATGCGGTAGCTACTTGCCACTGGATTACACCAGCATTGTTCCTTTTCTCTTTTCCCATCCGGTTCCTGGTCCCTTGTTTTATTTAAGGCAAACAAATTTTCGGAGGTGAAACAGTGCCTCAGGCAACTGGATGTTTCATCCCAGTGGAAAAAGCTGTCCCCACCCCAATGGGCAAATAAGAACAGGTGAACATTAGTAATGCTAAAGCCCCATTGAAGAAACCAACCAGAGGCAGGTTTTGCCTAAATCCAGGGATGTAAATCTCTGTGGATAAGTGCTGGTAGTTAAGTTGGCAGTGGTGTTTCCTGTCACATGACTTGGCCCATGACTGGAAAGTGTTATAAAAAGTGAAGTGTTCCATCTTTTAAGCCCATAATGGCAGTGCTGGGCTGCCTTGTAACAGAGATGGCAAACACACCTGTGATAGCCAAGGAAGTGGGTTTAAAAGCACAATGACATTTTGTCCCATATCTTTTCCTATGTATTGTTTTTTTCTTAATTGTTTACAATGAACTTTTTCTTAATACAGGTATTGGTATTGACGATGGAAAGTCTTTTTGTCAGAGGTCACCTTTTTTGGCTGGTGGCCCTGATGCTTGTCCAAATTGGCTTTCATGCTGTATTGCCCTGTCTTGCTCTCCACAGGTAACATGGTTGAATGGTGTTTACCACAAGATATTGATCTGGAAGGCATCGAATTCAAGTCTATGGCCAGTGGGTCCCATAAAATCCAGTCAGATTTCATGTGAGTCTACAGATCCTTCTCCCTCGTTTCTGCTCTGACTGCTTCATTCTGCTTATATTTCCATTGTCCAGGAATTAGTGCACATAAATATTTTATTTAGACTACTAGGGTTTTTTAATTGTGAAAAAATGCCTGACATTATTGTGTGTGTAAAATTATTATGTCCACGAGTATGTACATATAACTGCATATTGTGTTGACCCTGTGGTAGTATTCTGTACAGTTGCTCACTATGGCGATTACTTCACGTCCGTTTTGTCTCTTAATGTTGCGCTTAGGAGCGGTACAAAAAAAATTACTTCACGTCTGTCGTGGAAGTACTGAAATTTGTCTCAACCACTTCCCCGGAACAGGTGCTAAGCACGACAATACTGTACCTGTTGCTGGGGTTGGGTTTTCCCTTGTCACTCTTTGTTCCCACTTTCTGTTCTGAGACAAGACACCGTGTAGTAACGACTGTCATGCAACAAAACATTCGTTTCTCTCAGAAAACTGTGTCCATGTTTTAGTTTGGACTTCTCAGAAGCGAAATATCGAAAAAGATTTTTAAGCCCCTCCCGCCCCCAAAAAGGAAAAAGGAAGCTAGACAAATTCAGTGTTTGTCACGGTACAAGACCGTGAGGTAACACTTGTCACGAAACAAGTTATCACAACCATGGGAACAATGAAACAGGGACAAAACCACGTGATTGCGATCAACGCTGCCACGGTACAAAACTAGTTGCAGAACAAAGGAGGATGTGAATTAACCACCTATGTCTCTTCCGGGGTCCCTGTTACCAAAATGTGAAGACATGCTACTGGGGAAGTAGTTAAATACCTTGTCTCTGGTGGCACATTTTGTCTCTGCTTTATTATGCTGGCTGGATAGCAAAATGAGTTAAGATATCTGGCTGCAGAGTCAGAGGTTGGTAGTTCAGTTTCTCACTGTACCCCTTGAGAGAAAAGCCAGCCTGGTTGGCCTTAGACAAGCTGCACTGGTCCAGGTTATCCTGGGAAGAAGAAGAGAACGGTAAAGCCCATCTGAGTATTCTGTATCTGGGAAACCCTGAAAAGGATCACCATAAGTCAGAATTGACTTGACAACAACTAAATGATTACTGGGCTGGGGGACCTCCCTTATGAGGAAAGGCTAAAACATTTGTGGCTCTTTAGTCTGGAAAAAAGGCAGCTGAGGAGGGATATGATTGAGACGTACAAAATAATGCAGGGCATGAGTAAAGTGGATAGAGGGACGCACTTCTCCATTCCACAAAATACCAGAATTAGGGGACATCCACTCAAAATGAGGGTTGGGAGAATGAGAACAGACAAAAGATTTTTTTTTTTTACCCACCGTGTTGTTAGTCTATGGAACTCCCTACCACAGGATGTGGTGATGGCATCTGTCCTGGATGCCTTCAAAAGGGGATTGGACAGATTCCTGGAGGAAATGTCCATCACAGGTTACAAACCATGATGGAGATGTGTAATCTCCAGGCTTAAAACCGAGGTACTTCAAAGGCCAGATGCAGGGGAGTGGTATCAGGAGACAGATATCTAGTCTTGTGCGCTCCCAGAAGCATTTGGTGGGGCCACTGTGAGATACAGGAAGCTGGACTAGATGGGCCTTTGGCTTGATCCAGCATGGCTCTTTTTATGTTCTTATGTTCTTAACATGATGGTGGTGGTGGTGGTGGTGGTGGTGGTGGTGATGATGATGATGGTATAGCATTTTCGCTCTGTGGAACACTAAAAATCGGCTTTTATGGAAATCTTCATAAGTCATACATGTTTCGACTTATACACTTTTAGAGGGCTGGTACAGACTTATTTCTGGTTCCCAAACCATACATTTTACTTGAGAATGTATGGTTTGATTGTCTCTTCTGCCATGAAACACATTGCCCCTTTCCACCTTAACAGTGAGTTAAGGGAAGCCTTGGCACCAGCATTAATTGTGATTAATGTTACTGACCTGTTCCGCAAGAGGTAGTCTAACCACAGTTACCCATGCTCTGTGAATTTCCCATTTGGACTTCCCATGGTCTGTGAACTTCCCATATGTGGTTATGAGGCTGCCTTTGAAGACTGGTCTGGTAGCAGCATTTGTTACAGAATACAGTGGTATCTCAGCTTACACTTTTAATCCGTTCCGATTGCATGCTCTTAAGTCAAACTACTCTTAAGTCTGGGTACCTACCTAAAAATTTGAAAAAAAATATGTTAAAAATTTAAAAAAGAAGAAAAATATTTGTAAGTCGAGCAGACCATATCTAAAATTTGTAAGGCGGCAGTTAAAATGCCAACAGTTTTCCGCTCTTAAGTCGAGTTGCTCTTAAGTCAGGGTACCACTGTATATCTGCTAGATTTTCAACTGGAGTTGTTTGCTGGAAACAGTTTACCTGTGTTAAAACAGCTTGCCGGGTGTTTTCCGTATACGTGTATAGCTTTGTATATATGTGCAGGGTGCTTTCATTGGGTTGAGATCCAAGTACCTAAGGCAGAGATTGAATATCATAGACCTATGTCATTCATATATGACTCATAAGGCATTCCAGGAAAAAGAAAATGGCTACTTACACACACCACAGCCCCTTATCTTATCTTGGTTCTCTTGGTTGGCTCAGTCATAAATTGGTGATTGAAGGTAAGGGAGTCTCTTGGCTGAACTATACAACTTTGAGCAACTCACACCAGCTCTTTTTCTCTGATAATGAAGAGATATGAGGGAGGTGTGAGGCCTGTATAGAGGTGGGGCAGAGCTGTGGAATGCATCGATGGGAAAATGGCGGCAGTGTCTTCACTGGAGTCCAGTCAGATTACTGCCCAGCCTCACTGCTCATGAGAGGCAAATCCCTTTATCAGAACTGTATATGTCTTCCTGCTACCATGCTGCTAATCCCTATAGGGTTCTGTTTCCTTGTTTATTCAATTTACATCCCATGTTCTTTCCCAGTTACTTCCGAAAAGGCCTTTGTTTCGGCTTGGCCTGTTTTGCCAACATGCCTGTGGAGAGCGAGTTAGAACGTGGCGCCCGGATGAAGTCAGTGGGGATCCTTTGTCCTTCGTACACCTTGCTGTACAGATACATGCACTTCCTGGAGAACCAGGTCAGGTACGTCCGGAGGAAAACAGAGGGCATCCAGAAGAAAGGAGCCACCTGTTCTTGTACATTCTCAATACATGTTCTGGTTTTCCTGGTGGCACAATCAGATTTTGGATGTGACTGCTGGAACCTGATTTGCCCAAATACCAGGAAATAGACACGTCCCTCGAGTTTGTGAAGTGATCCTCCCCTCATAAGGAGGTCGGGTGGAGCTGTGCAGGACATTTGACGGCATGGGCCCAAGTGTGACTCTCATCCTGGCTCAATAAACGCCTGGACAAGGAAAGCGTTTGGTTTTCCTCAATGTTTCGTCAGGGTGAGGTCATCTTATACTTTGGACTTGATTCCCACTATTGACGATCAAGGAAGATTGGCAGGACACTGGCATGCTAAAGAGCCGCCCTTAAAAGAAAATAATAGCAAGTAGTTTCAGTATCAAAGCCAGCGTTGTTGTAATGGCTGACAATGGGGACTAAACATTAGGAGCCCTGATTCTGGTGACTGAGAAAGTAGCACAAGAGTGGGCATCCTTTTTCAACCAGAGGGCTGAATTCATTTGTAAATATGGGGGGGGGGGGCTGTTGGCGAAAGAGCCCATAGAGTTAGGGTTAGGGGAAGTGGGGGGCCAAAAAGCACCAACAGAACTGTAGCCTAAAGATCTTAGTTTAGTACAGTAGTTCCCAACCTTGGATGATCTTGGACTGCAACTCCCAGAGTTCCTGGCTAGCACAACTGGTGGCAGACACTTCTGGGAATTTTAGTCCAGGAACCCCTGGGGACTCAAGGTTGAAAGCTACAGGTCAAGTAAATAAGTATCAAAATAATTGGTTCAGTTATTTCGCAGGTGAAACAACTTAGAAGACATCAAGCAGTGGTGTCCTCAAAAAGGGTGCATACAGATCTGGAAAATCCAGAAGGCCTGACCAAAAGTCACCCCCAGGGTCTGAGGTGCCTTTCCCCAGAATTAACAAGTAGCACTGATACCAAGAGTGTCAGCCTTCGTGAAGAACCGAAGCCCACTCCACAGGTATTTGTGTAACATGTTTTGCTTACGTCTTTGTCTTCCAGACACCAGCTGGAGATGCCAGGGCATTACTCTCACTTGGAAGCATTTTATGATGACAAGAAGGGGGTTCTCCCTGCCGGTACCACTGCCTCCCAGCAGTCTGTCCACTGGTTGCCCTCCATCCACAGATACATGTACCCAGAGATGAAGGTGAGGGAAAGATCAAAAATACCTCAGATCCTGGGAAGGACAGAGTCCGTCGCTACTTGTTAAGACGGTGCTCTTAAGGAGAGAAAGGCATGGCGTGCGACAAAGCGTTTTGTGCTAAATCGCTAGCATGGCACCACAGGGCTGGCAGTCCACTCAGTTTCTTTGGTGTGCTGCTGGGGTCCTCCATTGTTGGCGGCGGACCAGTCTGGGAAGGAGCTCTGGCTGCCCTTCCCCTCCGCTTCAGCCAGCCAGCCAATCCAACGAGGAGGCTTGAGGGTGAGAATCCTCACACAGCCAATGACACGCTTTGTCACACTTAGAATAGAATCATAGGATGATAGGGTTGGGAGAGACCTCAAGGGTCATCCAGTCCAACCCCTTGCCATGCAGGAACCCCCATCAAAGTACCCCCAACAGATGGCCATCCAGCCTCTGCTTAAAAACCTCCAAAGAAGGAGACTCCACCACCCTCCGTGGCAACATATCCCACTGCCGAACAGCTCTAACCATCAGGAAGTTCTCCCTAATGTTAGTGCCCATCTGTATTCCTGAATCCTTTTGGATTAATAAGGCACCTGCTTCTTGATGGATTTTGGGTGCCTCTGGGCCAGTTTGGCTCTCCGAGTTTGACCACAACTCCCAACAGTCCTGAAAATGGACAAAACCATCTCAGTTCTGCTTTGGGAATTCTTTTTGCCAGCGGTTGCACATGGGTGGGTAGGGAGACCTTTGTGTGTATGTGTGTGTGTGTGTGGGGGGGTGTAAAATAATTCCTGGCAGAGATTGACCACTTCTCTGGCAAACAAAACAAAACAAAACAAAACAAAAGAACCCCCCAATTGTTTTGGTGGTGGTGGTGGTGGTGGTGAGGGCTTGTGGAGGTATATAATAGACCCTCTCAGGGCTGCCTGCAACCTACGGACTGCATTTTGCTCGCCTTGGGCCTAAATGGATGACTGTCTGGGAACCACATACACCCCACTCAAATTGCCTTGCCAGGAGGGGATGATAATGATTCCCTCCTTTTCCACAAAGCTCACTATCAGTTGATTCATCGAACTTCAGCTCCCAGAAGCCTTCACCTCTAGTTGTGCTAGCCAGGGTTTCTGGGAGTTGAAGTCTCCTTCACTCCCTGTCTCTGCAGTGCTTCCTTGCCCTTTCTCAGAGTCACTCTTTGGTTTTTAGCTTCCATCTTCTCAGCAGCTAAACTCAGAGCCATTTTGTGCCATTATTATTTTTTTCCAATCATTCTCTGCCCTCACCCTCTCTTGTCTACAGATCACCCACCCTGCAGGCTGTATGTCTCAGTTCATCAAGTTCTTTGGAGAACAGATCGTCACCCTCTGGAAATTTGCCTTGCTTCGCAAACGCATTTTGATATTTTCTCCGCCCCCTATCGGTGTGGTCTGCTACAGAGGTAAGGAGGAGAGGGGAGCTCTCATTTAGGAGCTGCAAATACATGGCTGGGAATAGATCCATCCTACAGGTAGTTAAAACACGCGGCCTGGATGACCTCTTAACTACCTGATAGGCCAAATCTATCCATGGCAATAATTGTATGTGGATCCTAGTGGACCTGCTGAAGTTTAGTCAAGATCTGATAAACCTTTTGTCTGCAATTTCACTCACAAGGGCCAAAAATATTACATAAGGGACAATGCTGTTTCAAGATGAGAGTATGTAGAAATAAATTCTGCTGAACCCAGTAAGATTTACAACCAGATCAGAGATGCAGGAATGGCAATGCAAGAGGAACTGAGATATTGTCAGTTGTGTAGTCACTCAAGAGCTGGCAGAATCAAAACCCTGGGATCTTTTTTTAGGAACAAGGCCTATGACATCAAGTATTAGCCCTTCCAACTTCTCTGTTACCTCTGAGCTTAGCTGCAATCTGCTCAGGAGCTAGGATTTCCCCAGGAGCGTGATATTATTGCAAGCTATCCCTCTTGTAATGCAAAGTGTTTGATAGGTAGCCTGATCTTAAATAGGCAAGTAGGAGCCAGTGTGGTGCAGCCATTTTACTATAGTGGATAGAGCGATGGACTCAAGAGATCTGGATTCAAATCACTGTTTGGCTATGGACGCTCACTGGGGATGCAAGTATGGAACCAATAAAAACATTCCTCAAATATCTCACTTTCCTTGAAAGCCCCATAAGGATTGCTTTAGATTGGTTACGACAAGAGCCATTAGCTTTGCAAAAGATCAGCTGCTCATTTGATATGGTCTACGTGCATTTCTAAAACCACCACGTGACCACTGAACTATATACAGTGATGCCTTAAATTACGAATGCATTGAACAACGAAAAACTTGAATTATGAAAGGAAATGAAAGAGTAATTTTAAATTAGGAAAAAAGGCAGATTTTTTTCAAAGTACATAAATTCAAGTACTGTAATTGTTTTTCAAGGCATTCATAGGGGAAGCCTTTCCCAACCCAGCAAAGCATGGGAAAGAGCTTCCCCTACTTTGCTGGGTTGCCGGGGAAGACTCTCAACAAGCTGTCAACATCAGCTGTGCGGCGGTGGTGAGTGTGGGCGGCTTTACTCCTGCTGCTCGGTCTCGCTTCTACAGCCATTTGGCCAGACTGCATCTGCAGCCAGACTGGATGGCAGGAGTGAAGCATTGTGCCCCTCCCCACCGCCACACAGCTGATGTTGACACCTGGGCAAGACCCATTGTCATCTAGGCGAGGTTCCAACGGGTGCTGAAATCACCACCCGCCCGACTTGCACAGTGCCGAGCAAAGGGGAGGCAGCAGCTTATGGGCTTGTTCATAGCCCACCAGGCTCTTTATTCTGGACATCCCAGAAACGGTGTGCCTGGAGAGTAACCTGGCTACAAATGAGCCCACAAGCTGCTGCCAACCCCACCACCCCTTGCTTGGGTCGCTGCCTCTAAATAGCTTGGCACAGACCTGGGTTTGTTGGGGGCAGCTTCAATCTCAGCCAGGATCAAAGCCTCCACGCCCCCTCCTTCGCCCGGGACTCTGTGTCTAAATGGCTTGGCACAGAGACATGGGCGAAGGAGGAGTCGCAGAGGCTTCAATCTCAGCCCAGGGAGGATCAGATGGGTGTCCACTTCACCACCCATCCCATCCTCCCCTGGCTGACGTCCGCTAGCTGAAGGAGAAAGCCCTGTGGTTGCCGAGCTGTCAAAATCACGGCCGCCAGCCAGATGATTTTGACAGCTCGGCTGCTGTTGACTGAGGGGCTTTCCCACCAACAGAGCAAAGGGGAGAGGGGGGTGCTCTTCCCCTGCGTTGCTGTGTTGGGACAGGCTTCCCATAGGAATGCATTGGAAGCCTGTTGTAATCCATTCCCTTTGGAATGGATTAATTAGTTTTCAATGCATTCCTATGAAAAACTGTGTTTTGAACTACGGAAATCTTGAATTGCAAAAGACTCGTGGAAAGTGATTAATTTCGTAATTCAAGGCATCGCTGTATATCCATTCAAAGATAATTCCCCTTGGGATCAGTAGGCCTGGCTTCATGATAATCAAGTATAGAATTGCAATTTCAATGAGACATATCTGTGAGCACTTTTTTCTGTAATGCCCCAGCTGCATTACAACAAAGAATGCCATTTCCAGAAAGCTAGGGCTGTTGCCTCGTGCTGAAATATTAGCTGCCAATTGCATGAGTTTTAATTGATGTTATACAGATGTACACATCAGTAAAAATAATGGCCTGGATCTAATTGTGAGTTTCAGCAAGAACAGACCAGTTGAATTATTTGGTGGAGGTTTAATTGGTGTGAACGTAAATCTCATTGATTCTATGGGTTTACACCAGCTGGAACTAGCTGTTGGATTTAGGCCAGTAGCTCAGAAGGTAAGAGTGTTGTTTGCATTCCACATGCCATCACTGCATGTGTTACAGTTTAGAAACTTTCATACTGGACGGAACTATTTCCAAACGATAATGAGAAGCCGAAAGGTATCTAGAGGAGAGCATGCAGAATGGCGAGAGGTTTGGAAATCAAACCCCATGAGGAAAGGGTAAAGGAACTTGGCATGTTTAGCACAGAAGAAAAGAAGGCTGAGAGGTGATACAGCTGGCATCTTCAAGGGAAATAGAGCAAGCAGACTTGTGTTTTTCTGCTGAAGAACAGAGGACCAGATGAACATAAGAAGAGCCATGCTGGATCAGGCCAAAGGCCCATCTAGTCCAGCTTCCTGTATCTCACAGTGGCCCCACCAGATGCATCTGGGAGCGCACAAGACTAGATATCTGTCTCCTGAGACCACTCCCCTGCATCTGGCCCTTGAAGTACCCTGGTTTTAAGCCTGGAGATTACACATCTCCATCATGGTTTGTAACCTGTGATGGAATCTGTCCAATCCCCATTTGAAGGCATCTAGGCCAGATGCCATCACCACATCCTGTGGCAGGGAGGAGTTCCACAGACTAACAACACACTGGGTAAAATAATTTCTTTATGCCTTGGATTGGTTCCAAGTTACAAGAAAGGAAGTTTCCCCTTCCTAACTTTGAGACTCATTGGACAATGCAGTCACCTGCCTCAGAGGGCGGCGGACAAGAGATTTTAAAGCAGAGGTTGGATGGCTGCCTATGACAGTAGGCTTTAGGTGTAGTTTTCATGCACTGCCATTGGTGGGCTGAATTCGACCCTTTGTGACTCTTCCAGGTTGACAATTCTGCGATTCTATGTGAAACAGTTGTGGGCAACTTCCAGAAGATGGGGAAGGGGGGTTCCATACACACATCTATGGATCTTTGATGGCCACATCAACTTCAGTGGTCAACAGTCCCACAAATCTTACAAAAGTGGTTTATTTGTTTTTTTTAAAATAAATTGACCTCAAATTTCCCTTTTGTACTGTTCCCTGAGCACACACAATCTTGCCGGATCTCGGAAGCTAAGCAGAATCGGCCGTGGCTAGTACTTGGATGGGCGACCACCAGGGAATACCAGGTGCCGTAGGCGCCTGGAGTGGGAAGTGGCAAACCACTCCAGTATTCCTGCCAAGAAAGCTCCATGGACATGGGGTCTCGAAGAGTTGGTCACGACTGTAACGACCCAACAATGACAACAATTGTTAACAAATGGGAATGAGAGCAAGGAGATGCCTCAGACCCCCTCAAAACAGCCTTACTGTGCTGTCTCATGGCATAAAGAGATTTGTAAGGTCTACTTTCTTTCAGAAAAAAAAGGAAAGGGGGGAGGAAAGGAAGGAACAAAGGAAAGGAAAAGAAAAGAAAGGAAAAACTTTTTGGAGATGTGATGGAGGCACATTCTTGATGAGGTCTGAGCCCGTGATTGGCCAAACATGGGAATTCATTACATTGTCTCAAAGGAAGAGTGTGGAGTTGTGCAGATCACTTGATTTTGGAAATGCTGAATAAATGTCATGTTCAGCTGTCAAAAGCAAGGTAGTTCCATAGGAGAGTGTGTGCTTGATTCCAGATCCAGCCAAGCCATCTTCAGGTTAAAAAAAGACCTAAGATGTGTTAGGAGAAAGACACACACACACCCTGGTCTGGAGAGCTGCTGGCAGTGTTGAGCTACAAGGAAAAGCAGTTTGATATGGACTAAGTGACCTAGTCTAAACTAGCTTTCGTCATTCCTGAAGCATTTTATGTGGGGGTTGGGTAGATATTTTTTCTTTGTTTTGCAACCAATACAAAACAGATGCACACTTAATACCCCAAGAGGGGACACTTTAAGCTCACATAATCTGTTTGCTAGTTTGCAACCTAGATCCTCAAAAGTCTACCAGCTGGAGCAGATGGAAAACAGTGCATTGGGATAGACCAGTAAAGCAGGACACCAGCTGGTAACGAATTCTGTAAGAATGAGGGCAATTTTCGGTGGCCGTGCCACAATTATGGAGCACACCACCGGCCTGCAGATGTTTTGCAGCTTTTCAGAAAGATACATGTATCCTCCGGCTTTTTCCTTATGGGGTATATTAGGATCCTTAGTTTGTGCATTTGCTCACAGTGGATTTTAATGTTGCTGTTTGATGGATTTTAATCCCGCTGTTTCATTTTCTAAGTTATTAAGTTGTTAATTGGATTTTAATGTTATAATGTTTGTTGTATGCGTTCTGTAAACTACATTGAACAGTCTCTTTCATCTTACTAATGGCCCATAATTATTCTTATAAACGCAAATAAATAAGATCCAATAACTCACAAACCCTTTGCTAGAGTGAATGCGTACGCAGACTTATTATCTGAGTAGATCAGGATATTATGGTTATAAGCCTATTAAGTTACACTCACCACTGTACGTCCATAGGCATAAATCTCAGAGGATAAGGACCATGTCAAGTTGGTGCTTATCTTCTCAGTTGTGCACTGCTCACATGACTTGGCATGTGACATGAAATTCAGACACTAGCTTAATAATGCCAACTCACCACTGAAATTTATGTTGATGGGTGTACCACCAGCATAATTATTCCCCTGAATTCTAGTTTACTGGTCTTTATTTTTGGAGGTTCCTGTTTTAAGCTCTTCAAGCACGTGAGAATTTTTGCGGGCCAAGTGTTGAAACTAGTAGCAGCTGTGTCCATCTTTTGATGAAGCATTTTCTTATTCTGTCTTTCATCTGTAGTTTATTGTTGCTGTTGCCTTGCTAACATCTCCTTGCCTGGTATTGGTGGAACTGTCCCCGAATCCAAGCCCTTCTTCTATGTTAACGTGGCAGATATTGAAGTGCTGGAGACGGAAGTGTCATACGTGGCCTGTAAGTATGTTGTTGATCTGGATTAGAGATGGGCACGAACCAGCTGTTCATGCTGTTTCGTTGCATGGTTGAACAACTGTTTGTCACTTCCCAGGCCTGCCTCCTCCGGTAGCTGCCCAACTGGGTGCCTTCCGAAGGACATGTTGCTGGGAAGCACCAGACACTTGTTTGGCTATCCCATGAATGGGCACAACATTCGTGCCCATCTCTAATGTAAATCAGTGGTTCCCATCCTCAGGAAACCCAGGTGTTGTTGAACTGCAACTCCCAGAAACCCTGGCCAGTACCTAGGGGTGAAGGCTTCTGGGAGTTGAATTTCAAGAACACCTAGTTTACCCCTGTTTGGGAAGCACTGGTCAAGATGGAGGTGCATTGTGTGGTGCTGCAATAATCTGGGCCAATATTGAGCAGCTGTTGTTGTCAATATCTCATTGTTTTTACAAGGAACATTAAGCAGCAATGAGCCAAATAAAATAGTAAGCTTTTTAACAACTGTCTGCGGTGGGGTTGGGGAGATAGCATGTTGAAATGTTTCACAGCATTTGCAAAAACCCTGCCCTGGGTATAGAAAAACAGTGTTTTAATAATGCTAGACTAAACCCTGGTTCCTTATATGTGTCCTTCTTGTTTTATGGAGGAAGCATTCAAACCCACAAAACATGGACCACACTACCAACAATACATGGGATGCTTAAAGAATGTGTTTAGGAAGTGACACCGGAGCAAAATGTCAGGGGGGGCACCCTTTTTATCCCCCCCCTCCATTGGAATGGACCATCGATTCTGCCAGAGGTCTGAATTAATTGAATGGAAAGTTCTGTGCACATAATGTTTGTGGATCCACAGTTTGCCCTGTTGATTTCAGTGGGAACCCAGTGCCATTCACTTGGCTTTGATTCAGCCCGTTCTCCTTTTCGCTTCGTGACAGGCACGACTGAGAAGATCTTTGAAGAAAAGCAAGATCTGTACGATGTCTACGTGGACAACCAGAACGTGAAGACACACCATGAACATCTGAAGCCATTGCTGAAGATCAACAGTGCAGATAAAGAAAAGTACCGGAGACTGAACGATCAGAGGTAGTACCAGATGTTACATGGGAGATTCAAAGGAAAGCATGCTGCTTATATACCACCCCATAGCACTTAAAGCACTCGCTGGGCAATTCATAACCAATTGTGCAGGTCACATGTTGCCTCCATCCCCCCCCCCCCCCAAGAGCTGGGTACTCATTTTACCAACCTCAGAAAAATGGAAGGCTGAGTGAACCTTGAGCTGGCTACCTGGGATTGAACCCCAGGTTGTGAGCACAGTTTTACCTGCAGTACAGCAGTTTAACTAAGAGATTCTGTCTTAGATTAATGGCAAGCTTGAATGTGGGACTCTGCCTTGAGTTTCTGAGTTTTCCCAGCTTCAAACCACTTCATTCGATCTCCAGCATGCTGCTCAAAATCTGGGGGAAAGACCTTTGGGAAAAGTTAATGACGTTGGCTGGGATACTCTGAGAGTTGCGGTCCAGCAAGATAACTTTGGGCAATCTTGACACTTACCAAGGAGGACCACTGGACCACTAGCAGGAAAACGAACTCTTGAAATGCACAAAGCCTCGAGATGGAAACGGCTGCTGTCTGAACTTAGGACTCCCTAGTTGTGGCGCTATTGGGGTAGAATGGCCCAGGACCTGGACTTGGGGTTTTTGGGTCTCCTTGTGATCCCTTGTTTCTAGGAGGCTAGAAGAAGTCATTGCAGATCCTGCAAACGTGTGGTAGATATATGTATGTATGTGTAAATGGAGGTTTCCCTCTCTCAGACAGATGCTGATGTACTCCCAGGAGGTCGACGGGGACTGCAGTTCTTGTGAAGAAGACCTCTTCATCTTGTAAGTTCCTGTCACTCCCATGGGTCTTTGCTGCATGCTAGGGCACAGGCTGGGTTGGGTTAGCTCAGAAGTAAGCCACACTGCTGCCCTTTTCCAAACTGGGACAGAGTTTTGCTTTGAGTCCATGTGGGATTGAATTCGGACCCATCACCTCCCTCTGCCTTTCTCTCCCCCCCCCCAGTGCCTCCTTCCACCCACATTTACCTACGGCAACAGCAGGTGCTGGACAGAGAGAGGCATGAACCTCAATTCCCAGATTCATGATAGTTCATACATGTAGCACCACGGGTGTGGCACATTCTCTTACCATGCCTCCCCAGCGGGATCCCCCACTCAACAGTTGGCGCACACTTCTCTCCTCCTCTTTGGTGGTTCAACCAGTGTTTGGCAGGAGCACGGGTTTCCCTGCTCTGCCTCCTTGGCTTATCGGCCATTCAGAAAAGGGGGGCAGGACAGGAAAACTTGTGCTCCTGCCAGGGATTGGTTGAACAACAGCAGAGAAGGAGGAGAGGCGCACAGCCCGGCTGGCGAGTGGGTCATTGACCAGGGGAGTGGGGGAAGGGAATGTGTGGTGTCTGTGGCGCTGTGCATACAAACTGGCACCAACCTCCGAACCAAGGTTCGTGCCCATGTCTAGTGTAGGAGCTGTGTTGGAAGTCCTCACGGGGGGGGGGGGAGGAAGAGGTTGGTTTTGATGTCAAAGCACCCCTGGGAAGCATGCAATCCCCAAGGGCTCCTGCGTTGTCAGTGGCCTGGGGGAAACTACCTTCCCAGGACTGCTTGTACAGCCACAGCAGTGTGCCAGAATGAGAGAAGGAAACCCCATCTGCCTTCTCACTGATTGCCATTGGAGAATATCAGCAGCCAGGTACTTGGGGTGAAAGGTGGGGCACCAAGGCCCAGCTTCTCTAGCTCAGCTCAAAAACTGAGTTGAGCTTTGTCAGCATGTAGAACAGGCATGTCCACACGTTTGCCCTCCTGATGTTTTGGATCACAACTCCCAGAATTCCAAGCCTGTATTTCAAATGGCAAAGGACTGTGGGAGCTGTGGTCCAAAACATCTGGAGGGCTGACGTTTGGACATGCCTGATGTAGAATGTCCTGGTCCAAGCACCCCCAAGTGAATGGGTATCAAAGAGGGTTAGCAAGGAGGGTCTCTCAGCTCGAAGAGGTCACCACATAGGTTGAACTCTCTGGAGAATGCCTCCTTAGCCCCTTAGAAAGGTAAGGAAGTGCAGGAATGGCAACCAGGGGTAGGAATTCTGCATTTCAGGAACATCGGCCTCCAGAATCCCCCAAGCAGAATTCTTGGGGTGGGAGAGTATGGAATCACAAGCCAAAGAGAGGCTTTCCCACCAGAATGGGACTCCGTTCCATGTGTTTCAGGTCTGAAGAGGAGGATATTAAGGCAGTGTGGGAGTCACTGCTGTGCCGCCTGGGTAAGGTAGTCCCACGAGAGGCTTCCTGTACAGCTCCTGATGGGTTCCCAGGCAGAGACTCTCTGGTAACCTTGCTACACTGCCATTGAATGGCAGAACTCTTTCCTCCTCCTTCAAAATGTGGTATTTTTACATTGTTTTTAATTGTTCCAATAAAAGGTGTCACCTGCTCTTGGATTTGTGTCTTCTTCAAACTTGGAACACATGGAATAGAGTGGGGTGGTGGTGGTGGTGGTGGTGATGGTGGGGACACCCCCCTTCGGCTTATGATTTGTGCTCTTCTTCTCCCAGAATTCTGCCTGGGGGGAGAGGGGGGGCTCCAGATGAAATCTGGAGGTGGGAGTCCTTGGAAGATGGAAATCTCTGGTTATAGCACTCCAAGTGGCAATTTAAAAAGGGCCAGAATCAGAGTGGAAAATGTCATTGAACTCGTTGGGTTTGTCCACCATGTGAATTGCAACTCAGAGGAGTCCCTTGAGGAAGACCTGGTGTTGACCCATGTCAAGCAAGGAGTGTATTGGAGCCAGTGCTAGTCTGGAGTTGAGTTCTCCATACATTTATCTGAAGGCTATAGGTGGCCACTTTTCCAGTAGCACAGCTGCTTTTACTTGCTTCCAAACATGGCTCTTGGTCAGTGGATTTTACCTGAGGTGTCTTTCTGACTGAGGGTAACAAAAGAGAATGCCTGGTGGATGGAAACGGAACTCTTTGGCTTTCACACATCTTCTTCACCTGCCTCACTTTTCACGTTGTCCCTTCAGGTTCTTCATGGAGCAGAACAACCGGATATTTCAGACCCTGGTGGAAGTGTCAGCCAGTCAAGACAAGACGTTGACAGCGGACCATGCCCGGGGAATGGGCCTAGACCCCCAAGGCGACCGTAGCTTCCTCATGGACCTCCTGGAAGTCTATGGCATCGACGTCATGCTGGTCATTGATAATCCCTGCTGTACTTGAATCGAAGGATGGTCAGAGGAGGGAGGAATGGGAGAAGATCCGAGCGTGAGGGGGTGGCAGCGATTGCAAAAACTATGGGGTGCAGGAGAGCAGCCTTGCTGGAACGTGTCAAAACACCTATAATGCAGGATTGCCTTTATTTAAGAGAACTCTCTATGGGAAGTGTTATTTATGTATACATATTTTATTTCCAATTAATTATCACTTTGAGATACACTGTAACTGAAATGTGGTTTCTGTTTTCCGAGACAGGATGGCCAAACACACTTTCCTTCGTAGTGTTCGGTACAATGGATGACCTGCTTCGTTTTTACCTTCTGAGACCCCCTAATCCAGACCTTTCGGCTGGGAAACTGGGTGGGCGGAGAAAGCACTTTACTTTCTTGAGGACCAAGATGATTTTTTTTTTAAAAAAAATGCTGCTTTGAGCCTCCGTGACTTGCCTGAGGGTTATTCCCTGTCCCGCCAGGCAGAAGAAATCTCTTGAGATTCTGTCTCCGACTGCGGTCTTATCTCCCTATTTAGGATGCTTGAAATGTTTGCCACGTGACGTTTCCTGCCCACAAGTTGTCTTTGGTGGGGCATCGAGGGATGAGAGATCAGGGACACTGCCTCCTCTGACATCCAGGGCTTCATAAGCAAACAAACGAATTTAACCAGAGAGCATCGTGGCGCAGTAATTAAATGCCTGTACTGCAGATAAAACTGTGCTCACGACCAGGGGTTCAATCCCAGGTAGCAGGCTCAGGGTTGACTCAGCCTTCCATCCTTCTGACGTCGGTAAAATGAGTACCCAGCTTGCTGGGGGAGGAGCAATGTGTAGCCTGCATACTGTAATTAAAAACTGTAAACCACCCAGAGACTACTTGAAGTGGTATGGGGCGGTATATAAGCAGACTTTGGAAGACCCTTCTCCTGTTTTGTTTTGTGGGGCTGGATAATCGGAGCCTCATGACCGAGTGGTTAAACTGCAGTAATGCAGGCAATATCTCTGTTCATGACCTGGGTTCATTCTGCTTGTGACTTGAGGTTCCCTCAGCCTTCCTGAGGTCGGTAATTGAGTACCCAGCTCACAGCCGGGGAGGGAGTGGCAATTTGTGGCTTGCTGAATTAAATTGTAAACCATCTCGCGAGTGCTTTACGAACTATAAGAGAAGTACACTTTAAGGGTAATCTTCCCCTCAGCTTTGTCATTTATTTGGTAGAACTAACTTAGAGGATGTCCTTGGTCCATGATGTGTTGTGTTGTTGCCTGGGCAGCATCCCCTCCCGCAATGAGGCAACGTGTGTGTGTGTGTGTGTGTGTGTGTGTGTGTGTGTGTGTGTGTGTGTGTGTGTGTGTGTGTGTGTGTGTGTGTGTGTGTGTTTGTTTGTTTGTTCTATTGCACAGAAAGAGTGTCAGCTTCTGATCAGAACCGGGATCCCTGTCCAGAAGGTCGTCACAGGATTGACTAATGGTGGGATTTTAATGAAAACGAGGAGCCCTGCTCAAGTCTTCCACAACCTGGCGCTGGGAACATGCTTAAAGGAGAGGCGTGTAGTCACAGAATCATAGAGTTGGAAGAGATCTCGGGGGGCCATCTAGTCCAACCCCCTGTGATGCAGGTCCTTCTGCTTCCCTCCATGGCTGACTTTTTTGTGGTTGCAGTGCTAGGCTGTAAGACAGGCATGTCCAAACTTTGGCCCTCCTGATGCTTTGGACCACAACTCCCAGAATTTGAAGCCTGTATTTCCAATGGCAAAGGACTGTGGGAGCCGTGGTCCAAAGCATCTGGAGGGCCAAAGTTTGGACATGCCTGCTATAAGAGAAGAATTATGCCCCTGTGTACCTGCGCTTTTCCAGAATTGTTGTTCGCACGTAACACCTGGAGAGCCAACATGCAAGCAAGAGCCTCTCCTCATCCAACAACGCGACAACTGTGAGAATCTGCCTTTCCATTTGCGTCACAGCCTCGTGGGCAAGTCCAAACTCTCAGTGGTCTTGTGGCTTATTTTATGTAGCAGCCTGTCCTTGTGGCCTTCATGGCGTGGCAACCATAAGTTAGTCTTGGTTTGTTGTCCGTGGAGCATGCACGGCGCTGACAGCTCAGCCTGTCCATGGTCTCAACTTGCCACCCGAGGCAGGGGTGTGACGGATTCCTTGTTGTTGGGTCTTCCGTATTGGTTGGGGCAGCTTCGGAGATGGGCCGCTGTTCTGATCATTCTGATCCAGCACAGTCCAGTACATCCGGAGAAACCTGGGCTAGAATTAGCAGCCGCCATGGTTGCTGAAAATGTGGATTAGAGTGAGTGCTATTTTAAGAGTGGATCCTAGATCTTGCATGGCCTCTGGCTCCTTCTAGTGGCCGGTTCTGGAAAAACATCACCTTCAGAAATCTGTATTTTTAGGAGTTTTCTTTTAATATTTTCAGACCATGGATATCTGCGGATACCGTCCCCATGGATAAGGGAGTCCTGCTGTATTGACGTGGTTCCTAACATATAGCCATGGACAGATTGCGTAGAGTGGAGATACATACTGAGGAAGATCCCTTTTAAAAAAAACTCCTCTGTTGATTGTCACTGTGGTCAATCTAAAACCGGCATAGAATGTTTTCCCCACAAGGTTTTGTCAAGACTACATTTTCTGTCATCGGCTGGGGCAGTCCAATAACTTAAGGAGGGCCACGGGTCCTCCACCTCCCCAGGTTAAAGCCCTTTTGAGAGTTTTACTGCCAATATTGTTGGCCCCCAAAGCCACACTAAATTCTAAATATAAGCCTCGGTCATTGCCAATCATTTAGTTTCCTCTCTGTTTCACAGCCTTCAAGGCGGGTTGGTTTAGTTTCTATGTCCAGAGAGTGTGTGTCTGACTTTCTGAGCTGCCTCTTCGCCATTCAGAGTGGAGTGCCTGTCTACCTTATATTGGGAGAATTAGATTTAGAGGAAGCAGTAAGCCCTGCATATGCGAGCGTCACCTGGTTCGTTGCGTCTTGCCTTTTAGAGCTTTGAAGAGTTGCCTTCTCCTGGATTTTTCCTCTTGTATTGCTCTTAATTTTCTTGAGGGAATGCTTACTGTTGGGTTTTAAATTTCTGTCTATCTATATAAACAAACATCTTAATAATACAGTGGGTACACGCAATTCAATATTATTTCTGCAGTCCATAACAGGGATATTTTGTATGAGAGATATTCCTTCCACATGGTAACACTTTCTACCTACCTCCCATTTAGGTGGTCTGCTGGAAGGACTTTAGTTTATTTTATACTGTATAGCGAAGTATGAGAACAGAAATACCTACAGCTGCTTTTCCCAGTGAATGACAAGCAACTGTGCCTGTTGCTGCCCTTGGTACCCTTTGTAGTAGCAGGGATTATTTGGGCAGGGTGAGCTTGTAGAATATGTTTGGCCCACATTCTGCTCTTCCCACAAATGGTGGAGACAAGAGCATGGCATTCACTGGTCGAACACCACGCTTGGAGCTATGTTGTGAACCACCCCCTTCAGCACAGCTCACCTGTGAGAAGGGAGGAGATGTTTTTCCCTTTCACATTTTTGCATGTTGGTTGGAACAGAACATGTTGTAGAGCTTAGGGTGGAGCCTTCTGAGGTAAAAAGCAAAAGGTTGCACCAGTTCAAATATTGTGCCACTTCAACTACTGGTGATTACTTATAACTAGGCCCAATCTGTAGAAATTACGCTCTTTCTGTCATGCTAGGGAAAGCCTCACTGTTTTGTTGGTTTTGTTAAAGTGGGGGAAAGCAAGTGGACCTCTGAGTACAACCTGTTTGAACAGACACTACTGACAGGTGACCTCGCATTTCTGTTGAATTGGGTCTAATTGTAATTTCAGTCACAAACAGTCCAAGAGATGCTTCCCATGGGGTCAGAACCAAAGACTCCACCCCACTCCGCTGATCACCACTTCCATTCAGAAATGGAGGATGAGGGTGGAAGTAGCAACTACTCTTTCTGATCCTTTGTCATGAAAGAGTAGAGTTAAGGTATAATTATTTATGACTGAACACCCTGGAATTGTTGAAGCGGCAGCCCAAGAGATGGCAAAGCGAGCACACGTAGCGCATGATCACAATGCTGGCATACGGCCCCCACCTTAGAAACATTTCCTTTGCAAAGCCAAATTGGAACTGGTTTTGTTTCAAAGCCACCTTTTGTCTTGAAGTGACGTTTTAAGCTCTCCCCTGCAGAGGTGACACACAGAGCTGCTTCTGAGCCTTCTGTTGTAGCAAACAGAAAGAGCTCTTGTGCTAGTTGAATTTGCATTTTCCAAAGATGATTATTTGTATCTTGGTTTGTGTTGTGTGATCTGGCCTGTTTCATTGTATCTGTCACCTTCCCCTTGATCACTGACACTGGACCAAGCTCTGCTGCAGCCTCTATGACCTTTGGACTCGTTTGTGATCCGCAAGATTTCAGCCTACACTACAATCACGGAAGGCTGTTAAAGCCTGGGTAGTAGTAGTAATAGAAGTGCATGTGTTTTTAACACGAAACTGATGCACGGCACTGCAAGTTAACCCCTCCAGAGGAAAGCAGGCTGACCCTTAGAGCCGTTTTACACGACCCCTAAAATCCACTGCAAAACACTTGCAGATCTGGAGCATAAAATTGTTTTCCCACCAGCAGTGGACTTAAAAAAAAAGTATGGCCACACCCACTTAAGCGTGCCCCAGCGCACTTTACAAGTACCTGGTCTCCAGAAGTAAAAAAAATTCTGATGCATATTGTAAAGCTGTGGATGCCGGGCTCTCCTCGGCTTCTGTTTGTTTTTATTGTCCCTGCCGCCCCTTTAACAGACAGGAATCCCTACAAGGCTGCTCCGATGGCAGACGGAGATGAGCCTGCATTTTTCCCCTCCCTTTTTTTCTCCCTTCCCTCACCACAGGCAGAAGCAACAGAGTGCGGAAAGGTGGGAACAGAGGAAGAGGAACAAAACCCACATGATAAATGGCTGTGGGGGATCCGAATTTAAGCTACCAGCAGATCTTGGGGGTCGTGTAAAATATCTCTTAAACATATCAAGTCTGCCCTTCCTTTCTGTTCCCTGCTCTGTAATCCTCTCCTTTGTCCAGAAGGGCCACTTGTACAGGACATAAATGAGCAGGTGTCACTGTTCTAGCCCTTGCTTTGGTTTCTTGGTGGTGAGTGAATAAGCAGATGGCTAGCCTTTTAAGTTCTCTTATGTGTAAGATTTCTTTTTCTCTCAAGAGGAGTGTGACTGTTTAGAATCATAGATTTGGAAGAGACTTCAGGGGCCATGAAGTCCAACCCCCTGCCATGCAGGAACCCCCATCAAAGTACCCCTGACAGATGGCCATCCAGTCGTTGCTTAAAAACCTCTAAGGAAGGAGACTCAACCACCCTCCGTGGCAGCATATTCCACTGCCTAACAGCTCTAACCGTCAGGAAGTTCTTCCTAATATTCAAATGGAATCTCTTTTCCTGTAGTGCTCCACAGACCACATACATGTGCAATCAGTCCACCAGCTGTTCTCTCTCTCCCCCCCGCCACCCAACCCCCCCAAAAAAAACTAATATTCAAACTTCCAAGAGAACACGGCATGATTGCAATTGCAGCATTAAACAGACAGCCATAGAACTGCCACTGGAATTTGGAATCATTTCCACACAAATTAAGGATCCAAGATTTGGCATTCATGCTGTGACAGCTGAAGAGAATTGATAGGCTTAAGCCATGTGCTCGCTGCTAATGGGTTCAAATTGTCATCTCAAAATTTGAGAGCTGCACTTTTACCACGTTCAAAAACTCTCCCGTTGTGGATCAATACTGTCAACTTCCCTTTAAAGGGAGGGTGGACATGTGACAAAATAAGATTAAATACGTCAACGCTCCCCTAGGGGGAAAAGGTGGCATATAAATATTCAGTGCCCAAAATATTAGAGAAGCACAATTATGTGAGGACAGTGATAGCCCTGTAATCTTCACTATGTACAGGAACGTAAACCTAAAGAATAAACAAAGCCAGCTGCTCCTTTACATAGGAGAAAAGCTAGGACAGGTGACAACAACTTGATTAAATCCCTGTTTTTTTTTTTCTTAAGGTCAAGATGCAAATCCTAGTTTTTGGCCTATGCTGTCTTCATCAGGCTGTGTCCTAATGTATTGTGGATGATGCAGGGGAGAAGGGAAGGTCCAGAAGTCGTGGCAGAGATCTGCTTCTTAAAAGCCAAATGCAGGCTGCAAAACAAAAATAAACAAAATTGGACGTGCAGGTTTCAAATTCCAGCCATGGGCTGGATTTTCTCTCCTAGCTCCCCTTCTTTGAAATCTACACCACCACCACCACCACCACCACCACCCCGACTTGTGGTTGCAGCCTGTATTTTGGAGCTCCCTTTCAAGAAACCAACCTGGCACAGACCCGTCATGAACTTCTGCTTGTTTTATTTTTCTGCATCATCCAGGATATAGTGCAGTGGTGGCGAATGTTGGGCACTCCAGATGTTTTGGACCACAACTCCCAGAATTTCAAGCCTGTATTTCCAGTGACAGACGACTGTGGGAGTTGTGGTCCAGAACATCTGGAGCGCCCAAGGTTCGCCACCAGTGATATAGTGGTGCACAGCTTGATGAAGACTAGTGGGAATCTAAAGGTAGCATTTCCATTTTGTTCTTAAGTGGTCTAACAAAGGCAGTCAATTCAAAAGGGATTTATAGTGACCTAATGGGGCCTTCAGGATGAGATCTTTAAGCAGTTTTACCAGTTCCATGCCCCAGTGAGTTTCCCTGGCTGAGTGGAGATTTGAACCCAGGCTTTGCGAGTCCTAATCGACCACTCTATCCACTAAGTCACACTGGATGTAGCTCAGAGCCAGAGGTTGGGAATCTAATTCCCACCTCCACCCCCACCCCCTTGGGCCTCTCAGGAGAAGGAGTGGGGCTCTATAGCCATGAGCAAGCTTCACAGTCCCAGGGCAACCGCAGAAGGGAATGAATGGTAAAACTACTTCTGAGAAAGTCCCTACCTGGAAAACTTTGTCAACCTTAAATGAATGGTGCATGATATTTTTAATAGACTACTACTTGCCTTTGCTTTAAAAGTATTGCTGCCAAATGTCACTGTGGGAATGCACCATATATGCTGCACTTGAATGTGTCCAAAAATGCCTTTTTTCAGATGTTACATTTCTCTCCCACCCCTGCTTCCAATGGTCAGGATTCTGTACCCACTCTGCATACTCCTGCAAAGGTCAGGGTTCCCTTTGCTGTCTCCTTTTTCCTTGGGCTACATCAGGATAGGCACTGATGCTCCCTTTACTGTTCAGGAACAGAGATACACATTGCCTGTTTAAGTGCTGGCAATAATGCAATCAGATTGAGTGTTGACCACTCCCAGTGGTGTTCAGGAACATGAGACCACAACTCCCACAGTCCTTTGTCACTAGCAGTCTAGGCTCGGAATTCGGGGAGTTGTAGTCCAAAACATGTGGAGTGCCAAAAGTTTGCCACCACTGCCCTACACTCTTGCATTGCTTATGCCCTTCTCTTCTGGGTATTCTTCCAACCCTGCAGAAGCAAAAAGTGAAGTTTTTGTTTTAAAACACTACAGCTGCTTTTATGCATCTCGGTGGGGCACTGAACCACTGTCTTCAATAATCGCACTGGGCAGTTCATAACCACATGGAGACAAAGAATGGAGCATCAGCTGATCGTGTGAACTAACTTTTGAAATGCACATTGCTCTGATACTGTACTTGGGTTTATGAAATCGAAGCTGTGATGGTTCCCCTTCAGCAATGGACAGGCATAGACCTGTGAACCAAGTCAAAGTAATCTACTGCAAGTTAGCATTTGAGGTGTTTACCACTTGCCAAGATAGTGAATGTGTAATTATAGTTGCCAGCTTCATCACAAGAGTTTTCTGTGGAGCAAACGGGTTCTGTACCCACATTGTTGAGCTAGTTGCTTACGTTAGACAAGAAACAAAACTACTGACTGCAGGCCACTAAGTTAAATATTATGGAGAGCTGTGACTGGATCTCTTGATAACTTGATTTTCAAACATTCGCATCTTCTTTCCTCTTGATACTTTATCTCTAGTGGGTCAGGGGTAGCGGCACCATGGAAGCGGTGCATAGGTTCCCTGATGAAACCCACCTCTACCTCCAAGGTTGCTCTTCATGCTTGTTGAAGGGTTAGAACCTGTTTTAACACCCTCCCTCACTGGGGCGGAGGGCTAATGGGCTGCAGCAAGGGGGAGAGGCACTGTCCAAACTTTGGCGCTCCTGATGTTTTGGACCAAAACTCCCAGAATTCTAAGCTTAGATTGCCAATGACAAAGGACTGAGGGAGTTGTGGTCCAAAACACCTGGAGGGCCGAAGTGTGGACATGTCTGCCCTAACCAAATTTGGAATCTCATAGTTGTTTTCTAAAGCCGCAAGCAAGAGAGATCTAATCAGAGACCTCCCGTGTAATACAGCTGAGTTATAAAGAAGCAACTCATGATGGTGCCCCACCTTGAACTGGAAATATATGTTGTAAGTAGTCCCATCCCATTGACATCCTTCTGATGTAACAATACAGTATTTTTTCCTCTTCTCCCACTGCAATAAACATTATATGTATATATAACACACACACTCCACATTACCTAAATGGTTGCAATATCCTCCAATGGACTTCATATTATATAGATGCTGTTTTCAAATTGCTGTGCCAGTAACCCAAGCAGATCTGAGTGTCTCTGCTGAAAACTTGTAAGAGCAAATTACAATTTGATTGGCAACGAGACGCTTCTCACGGAACACTTTTTGTCTTGGCAGTGCTCAGCACTGGTGGTGGCTTTGTTTGCTTTTCAGTAAGAGGGAAGTACCCTCGCTTGCCACTGCTTCTGTGGTGCCCGAGACGGGCTTATGTACATACTACTATGGTGTCTTTTTTATTCTATTAAAATCAACTTTTAACACATCTACCCTTGGTACTGGCTGATTGTTCTTGAACAGCTTTGTGGGATGTATATATATAATTCTGCCATTGGACTGGTTGCCATTTTCTAAGCACAGATAAAGGTTTAAGGATTTTAAAAGTCATAATGGTATTAGGCCTTGAGTGCTGTTTGGCAACTTTTGCTATGCCTTCGTTGGCTGCTTGTTACACTAGTTGAGTTGGTCAGAGCAGAGTATGGGTTTAGGTACCCCCACCTTAAATGTCGGCCAAAGTTTGTGGCTTTGTGGGAGACACTGCGGCTCCACCCTTCCTTGCAAGCAAAAAATCAAGCTATGGATTCTGTCTAGCTTTGTCTTTGAGAGCACGAGTAGGAAAAACCTGTGTGAATGCCGGCTACAACCACTAGGTACAAAACAAAGGCGCATAGGACATTTGTTATATAGCTGGATGCAAATTCATTTTAGAGGGTGTCTGCCCATTTCATTGTCATGGATTCGCAGTACACTTGTTGGCACACTGAGCCTTTACTTTTAGCTATCCAAAGGGGGCAGGGGAGAGTCACTAAAGGGGCACTGCAGTTTACTACCTTGAAATATGCACATTGGCAATTTTTAAGTGGCACTAATGCCCCCAGAACAAAAAAAAAAGTCTCCCAGATATAGCAGGGGGGTCAGCTTCCCTTTATGAAATGAACTTATCAACAGCCAAAGGTGTAACTAAGTTACTGTCTATCCCTACCTATCCAGAGAATGTGAAATGCAGAGATCCAATTATTTACACCTACAGCTCCGTGTAAGAAAGAAGGAAGGAAAAAGAAACAGTTTTTTGTTTTACTTAAGGGCAAACAATCCCCGGTGGCAGTTCAGTAAACAGCTGAGTCAGCAGCATAATGAATGAACCCTTTTTTCCAGACACACAAATTTTCTTGACACATATGCTTCTTGTGATGCTTGCCATTCGTGGCTACAAACCACCAGCGACGTACATCTTGGATCGGGAGCCAAGAGCTAAGGGCATCGCTCTTAAGATGGACGAGCTGACTGCTTCTTGGATTATGATGCCCCTTGAAGCATTTGCTCTTTCTTTCGGGCGTCACAGAAGAACTGCAGCTTCCTGGGTAACAGTCCCACCTCCACCGGCATGGCTTCGTACTCCTCGTTGTCAATCGACAAAAAACCTTCTGTGTCCTACAGAGAAATCAAAGTTTACAAGAAATGGTTACGGCAGGAAGATTGAACAGACACGTTGCCGAAAGCGATGTCTCAGCAGCTGTTTTCCCTGTGATTACGGGGTTCCATAATATCTACCATAAAGAGCCAATTGTTTCTAATTCCATGTTCCTTGTGTTCTCTGTACAGGTTATTTTACAATCGTGCACAGAGTCTCTGTGCCACACAGAACCTCATTTTAGGACTTTCTATACTGTAGGTCAAAAGGAAAAGTGTTCTGTGTATCAGTATAGATTAAAAAAGAAGATCTATTTTCAACCAATATGAAACAGACAGGATTTTTGAAGTGGTGTTTAACACAAATACTGGGCACAGAGAAGAAAACAAATGCATCCATCTTCCAGTACGTACAGCACAATACAATCCCGATCACAGCATTCCAACGGACAATTGACAGCACAAGGAGCTCATGCATGACTATCACACATAACTCTTTTTCAACATAGCAGGAACTGGAGCTCACAGCAAAAAGAAAAGAGTCAACAGATAAGCTCACCACATCATTCTGTCTCTCACCTCTGGAAGCTGAAGGATACAGCGACTCGCCTGCAGACACTGGCTTCCTTCTGGACACAGGTGGGGGTCCTGCATCTTTTGAAGTCTATCCAAAACAAGGATGAGAACAGAACAAATGTTTCTGAGCCACGCTTAAACCCAGAGGTCAAATTTAATGGGAGAGGGATGCTGCTCAATGAAATCTATTGCCTGTTCTCAACAGACAAGCAGTTAAGCCAAGACAACAATAGAATTGGGAATTCAGAGTGTAACTGATGGGGAACATGGTTGGATCCTGTACGCTTTTGTGGGAAGCCAACAGACCTGCACTTCAAGGCCAAGAAACCAGCACAGACCATCTGTCACTCTAATGATATGAAGATCTTACCGTGTTCTCTACAGCTGATGAAAACAATTTGATTCAACTTCTTTTGGACATAAGCTTCACTTATCTTGTATGACTATACTTGATCTGTTCTTTAATTCCTGTATGTTGCTGCCTTTTTTCTTTTCTTTTTGTTTTTCTCTCTCCCAACTCCTCAACCAGTAGTGATAGACAGTTGGAATCATCATCCTATTATTATTATTATTATTATCATCATCATCATCATCATCATCATCATCATCATCATCATCATCATCATCATCATCATCATCATCACACAGCAGACAAGATAACTATGCTGGATTTTGTATTACCAATCACTAGTCGAATGCTTCCCAAGCGTTTAGGACTATGTGATGTATCGGTGAATTATGCGAGCAGGTTCCGGTAAGGTGGCTTTCTGCAGCTGACTGATGGTGACTTTGTCAACTCCAATTTCTTCTAAATACAGTGGTATCCTGACTTAAGAGCAGCTTGACTTAAGAGCAATTCGACTTAAGAGCAGAAAACTGTTGGCATTTTAACTGCTGCCTTACAAATTTTAGAGATGGTCTTCTTGACTTACAAATATTTTTTCCATGTTTTTATTTTTTTTTAACTTATTTGTTTCAATTTTTAGATCGGCACCCCAACTTAAAAGTAGTTCGACTTAAGAGCATGCATTCGGAACGGATTAAATTTGTAAGTCAAGGTACCACTGGACTTGCTTAGCTCTTTAAGCACCGCACCCAGCGGATCACCACTGGGACCACCTGTACCAGTTTATGCCAGAGTCTCTGAAGTTCAATTTTCAGATCATTATATTGGGTAATTTTTTAAAGTTGTTTCTCAGTGACTCTACTATCACCTGGTACAGCAACATCAATGATCCACACTTTTTCTTCTCCACAATCACATTCTTATTCTTATTAAAAAATAGAAAGTCGGACTGGAGAAAAAAGTAAGAGTAAGGCTGAAGCAACACAAGTAAGATCTAGTACCTAAATAATTCAGATATTTGTTGAATATTTATGCTTGTTCCCTGCCCTAAAATTTAATCATCATCATCATCATCTTAGAGCTGATGATAAAGGGCAATATATAAATCTCCCAGATAATTAAACAGTAAAATCATAAAATGGGAGAACAAGCATCTTTTTTGCCCCAAATGCACAAGCCAGAAAAAAGTGAATGTTGGTTTGTCTTCAGTAATATATTTCATGGCAATATACAAGTAGCCTCATTTAGAGAGTCATCTTGAAGCTTCATGAACCAGGGCTTTATGAAGCCTGAGCAACTGGACTCAGGGCTGAATGCCTCCTGTAGCAACAAGTAACCCACACAATCCTTCTTGCCATTTTCTTCTGGCACAGCTAACCCCCTCCCCCTAAACATACTGATTTCTCCAATACATCTCGGTAGCAGGTCAAGCAAAGTGAAATAGCCCCAAGCATTAGCTGAGAAGGACCCTCAAGGAAATGGAGCGAGGAGAGAAAAGTGGTGCCTGAAGTTGAAACAGCAAAGTAAAAGAAGCATGAACAGAGCCATCCATCAAGTACAGGTGGCTAATCTACAGTCCTAGAGAATCTTTTCATAGGGGTATGCAAAACAGAGGAGAAACTAGAAAGAAATTACCTAGGTAATAGCCCAATTGCTCCAAATGGAACTAAAGATACAGATGGTTGATTTCAATTAAGGAATTAAATGCAACATTGGGAAAAGAAAGCTAGAGATTGAATGGCTCAGAGAAAAAACTAGGGCTGATTCAAGGACTAGGCTTATAAAACACAGTATCTTGACAGATAGCCTAAATTAAAATGTATTCCAACCACCTTGAACCAACTAGTCCCTTTAGAACGTAAGATTACACCCACATTCTAGTACAATAAAATTAATCACTGAACCAGGCTGGCTTCTCTTCCAGAAGGAAAACTCCTGACTGAACAAAGGGATCTCAAAGGCACATGGAGCAATTCCAGTACTATAATTTGCCAAGATGGTGGACTGACCTTACAGGGGTGAGGCATGAGAAAGCAAAGACGCAATGTGGCTTACAGGAAGACCAGATTCAAATGCTGGCACACACAAGAATTGTACTGGGCCATCTGAGCCCCACATTCTTTCTCAGACTTCCTTGCTCTCAAAGCATCTCCATGCAATCCTTCCTGAATTTTTTTAGACTTTGACCTCATGTCACCCTGGTCTGGAAAAGGCTCATAAAATGAACAATGGCCTGAACTGGTGGTCAATAGTCTCATAAGGCCATCAGGTGAAAATGGCCTAAGGTGCTGAAACCCATAAAGTATGGGTCCTTAGCTATGGCCTTGGTGGTGGTGATGTGATTTTTTTTCACGCCTCCGCCACCAAGGCCGTGTTCATCTTATGAGCCTCTTTGAGACTAGGGAGGCATGAGATCAAAGTGAACTATAAAATGGAGGACTCACAACTGACGAAGCTGTTTGGATGAGCAGCAAAGCATTTCAATCTCTGAAGAAAAGAAGTCCAGTTGCCATGACTCAACTTCCAGATAACTGTGCAATATATATTCTTTGCATTTTGACGCTTCCACACTCCACACTCATCCTCTTGGTGCTTAAAGCAATCCTTAGCGGAATTCAGTTGTGTCATTTTGTTCTGGCAATACACAGGGATATATTTAGACGCTAAGCATTCCAGAGAACACAGACAGTTCTCCCAGCAATAGTGTGAAACTGTGAAAAAGAGATGTTAAGGCGGAGAGGAGGAAGGGATGGAAAATAGAAGGGCAAAAAATAACACAAAAGAAAAGCAAGCAAACAAGGAAGCATACACAGGAGCTATAGAATGTACACTTTGTTAAAATCTGTATACAATTCCAAGAAAAAGTATGTGAGCCTTTTAGAATTTCATGGTGTTCTGCATTAATGTGTCATACAATGTGATCTGATCTTCCTCTAACTCAACTGTATGGACAAATATAATGTGCCTAAAACAACAACACAATTCTGATCTTTCATTTCTTTATTGAACACAGGTTACAAACCACGATGGAGATGTGTAATCTCCAGGCTTAAAACCAGGGTAAGGGTACTTCAAGGGCCAGATGCAGGGGAGTGGTAGCAGGAGACAGATATCTAGTCTCATGTGCTTCCAGACACATTTGGTGGGGCCACTGTGAGATACAGGAAGTTGGACTAGATGGGCCTTTGGCCTGATCCAGCATGGCTCTTCTTATGTTCTTATATTCTATTCAACATTCAAAATACTAAGTGGGAAAAGTAAGTGAACCCTTGGGTTGAGCTTAAAAAAGTCAACTGGAGTCAGGTATTAGCGTACCTGGAATCTTGTTAAGAAAATGACTTTGGAGGTGTGGACTAGAGCTACCTGAGTGATTGCCAAAGATTTGAAGGCACCATTGGAATTGTCTAACATTTCTGTTCACGAGTCTACAGTATGTAAAACATGGAACAAGCAGGGTGTCTATGGCAGGACACCACAAAGGAATCCACCGCTTACTAAGAACATTGCAGCACATCTGAAAGAACACAATGCGAAAGAACACAATGACACTCCACAGCATTAGCAAAATATTTTGTGGACTGATGAAGCAAAAGATTGAACTATTGGGAAAGAACACACTGCACTACATCTGGCATAAAAAAGCCACTGCATATCAGCATGAAAACATCACCCCAACCGTAAAGTATGGTGGAGGAAGCATCATGATGTGGGTCTGCTTTGCTGCATCAGGGCCTGGCTAGCCTGCAGTCCTTGAGGGGAAGATGGATTCCCAAGTGTATCAAAAAAATTCTCCAGAAATGGTCTGTATGCCTGCTGAAGCACTGTAGAAGTTGGGTGATGCAACAGGACACTGACTCAAAACACTGGAGCAAGTCCACCACAGAATGGCTTCAGAAAAAACATAATCCGCCTTTTGGAGCGGCCAAGTCAGAAAGTCCAAGCCTAACCCAATAGAGAGGCCATGGAATGATCTGAAGAGAGCCATACAAATATGTGATATGTCCAAAGAACATGACAGTGCAGTTCTGCCAGGATGAATGGGCCAAAATTTCTCCTGAATGATCTGCAGGTCTGATCCACAGGTACAGGAGGTGCCTCGTTGAGGTTATTGCTGACAAGGGTGTGTGTGTGTGTGTGTGTGTGTGTGTGTGTGTGTGAACCAGTTACTTTTCCCATTAGCATTTATTTTCCCATTAGTTTCTTGTGGACTGGTATGTAGTACCACACTGTCAAATCATAAATGGGAACAGCATTAACCACAATAATGGTGGTTTCGCTCTTCATTTATTTCCTCCCCCCCAATTAATTTCTAGGAGTCTGGTCGTCAAACTGAAGTCTTATATTGTTTGTGCTCAGCACATCACAAAGAAGTGATAAAATCATACAAATTGGAATATCCCTGTGATTTGGAGTCACCATTAGAAACTCTGTGCGTAAGAGTAACAGGCCACAAGGATGGTCTAACAGTAGGCCTCCAACCCAAACCTTCGAGGAAGACTGGCAGTCGGAGAATGTTGTAAAGGAGGCATCCAAGAAGGGAAGCCTGGTTATAATGGGGGACTTCAATTACCCTCACATAGACTGGGTGAACTGTTGTTCAGCACATGATAAAGAGATAAAGTTCTTAGATATGCTAAATGATTGTTCCCTGGAACAGATGGTTGAAGACCAAACTAGAGGTATAAGAATCCTGGACTTGATCCTGAGTAATACACAGGATTTGGTGCAAAAGATTAATGTGGCTGATCCAATAGGGAATAGTGACCACAACACAATTACTTTTAACTTAATCAGAGACTGCCAATCACTGATAAAATCTAACACAGAGACCTTAAATTTTCAAAAAGGAAATTTCCCAAAGATGAGGAAACTAGTAACAAAGAAGCTGAAAGGGAAAATTGAGAGAGTCCAAACACTCCAACAGGCATGGAGTCTGCTCACAAAAACAATAACAGAGGCCCAATTGGATACCCAAAAGGAAAGAGGGCACTGCCAGGTGTTTGGGAAGTGATCAAAAGCAAGAAAAGCTCATTTAGAAGATGGAAGGTTTTTCCAAATGAGGACAACAGGCAGAAACATAAATTCTGGCAAACAAATGCAAGGCAACAATCAGGAAAGCGAAGCAAGACTTAGAGGTGCATATAGCTAAAAATACTCAAAGAAATAGCAAGCACTTCTTTAAGTACATTAGAAGTAAGAACTCAACTAGGAAGACCGTTGGACCATTACATGACAATGGAAGGCAATGGATTATTAAAAAGGAAACAGAGATTGTAGAGACACTCAATGAATTCTTTGCTTCAGTATTCACTAAAGAAGACAAGAGACCACATGCCCAAAACAGAGCCTATTTTTGTAGGGAGGGAAACCAAAGAATTAAGTCAGATAGAAATAACCAGGAAGGAGGTTCTTGCATGTCTTGTTAAACAAAATGCTAACTAATCACCAGGACCAGATGGCATCCATCCATGAGTTCTCAAGGAACTTAAAGATGAAATTGCTGAGGTCCTAGCCAAAATATATAATCTTTCCCTCAAATCAGGTGTTGTGCTTGATGACTGGAAGGTATAATAGTAATAATAGTAACACTAATCTTCAAAAAAAGGATCCAGAGGTGATCCAGGAAATTACTGACCAGTCAGTTTGACATGTATCCCAGGTAAAGTGATGGAAACCACACTAAAAGATAAAATTAATATGCACATAGAAGAGAAGGCACTGCTGAAGGAGAGCCAACATAACTTCCTCAAGGGCAAATAATGCCTCACTAATCTGTTGGAATTTTTTGAGAGTGTCAACAAGCATGTGGATAAGGGAGATTGACATTGTTTATCTGGACTTTCAGAAGGCTTTTGACAAGGTCCTGCACCAAAGGCTCTTGAAGAAACTTGCCAATCACAGAATCAATGGACAGGTCTTGTCCTGGATCAGCAACTGGCTAAGGGACAGGAAACACGGTAGCACTAAATGGAAACTTCTCTAAGTGGAGGGAGTTAATGAGTGCGGTCCCACAAGGTTCAGTACTGGGACCCCTGCTCTTCAACCTCTTCATAAATGATCTAGACGTAGGAGTAAATAGCAAGGTAGCCAAATTTGCCAATGACACTAACTTATACAGGGTAGTAAAAACAGAGAGGTTTGTGAGGACCTCTAGAGAGATCTCTTGACACTGGGGGAGTGGGCAAACCAATGGCAAATGAGCTTCAACATTAGTAAGTGCAGAGTGATGCACACTGGGGCAAAAAAACCCAACAACCCCGAGTTACAGGGTACCCGAATTTAAGAGCAACTCAAGAGCAATTCGACTTAAGAGCGGAAAACTGTTGCCATTTTAACTGCCACCTTACAAATTTTAGATATGGTCTGCTCAACTTACAATTTTTTTTCATTTTTTATTTTTTAACTTTTCAATTTTTAGATAGGTACCCCAATTTAAGAGCAGTTTGACTTAAGAGCATGCATTCGGAACGGCTTAGGCAACAGTCATTGGCACCCTATTGTGAAATACCGCACGTGCAATGATAAACTGGGTAGGTGATGCAACTCCTAACCCAGGCATGTCCAAACTTTGGTCCTCCTGATGTTTTGGACCACAACTGTGGGGGTTGTGATCCAAAACATCTGGAGGGGCAAAGTTTGGACATGCCTGTCCTAACCGATAAAGTACCTGGCAGTTAGATGACCACAGTGACATAATCAGCACATCGCCAACTAGCTGCATCTGGTTCTTCAACTTCAACAGCACCAGCAGTAATTCAGACACAATGCTGGACAATCTTTTATTTGCCATCGGAACTAGATTTTCTTCGTAAATAGGAAGCACCAAGGCAACAAACAGCAAGAAACATTCAACCACACATGTATGTCTCCCTTCCACGGATCCTAGCCCAGAAAGCATCTCTAGAAAAAGATTCAGCTACATAGTGCAGACACCTAGCATCTCACTGATTTAACAGCTGTCACCAGCCTGAGAATGTTCAGAATCCAAGCCCTGCAACCACTGCACTCTTCAGATCCACTGGGACTTTGGGAAAAGCAAACATGATCACACATCATATAGTAAGTGCAGGGCCTAAGGGGAGCTGCCTTCTGAAGGTTTTCTTTAGCAACTCTTTACACTGACAGTGTCCCCACGTGGGCTTTTGCCAGCAAATCCCTTCCCAATTCTAAATTTAATCTGCCCACTAGAGATCTTCCCAGTACTGCTCCTTCTGTTTTCACTGCCCTTCCTTCTCTCTTCAGTAACTCAGGCAGGGAATGTGAAGAGCTGGCTTCCTAAAAGCTGCTGGAGTCGTGGCACATAATTCTGCTTTTCTTTATTCCCAGCACTGCAAGACGACACCAAGGATGAAGGCTCCAATGCATACGTTGAATGCATTCTGCCACCAGATGAACAACATATGGAGCCATCCAGAAAATGGGACACCGCTCCAAGTTAAGTTAGATGCACTGGCTTATACTGGACAATGCACTGGAGGCATGACACCAGACTCTCCTGACTTTCCTAAAACACATTATCAGCTGTGATCATTATTTACAGCCCTCCTTTCAGTCATAATGGTTGGGAACAAACCAACCAAACCAGGTGGTTGTCTTTGTACGCACCTCTGCACACCCAATTTCCAAACCAACTTACTAGATCAAGTGTGTTCCAACTTCCTGAAGTGCAAGATGGCCAAGGACTACAATTAGATTATCAGTAAAACTATGCAGGTGCTATAAACAGATGAAAAATACAGATAAAGACAAATAAATGGGCTTGCTACAGCTGAAAATGAATTTGTATAAAATATACATCTTTTCCATTTTCATTCAAAGAAATGTGAATCTTCTCTCTCCCTCATCTTTATTTGCGGAGAGGATCCCAATGCACCAAGTGCAATATCTTCCCCCAGATCCTTGGATAATAGCGTAGGATGTGCTACATGTCTTAAACCCATCTACATGTCAAACTTGATTCCCCACCTTGCTCAAACTTAGGCACAGTAATATATAATGCCACCACAAGTCAGCAGTAGGGAGCCATGCAGAGAATGAAGGATACAGAGAGCTGTTCCTTTGCAATGATCATGGAAATCCTAAATTGGGATTAATCATCAAGAACTTCATATTCATAATGACTGGCTCTGAGACACCACTGGTTTGGTTTACAACAGGGGTGCCAGACTAGTAGAGTTACTGATCTGGTTTTCAGCTTCACAATAAAAGACAACATCTCTACTTTTATCCTTTAACACTCCCTTCCTATTCAAGGCTCACTACAACCCAAACTAAAACTGAAACAATACACATAATAAATGCTGTGGGTATTATAAGGCACGTGTAGTCTCTGGTGTTTTAGTACTCACCCTCTCTTTATGTAGTCTCCTTTACTAACTGTATCTGGTTCAATACAAATATTCATGAAGTCTTCCGTGCGCTAAAAGAAATGTTCAGAACAAAAGGACACATTCATGTTAATATCAGGCTCTAACATCGTATACAAACGTTCCTCTGAAATCCAATTAAGTCCTCTTTCTGACTTTGAATAACATAATTAGCTTCTTCCACTCCCTGGGGAGGAAAGGAATATTTGGGAGGTAAGGCAGATGAAAGAATTACTTCTGTGTCCCATTAAATGGCCTAGTCAGGTTTAACTAAACTGAGTTCCTGTTCGTGCCCATACAGACTCAAATCCCTTATCTTTCTCCATGTGCGTACCTTCACTCGCTTTCCAAAGCTAGAGGATTAAGGAGATCATTTTGCATTAACATCTAGGGCTTGCCTGTTATGTTTTTGTACCTTGTCACGAAGGCAATGAGAAAAAGGCATCTCGGTTTCGCTTCCTGTTTGTGAACTATAGCAAAGCCCCGACAAGTGAGATTGTTATAATTATTTTTAAAGGGGAAGAAAGTTTTCAACACGAGCCACCATTTCTTTCACATTATTTCACAGATGGGACGACACCACCTTTGCTCTCGGCCTAATGTTCTTTGAGGAGAACCAGGGTCTGCGCATGCGCACGCACACATAACAACAAGAGCCTTGGTTTTCTCACCCCACTGGCAAAGCCCTGTTGTAAAATGAGTCAAGTGGATAGAGGGACACTCTTCTCCTTCTCACAAAATACCAAAACTAGGGGACATCCACTCAAACAGACAAAAGAAAATATTTTTTTACCCAATGTGTTGTTAGTCTGTGGAACTCCCTGCCACAAGATGTGGTGATGGCATCTGTCCTGGATGCCTTCAAAAGGGGATTGGACAGATTCCTGGAGGAGAAGTCCATCACAAGTTTTAAAACTGGGGTAAACCAGATGGAGATATGTGACAGATCTCTAGGCTTAAAGACCGGTGGGGCCATTTCAGGAAGGACCAGATGGGCCTTTGGCCTGATCCAGAATGGCTCTTCTTATGTTCTTAGAGATGTGTAATCTCCAGGCTTAAAACCAGGGTTCTTCATGCAGGGGAGTGACAGAGACAGATCTAGTTTCATGCGCTCCCAGACGCTTTTGGTGGGGCCACTGTGAGATACAGGAAGCTGGACTAGATGGGCCTTTGGCCTGATCTAGCATGGCTCTTCTTATGTTCTTATGTACCCCTTTTTACCTCAATGGAACTTGGAGACAAAGTACAGCATGTTAAGGAATCTCTTCTTGTACTTTTCAATTGGGGGGGGGCACCTATGCATGGTCTATCACACTTTGTAAATCCAACTCTGCCTAACTGAAGAAAAAGAGTAGAACTCCGAATCCCAACACTCCCATCATGGAACATTCTCTTCTGGCCTCTCATTCAACTTCAGAGATCCATCAAGCATTCTCCACACACTTTTAAGCATTTTTTCGTAACCCAAAAGGACTGAGAACATTGGTCCCCTTGGTTTTTAAGAGAAAAGGAAAGGAAAGCAGGGCCTCTCAAAGTCTATTCCCCCGTGTCCATGCTGTGCTCTTCAAGTAACTGCAACACACACACCATGAGCCCAGGGTATACAGTGGTGCCTCTTAAGACGAATGACCCGTAAAACAAATACAGTAATTCATAGGACGAATGAAAGTTCTAGGAATAGCCATACTTCCCAGGACAAAAAAATCCCTATGGATTAAGTTTGTTTTAAGAGGTACCATAGCGGCTAGGCAGAGCGGATTGGGTGCTGCAGACTGATCCTTGGCTGCGGGGGGGGCTTTCTGAGGGAAGCAGCTGCAGTGGCAGGGCAGGGCGAGGGTCACTGCGCCCCTGGCTTCACCCACCAACCTGGTGGGCGAAGCAGGGATGCAGTGATCCTCGCCCAGCTTGGGCTGTTTGTGATGGAAGTGGCGGCGACAGGGCTGGGCGAGGATCACTGACAAAGCCGCAGGTCAAAAAGACACACTGAGCTGCTTTGGGGCACTCAGAGTGTCTTTCCCCCAGCGGCTTCTGCTCCCTGACGCCTCTTCCTTCCAGCTTTTGGGTGCCTGAAAAGAAAGAAGGGACAGAGAGCTGCAGCCAGCAAAAGGGGGAAGCTTTTCCCCTGCCCTAAGTCAGCAAAGAAGGGGAAAACCTGATTGACTGATTGATTGATTGATTGATTGATTTCTATACCGCCCGTCTTCCCAAAGGAACTCTGGGCAGTGTACAACAATTGCATATAACAACTAAAAACAAAACAAAACATGGCAACCAATTAAATAGTAATAATAACAAAAATAACAAAACAAAACAAATAATAATAATAGTAATACTCAGCAAGACGGCAGAACAAAACAGAACAAAACAAAAACCTAATGGTCGCCAAATGTCTCTCTAAAAAGCATGGTCTTGAGCGCTTTTTTGAAGGCTGGCAGGGACTGTGCAAAGCTTCCCCTCTCTGCTGGGTTGAGGGACAAACCCCCTCAATCACCGGCAGCCGAAGGCTGATCGACACAGCCACGACAGGCAGCTTGGAGCTGTCAAAATCAATTGTCATGTCGGCTGCAGGGGGAACAGACTTTGGCTACCCATTGATTGAGGGGGTTTGGGACAGCCTTCCTATAGGAATGCACTTAAAACCCTCCAGAACTGATTAACTGGTTTTCAATGCATTTCTATGGGAAAAGGCACTTTGCAACATGAAATTTTCATAGAAAGAATTGCCCCAGAGAACTAATTAAATTCATCTTACAAGGTACCACTGTAGATAACTATCTATTATGGAGAGAATGTAAGATAGATCATATCTCAATTCCAAAGGGATACACATGGTATATAAAACCCTACCGCTTTCAAATCAGACCCAAGATACACGGCTGTTATTCCTCCATATACAAAACAGTAGCGTTTTTGGAAGAGGAGTGAAGACTCAGGGCTCATTTATGGAGATATTCTTACTTTCAAGTCCAGGTGCCTGTTCTGAGTAGTGACCGAGAATTCGATAGCAGACAGCTGTGTTTCTTCCCAAGCTTCAGGAACCACCTCCTTGGGGATTTCTGAAGTCCAAGAGAGGAGACATCATTGAACAGAGAGTTAAACAGGGCGGTATTTTGCTAAGACCAGTTCTCAAATGTGGGCTGCAGATACCTCTAGACCAGGCATCCCCAACACCCAATCCATGGCTTCCTAAGAACTGGGCCCAAGTTTTCCTGTGAGGGATGCATCTGAGTGGGCGCACACACTTCTCCCCACTTCTGTGTGGGGCTTTTCCTCCCCCGTGTTGTTTTTGTTTAGGTAGCAACAGAAGTAGAACTGGTGGTGGTAGGGGGACTGCACATGTGCACCTGAGAAGAAGCAGTTTCTGGTCCTAAAAAGGTTGAGATGGCTGTTCTAGACTACAACTCCCTGTAGTGTTCCCAACCAACACATCGGATGGTCAGGGTACCACGTTTTCATGCATTGGATTTTCATGCTTGTCGCTGAAAAGAGACTATAGCAACACTGCAGGAAAAAGAAAGCTAACACATATTGAGTAAACTGAAACGGCTGAAGGATCTCTCAGGGTCAGGTCCAATGGAAACGACAAAGAGGAAGCATTCTCCTCACCCCAAACCATTCCAAAAATGTAAGTGGGATGCACTGCTGCTTACCTTTGGGGTCAGGTGTCCAGAAATGTGCAAGCCTCTTGTAAAGCCGGATGTACAAAGGAGGCCTAGAAGTCTTCTGCTCTGGTTCCTCAGGGGGCCTTGGAGTTGGGCCCAGATAGTTAAGCGAGGCCACATGTTTCTGAGGCCACTCCTTGGAAAGGGACCAGAAAGAAAGTGAAATAACCTGCTTTGACAGAACTCGCAGACTTCTGATTGATCTGACACAGCTACAAAGCGATAGGTGACGAATACTAAAGGTCAAGGTATCTGGAAGTTGTGTCATGGCAACTGGACTTCTTTTCTTGTGAGATCGAAACATTTTGCTACTCCTCCAAGCAGCTTCATCAGTCTGCGGAAAAGTTAGTGGCGAGGCCTCTAATTTATAGTTCTCCTTGATTTAACATCACCCTGGTCTGAATGGGCCCATTAGGTGGACAGGGGCCTGAAGAGGTCCTTTAGGTGGACAATGGCCTGGGGTGCATTACATGAAGCTGCTTGGATGAGTAGCAAAACATTTTGATCTCACAAGAACAGTCATCCAGTTGCCATGACACAACTTCCAGATAACCTCACCTGAATGACTGAGAATCTTCACAGACAAAGGACACGGTACTACAGATATTTCTACCACCTGCTGCTTTAAATCTATAGCTGTTCTATGAGTTCCCTTCTCCTGAGTGATGAGGCAAATACACCTTATTTCCAGCTGAGGACAAATAATACGGAAGGAAGAAGTAGATGGGGATAAGGAGCACCTGAGGAAAGATTGAACACCCTTTGCTTTTGCCTACCCCATACTTTGTGACCACTGTTTGGCAGTAACTTGGCCTAGACCATCACTTGTGGAATATAGTCTGACTCTAAGGACTATCCCAACCACAAAGACAAGCATAAACATGCAGTTTCTGAAGAGAGCACCAGGTCCCCAACCTTTCTGGCACCAGGGACTGGAGTTTTTCCACAGATCTGGGTGGTGGTCTCAGGTTGATTTTAATTTCTTTCCTCCCTGTGTGGGGCTTTTCCCCCCCTTGTGCATGTGTGCAACTCCCCACCCCCACCCTGACTCACTGGTTCCATTGTGACCAAAACAAAAATGGTCATGATAGGAGGGGAGGAAATGCCCCGCACAGAGAGGGTTTAGTCTCCCCCCTCTAGATGGAACCTTCCAGGACACTGAGGGGGCTACACGGGGAATTGATCAATGTGGCACTGTTGGGGCCCCTTGACCTAAGTGAGGAATGCTTTAGACAAAATAATGTAAGCTTATGCCCTCTTGCATTTTGCTTGCCATGTGCCAAAAAGACAGAAGGCTCATTCTGGAAGAAGGCCAAAAATGAGAAGGGCTTCAACAAATCGTTAAATAGTCAAATGAGATAACCGGTGGGATGTTATAGAACAGCGGTAGGAAGCCTAGTGCTTACTTGGGCTTATATGAACATCGAACGCTTGTCCAGGGACTCAAGCGGGACACAACCATTCCTCCAGCCACTCCACGCAGGCCGTTTCCACAAGTTGTTGTGGCTGGACCAGAGGGTCTGTCTAGATCATGCCTTACATGCCTTGTGTACAATTCTGGTCACCGCATCTCAAGAAAGACATAGTGGAACTGGAAAAGGTGCAGAAGAGAGCGACTAAAATGATTACTGGGCTGGGGCACCTCCCTTATGAAGAAAGGCTAAAACAATTGGGCCTCTTTAGTCTGGAAAAAAGGCGCTTGAGGGGGGATATGATTGAGACATACAAAATAATGCAGGGTATGAGTAAAGTGGATAGAGGGAAGCTCTTCTCCCTCTCTCAAAATACCAGAACTAGGGGACATACACTCAAGTTGAGTGCTGGGAGAGTAAGAACTGACAAAAGAAAATATTTTTTCACCCAGCGCGTTGTAAGTCTATGGAACTCCCTGCCACAGGATGTGGTGATGGCATCTGGCCTGGATGTCTTCAAAAGGGGATTGGACAGATTCCTAGAGGAAAAGTCCATCACGGGTTACAAACCATGATGGAGAGGTGTAATCTCTAGGCTTTAAACCAGGGTACTTCAAGGGCCAGATGCAGGGGAGTGGTATCAAGAGACAGATATCTAGTCTCATGCGCTCCCAAACGCATCTGGTGGGGCCGCTGTGAGATACAGGAAGCTGGACTAGATGGGCCTTTGGCCTGATCCAGCATGGCTCTTCTTATGTTCTTATGTTCTTATGTTCTTACGTGCCTGTCCTATGGACCTGGAGGATTTCAGCAGAGGACTAGATGCTAAGTATCTGCTGAGGGATCAGGAGAACCATGTGAGGTGGGGAGGGCGGCAAAGAACTGGCAGCTCCTTTAATGGAAGTCAAATCTGTCAGCAGCTGAGAACTTTCAAACGGGAGCAATTAACCTTTCTGCTCATTTTGTGACAGAAGGTAGGCTGACTGCAAGAGGCAGATTATCAACAGACCTATAGGTTCTATTTATAGGCACTGCTTACGTCAATTGAGCAAATCTCTGGGTGAATCATTAGCATAACAAAAAAAAAAAAACACAAGAGGGGCCTGCAGGACTGGAAGGCAGCAAAGTAGCTTCCTCTAATGGGTCTCAGCTGCATCTCAGCATCCCTTCACTCTTCCAGAACACCTTGAATATTCTCTGGCTAACAACTCCTAACACGGCTGTACTGTTTTAGCTTTCAGTTTCTGCCACCTACAGAAAACAGACACGGTGCAGAACTGGCTTCACCTCAATCCTACCCTGAAGAGACGATTTTTAGATATGTGAAAAAGGATTCTGGCATCAATATTGCCCTACGTGTGCTCAGCAAGCAATAAAAATTACATGACAAGTTGCACAATGTAAGAATAGGACAGCAGTCTTAGATTGAGATAAGGGTCTCTCTAGGTCAGATTTCTAATCTGGGATGGGAAATTTTAGTTTTCTGGATGATAGATGCCAGAACTCGACAGCCAGTGGAGCCATTTCGCCGACTTGGTCTTTTGCTACCTGTTAGTGGCTCTATTGGAAATTTCTCCTGACTGTGATGTCATGTTACGTTATACTCAGGGTATGTGTCTTGTTAGCTTATGCATCATTTTGGGCTGAATGTTGTGTTCTATGTCCTTTGGTAAGTCATCCAGAATAGTGGTTCGCCACGAGACCGGCGGGGGGAATATAAGTCCAATCAATCACTCAATCCATTCTGCCTGGAAATTGTACAGGGCCCTTTCACCTGTGAGAATGTGCTGTGCCGTGACACTATGCTTGGTCTTGTGTGGAGCCCAGATCTTCCCAGCAACACCGCGAGGCTTATGACTATGCTTACGACCACGAGTGAAATTCCTTTACCTTTAACGTGTTAAAGAAGTGGGCTGCTTGGATTTTCAGAGGCCCAAGATACCAATACCTGAGACAGAATAACACAAAGGAGGGGGAGGAAATTGAATGTACAGTATGTGGATGGCAATTATCCTTCCCAATACAATTTCTCCTAAAACCGGGAGGGTGGGACTTACAAGTCAGTAGACTCACTGTCAAGTTGGACTTAAAGTCAAACCAGTGGCTTGACTTGGGTTTGGGTTCTCCCCCCCCCCCCACACACACACACCGTTCCAGTGGCTCAGACTCAACTTGTAACCCCTCTGCCTCCTTATATACCTCCCCACAGCACTTAAAAACATTCTCTGTGAGGTTTACAAGTAATTGTGCCAGCTACACATTGCTCCTCCAGAGAGCTGGGTCCTCATTTTATAATTGAACCTGCAGGCCATGAGCGCAGTTACAGCTGCAGTAGAGCAGTTGAACCACTGTGCCGCAGGACTCTTGTAAGGACATAGAAATGGGGCTTGTGGAACTCAGGTCTTGGAACCAGAGGTTTCGTAAATGGTTTCCCATAGGAATGCATGGAAAACTCAGGGAAGCGGCTGCTCCTGTTGCAGCTCCTTGATAAGGACACTTCACAGAATCATAGAATAGCAAAGTTGGAAAGGGCCTACAAAGCCATCAAGTTCAACCCCACCCCCTGGTCACTGCAAGAATACAAGTCAAAGAATGTCTGCCCAGTTGATTGCCCAACAGTTCACCTAAGTTAGTGGATCTGTAGAAGATTGCCTTGGGTCTACAAAGCTGAAGGAGCCGCCAGATTTGCAGTTTGGCTGAATCATAACAAGCTGATATAAGAAAGTTTGGAATCTGTGTTTCTAGACTCTGGGTTCTCACCCGTGAGTAACCCAGGGGATCTTGGGACAGTAGCTCCTTGAAGCCTTCAACACTAACCATGCTGCCCGAGAGTTGCAAGCCAAGAAAATCTGGGCTACCACAGCTCTATAGGAATAATGGCCTAGTTTCTGTCACTGCAGCCAAACCCTGCAAGTTTTGGAATGCAATGCATTCTAACAGGCGCGAAGACCCATTGTGTGGATTCAAAGAGTCCACAAAGAAGAACAAAGCTTGTTAACACAGGAGTGGATCAATGTGTCACCAGCATACTTTAATGAAACTATAAACTGCCCAGAGACTACTTGAAGTGGTATGGGGCAGTATATAAGCAGAACACTTTGCTTTGCTTTGAGTGATTATTAATGGCACCTTCTCAAACTGGGAGAAGGCAACAGAGTGAGATACCACAAGAGTCAGTCCTGGATCTGGTGCCCTTCAACATTTTTCTTAATGAGTTGGATGAGGGGGTACAAGGAATGGTTATCAAATTTGCAGGAGACACAAAATTGGGGGAATAGATAATATCCGGGAAGACAGAAACATTTTTTTAAAAAAATCTTGATACAATGAAGCCACACAATGAAATGTAACAGGGATAAATGCTAAGTTCTAAACCGGAGGAAAAAGAAACGTAATGCACAGTTACAAGATGAAGAATACTTGGCTCATGAAGATTATAGGTGAAAAAGAGACTGAAATTATTATAGACCACAAGCTGAATATAAGCCAACAGTGTGTTGAAGCTGCAAAATAAAAAGTCAAATATTGTTTTAAGATGTAAAGTACCAGTTTGGTACTGGTTATGCCTCATCTTGAATGCCATGCCCAGTTCTGAACACTGCATATTCAGTAGGATTCAGACAAACTGGAACAAGTTCAGAGGAGGACAACGAGGGATTACAGGACTGGAAACCAAACTCAGTGAGGAAAGGTAGATGGGAGTGGGAAAGACAGAAAAGAAGTGTGAGAGGAGATTTGATAGCACTCTTCAAATATTTAAAAGACTGTCATAGAGAAGTGGAGCAGGATCCGTTCTCAATAATCCCAGAGTGGAGGATAGAACTGGGCTGAATTTACAGGAAGCCAGAGTTCAACTGAATATCAGTGGGAGAAAGGACCTTCCTAACTGTTAGAACAGTGTGACAATGGAAACAATTACACTGAGAGGCACTGAATCCTCCAATGTGAAAGGCATTCAAGGAAAAAAAGAAGGAAACCATCTGTCACATCTACTTTGATTTGTATTCCTGGCCTGAGCAAGGGATTGGACTTAATGGCCTTATAGGTTCTTGCTCACTCCATTATTCCATGAGATAGTGTCAGACACGTCAAAGAAAAGGACAGGAATGTACAGGGTATTTTTTTGGAACGCAAGAAAGCAGAAAGTAGGCAGCAGCCAACGACAAAGGGAAAGAGACACAAGGTTAATGCTTTATTTCTTACTTGCTGACTTTGGCTCCGGCATCTCTGTAAGACCCCCATCGTAAACCAGTTACAGCAAATACAGGCTGCTCTTTGTTTCCCTGTAAAAGAAAACAAACAGGGGACAATCATTTGTACAGAAGCAGCCAGGCCTTCAAATTGCACTTGCTTGTATTGATCTCAGCAACAGTAGACTAAATATTCATCAAAGGCTGAACAACGACAACAGAACTAATGAGTAGATGCTCCAAACTCCAATAGATAATTACAAATTAATGCCCCGAACAGCAAGGGTTTCGTGGAGGGAGGGAGTGGCTATTAGATGGACAGCAGCTCCCATCATTCCTCACCACTGGCATGCAGAAAGTTGAAGGTTTGATTCTAAGCATCTCCAGTTTGGCCAAGGAGAAAATCTGCTAGAAAACCTGGAGAACTCTTGGTTGTGCCAACAACACGTGAACCCAAGGTCTGATTCAGTGTAAGGCCAATCTGTTAATCATCCCGAATCTCCAGCTTTCTTGCACCCTTTAAGCCAAAGGCCACTTCATGTTCTGGAGACCAGAAGACCAAGGCAAAGAGAGACAAACTGCATTCTCAACTGCTGCACAACTATGGAATCATCAAGGGGGGAGGAATTCATACAAGAATTATGAGAAACGGAGGCCTCTTTGCTCACTGGCCAAGTGGCTGCTTTCATTACTAGAAGCAGCTAAACCAAGAACCCTGAGATATCAACCTTGGTTTCTCAAAAGTGAGATAATAAGCTGTGTGTCCTGGTAACACATTGTGTGAGGAAAGGAAACATCTGAATTGTTGTGTGTGTTGTTCTTGAGTGAATGTCAGAAAAGGCTCTTCAACTGAACAGACTCTCCAGAAGCACCTAAACGCTGCTTCGTGAGAATGCAGCCTTATTGTACATTGCCGCTGCCTTTATCAACATGTAATGTTACTTCCATCAGAACAAGTAGAGCTTTAAGCACAGCCTTGTCTTCAGTTCCTCTGCCTTGCTCTAAAGTACGCTATTACGGTAGGACCACAGTATCTTCAGGGAATGAGTTCCAATCCCCATTACCGATGCTGAAAACTGCAGATAAGCAATCCCTACATACAGCATAATCTCTGGTTCCCTCTAGTGACCAGTTCTGCTAATACATGTTGGAAACACCTATTTCTATTTTTAAAAATATATACAGTATATTTAATATTTTCAGGCAGCAAACAACTGAAAGCACCGGAAGTGATCCCACAAAATGCTCAGCGGTCCTACTGTACTTGAAGAGTTATTTCCTAGTGTTGCAGCCCCTCTGGAAACAGCCTTTTGTGGGATCAGAATGGTTTATGACCAAATAATAACAGTAACAATAACAAAGCAATTCTAGGGAGGTGGAGTAATACAAAAGCACTGTTCTGACAGAAGTAATTAATCAAATGTTGCTACCTTGATCTGCAATACATCGAGTGGAATAGTCTCTCCTCTGAGTATGGACAATGTGGCATCAATGATACATCTGAGGAAACAGAGCAGCACATAGTTCATCAGGGGAGCATGTCACTTTGCCTTCAGAGGCTCTCGGGCTCAACTTCACATGGTTCCCTTTGGAAAGCATCTTAAATGGCAAAACTGGCAAAGACCTCTCAGCCCAAGGACTTCAGAGTTCCTGCCACTCAGGGTCAACAGCCAAAAGGAGGCTTGGCCTGAGCTTGGATAAGTAGTACCCCTTCTAGTACCTTACTAGTACCCTTCAGACATGCTGATCATTCCCAGCCAGCATAATGACCGTGATGCTAGGAGTTGTTGTCCAACCTGGGGATGAGGGGTGGGATGAAGACAGTGACTGACTGAAGGCCACTTGGTGCTTCCTGTCAAGCTGGGACATGGATGTTAGCCTCTCAGTCCCAGACTTGTACTCTAACCATTACACCACCCCAGTTTGGCATTTATGGGTGAGAGATTCTGAACGGAAATCTAACTCACCATGAGGGAATAGGCTCGTGGCAGGTGGGAAGCCATCAAGGAAATAAGAAGGAGAGCAACTAAATTGGTAGCTGGAACTGAGCGATTGTGGCATAGTTCTTTGCTCTGCCGTTAAATTTGCCAAGGGTTTCCAAACAATAAAAATAAGATATCTGTGCCGTATGTTTTGAGCTACCCACCCTCAACTGCACTATCACAGGCAAAGCTGATGTGATGCATGCAAGAAAAGTCAACTGTATTATACTGTAGGTCTGACACACTTTTACCTGTCCCGCCCTCTATCTGAGATGAGCAAATGATCTAATTTTCAAACACCCAACTGGCTTAAAGGTAAGATGAGACAAGCTTTCATATGTGGTCAAATAAATAGCACTTGATGACTTTATAGCATTTATTTATATGCTGCCTTTCTCCCCATAGGTTACCCAAGGTGGCTGACAACAACAACAACAACAACAACAACAACAACAATAAATCTTTATTTTTATGCCGCCTTTCTCCCCAAAGGGACCAAATATGAAACAAACACAGTTTTAACTTACTAGATAAATATTTTATTGGTTCTTAGAATGAACCAGGCTACCTTGGCACAATGGAATTTCCACTTGTTCTGTGTTTCAAAAAATAAGCAGTGAAAGCTGACTTAAAACAAAAAACAAAAAAAAAAAAAAGCCCAACACACTCCAGGCCAGATTAGCATTTAGACAACCAACAGCATGGAATGAGAGTGTAGCATGTAGATCGGGGAGCACAGGTTCAAGTCTCCATTCAGCAACGAAGCAGAACCAGGTGATCTGAAGCCAGAAAAACCTCTCTGAACAACCAACCTTTAAACTTTGCTAGGAAGACAAAACAAAAATGCAATCAAAGGGAAAGATATAAGTGTGGCATTTAAAAAAAATCACACAGCATTTTAAAAGGTACATACAAAAACCTCCAAACATGGTACAAAAAGAGTTTCATAAAACAGATTTAAACACCTTACTCCCCCCTCCAATCCTATGCCCCTTTTGTCCTTATAATCACCTTTCTTCTTTCAAATATAGCCATACAGATGTTCACATTACAGACAAAGCCAACTTACTGGACTTGGTTTACACTTCCAGAATAAAGAGTGTGACTCAGGGTGCTGGTTTTTCCAAGTGGAATGAAGCCAATCGGAATCTTACTGAAGGCATCCTGGAGACAAGGGCGAAAACAAATTTACATCAGCACCAGCTGAATTTTGACTCTCTTTCTTTTGCAAAGCACAGCTGTGCCCAAAAGGCATGCCCATGTCTCCTCCCTTCCTGGTCCCTCGCGGGAAGCAGGCAAGCACTTCCTGAAAGAGAAGCAGCGATAAATAATGCTGCGGAACATCAGACTCTTTGGACAACTCTCCAAATGCCAACTGGCGACAAAGCAGCCTTCTGTAGTCATTAGGCGCATTGTTACACCCGCAGAGGCTGGCACATCTTCTCCAAGCGATGTGCAAATCCTGTCGAGAACATGACATTGACGGAAAGACTGAAGAAGGCATCTGAAGCATGGCTGCACTCAAGTCTCATTTCTGACTCCAAGCAAAGCTCACTCCAGACAGAAATAAATCATTCAGATGCCTTTCCCTGCGAAAACTGCATTCAAAAGCATCGTCAGCAATCCAGCTGAGTGAATATTATTAGGCTGTATCCTTCAAATGGTCATTTTCAAGCAGCTAGATTTAGAAACGTATTGTTGTCCCTGAAAACTGTGAGAACAGGCATATACAGGCGATGGACAATGAGTCCATGGCTGGAATAGGATTCTGAAGTTCAACAGTGCATTGTTGGTCTCTGGACAGAACAACGACAATCAACCACTGGCTAGAAGTCATTATTTCTTTTGTTCTCTTGATCAGGGTAACATTATGGACACACAGGCATACACACACACACAAGCAGGGTCAGTCATAAGCTGTGCTCCTTGAAGTGTGTCAGCAAATCAGCGTTAATGACTCTACAACCACAACTCCCTCGCTCTCTTTGCAAAACACTGCAGCTTGCAGCACCGTGACTCAGCAAATCCAATTTATTTCTTCTACATCACTTTTGCCGGTATACCTCCCAGTCATTATGCTCTCCACACTCAATTCCCCTTCCCATGTCATTTTGTTTTCAGTCTCTTTATATCGCCCAGGAAATCGGCCAAATGGCACATAGTAATTTTCACTCTACATGCTACACACAGTACTGGCTACCATGTGGCAAAGAAAGGTTAAGGTGTGATGTACAGGATGCCATTGGCTCATGACCGACCTTTGAGGTGCAGGCTTGCATTTGCTGAACATGGGCAATCTTTGGGACTGCTGTAAACAGTACCAGAATGTATCATTTTGGCAAATGGAGTGAAAAAAGGAAAAAGAACATTCCAATGATACACTGGTATTAGGGTCCCTTCATCGTAGTATGGCCCCTGGAGACGCTAGGCAAGAGGCATTGTCTAATCCAGTGGTTCTCAACCTGTGGGTCCCCAGATGCTCCTGGACTGCAACTCCCAGAAATCCTGGCCAGCTCAGCTTGTGATGAAGCCTTCTGGGAGCTGCAGTTCAGAAATATCTGGGGACCCACAGGTTGAGAACCACTGGTCTAATCCATTTCAATCTGTGCAAGTTATGGCATGGAGACAGCTCTAATGGTTCCGATGGAGGAACCATGTCAGGAACTGGATGGCAAAGTACATCCCTCTTAGTGTTGCTGGACTTTGTTGCAGAAGCTCTCAGCACAATTGGCTAGGTTTCCTTCTGAGCTATGTATCTAGGATGAGGCTGCAAGCGCTGGTTTGCAACACAGGCACAATCCCAGATGGTGGTGCTGAAGAATTCCTGTTTGGCTCTGACTTCGGTGAGTCTCTCGGCTCTCTCCACTATTCTATTTAACATATGCATATAACCACTTTTTGAGCTGGCCATGATTTTGAGATTCTATTGGCACCTACAGGCCAATGATACCCAACTTCCTCTCTCCTTTCCATCTAACTCAGTGGTTCCTAACCTGGAGGGTCAGGACCCCTTTGGGGGTCGAAGGACCATTTCACAGGGGTCACCATGAGCCAGTGAAGAAAAAGGCACAAACGGCTTGGGTCTGGAGGGTGGGGGGGGGGGAAGAGTGAGTTACAGCTTGATAGGTTGGAGGGGATGTCAGTCAATGGCACCGGAGGGTGCGATTGGCTGAGGGTACCTATAGAAGGAAGTTCTCTATGGCACCTGTGGCAGTGGCCTGCCAATGGGGCTTGTGGCCTCTTCCAAGCAGGGCAAGGGATCACCACCACATGAGGAACTGTATTAAAAGGTCACGGCATTAGGAAGCTTGAGAACCACTGATCTAACTCAAGTACATCTACCATTATCTTTTCCCCCCTCCCCCAAAACAGGCAAAGGAAGCTGAACTGAACTGAGCAGCCTAGACTGTAGCAATGATTCGTCAGTCATTTATCCACGATTTTCTTCACTACCGGGTACAGCAAGAGGATAGATGACGGATCAGCTTAAGTATCTTCCATTAAGCAGCAAAGCTGTCACAATATAGTATTCCATTTGCCTCGTTTCCTTTCAGCTACAGAGATGTGAAACCTTCAGATTTGTCAGAGAGAAATTAATTATTTACATTTATGCTAAAATATAATTTTGTCTCTCTATAAAGCGGGCAAAGTAGATCTGAAGGTACCATTGCAGTAGCGAACATCCTCCTCAGATGTTTGAATGAATCATTAAATTGCCTCTTTTTTGCCAGATTCTGATAAGACAAGTGGCTCAATTTGTGTGATATAACACATTCCCACCAGTGCAAAACGTTTCCTGAAAAGTTGGATTTAAAACAGAACGGGAGCACAGTCATAATGGGTACTGTTTTGTCACATGAAAGTGAAGAGAGGATGGTAGGATAATTTGTTTGGATAAAATGCAAGCTGCCTCTGGAAACGTTCTGTAAGTAGATGTTGGTTAGATGCTGTTTCTTGAAAGGGGGACAAGAACACATTTTAAAGACATAGGGACACACTTCTTGAACGGAGGCAAGAAGGACATAAGATTCAAATCGGCAAATTTTAAGACAAAAATAGAGAGATCCATGGAGACTAGCGAAAACACGACCTCTAACCGTTGGCAATAAAGAGGAACTGAGGCATTTGGGCGGGAAAGCTACCACACATGCAGGGTACCAGGGGGGAGGAGACTAACGAACTTTCCTATTGCTAGGGAAGTCCGACCTCTAGCACAGGGGCACTTGAGAAACCCACCTGTGTGGCTGTGGTGGGCCACAAAGGAGAACACCATTTTCTGAGTGAATTGCTGTTGGCATCTGTTACCGCTTCAAAAAGGTTTGAAAACCATGCTTTTAGGGAGGCATTTGACGAGCTTTAATTTAATTTAATTTAATTTGACAGATGGTGATGCCTTTGCTGAGGGTTTTCCCCTCTCTTCTTGGTTTATATTGTTGTTTTTAATTCCCTTCTTTGGGTGCGAGTTCAACCTGGGAGATGTGCAGTTTGCTGAAGAAAACAAAGAAATAAATAATAAATAATACCACACTGGACATCACATGAAATCCAAAACTCTGGTTCTTGCAGCAAGATACCTAAACCAGATGTTTTCCATGAACTGCAACTCCCAAAAAACCAGTGAAGCAAAGCTCAGCTATTTGTTTCTTCTGGGCCTTGCAGGGCCAGGAATCTGGGTGTGGTCTTGGACTCTGATAAAGCCTTTGCAAACCCAGGTTTATTACCTCATTAAGAAACTGTTTCAACCTCCCACTCCTCAAAAAATCCGTAAATGCACTTTAAAAAAAACCCCCCTTGACCCACTGTCAGATGCATCAAATTAACTGGTGATCAGAATGCTGCAGCCAGACTGGTGCCTGAGCCCTGGCAATTAAGATAACATGAAGACAGAATTCTGCCACGCCTGACATTGGTTGCCCATGGTTCTCCTGATAAGGTTCAAGACAGGTTACCTAGCAAAAACCTGCCTTAGTATCCTGAATCCTGTCAACAGTATCTCCCAGATATCCACTGATTCATTAGCCCACTGATTCAGCACGCCTCAGGGTGACAGAGGAAAATATTAAAGAACTAGTTCAGCAGCTGAAAAGCAAGATACTGTCATAAATCCCAGCCATAAAACCATTTTCTGTGTGAAAACAGCAGCTGAAAATCCGTGCCCGCTGTCAAAAAGGCAGCAGCTTTTAGGAGGCATTTGACTCTCCTTTAATTTAATTTAATTTAATTTATCCCCGAGAAGGCCTGGAACCAATGCCCCAAACTAGCAAGCATCCCCTCCAGTTGGTTTATATTGTTGTTTTTAACTTGTTGTAAACCACCCAGAGTTCCTGCTGGAAGATGGGTGGTATAGAAATAAAACAAAGAAATAAATAATAAATAATACCACCTGGACATCACATGAAATGGTGTAGCCCAGTGGCTCTCAACACTATTTAAAAAAGATGTTCCTGAGGCTGCAACTCCCAGAAATGGGGGGCCAGCTCAGCTACCCCAAGAAGACTTCTGGGAGTTGCAACCACTGATCTAAACCAGTGGTCCCCAACCCCGAACCACTGATAAAGCCTTTGCACAGGTTTATTACCTCATTAAGAAACTGTGCCAACCTCCCACTCCTCCCCTTTTCCTCCCCCAAAAAAAAAAAAAACCTCTTTTCTCCAGATGCATCAAGTTAACTGATGATCAGCAACAGCTAACAGTAAGGATTGCAGAATGCCTGAGCCCTGGCAATTAAGATAATGGAAGACAGAATCTTACCTCATCGGACCTTCGGAGAAGCCCGGTTACGACCTGAAACGAGCAAGACAGGTTACCTAGCAAAAACCTGCCCTTAGTATGCTGTATCTGTGCAACAGTAGGACCCCCATATCCACTGATTCATTAGCCAATGATTCAGCTATCCTCAGTTGACAGAGGAAAATATTAAAGAACTAGTTCAGCAGCTGAAAAGCAAGATACTGTCATAAATCGCAGCCATAAAGCAAGCTACTGTGGCAAAACAGCAGCTGAAAAGCAAGCTACTGTCACAAAGCAGCAGTTTGGAGGGGGGCTCTCTCTCTTATCCACGTTTTTGTTATCCACGAGAAGGCCTGGAACCAATCCCCAAACTAGCAAGCATCAGATCCAGTTGTTTGAAAGAGGTTTCTGGGGTGGAGAGGAGGGGAGACCAGCAGTGGGAAGAATACTCCCCATAGCACATTTTACTCTCATTGACTAGCAAAGGACCTAGGGACACAGTGCCCCCCGCACCTCCTCCTCCCCCTCCTCCCTCCCCCATCCCCGCCCCCCACACCCTGCCCTTTTTAAAAAAAATTATCTCCCCCTGAGGCTGAGGGGGTGGGGCCAGGGGAAAATAATCAAACAAAAGGGTCCCAGTACTAGGAAGGTTGAGAACCACTGATCTAAACCATAATGCACCACATTAGAAAGCAAACAATCTCAAGCTAGAAAACAAAAGTAATTTAGCAACATGCATCCCTAAACATTGACTTCTATGAATAACATACAACAGAGAAAACAATAATAATTCAAGGCAGACCACAACATGGGGTGTGCAAGAGTTGAAAACAATTACTTACCAAGCATCAGAAAGTGACCAAAAGCCTCCAAATACGTTCTACATACCTGAAACAATGGTTTTATTGCCTAACTCTTCTGCACTTAAAAAGATAGCTGAGGGGTAAGATTGCCTAACAACATTTCCCTACTCGGAAGATAACCACTCGTAAAGGACCCTGAAAAGCTCCCCTATATGAAATTTTAAGTTTCCTTTTCGTGCTTCCAATAAGGATTAGATACTGAGAAAGAAGGTGGCTGAGGGGACAGAAGAGACGTATTTCCACAGTACCTCTTGCACAGTTCCATCCCCTCCTGCAATAATTATCAGGTCTGTGTTTTCCATGAGCTCCAGCAGTTTTTTTGCTTGTCCTTCATAATCTGTCTGAAAATTGGGAGGGGGGGAGGGAGATAAGAGAAGCATTGATGTTTAACATGACCCTCACAAAAGCTGTGTGTGTGTGTGTGTGTGTGTGTGTGTGTGTGTGTGTGTGTGTGTGTCCGCCCGCCCGCCCGCCCGTGGTGCAGTGGTTAAATGCCTGTACTGCCGGTAAACTGTGCTCATGACCTGGGGTTCAATCCCAGGTAGCAGCCTCAAGGTTCACTCAGCCTTCCATCCTTCCAAGGTCGGTAAAATGAGTACCCAGCTTGCTGGGGGGGGGGGGAATGTGTAGCCTGATACTGTAATAAAAACTGTAAACTGCCCAGACACTACTTGAAGTGGTATGGGGCGGTATATATGCAGAACACGTGTGTGTGTGTGTGTGTGTGTGTGTGTGTGTGTGTGTGTGTGTGTGTGTGTGTGTGTGTGTGTGTGTGTGTGTGTGTGTGTGTGTTTGCGCGCATTTCCCCGAGTGTCCCCCTTTCGGTGCATATCCCATCCTTTCTTCCCCAAACTTCTGCCTTTCTGATACACCGAACTATACATGCTCAGCATTATTTATTTATAATTATTTATTTAAAATACCTTTTACCCAGCATTTTGCAGTTAAAAGCATCCAAGGCAGCTTGCATCATTAAAAGACAATATTTAAAGAGAATGACAGCGATTCGTGGAAGTAGTTTTATTCCTTAGCATCCGAGTGTTGGAAAATTAATTCAAAATCATGCTGCCTTTTGCATGTTTTAAACGCACAATAATCCTTGGCATAACTTTTGCTTTGCTTTTTTCCTCTCCATTTTTAGATGGACAGTTTCTGAAGTACCACCTTACCCGTCACTCCTCTGCAAGCATATTACTAAAAGAGAGTTGTGCCACTTATTGAGTTGCCTACACCACCTCCTAAAACACCACAGATAGTTGCAATGGATTCCTACTCAAGTACAGTACAGTACTATACAGTACTAGGAAGCTATTTCTGGCTGAAATGCTTTGCATTTATCAAGGATCAACCTTTGAGCTAACACAATACTGGAGAAGATATCGAACTCAAGATTATGGCACAAGCTTTGCCTATAAGAAGGTATTACGGTACATACAATACCATGCACATCGCCAGCATTACAAAAATTATCACCACTGACATCAACCCCAAGTTAGAGGACTTGAAGTATCAGAGATGGGGGGAAGGGTCCCTAGCTTGCAGTCTATAAAGCTATTGCTTGTCCAAAATGCACATTTCTGGTCTGGATGGCCCACTAATCTGATGAGATGATGGGAACGTCATAGGTTTATTCTTGTGGTTTTCAGAAAAGAAGAGATCCTGTCTTCCAAGAACTACTGTGTGCACATGGTCCAAAAATGGGACATTTCCAAAACAGAATATGCTACTGCCTACAACCGGACCACAGCTAAACTTTACCTCTAGTAGATGCTACAAAGCAAGCTATGCAGCCAGCACAACATAATCTTGGAATAATTTCATCCATTCAGGTCTTTCTTTCCTCTTCTTCCTTTAATGTGCTTATAAGGGATGCTCTCTTTTCCTATCCAAGTGGCCTATCCATCAGTGGAGAAGTGTTCTGTGGCATTTTATGAGCTTCTCCGCATCAAAATCCACCTTTCTCAAACAGGGTTGCCAAAAACTGCCTGTTTGACACTCACCAAAATCTTCCCAAAATCTATACCGCATCTCCTGCCAAGTGGTTAACTCTCTTCTTGTCTCTGCAGTTAAAAGCCACACAACCAGGGATTTTTTTAAAAAAATTGGCTGCCTCCCTCTTTAAAATTCTGACCAATATGGAGCAGAAGAGAAAAGATTCAGAAAAAGAAAGATACATCTGTTTTCGGACTTTACCTTGACCACAGTCACATCCAAACCAGACAAATGGAGGATCGGTGCTGCATTTTTTTCAAAAAGGCTTCTGGCTTTGCTAGAAAGAAGCGAGGGGGGGGAGCAACCGATTACTTCAAGGCAGTTTCTTTTATAAACACCCCTCCCCGTGTGAAAAACTAAGTCAAGTTCATCAGCAAAGCAAAGCTGATCGGCTGCCCCAAGCAAACTCTAGCAGCCGAGGGAAACAACTCCAAGTGGTTACTAAAGGAAAAGAGTTTTATTTTCAGCAGTGCAAAACTGGCCATTTGAGTGGCCCTTAACTTCTGTGTGCAAACTGAGTCACCACTGTACAGTTAGTTCTTAGCAGTAAGATGACCATGTACAAACACACACACACACACACACACACACACACACACACACACACACACACACACACACACACACACACACACACAGCATATAAGTTTAGCACCCTGTGGACAACACTACACTCAATGTCAATGATTCATAACAAAAGTGGGACAAACGTTCCTCTCTGTTTTTAATAAAGACTGCAAACACAGTGCCTTGCTACTGGCATGTTACAGACACCCTATTCACCAAGTGCCAGGCATTCTTAGAGGGTGTCAGCAGGAGACTTTAAGAGGCAATCCACAAGTATTCATTCACAGACTAGAAGTTCAGTGGAATTACGTTATGAACAAAAATGACATGCCATCATATTTTGGCTGAATACCCAGTAGCAAGTCTCAACTAGAACAGGCCTATAGAATCAGTGAAAAGTATATAGTTGTTGACTCACCAAATCCCCACAGATTCAATAGGCTGACTCCAGTTGTGACTTACTACTGGATTTCAGCCACTGACTAACAGTAAGAAGGCAGTCTGCGCTGGCCCTTTTGTTAAACCCTTTGCAATGCATTCCCCAGCTTTTTTGTGCAACTACAGACTCTCAGTTTATGGCCAAGCTACATCTGATGCTACTTGTGAATGTAATTAACATTACTGTTTTCCCCAGGGTAAATAAGGGAGGGGGCAGGGAAGAATGGGGCTCACATCAGAGTGTCTCAGATGGTAAGGTTAATCCCCTACACACACACACACACACACACACACACACACACACACACACACACACACACACACACACACACAATGACTGACAAAACACACACACACAACTGCTATTTATCCTGGGTATCTTCATAGAAGAGACTGAACTGCTTTCTATACTATGACCAGTCCCAATTCCCACACAAATAATTTTTTAAAAACAAACTATGCAAACTCTTTGCTTCCATGCAATTTGTTACACCTAGTTCTCATGGAAGCAAAGAGTTTGCTGGAAGCACTTCTTGGTACAGTGGACCCTTGTATAACAAAGGGTTTGTATAACATAAACTCTGTACAACATAAAAAATTCTGGACATAGGGGAAATTTGCTTAACAGAATCGCCTATGGGGCGAATCTGTACAACATAAAATGGGATTACTCCGTTTTCAATGCATTCCTATGGGAAATTTGTATAAAGGAAAATTTGCTTAACATAATTTCATTTGGAATGAATTAATTCCTTTATACAAGGTACCACTGTACTATAAATAGTTCTACAGATATATTCCTACACATCACAAGTTTGGCCCCTATGGAGATCGGAAGGATGCCATGGGGAAAACACGGGAGGCAGTAATCCATGGATAATGTTATATTTATCTCCTGGGGGTGGGTGGAGGGAACGTCCAGAGTCTGACTGTGGAGCTCTTTTGCTCAAGAACAATATCTGGACTTTAGAAAAGGACCTTACAGATAAAGAACAAGGCACTGTTGTTCCTCTCGATTATGCTATAATTGCCACCAGCCATTGGCTACACTGCATCAGAAAAACAGAGGACATGTGACCCAAAACATCTGGACAGCCCAAGACTTTGCAACAAGTTATACTCTGTATGGAAGATAGATAGATAGATAGATAGATAGATAGATAGATAGATAGATAGATAGATAGATAGATAGATAGATAGATAGATAGATAGATAGATAGATAGATAGATGTTTAAGAAAGAAAAATGGTTTCCCATTCTAATAGCAAAGTCAGAAGAAGAATAAATGAAGCCAAGTGAAATAATAATAATATATGCAAATACTTTTACAGCCTGGTTGGGGGAGGGGAAGCTTGGAATTAAGACCAAGGCAAGATCAACATCCCTGGACAGGATTCTGCTGCAGTTCCACCTCCGCAGGGATAGAAGACCAGTGGCTGGGGCTCTGGCTAGATCTCATGCCAGCCCCCATCACACCCAAGCCACCACGGAATGCTGCCTCCAGACAGCTGAACCTAACACTCCCAGGAACATCAGTGGCACCTACAGGAAAGGACAACATACTCCAATGAGTAATGGCAGCTCAACTTCACCCAGTGCTCCCTTAGGTGGGCAAGTTGTTTGGAAGAACTACTGAGAGCCTTGCCAACTTCTTGTTTCCATTGGTTCCAGTGAAGGCGATTGATGATGCTAAGGACACAAGAAGATCTGGAGGGCTAGTGAATAGAACTCAGCCTCTAGGGAGGGAGTTGATGTTGCTAGAGCTGTGCTGCCTGCCCAAGAGTTTAAAAAACATGTTGATCTCATTTTCAGAACCTGGAACCTATGGGTATAATGTCCAGTGAAGTTTTGCCCACCTAACCAGCACTTTGCAAGGGTGGCAGTGCTCATAAATGCAAACAAAGCTAAATCTCTCCACCTCAGTTCCCATTTCAACCTAACTATCCTACGGAGCAGCGGTTCTTGAACTTGTGGGTCTCCAGCTCTCTGAGCCCTTTGCCTTCACGATTAGTGGAGAAGGCTTCTGGGAGTTTAGTCAAAGAACGTCTGAGGACCCCAAGTTTGAGAACAAGGGTTCTGGAGTAGGTTAGACTTGGGATGGAGATTTAATGCATTGTGACTGCAGAAGGATCCTGGTATCCACTGAGGATTGGTTCCAGGACTTCCCGCAGATAATGAAAACCGTGGATAAGACAGACCACCAAAATAATCCTCACCAACTGCTGTTTTGTGGTCGCTTGCTTTATGGCTGCTGTTTGTGACAGTAGCTTGCTTTGCTGCTGCTGAATTATTTATTTAATTGTTTCCTCTGCCAACTTTGGATAAGTGAATCAGTGGTTAATGAGTCAGTGGATACCGGGGTCCTACTGTACTGCAAATTCTGGAAACTGTAGTCCAAAAGTGTGACTTTTCCAAGAAACATAAATTTGCCCCACTGTTTTCATAGTTGTGACTCTGACCACTATGCCACATTGCTGTATTATCTTTAGGTTCTTTCCTCCTCCATAAATGACACCTCTCCTATATCTCCTCAAAGCAAATTTTTCATTATTACCCAATGAATGAAGTACAAAATACCAGCTGTTCGCTGACAGGATGCAAATGCTACTTTTAGAAAAATACTTGTTTTATTATTCAGCAACATGAAAACAAAAACTTTACCTGACCTTGCTTAAGAATGCTCTCGTGCATTTTTATGCTTGCTACTGCATAATAAATAACCACGTCATTAATTATAAATTATTCTGTAAAAAATAATTTAGAGCATCCAGGGAATAGAAAACAAGATTTTAAATAAGCACAATTATTCAAAAATGTACAGTTTGTAACACTTATATCCTTTTGAAAATAAGTTCAAGCTAAAGTTTGGTTAACTAGTCAATAGTTGAAACTAGTCAAAAAAAAATCTGGAGGAGAAAAATTCCCCCTTCAGAGATAAAATAGCACATTTTCCTCCATTATGTGTCTATTCCTGATTATACTGTTTTCCTTCTTCCCACAGGAATGAATGATCATAATTTGATGGTATAGAACAGTGATGATGACTCTTTGGCACTCCAGATGTTTTGGACCACAACTCCCACAGCCCTTTGTCATTGGCAATACAGGCTTGGAATTCTGGGAGTTGTGATCCAAAACATCTGGAGTGCCAAAGGTTTGCTACCACTGGTATAGAGGATGGGGAATAACATACACCTGGAGACACAAATGAGAGGCAGCATTAAATCTGGTGATCCTAGACCAGTGGTTCCCAACATTCGAGTCCCCAAATATTCTTGTACTAAAACCCCAGAAGCCTTCACCACTATCGGTGCTGGCCAGGGATTTCTGGGAGTTGTAGTCTAAGAACATCTGGAGACCCAAGGTTGGGAACCGCAGGCGTTATACCTTCTCAACATTTCAGCTGTGCCTTGGTCTGCAGAACTGATGGGGAGACATAACGCAGCAGCAGCGGAGCTGTGATGAACAGTTTTGCATGTGTGTGGGCACCCATCATGCACTGAGGGAACCCTGCATGCCGGTCCTTCCCACCAGCACTTCCCTTAATCAAAAGCTACTGTGTGAAGTAGAAATCCTGCTGGAACCAACGGCCCCCTGCATGCAGGAAAGCCAATGTTCTGGCTGACAGATAGAGCCTTCCAAGTTAGAACAAGTCTCCTCTTCACATACTGTAGCTGCTTTCGCAAGTAATGATGTCACCAATGTGTCATTAACATATGTATAGGGTTTCCCTGGTGTGGTAAACCAGTTTCTGATCTGCACTGCTTCATTTGCAGTTGGGTTTATATGGGTAGCTGAACAGTTTCTACTGTTTTAAAGTTCGGGTGGGGCTTAGTATATATTGCTTCCCCGTGTTAAGAAAACAAAACAAAGCAATGCCCCCCCTGCACTTAGAAAGCTAGCAAACAAATGATTAAGGCTCAGCACTTCATCCAGTGTGCCAAATCCAATTTTGTTTGTTGGGATTTAAAATGAGATCTCCTTCCTGCAGTTTGAAATGGCTCGATCCATTTTCCTGCTTTGGTCTGTTGTACACATAAAACATGCCTGGAGATTAGAGATTCATAGGATTTTCATATGTTCTTTTAATTAATTAATTAATTAAATTTGCACTGTTCCTTGCACTGAGCAGAATTATTACATAGATCCCTTGCAGCTTAGTGATATTCTTTTTTTCTTTCTGAAGATATGAAGTTTTGACATGGACAGTGGTATATCAAGGGAGGGGAACTATTACAGCTCAGAACACATTCACCTTCACTTCAAGCACCACTTTATAATAATCCCATTAATTTTGACTGATATTTTTATTAGCACTCAACTACTTTTCTTTCTATTTTACATAGCTCTCCTGCACTATACTGCTGATTTTCAAAAGCGGGGGAGAGCATTCCTTCTGGCTAATGCCATATCAGTAATGTAGGGTATTTTTACCTAATTAAAACTCCTCCAGGCTATGATTCAAATTCACTCATTTAAAAAATAAATTTGAAGTGAAGCACTACTTGTGGAGACATGTTCGTCGGCAGGAAATTTCTGTTGATGTCAAAACAATATTGCAGCTCCTATGCTTGACACTGCAACTGTTTTTGCACAAGTTTGGCCATTTGCTCTCCTTCATCCAGAAGTACAAGCAGCACCTCTGGAAGAAAAGGATACAAAGGCAGCTTTACTGTGTAAACAGAAAAAGGGCATGGGGAAAGACTGAAAGAACTGGGCATGTTTAGCATTGAGAAAGTTAGACTAAGGGGAGACATATGATTTATTTATTTATTTATTTATTTATTTTTACAACTTATATGCCGCCCACTACCCAAAGGTCTCTGGGTGGCTTACAATCAAGGAATTAAAACAGTTAAAAACATCAAACAACAATAAATAATTAAAACAACAATAAAAACCTTATACTAAAACATCACACTAAAATTGCCATCAGAAGACCCACAATCTAAATTGTATCAATTAAAAAACTTCTGGAACAGGAAGGTTTTTACCTGGCGCCGAAATGTCATCAGTGTTGGCGCCAGGCGGATCTCACTTGGGAGGGCATTCCATAGCTTGGGGGCAGCTGCAATGTTCACAAGCCATCCCTTTCACCTCCTTGAGGGATGGCTCTTTCAGGAGGGCCCCTGGCTTGATCTTAATTGCCGGGTAGGTTCATATGGAAGGAGGCGGTCCTTCAGGTATCCAGGTCCTAAGCCATTTAGGGCTTTATATGTCAAAACAAGCACTTTGAATTGGGCTCGGGCAGCAACTGGTAACCAATGTGGCTACGTTCGGGCGTGATGTGATCCCTAGCGGCCCCACCACTTACTGCCGCGCCGCACGATTCTGAACCAGTTGCAATCGCCGAACCGTCTTCAAAGGCAGCCCCATGTAGAGCGCATTGCAGTAATCAATACGGGATGTTACCAGTGCATGCGTAACTGTTATGAGGCTCCGTTCATCCAGGTAGGGGCATAGCTGATATATTTTCCGCAGCTGGAGAAAGGCACCCCTGGCCACCGAGTCCACCTGGGCTTCCAGAGTTAGACCGGGGTCCAGGAGCACCCCCAAGCTGCGGACCCTGTCCTTTAGGGGGAGTGCAACCCCGTCCAGAACAGGGAAGTGTCCCTCTAACCTGTCTGGCGAAACCCACTAACAGCACTTCCGTCTTGTCTGGATTGAGTTTCAATTTGTTAACCCTCATCCAGTCCATTATCTGGCCCAGACACGAGTTCAGCACAGAAACCGCCTCACCTGGATTGGTGGAAAACGAGAGGTAGAGCTGAGTATCATCAGCATATTGCTGAGTCCTCAGCCCAAACCTCCTGATGACCTCTCCCAGTGGTTCCATGTAAATGTTGAACAGCATGGGAGACAGTATAGAGCCCTGAGGAACCCCATGACATAAATGCCACGGGGCAGAGCAACTGTCCCCCAGCACCACCTTCTGGACACGGTCAGCCAGGAAGGAATGGAACCATCGCAAAGTGGAGCCTCCAACTCCCAACCTGGCCAGCCTATCCAGAAGGACACCATGGTCGATGGTGTCAGGCAGCCGCTGAGAGGTCCAGGAGTATCAACAGGGTCGCACTCCCCCTGTCTCTCTCCCGGCAGAGGTCATCATACAGGGCGACCAAGGCAGTCTCTGTACCAAAACCCGGCCTGAAACCAGATTGAAATGGATCCAGAAAATCCGTTTCATCCAGCAGTGCCTGGAGTTGCCCGGCCACCACCCGCTCCAACACCTTGCCCAAATAAGGGAGGTTCGCTACTGGATGGTAGTTAACCACCAGCCCTGGGTCCAGGTTAGGTTTTTTAAGGAGTGGTCTAATCACTGCCTCTTTCAAGATGGTGGGGACCACTCTCTCTCTTAATGAGGCGTTTACAGCTTCCTGGACCCAGGTGCGAACTCCCCTGGCAGATAGCAGTTTTCAAACACTTGGAAAGCTGTCATATAGATGAGGGGGCAGGTTTTGTTCTCGATCATCCCAGAGTGAAGGATACCTAATAGGGATGGGCACAAAACAGAAAAATAGTGTTTCAGTCTGTTCCATGCCCCTCCTGTTTTGTTTAGTAAGTAATGAGATTTTTTTAAAAAAATATTTGTTAGTTACAAAACAAAATGAATCCCCCGTGCTCTAGCTTTTGCAGTGGAGATTCAAAAGCCTCCTTGCCACCACCTCCCAGCTGATTTTGACAGCTCGAGCTGTCAAAAAATCCCAGCTGAGAGGCAGGCGGCTAGACAGAACAAAACAGTCAGGCAGCAGTAAAATTGCTGCCTGCCTGCTTTCTCCCCAGGGGGTTGTTTTGGACAGGCAGTGCAGTGAGCAGTGGGGAAAGCACCTTCCCCCCTCTCCTCACCCTGTTCTGTCAAAAAGTCCCAGCTAGTAGGTGGGGGAGGAGCCAAAGGCAGTAAAGAACAGCTGGAGGAGGGAACTGCTCCTTTCTGCCTTTTGCCCCTCCACCTGCTTCCCAGCTGGGGCTTTTTGACAAGTCAGGTAAAATTGCTGCCTGACTGCTCCTTTCTCCCCGGTGTGTGTGTGTTTTGGACAGGGAGTGCAGTGAGCAATGGGGACAGCACCCCTTCCCCAACACCCCAACCTGTCAAAAAGCCCCAGCTGGTAGGTGGGGAGAGGGGCAAGAAGCACAAAAGAGCAGCAAGGAGAAAAAACTGCAATCAAAATTTACTTACCTTGGGTCTCCAAAGTAGCAGGGGTACCTTCCCGAAGCAATTTTAGGGAACCCCCTGAAATCTGGAAAAAGTTGGGGGTAAGGGGACTTAGTTACGAAGCTTTAAAGGGGCTGGGGGTAGTTAATTGCAAAGTGTGCTGGGAGTGTGGAGGCAATCAGGGAGTTAATACCAAACAGTAAACTCCCTAATACCATAAACTCCCTGATTGCCTCCACACTCCCAGCATACTTTGTCAGTTAACTACCCCCAGCCCCTTTAGAGTTTTATAACTAAGTCCCTTTACCCCCAAATCTTTCTAGATTTCAGAAGGTTCCCTAAAATTGCTTCAGGAAGGTACCCCTGCTACTTTGTAGCCCCAAGGTAAGTAAATATTGACTGTATATTTTTAAAAATAATTTTCAAGTGCATTTTTAAAAGAAATCCACTCAAAAATTACTTACCCTGAGGCACCAAAGTAGCAGAGGTACCTTCAAAAAGCAATTTTAGTGAACACCCTAAAATTTGAAAACATTTGGGGGTAATGAAGCTGAGTTATTAAGCTCAAAAGGGGGTACCCCAGCAGCCTTTTTTCCAGTTCGAATCAGAAAGAATATTCGCTTCTTCCCAATTCCAGTTAGAAAAAAGGCTCCTGGGGCACCCCATTTGAAGCTTAAAAGCTCAGCCTCCTTACCCCCAAACCTCTCCAAATTTGGAGGGCTTAAAGGAGAAAGTCCAAGGGAGCTACCAAAAACATTTGGTGCCCCTTGGACCCTGGGGAGCCCATTTTAAATGATAACAAAACAGTTCACTTTTAGCACACACAAAATGACAAAACAGTGTTGCATTTTCTTTAGGGTGCTCATCACTAATACTTAATAATGGGCTGAAGCTACGGGAAGCCAGATTTAGGCTGAATACCAGGGGAACTTCTTAACTGTTAAAGCAGCATGGCAATGAAACTAATAAGATAAAGCTCAAGATCACCCCAACACTGGAAGCATTAAAGAGAAAATATGACCATCTATCAGAACAGGTTGGATCTCATTTCTTACACAGGGGGCTGATGGCCTTATGGGCACCTTCCAACTCAATTGTTCTATGAGTCTATGATTTAGTAAACATGTGAATCTCAGAACATTTATTTCACCCAGGGCTATTTCTAGGGCCCCTTGAGTGTGTGTCCATGTTTTTATAAGGTATGTTTTTTCCAGAGAGAATATTTCATTTCCAACAGCTGCACAACTATAGTCTACAGGAGTTCCATTTCCTTGGCCAGGCTTCCTGTTTCCTTGGGAAAAGGTCTGGAGGGCCTGTATTGTGTGTTGGGCTCACGAGACAGATTGGGGATTCTGTTGGTGTACCGCCCACCCTGCTGCATTCCAACAGTCTCCCTGCCTGAGCTGACAGAGGTGGTCTCGGACCTGGTGTTGAAGACCCCCAGACTGTTGGTACTGGGGGATCTCAACATCCATGCCGAGGCTACCTTAACTGGAGCAGCTCAGGACTTCATGGCCGCCATGACAACCATGGGGCTGTCTCAACATGTCATCGGCCCAACACATGAGAAGGGTCATACCCTGGACCTAGTATTCTCAACGGGACTGGGGGATGGTGGTTTGGATGTGGAGGGGTTGGCTTTGACTCCATTGTCATGGTCAGACCACTTCCTGGTCAAGTTTAGGCTATTAGCTACTCCAATCCTCTGCAAGGGTGGGGGATCCATTGTTGATCCGCCCTCAGAGACTAATGGATCCGGATGGTTTCCTGAAAGCTCTGGGGATTATCCAGCTGACATGATCGGGCGCTCCTGTCGAAGCTCAGGTCACCACTTATGGAATATGGAGATGACCCGGGCAGTTGACATGATCGCACCTAAGCGCCCTCTCCCCCTACGCAGAGCCCGGACAGCTCCGTGGTATACATCTGAGTTGCGGGCAATGAAGCGGGAGGGGAGACGGCTGGAGCGCAAGTGGAGAAAATATCGCAGTGAGTCTGATCAAACACGGCTTAGAGCCCATTATCGAGCCTATTCCGTTACGGTTGGCGAAAAGGCAGTATTTCGCCAACCGTATTGCTTCCTCAGAGTGCCGTCCAGCGGAGCTGTTTCGGGTGGTCCGGGAACTTCTTCAGCCAGGAGATAGGGTGGAGGCCCAGGACCATTCGGGCGGCATGCTGTGAGGAGTTTGCTGTTCACTTTGAGGGAAAAATTGCTCAGATTCGCAGTGAACTGGACTCCACTATTGATACAGTATCAAGGGATGTGTCCAGTGCACCGTGCTTAGGTCCAGTGTTATTGGATGAGTTTCAATTGTTGAGACCCGAGGATGTGGACAGGGTGCTTGGATCTGTCCGTTCCACCACCACGCTGCTCGACCCTTGCCCTTCTTGGCTAATTGAAAGATCTGCCAAGGGGTTCGCACCTGGGTCCAAGAAGCTGTAAATGCCTCTTTAAGAGAGGGAGTGGTCCCTGCTGCCTTAAAAGAGGCAGTAATCAGACCACTCCTAAAAAAACCTAACCTGGACCCAGGACTGGTGGTCAACTACCGACCAGTAGCGAACCTTCCTTATTTGGGCAAGGTGTTGGAGCGGGTGGTGGCCGGACAGCTCCAGGCGCTGCTGGATGAAACGGATTTTCTAGATCCATTTCAATCTGGTTTCAGGCCGGGTTTTGGAACAGAGACTGCCTTGGTCGCCCTGTTTAGGGAGTGCAACCCTGTTGATACTCCTGGACCTCTCAGCGGCTTTCGACACCATCGACCATGGTGTCCTTCTGGATAGGCTGGCCAGGTTGGGAGTTGGAGGCACCGCTTGCGGTGGTTCCGATCCTTCCTGGCTGACCGTGTCCAGAAGGTGGTGCTGGGGGATAGTAGCTCTGCCCCTTGGCGTTTACGTCATGGGGTTCCACAGGGCTCAATACTATCCCCCATGCTGTTTAACATCTACATGGAACCGCTGGGAGAGGTCATCAGGAGGTTTGGGCTGAGGAGTCAGCAATATGCTGATGATACTCAGCTCTACCTCTCGTTCTCCACCAATCCAGGTGAGGCGGTTTCTGTTCTGAACTCGTGTCTGGGCCAGATAATGGACTGGATGAGGGTTAATAAATTGAAACTCAATCCAGACAAGACGGAAGTGCTGTTAGTGGGTGCTTCGTCAGACAGGCTAGAGGGCCACTTCCCTGTTCTGGATGGGGTTGCACTCCCCCTAAGGGACAGGGTCCGTAGCTTGGGGGTGCTCCTGGACCCCGGTCTAACTCTGGAAGCCCAGGTGGACTCGGTGGCCAGGGGTGCCTTTCTCCAGCTGCGGAATATAAACCAGCTGCGCCCCTACCTAGATGAACGGAGCCTCATGACAGTTACACATGCACTGGTAACATCCCGTATAGATTACTGTAATGCGCTTTACAAGAACAACTGGTTCGGAATCGTGCGGCACGGCTGGTGAGTGGTAGGGCCACCAAGGAACATATCACGCCGATTCTGTGTAACCTTCACTGGTTACCAGTTGCTGCCCGAGCCCAATTCAAAGTGCTTGTTTTGACATATAAAGCCCTAAACGGCTTAGGACCTAGATACCTGAAGGACCGCCTCCTTCCATATGAACCTACCCGGCAATTAAGATCTAGTCAGGGAGCCCTCCTGAAAGAGCCATCCCTTAAGGAGGTGAAGGGGATGGCTTGCAGGAATTTTTTCAGCAACTGCCCCCAGACTATGGAATACCCTCCCATATGAGACTTTCCTGGCACCGACGTTGCTAACATTTCGGCGCCAGGTAAAACCCTCCTATTCCAAAAGTTTTTTAACTAATGATTGTGGGCCCTGATGGCAATTTTAGTGGTGTGTTTTTAATGTATTGTATTTATTGCATCTACATGTTTTATTGTTTTAATTTTATTGTATTTGATGTTTTAACTGTTTATTCTTATTGTGAGCCGCCCAGAGACCTTTGGGTAGTGGGCGGCATACAAGCTAAATAAATCAAATCAAATCAAATCAGTTCTATTACAAAGCAAGACATGGTCTTCCCACGCCTTGTTCTAGCACAAAAAAACACCGATAAAATCCCCCAAATAATCCAAGCCAATTTTCTTCCCCTAAAATTAGCAGTTGCTTTTTTCAAAGCCAGAAGTGTCACCCTCCTGTCACATTCATCTTCTTTTGGAATTGGTTGGTTGGCCACTGGAAAGTCTTAAATATGCTCCCAGACCCGCTAACCATGCGAGGTATACAATTTAGGGGTTAATATGCAACTCATCCAAAAGCATAGCATGGCTATTTGGGCAAAACTTAACTTTGAAAAGGGAAGAAGGAATACCAACGACCCTTAACTTGCAATACTAAAGGGGGGGAAAGGAAAAAAATGAGAAGCGCATGATTTGGGATTCATGTTATTAAATGTAACAAGCACCCAATTTAATTATGATTTCTTATCTAGAATGGAAAGAGCTTAAGAATTTTGATAACACGAAGTCTGGGAAGGATAGGGAGTAAGCCTTTTATTCATACCAGTGGTTTACTCATGCAATCAAAGGCATAAAGAAAAAGTTTCAAGAAATTGGGTTGGGGGGTGGGGAAGAGAGATTGCAGAGAATCTTACCCTTTACAAGCAGCAGGGTTGAGAAATACAGTTGCTTTCTGTATCTGCACGCTGGGAGGAATAATCTGATTGCCAAAAACCTAATAACAAAGTAGAAAATGTGAGTTTCTCGAGACAAAGCATTAAGATGCATTGACTTATTATGTATTGGATGAAATCCTTTTATTTAGCATAGTTACGTGGGCCCAATGAAACAGGTGGGATTAGGTGAGTCAATTCCTCTCCAAATCCCACTGATTCAATAACAATAAAAAGAGGGGAGCCCTGTGCCCATTAAAAAATATAAATGTAAAACTAGGCTATATAGGTGATACCTTTATAGGCCACTAATAAAATAACAAAAAATAATTACAAGCTTTCGAGGGCAATACCTTCTTTTTCAAAATATGTACAGTCACCGCCCGCCATTTCGCGGTTCAGGTACTGCGGTCCCACTACATCGCGGGATCGCAGTACCTGCACCTCGGAGCCGTGCGGGGGGGGGGGCGATCGGGTCGCCCCACGCCCCCCGCGCTTCTCTGAGAAGCCTCGGAGCCACACGAGGCGGCGGCAGGGGGCGATTGGGTCGCTCTGCGCCACCCCCCGCCCTCCTCCAAGAAGCCTCGGAGCCGCACAGGGGCGGTGGGGGGCGATCGGGTTGCTCCGCGGCGCCCCACCCCCCGCACTCCTTCAAGAAGCCTCGGACAGGCACGCAATCGCCGCCCCCGGCCCCCACTTCCGCATATTGCAGATGTTCATGCATCGCGGGTGGGGTGGGTCCCTAACCTCCGCGATCGGCGGGGGGTGACTGTACCAAAGGTCTAAACATGGCAAAAGATATAGCTTGGAAGGAAATTAGATGTGTTCTTGGCAAGATGGCACGTCTTAGATGAGGGAGGAAGCAGCACAGCACATCTCCACTACACTGCCTGCACTGCACTGGCTGCCAGTTCATCACCGCATTGACTTCAAGGTACAGTGAACCCTTGTATAACAAAGGGTTTGTATAACATAAAATCTGTACAACATAAAAAAATTCCGGAGACAGGGGAAATTTGCTTAACATAATCACCTATGGGCCAAATCCGTACAACATAAAAATGGGATTACTCCATTTTCAATGCATTCCTATGGGAAATTTGTATATAGGGAAATTTGCTTAACATAATTTCATTTTGAACGAATTAATTCCTTTATACAAGGTACCACTGCATTAACATTGACAAAGCCCTAAATGGTTTAGGGCCTTGTTATCTGTCAGAGGGACTCCTTCCACATAATTCTGCCCGCATCACCCGCTCATCTCAGGCTGGTAACTTGAGCATCCCTACGCCAAAAGAAGCCCATAAACCATCAACAAGGAACCGGGCCTTTTTGGTAGCAGGGCCTCAGTTGTGGAACCAACTCCCACCTGAGATTTGACTGGCTCCCACACTATCTGTCTTTTAAAAACATCTGAAGACATGGCTTTATAGATCTGCTTTCCCTGATCATTAATTATTCTTTTCATTACCCGCTCTTTCATTCTTATGCTGTCTGCCAATCTTTTTTTGAATATGTGTTTACTATTTTAATGTAGATTAGTCATGTGTATTCTTTTTTTTTATTTGTGATGTTGTTTTACACTGTATATTGTCTCATTTTTATGATTGTATTTTGTAAACCGCCCAGAGTGGTCATGCTGCCAGATGGTGCAGTATAGAAATCTAATTCATCATCATCATCATCATCATTAAACAGCAACAACAAAATTTGAGCTGCTGTATTTATCCCCCACCTTTCAGCAAACAACAGGCTCTCAGAGAGGCTTACAGTAAGTATATTGCGAAACACTGGCCACAACTCATCTCCTCCTAGAAAGAATTATGAGGTATGTGAGATATTTTGGATGTGGTTTCACCAGTGCCACCCCTCTGGTGCATTTCAAAGTCAAGTGAGGATTTCAACCCAGACTATCTGAGTCCCACAATGTGCTCATCTCTACATGACAGAAGAAATCCACTGGATTTCTCTTTTGTTTGGGGACAATGAAATGGAACACTTATATCTATACTGTTTTGGTAATTACTAGACATTGCATAGAGAAAATTGGATTATGAAGAGAATGGAAGTTGGTTTTTCTCTGCCCTCTAACAACTACAATACCGACTGCCTGAATACAAACACAAACACACACACAATCACACACAACGAAGCACTGTGGATACCGCTATCCTACCGTATTAGGCAGCAAAGTCTGTCTTGCCATTTCAAGGTCTGCTTTGGCATTTTAAGGATTGCAGAATGACTAACCCAGTCTTTATGCTAACCACTACGGCTGCAAATCAAATACAGTATGTATATATTAGAAATGGGCACCTTACAAAAAATGTCACACTGTTTTGTCGTTTCGTAAGCTTATGAAACAAAACAGCAAACAGTGTTTTGTCAAGAAATGAACTGAAATGCCATTTTTTTGTTTCGGAAACGAAATGATTTATCCCAGTGGCGAGAGGCCTCTTTCTTCATCCAGCCATCTTGAGAACACGAGGTTTATTTTTAAACTGGCTATTTTCCTTCCTTCCCTCCCCACACCTCAGCTGTTGATAGCTAGCTTATGTCCAATCTTGATCTGTGGTGCAGCTAGCCAGGAGCCGAACTCTGCTGCCTATATCTGGGCTGCAGACATGGCAGTTTTAGGATGATGAGGCTGAATGGATCATGTTTGCCTTCCCTTTGCTGTGCCTGTGTCTGCAAGTTGATTTAAACTGATTGTTTTCCTTTCCAGATTAGGTAGGGCTGGAGGTTATTTTTTGATGCTTTCATTCCTTCCTTCCCTCCCCCCACTGATCAGCTGTTGAGCTCATCTCTCCAATTTTGATCTGAGGTGCAACTAGCCATTAGGTTTCCTGCTTGTATACAGAGGGTTCTTTGTTTGAAAGCAAATTGATTGGAAGGTTTAAGGAGGTTCTTTGATTGAAAGCTATTTAAACTAGGGCAATGGGCTCCCAGTTAAATAAAAAAAGGAAAGCTCCCCAATATTTATAGCCTTACAAATCGTTCCATTTTATTTTGTTTCCTGATGAAAATTCTTTTTAAAAATTCATTATTAACACAACAAAATGAAATGAAGACTGAAATGAAACACTATATTTTCGTTTCTTGCACACAGTCAGGTCCCCCTGCAAACAATAAATGCATGGCTTTTGGCACTGTGATCTATCAGCCTGATGTAGCTGCAATCTGAGCAATCAGGATACACAGCAACATAAGGAATAATGGTAACTGATGAATTTGTCCTCAGTACTTTTGGTGATCAGGTATAAAACAAAGCAGCTGAAACAATCATATTAAGAGAGCTCCATAGCCTTTTAGAGCAGTCCTTCTGAGCAATTATCAACATCACTGAGATTATTAGAGCAGAGAATTTAGAACGCATTAGAGCAAAATTGAGCACTAAATTCTCTTCATTTTACTGCAAATCAGTATGGAAAGGCAGACGGTAGGTGAGAGACCACGACCCGTGGGGGCAATGGACAGAGGAAAGCAAACTGGCCTGTTATTTCAAGAACAGATGGGACAAGTCAGTGATTAATTCTATTACTTTTGCATTCTTGAGGGAAATGAGGGGAAATGACTGTCTGCATTCATAATTCTCTGGTCCGTTAACAGCTGTTACCAATGTCTAATTATTTATATACATTTGCTTGCTCTGGCCAAACAACCTGTCTGTTCAACCATGTTCGGCAGACTTGCCTTTTTTGAAAGCTTCTCTCGCGTGCAAACAAAGTGTGGGGGCAGAATCATGTCAAAAATCTTACTAATATTTTGTACCACTGAAACAAATGGGGGGGGGGCTCTGCAAGCCACAAGTTATAGTTAATTCTTTAACTAATTCTAAGAGGTACTAATTCCCCTCTGTTCACCACAGGTCAAACTTCATCTTGAGTACCAAATATAGTAGTACCTTGCATAAAGGAATTAATTCGTTCTAAATGAAATTATGTTAAGCAAATTTCCCTTTATACAAATTTCCCATAGGAATGCATTGAAAATAGAGTAATCCCATTTTTATATTGTATGGATTCGGCCCATAGGCGATTATGTTAAGCAAATTTCCCCTATCTCCGGAATTTTTTATGTTGTACAGAGTTTATGTTATACAAACTGTTTGTTATACAAGGGTACACTGTATAGCCATTCTCATCTGTATCCACAGATACTTTTATCCAATTCAAGACATAACAGAATTCAGGCTGAACATCAAAGACTTTATTCTCAATTTTGTTGTTGTTGCAACAAATGTAAGTTTTGTAATCAGATGCTAATCTTGCTTCACAGATAATCAGGCTTAGTACTAACAATCTAATAAACAGCACTTTCCCAAAACACCATTAATAAGTTCTAAACCATAAAAGGAATATTTTTAATGAACTTCACACGTTTACAAGGTGAACAGGCTTTCCGAACACTTTAGCCTGAAGTTCTAAAATCTGGTTCAAGGGCTCAACCCCTAAGCACTGCAAAAGAATGTTAAAATTCATAATGAGCAGGATTTTAAAAAACGTGCAAGAGAGAAAGTTCTAATGCAATCTAATCTTGCATCCTCACAGTCTTTCTCCGCTTTTGAATAGCTACCCAAGTACCACATTCAATCAGAATGAAAAAGCTGAACTTTCCTTGCTCTCCATTCTGCCAGCTGAAATGGAATTTTAGTCTCCACAGCCGTCAGTCCCACCACCTTTGGCCCCTAAGTTTGCTTAACAGCAGCAATACAGATAATTAAGTTTCTGGAATTGACATACTGAATAATCAAAAATATTCTCGATGTTCCCGAATCATTTCGGATGCCACCGAGTTTGAGGCGTTAATTAGGTGCAAAACAGACTGCAGAAAGGAAAGTGCCTTCTCCTATTTGAGGGAAAGAATCCTTGTACCCCCTTTGTCAAGCTAGTCACGTAGAGGAGACCTGCTGGGAGAGCCTCCAGAATCCTGCACAAGTGAGATAAGGAGGGGATTTTTAATCTAATTTGATCTTGTTAAATGGCATTACCTGGGCTTCCTGGCACGCAGCTCTCCTTAACAGGTTATCGCTATGGGAGGAGAGGAAAGAATAAGTGTTAGATGGTGCAATTTTAGGAAAGAGAGATGGATGCATGAATTATGAAATCTCTACTATTACTATTTTTGACAGAAAAACTTTCCAAAGGGATGACTAATCAGAAACATGTGGTTTAAAAGTGTTAATTTTAAGACTATTTTTCCTTGTTTGCTTTCTCTAGCTATGCCTTCATTACTACGGCATGTGCCACAAGCAAGATCACAGAATTAAATGACATCTCATAAAATCATAGAATAATTTGAGTTGGAAGGGATCCCTGAGGCCATCAAGTCAACCCACCCCCCACCCCCCACCGCTCAATGCAGGAATCCAAATCAAGGCAGATCTGACGGATGGCTGTCCAATTTTCTCTTGAATGTCTCCAGCACTGGAACACTTACCACATGCTGAGGTAATTGGTTTCACCACCATACTGCTCTAAGAGTTAAGAAGTGCTAGACTCCTGATTTAAAAAGAATGCTGACAAACTGCAACAAGTTCAGAAGAAGGCAATAAGGATAATTAGGGGGCTGGAAACCAACCCCTATGAGGAAAAAAAAAGAAAGACCTGGTCATATATAGCCTTTAGAAAAGAAAACTGAAGGGAGCCATGACAGCACTTTTCAAATACAGTGGTACCTTGTATAAAGGAATTAATTCATTCCAAATGAAATTATGTTAAGCAAATTTTCCTTTATACCAGTATGACCAAACTTCGGCCCTCCAGATGTTTTGGACCACAACTCCCACAGTCCTTTGTCATTGGCAATACAGGCTTGGAATTCTGGGAGTTGTAGTTCAAAACATCTGGGGGGCCGAAGTTTGGCCACCACTGCTTTATACAAATTTCCCCTAGGAATGCATTGAAAACAGAGTAATCCCTAATCGCGACCATTTTTATGTTGTACGGATTTGCCCCGTAGACAATTCTATTAAGCAAATTTCCCCTATCTCCGGAATTTTTTATGTTGTACAGATTTTATGTTATACAAATCATTTGTTATACAAAAGGTCCACTGTACTTGAAAGGCTGTCATACGGTGGAGAAGCAGGATCTTTTCTCAGTCATACCAGAATGCAGGACATGCAACAATGGGCTCAAGTTACAGGAAGCCAGATTTTCAGTTGAATATCAGGAAAAGCTTTGTGTTAGAGCAATGCAGCAATGGAACCAATTACAGTAGTCCCTCGTTTATCACAGAGGTTAGGTTCTCAAACCACCTGTGATAAAGGAAAACCCGCAATATGCAGACACCTTTGTTTGTGGGTTGGGCCAGGGTGAGGGATGGTGTGGTAGGCCTCTGTGGGGTGTCTCAGGAGCTCATCCCAGGCCTGGTGCTGCCCAGAACAAGACCTCCTGGCTGCATGGTGGGCTTCCTGGGCCTCTGTACAGATCAGCAGTGACTTCCAGTGGCCCGGAAGTTATTTCCAGGGGACCAGAAGCTATTTACAGGCCACGCAGTGGGCCTACGCTGGGCTTCTGGAGCTCGCCCCAGGCCTGGCGTTACCTGGCCGATGTCCCACCACCTGACCAAGAGAGAGCAACCAGCAAAAATCTGCGATATACAGGGGCCGCAGTAGATGAACCGCAATGTGGCGGGGGACTACTGTACCTCAATAGCTACTGAGTGTTCCAGCACTGGAAGCATCCAAGAGAAATTTAGACAACCACATAGTAGATACCCTTGATCAGCATTTCTTAATTAAGTAGGAGGTTGGACTTGGTGGCCTTGTAGGCCCCTTCTAACTTCATGATTCTACAATTCTATTTTTTTCCTGATATTCAGCCGAAATCTGGCTTCCTGTAGCTTGAGCTTATTATTACATATCCTACACTCTGGGAAGATCAAGAACAAATTCAGCCCTTCCTCTGTTTGTATGTCTCACCCACAGAATTGTTCAAAATGACCAAACCTTACATTATATAAACCCTGGAAACCTTCTTTTCAGCTTCACTTTTGAGTAATATAATCCAACTACGCAGTATTCCAGCAAACAATTTAGCAAATGATCCATTACAGGCCTCCGTCCATTAATGCACCCACCCAAGTGATGTACATCCACTATGCTGCCACACTCTTTGGTCCGGCCTCCAAGTTCATGTATGCACCTGCTTCTTTTCCTTTCTCTTGGCAGAGAACAATTCGGCAAACAACCAGGCAAGCATGGAACCTTAGAAAGCAAGCATTAAATGTGGCAGCAAATGAAAGGCAGTCAGCCAGATTCAAAGCCTTCCTCAGCCAAATCTGGCTCTTAAAACAGTTTGCCGCACCTGGTTTACAGCATAACAGAAGACATCCTGGCTTCCTAGAAGATCGTGTAGTGGAAACTGCACCATATCTACATCTAGTCTGAATGCTCTTTTATTCTATTTTCCTTGAACTGCCCCGTTAAAGGAACTGGGTGTATAGTTATACAAAGAATGTTGCTGATTTTACCTTGAATCATTTTAAACCATTCTATCCAATTAATCCCTTTCTAAATTCATTGACATTGGATTTTAAATGCTACGGAGCTAAGAATTAAAGAAGTGAGGTGAAGGAGGTAACCTGAAGAAGTTCCTTTCTCCATGAAGGCAGCACTGAAGTCACATCGCCTGAAATTCTCTGGGTTGGGAAAGGAGGTTGTTTTTGCTTTCAGGGAGGGGCAGGGAATACCACACAGATTAAAAGCCCAAGGGGGACTTGCTTGCACCCCATAACAGATAGAAACAGAGAGTTAAGAAACAGTGAATCAACAAAAGCCTACTAAATCTAGAACAGGCTAGGGCTCACCCAGACTCTGTGTGCCAATGGACCCTCGAACCTTACTGCAACTCCACTCAAGTAACGGCCTATGACTTTGTTAATATGCAGCCCATGGTTTGGCACATTAAAGAGTGCTTCATTCTAGAACATCTTCTCTCTTCTTTGCTTGTTCTACTACTCCATGAAACCACGTTAACTTCTTTCTAACACTACTGCCATGGTAGCTTTTCTAGTATTACAGAAAATTGATTTCAGATGAAGATTCAATCCGGAAAAATTCAAACTAAGCAACAAGAGAAATTCTGTCAATACGAAACCTTTAGTGAAAATAATGGGACAAACAGAAACATCCTTCCTAAGCGAGAAAACAGTATAAATAATATATTACTCCAATTCATGCCTAATTGGAATATTTATCAATGTTTTCCTTAAAGGCATTAGTACTCCCCTTAACATAATGTTTGCTCTTCAGATTCAAAGGAATAAATCATGTCTGGTAAGAAACAGAAACTCCTTATATT